>JAGPOW010003316.1:21260912-21330212 GCA_030014935.1 Caiman crocodilus | reverse complement strand
GATGGAGTCCCCAATGACCAGGACTCGACGCTTGCTCCTCCTTTGGGATCTCTTCTTCTTTTCCACCTGCGTTGATGGTGCATGAACAGCCCCTTGAGGGGGGTTCTCCTCAGGAATCTCCTCCAGGGTGGCCAGGGCTGCATACTTGTTCCCAAGTGGCACCTCAGGTACAGGATCTGCAGCAGCACGGGCTGCCCTGGGTCCAGGGGGAACTTGCTGCCACCGTCGAGTCGCTCTTCTGGGTCTGGGGAGCACCTCAGTAGGTTTCTGGCCCTGCAGAGAACAGAAATACATGTCAATTTCATGCTCTGCCTCTTGGATCCCCCATAGCCTGCTCACCTCTGCTTGGAGCTCCCACAGCCACTCTTCCAGGGCCTGAAGATGGCCACAAGAGGGGCAGCCAGTCTGACATGCTCCACCTCTAATGAACCTATGTTGATTGCCCCTAAGCATAATCTCCCCTGCTGGTCCCTTACAGATGTGCTTCTGGATAATTTTCTCAAAGAAAAAATCACAGGCCAGCTGGGCACTGTGAAGGTATCAATTTAGTTGCAGACTGACTGGGTGCTGTAACTGTATCAGCCACTGGGCTGTTTGGTTTGGGATCAAGGAGGCGGAGTTGGGAGTGAAGTAAAAAAAATTTCCTTTATAACAGTAAAGATAAATTTTACTTATAGCAAGCAAAATAGCAACAAAAATATTGTTTAAGCAGCCAGATGTGGTTTACATGTATAACAGTTAATAAAAAGGTTAAGCTAACAAACAGACAATATAGCAATAAAAGTTAAAAATTGGCAGTGATAATAAAAACAGACAGACAAATTGACAAAGAGTTCCCACTTGGTTGGCAACTTATTGATAGTCCCTCAGTACCAGGTACACATCAAGCTGATCCATCGAAGTCAGGAATCCCTGATCCACAATGTCAGAGGGAGCAGTGGGGAAGATCCCTCAAGTCCAGATCTGGTCCTTGCTCACACTGGGAGTCTGGACTTGGAACAGCAATGACCATTCTGTTCCATCCTCCCTCCTGGTCACCTGACATGCATGTTCCTTTATATCCTGTCCTATGCTAATCTGTTGCCTTTAGAGCCACTCACAATCTTACCCTACAGCAGTTACTCTATGGAATTAAAAGATATTAGAAATTATTCTAATAAGTTACTGCCTAAACTTGGGTTTACCCAATAAGCAAATCACACCAAGTCACTTTGGGGTCTGAGATTAGCATTTTTCCCCGTGTAAATTCAACCCACTTGGAAGTTTTCTGAAATGTGTTAATTATACCTTGTAGTCAGGTTCATCATTTTTACTGACCTTTAAGCAAAAATTGTTAGATCAGCTAAGGTTGCAGTTTTGTTTTCTAGTTCTGCTTCTTGGGGCCCATGTTAGTCTTATGATTGGTACAGACAGTTAATTTTAACATTATGGTTATACTTCTGACAGACAGGAAATGTCTGTGGGAAACAATCTTGCAAGCTTTGCCTTAGCCAATATTAACTATAGGCCATTACCAGATACTTTCAAGAAGCAGATCTTTTTATTTTGCTATAAGTTGCTCATTAACCCCTTTGGTTCTGGCCATCACAGCTTCCCCAGGACTGAAGTAAGACTAAAGGGCCTATAGTTTCCTGGGTCCTCTTTCCTCCCTTTTTTGAAAATAGGGACCACACATTGGCCCTTTTCCAGTCCTCTGACACCTTGCCAGACCACCACAAGTGCTTGTAAACCTGTGCTAGGGATCCCACAATGACCTCTGCCAATTCCCTCAGCACTCTGGGATGGATATCGCCAGGACCTGCTGATTTGAACATGTCTGGTCCCACCAGAAGTTCCCTGACTAGGTCCTCACTGACCCTGGGTCCATCCAGGATCCCAGTGGAGTGGGGGGGGGGGGTGTCCCTGTCCCTGCTCAGGAAAATGGAAGGAAAGAATCTGTTAAAGAGGTCAGCTTTGTCATCTGATGTGACCACCAGATTTCCAAATGGGTCCTGCAGAGGCCCCATGTTACTCGGTACCTTCTTTTTACCCCCTATGTATTTAAAAAAAGAACTTCTAGTTATCATTGATCCGGGTCTCTAGTCCCAGTTCCATCTTTGCCTTAGCCTTCCTAACAGCCCCCTACAATCTCAAGCAATGGAGGTAAAATCTTCCTTGGTGATAGCCCATATCTTCCAACGGATGTACACTTCCTTTTTGGCTTTGAGACATTCCTGGATGCTTTTGGTGAGCCATGGGAGCTTTTGAGCACCCCCTTTGATTTGCATGGGGATTGTCACCCTTTGGGCTTAGAGTATCTTCTTCTTAAGGAACAGCCACTCATCTTAGATTCCCAAATCCCTTCCCCTCCAAGACCTCAGTGCCTCCCTGACTAGTTTCCTTACCTCATTGAAATCCATCCTCCTGCAATTCAGGGCTAATGCCTTGCTGCAGGCCTTTGACACCCTGTGCTGGATGATGAATTCCAGTAGGCAATGATCACTACCATGCAGGTGGTTGAGAACCCACAATCCCCTTACTAGGTCATTGCCTGTCGTCAAAACCAGATCCAGTAATCCACTTTCCCTGGTGGGATTGTGCACCTCCTGGGTCAGGTGGAGGTCCTATAACTCAGCTAGGAATCTACGTGAGCAGTCAGACCTGGCTGACAGCTCTTCCCAGCAGATGTTCAGATAGTTTAGGTTACCCATGATGACCACATCCCTTGACTTAACTGCCTCCACAAGCTAACCTGAGAATTCCCAGTCCAGCTCTTCCCCCTGGTTGGGTGGCCAGTAGCCACCACTGTTAAGTCCCTTTCCCCCTGACACCCTTGTATTCTGACCCAGAGCACCTCAGTCCACCCTACCTCAGACCCAGTGCTTTATTGCTCTTTTATGTAGAGTGCCACACCCCTACATATCCTCCCTGTTCTACCCTGCCTATACAGCCTATAGCCCTTGATATTTACCACTCAGTTGTATGTTGGATCCCATTAAGTTTCAGTGAGCCCCACTATGTCTACATTTGTGTTAGCTAGCAGGAGGGCAAGTTCCTCCTGCTTGTTCCCCATACTATGACCATTAGTGTAGAGGCATTTAAGGCCTCCTGAGGGTGTATGTACCACCCCCACAACCCCGGAGAATCTGGGCCCCTGTCTCTTACCTGGGTATTTCTTGTGCTCATCTCCTGTCAAGCTTTAAAAAAGCCTTACTGAGAGTGCAGGAACAAACCATCTTGATGTGCAGGATGACTAGCAAGTATGGCAGAAGACCATCTTTGCTTAGCAGATAACTCTTCAGTAAACTAAAACACAGAAAGGAAGCTTATAAGGAGTGGAAACTTGGACAAACACCTAGGAACAAATATAAGAGCATTCCTCGGGCATGCAGGTATGAAGTTAGGAAGACCAAAGCACAATTGGAGTTGCAGGTAGCAAAGGGATGTGAAAGATAACAAGAAGGGGCTCTACAAGTATGTTGGTAGCAAAAAGAGAATCAGAAAAAATGTGGGTCTCTTATTGAACCTGATGACACAGGATGCAGAAAAGGCTGAAGTGCTCAATACCCTTTTTGCCTCAGTCTTCAGAAATAAGGTCAGCTCCCAGACTACTGTATCAGGCAGCACAGTTTGGGAGGAAGTGAGCAGCCCTCAGTGGTAAAAGGACAGATTAAAAATGACTTAGAAAAGCTGGACATGTATAAGTCCATGGGGTGGATGGGATACTGAGGGAGTTGGCTGATGCGACTGTAAAGTCATTGGCCATCATCCCTGAAAACCCATGGTGATTAGGAGTTTTCCCAGATTGGAAAAGGGCAAACATAGTCCCCATATTTAAGAAAGGGGAAAAGGAGGATCCAAGGGACTATAGATCAGTCAGCCTCACCTCAGTCTCTAGAAAAATCATGGAGTAGATCCTCAAGGAATCAATTTCTAAGCACTTGGAGAAGAAGGTTATTATGAACAGTCAACATGGATTTACCAGGGGCAAGTCATGCCTAACCAACCTGATTGCCTTCTATGATGGGATGACTGGGTCTGTGGATGTGGAAAGACTGGTGTTTGTGATGTATCTTGATTTTAGCAAGATTTTACACATGGTCTCCCACAACAGTTTCCCAGACAAGCTAAAGTATGGGTTGGATGAAAGGACTGTAAAGTGGATAGAAAACTGGCTGGAGCAGTACAAGCTGGGCACTGACTCGCTGGGCAGCAACTCTGCAGAATAGGACCTGGGGGTTACAGTGGACAATAAGCTGAATATAAGCCAGCAGTGTGCTATCGTAACAAAGAAAGCTAATCACGTCCTAGGCTGCATTGGAAGGTGTGTTGTCAGTAGGTCAAGGGAAGTGATTATTCCTCTCTGTTCTGCACTGGTGCGGCCACATCTGGGGTACTGTGTTCAGTTTTGCCTTAACATACAAAGGATATGGACAAATTGGAGAGATTCCAGCAGAGGGTGACAACAATGGTGAGGGGGCTAGGGGACATGACGTATGAAGAAAGATTAAGAGAACTGGCCTTGTTTAGTTTAGAGAAGAGGAGGCTGAAAGGGGATTTAATAGCAACCTTCAACTACCTGAAGCGGGGTGTACCCACTGGGCCTCATACATTTTGCCTTGGGCTTCCTTGTTCCGAGAGCTTACCGGTGCTCGCCTAGCCATCACAGGTGGCTTTCCAGGAGGCTCTATCACATGCCGCAGCCTGCCCCTTCTCGCCTGCCATGACTTGAATCTTTCAGGGGGTGGAGCTTTGTGTAGCGTAGTTACCCTTGCCAGTCACCTGTATCGTAGATGTCTTCTGCGAGGCTCCTCCTCCTCCCCTGCACCTCACCCTTTACCCAGCCGGGTGGATCTTGGCTATTTCCATGGTTGCCCGAATATTTCCTGAGATACTCTACACCCTTTAAAATTCAAATAAAAACTCAATGGGCCTCAAGAGAGGCATAACCCTGCCCCTATTAGGTTTCCTTGTGGAACCAGTAGCTTCTCTACCCTTCCGCTTAGTGACCGGGTCACCTGCCTGTGGCTCGGTTCTGTGGCCCCTCTCCATCTATCTCAAGTTCTTGTCATCCCTTGTCCGGTATCCCACCAGTGTGACCCTATCACTGGATCTCCTGGGGCCATGCCCCTCTTTCCTGGGTTTGCCCTGAACTGCAGCCCTCTCTCCAGGCCTTCTCTGAACTGCAGCCCTCTCTCCAGCTCTTCCCAGGACCACAGCCCTCTCTTTACGTCTACCCTGGACTGTAGCCCTCTCTCTGAGTCTCCCCGGACCACAGCCCTCTCTTCGAGTCTTCTTCGGTCCGTTGACCACTCCACGCAGCCAGAGCTCTTACTGCTCTCTCTCCTGGCTCATGCGCCGCTGTCATGTTGTCCTCGGACATTGGCTCATCCCCGGGTTTGCTTAATTCCCTCTGGTAAGCACCAGCAGTCAGCTCCAGCATTTCGCACCTCTAGCTGACTCCACCAGCCAGGCTCTTTCTTGGCAGCCACGTGTGCACCCTGCTCCTTTTCGCCGCTGGCCCTTTTATCTCCGCTGGCTGGCGATTAGGAGTGATATCACCCACCAACCATAGGTGTCTTAGGCTTTGTCCAGGCCATGCATGAGCTTCTCCTGCCATCCCTGCTCTTCCTTGCATCCTGTGGTAAGTTATTTTTTTGTTTTTTCTCCTCTTCATTCTGCCGCCTGCCCCTGGCTGTGGGGCTCCCTCCCTGGGCCCGGGAGTCTCCCCAGTCTTTCTCTGCCTGTGATAGGGGTTTTGAAAAAGGATACAACTAGACTGTTCTCAGTGGTGGCAGATGACAGAACAAGGAGCAACTGTCAAGTTGCAGCAAGGGAAGTTTGATTGGACATTAGGAAGAATTTTCTTACCAGGAGAGTAGTAAAACACTGAAACCACTTACCTAGAGTGGTGGTGGAAGCTCCATCCTTGGAGGTTTTTAAGACCCCGCTAGACAAAGCTTTGGCTGTGATGATCTAGTTGGGGATGGTCCAGCTTTGAGCAGGGGATAGGACTAGATGACCTCCTGAGGTCCCTTGCAACCCTAACTTTTTACAATTCTATGGTTTCTGTGACTACAGAATAGTTTAGACTTACCATTTGATTTCCAAGCTGACTTTTAACAAGGTAGCTAAGGTACAGACAGTAAACTAGCCATGCATACACAGCACTAAATATGAACTAGCTATCCCTGCTTCTCAGGATGACTTTGCAGCTTGCACTGAATTCCGTTTTGCCATATTTAGATTGCTATGGTGCAAGAGGAAAGTGGCATTTCTACAATGATCCATTTTCATAGACTCATAGAGAAATAAAGCTGGAAGAGACCTCCAGAGGTCATCTTGTCCAACCCCCTGCCTGAAGCAGGATCATCTCATCTAACCTCTTAGCAAAACTACACAGTCAACCCTGACAACAGATGACATAACACCTTAAGCTGCCACAGGTAAAACAGTGACCAATGTCCTGCTGCTGTAAAGACTTCATATACGTTCAAGAGATCCCAGAAAGAGGACAATGCATCTGACTACAGAGGAAAGCAAAAACCAATGCTTCTGAGAAAGGCTTAAAAAAAAACCCTGGCATACCTTCCTACCCATCATGGCAAGCAGTAAAACCCAGAAATATAAGGAATTCCCTCAAAGAACAGAGACACAGCTACACTTAAATAAGGAGTGGGAAAAATATGACCCACATGTGATTCTGTATGGACCATGGTATGTCCCTTGGCTCCACCCAGCCCAGAAACAGGGGCAGGGTGGAGGGCAGGTGCAGGCTGTGGCATGTGCAGGCTGTCCTGCTATGGAGTGCAGCCCACACTATCCCTGTATGCAGCTCTCAGTTACATTGGGAACTGTTCTCTGCAGAGCTGGGTTGTATGCTGGTGAGGTGGGGTGGGGTGGGGGTAGTGCACCAGCCAGTCTTGGCTTCCCATAGCTCTGGCCTAACACTTCTGGCTGCTGCTGCCAGTGTCAGAAGTACCACGACCTCCAGACCTGACCCCACTGCCCAGGCACCCTTCTTTGTCTTCCCCACACCCACTGCTGGGGACACTGGACAGAGCAGGCAGGATCTCCATAGAGACTGGGCTGGGACCCCTGCAGGCAGGGTGCACTTGGCCCTGCCATATGGGACGGGGCTGTGGGATGCCCATGGAACTGGTGCCCATTGTAGGGATGTGTATGGAGAGGATTGTGGCTCAAACCCCAGCTTTGTGCTGTCACTGCCCTTTGATTCCAGCCCTGACCCCAGGCCTGCATCCAAATAGGATCAATAGGCAATTGGCATTTCCCAGCCCCTTCTCCCTCCCATTCCTCACCCTCTCTACCACTGTGCCAGGTGATTAAAACAGCCATGACATGGGCCCAAGGCCAGGTCAGCATCCCCACACCCTGCCAGCCCTCAACAGCCCTCCAAGACACCTTCAGTCGCCCTCCAGCCCAAACAATTGCCCACCCTTGTCCTGGATCATATCCAACAGGGTTTGTTCAACTTCTTCTTGAACACCTCCAGGTATGGACAGTTCACAACTTCCCTAAACAGCCTATTATTCCAACAACTTGCTGTTCTGACAGTAAATAATTTTTTTCCTGATATTGAGTTTAAACCTACTTCGCTGCAACTTCAAGCCATTGGTCCATGTCCTACTCTCTAGCAAGAGAGTTGGACACTATAAAGAGGAGAGTGTTCTCCCTCTTCTTTGTAGCTGCCCTTCAAACATTTGAAGACTGCTATCATGTCCCTTCTTAAGCCCCTATCTCACAAGCTGCAAATACCTAGCTCCTTCAACCCCTTCTTCTATGTCCTGCCTTCCAAGCCCTTTATCTTTTTTGTCACCCACCTCTGGACCTTCTCTAACTTGTCCATGTCCTTTTTAAAATGTGAAGCCTAAAACTACACACAATAGTCTAGTTGTGGCCTAACCAGCACTGAGTTGAGAAGCATCATCATTTTCCCTGTCTTGTACCTAATGCTTCTACTGATGTATCCCAAAAACTACATTTGCCTTTTGTGCAACTGCATCACACTGCAGATTCTTGTTGAGTGTGTTATCTTCCAGGACTCCCAGATCCTTCTTCAATGTGCTGCCATCCAGCCAGGTGTCACTCATTTTGTATTTGTATTTTTTATCATTCTTCCCAAGGTTTAGCACCTTCCATTTGTCAACACTGAACTTAACTCTGTTAGCTCCAGTCTTTTTAATCTGTCAAGATTTTTTTGAATTACGCTCCTATACTGGAACATTTATAAGCCTTTCCAGTTTCACATTGTTATGAACACTTCTGAGTGCATGCTTGCATACTTCTGTATCTGCAGGCTCACTAACTTTTGAAAATCTAACTGAAAATATACATCCCATTTATTATTTAATTATATTTTGTTCTTGTATTTTCAGTTATTCTAGAGAGTGTTATTCTAATGTTACTCCGATGTCAGTGGTTCCCTAATTGGTTCTCATTTAACACATTTTCCACCTTTACTTCTTCACTTTCAGGTAGACTCCTCTTGTAACTATTCCTGGCATCCACTGGCAAGCTGTGCACATTCTAATATCAGTTTAAATGGGAAGATGCATTGCATAGAGATTCTCCTTTGGAATTTGTTGTTGTTGTTCCTGTCCACACCTAAGCTCTCTCTCATGTACAGTTATATTCTTTATTCTTATATAAGGTGGGCAGGAGGTAGAAAATTAATTCTGTAACATGGTGGTTTGACAAGATACCAAGATACAGCTAGCACTGCTCTCTTATTCAGCATCAGGATGTTATAACATCATGTGAAAATGGTATAACATCCACTTAGACATTTTTATTTTTAACTGTTACCACTCAGACTTTCCTATGAAATAGTCCCAATCTTCTAAAATTGCATTACCTTGACAGCATCAAGTAAGCCATATTCCTTCATGTCATTGCATTTATGTACATATTGCATAGATGTATCTTTTCACTTACCACCTAACAATACAGAACTAGAAGAGGAACTAAGCCCAGATCCCTGCAATCATAGGCAACCACACAATAGATGTTAAATCCAAAAGACTTCTTTTAAACACCTATTGCAGCACATACCTCCAAAGTCACAAAGCAGCTCCTAATTTCCTATAACAAGCGTAAATTTCCTTTGGACCTAAATCTGGGGATTGGTTTCAACAAGCATAGGAGCAAGATGTCTATGTCAGGATCTTAGAAATTTCCTAATATCACTGAAAGCACTGATGTACCTTAACCACTCCTCACTCTCTAGCTGTAGACAAATCTTGGACACTTCAGTAGAAGACAAAAAAAATGTCACAGAAGCCAAGTTATATATTCGAGAGGGGAGGAAAAAAATCTTGGCCACTATAAGCAACCAGGAAAAGCCCTGAAGCATGAAATTATATTTAATATAATTACATACAATAAAATACAGTACTATTTCCATATCCTTTCTGTTTCAAAGGTACCAATCTGAATTTCCCTTTCAGTATCCCCAGTCACCCATCTCTCATGTCTCATACAAACTACAACAGACTCCTCCTCTTCAATTCTCTTGGCTTGCTAATCAGCCTTCTCATTAGTATCCCTAACATTTGTCCCTTAATGAATAAGCACTTTCCAATTACCCTTGTGTTTTTACCAATCAGACACTGAATATTTTACTTATTTGTTACAGATTTTTTTTCTTACCGTTGTCATCTTAGAGTCCATCTGTGGGATAGACTTGACACAAAACCTCAGGTCAAATCTGAACATTCCTGAACCTTGAAAAAATACAAATTTGCATTCACACTCATTTCTAATGTCCTAGAGCCTTGACATCCCAAGTGTCCTACAGGAGGGGATTAACTAAAAAACGGAAGAAAGAAATGAATGAATCAGTTTTTCATTTGTAGATCAGGAAATAGCGTGCAACAAAGTTGGAATGTTAAAGTTTTGAGATTCTCTCTCTCTACAATGGACAAAGCTAAAAGTTTGGAAACTTGGATATTGATGCAAGCTTTTGTTCAAAGTCACATCTCTTTCAAATTATGCTCCCCCTGAATTCCAGCAAAAAATCCCCTTGTCTTCAGCTGTGATTAGGTTGGAGTATCACGAGGGGGACAGAGCAAGGCAAGGAAATTGACCACTTGCCTCTTTGAAGCACTACTATATTACAGTTCTCACAGAAATGGCATTCATATATTGTACTCCATGTCTTAACCAAAGCAAGCTGATAATCAAATATTGAACTGGACTGTTAAATTAATCCACTGATAACTTCCACTGTATTTTCTCATTACAAACCATGTTTGATTATAATAATATTTACCTATCAGAGAAATGCTGAATACAATAGATAATATTTAACCAATTTAAGTAAAATGAAATATATGTTAGTTATTTTTCTGAGTGATGTCCTTTTCTCACTGGCACTTGTTCTCAAAATCAAC
Source organism: Caiman crocodilus (assembly GCA_030014935.1). Taxonomy (NCBI): domain Eukaryota; kingdom Metazoa; phylum Chordata; order Crocodylia; family Alligatoridae; genus Caiman; species Caiman crocodilus. The sequence goes on along the minus strand of JAGPOW010003316.1, from coordinate 21,319,821 downwards.
TCTTTCTAAGAAAAAACTAAAAGAACCAAAAAACATAAGAGGGATGTGGATAACCTGGAAAGGGTTTAGAGGAGGGCCATCAGTCTGGATAAAGGCCTATAAGAAAAATCCTACAAGAACCGTTTGCAGGATCTGAATCTCTTCAGCCTCCACAAGAGAAGGCTGAGAGGTGATCTTGTGGCCATCTACAAATTCATCAGGGGTGGGGGCGGTGGTCAGCAGGAAATAGGGGATACTCTGTTTACCAGGGTGCCTATCAGGGTAATTAGAAACAATAGCCACAAACTGAAGGAGAGCAAATTTAGACTGGACATCAGGAAAAAAAAATTCTTTACAGTGAGGATTGCCAAAATATGGACTATGCTTTCAAGCGAGATGGTATTATCCCCTTCCTTGGAGGTATTTAAGAGGAGATAGGACAGACACCCGGCTGGGGTCATCTGACCACAGCACTCTTTCCTGCCCAGGGCAGGGGGTCAGACTCAACAAAAATCTCACAGGTCCCTTCCAACCCTAAAATCTATGAAATCTATAAAAAGGTTCCATGCATTTTTTAAAATCAATTTCCTTCCCAAAGCCTTCTAATAAAGACACTTTGAAAAATTTAAAGATTTTTTCCATTTTTCACAAATGATTACCCAGAATTGTAAAGTATGTGCTTGTTCATATGACTTCTGATTGGGTAAGGATTCTGGAAGAGAGAGTGCCACAAAAATATTTTTTTTTCTCCTAAAAGCCATCTCTAACTGTTGGGTCTATATTATAGAATTAATGGAAGGGGCTTGCATCTCTGCTCATTTTTCAGGAAGGGCTTCACTCTTTGATTGAAAAAAACAGAGGAATGGTAGAAAGAAAAAGATGACTAGATTATCTTCACATAATGCAGTATTATTTTTTTAAAGTCTTGTTATGCCAACAAAGCTCACTTTAACTTATTTTCAGTTTTTCCAGAACAGGACAGGTAAATCCAGAGAGATGACATAGATACAGGAGGTTCCTATGCATTTCCAGCACTTCAAGTGATGAGGCTTTTCTGAGGTGATTAATGGCAGATTTGATTCTCAAAGGTAATTATAGGTTTTGACAAGAAGTTTGAGGCTTTGGGGATGAAAGTGACTGTGAAGTTTGAGACTTTGGGGATGAAAGGTTCAGTAAGGAAGGCAACTCTTGACAGGCACAACATGCTCATTATGGAAATTCTGCAAGAAAACAAAGATCCGAAAAATAAGCTAGATATAGGAGAAAATATTTTATTAACCCCATTGCTGTAGATGGCAGCTGCACCCTCATTGTTGTTCAAGGACTAATATCATATGTACCTCACTAACTACATCCTCTTTGAGGTGCCTTGATCTTTCTCTCACTGTCTCCTCCCTTTTCTTCTTTTGAGATAAGGCTGGAAGGGAAGAAAAAAATCAGATAACTTAATTTTTGTGGTACTATTTATGACATTCTGATCAGAAACTTCCACCCAAAATGCACTTGGTTACATTTACTGCTCTCATTTTATATTGTTTCATGTTTCAGTATCATTATGAATAAAGAAAAATGTTAAACTGGAATATGTACCTCAATACTTATGTGGCTATAAATTGTGAGAAAAGATGCCTTTAATAAGGAGGGCTTTCTCCAAGGAAGGTCAGTAGGGCAAGGGTACGAATCTAATATTTTAGGATACTGGAACTTGGATCATTTATTTTTACTGTGTATTTATCTCCCTATGACCCTTCAGGTTTGGGCCCTTAGTGTCAGTTCACAGAGCATTTAGTGATTATATGCAATAGTGCCACAATCAGAATAAAAATTAGTGCAAAAGAAACAGTCATTTGCACCAATGAGAAGCTCAGAGAAATGCACTCGCAAAAGACCATGTTTTTGGATCTGGTGCAAAGCAGAAGTCTGTACAAAAAATGGTCAGACTAAACTGAGCAACATGGGCAGGGATTTAGGGATGCCATGTCCTAAGAAAAAAAACAGAACATGATGGAAAACCTAATGATCCATACTGCATTGTGTGATGGGCCTCCAGGATCTTTACATCTGGGAAAAGAAAGAGGGGCAGGAAAAAGATCTACTCATGTCTCATGATTCACTAGATCTCAGATTCATCAAAACTCTCCAGCTGCCTTGTACTATTTTTACAATTGGATAATGTGACCCTGAAAGCTTATCACTGCAAGCTAAGAATTTGCTTATAGCGAAATTCAGCTTTGGGCATGGAAACAGCTCAGAGACTGTGCACTACTTAATTCTTATTTCTGGTTTGCATGAGATATTAGTACCAGCTTTCTCTTGTCGCTCTACATAGGGTTGAATTTCACTTTTAGGAAATAATGGAATGCTAATAGTCAAAACTAAAGACTACCAGTAACAGCTTTTCCTGTCTTCATTGATGCCAGTTGGAGTAAGAACTTGACTGAAGAAGGGTTGAATTGTTTTTGTAGTTTCAAAAATAATGTGCACATAGCAAGGGACAAGATTATATGCTTCCGCCTGTGGTTGGAGAAATGCCTTCACCAGATTATTGGACTGATTATTGTACTGTTTATTGCACTGTTTGAATGTTATGTACATGGTGACTAATGATGTGATCACAGCACACTCCATTTACAGTTACCCAATGAAAGTGGGCGTGACCATTCTGGTTAGGCTGAATCCATCACTGAGGCATGACTGGCAGGTCCAGAATGCTCAGGCCGTCCAGAATATTCGGTCAGCGTGAACTCCTGATTGGCCAAGGAGATTATATAAGGAACTGCGCGACAGCACGTAGTTCCTCGGGCTGCGGACATCAGAGCAGACTGATCACCTGCCCTAAGCTCGAGTGGACCCGTAGGTCGGATAGCACAAGTTTGCCTCGGACCTGGTGCTCTGCTAGTTCATGAATAATGAGTCACAAATAACGAGTTTGCTGCTGTAGTGTGGCTACAGCTAGCCGCATACGCTTGCATTGGTAGCTGCTATCATCACGATTTGTCACCATCTTCACCACCTCTGTATATAATCCTGTGCGTTCCTGTATATAGTCTTCTCCAAGTTGTCTACCCTGCAAGTTTGTAAGTAAAGTTTTCAATTATTTTATCTTTGTTTCTGGGTTTCACTTCTCCTCCTGTCCCAAGCGAACCGCGATCCGAGGACCCACTATGCTTTTGGGCTGGTGTCACTAGCTGACTCACTGGTGCCTTTGCCCAAAGCGCAATCCGTGGCTGCCCCTATTGCCACCTGGGAACCCAGCAGCGACACTGCCCATCAGGATTCACAAGCTAAGTTTTCTCATCTCTCACCTGAAAAATCTGATCCATTAGTTTGGGCTTCGACTAAAACACAGGAGGAAGAGTAGCATTGCAGTGCTTATGTTGTTTTGTGGATTAGCCCCAAGTCTCTAATCCCATATTCATTCCAAAATGCTGAGAATCTTACACTACAGAGCATGGTTTTTGCAAGCCATATATTCATGGAACAGGCAATCAAAGTATACAGGCAAGCAAGTTTAAAGTTGACACAAAGTATATTTCCAAAAGGCTAAATTGTTGAAGGTGCATTAGAGGTGTGTGTATATTGCAAAAAATTATGAGCAAACATGCACAGACAAGAATTTGCAAAAAAAATTAAAATAAATATTTTTTAAAAAAATCAAATGTTAAATTTTCATCCAAAAATAATCTTCAAGAGATGATTATATATTATCATCCAGTCAGGGAATTAAAGTACCATATGATTAATCAGACTAATCATAAACAAACAAGACCTCATCCAAAGGCACTCATTGACATAAATGGCATTAGATCACCGAGTTCAGTTTTTACATATGTCCTGCCAACATAGAGTAAAAATGTAAAAGGACACCAAATAGAATTAGAATAATATCTATATCTGATGAAGAAGATATCTATTTTAACTACTCCAGTAGTACAAGAGGTTAAATTGACACACATTGAAAATTATTTTCATATTTCTATCAGCTCAGAACAGCAACATAATTAAAATAAACATGTTGTGTTGAATTACAGAATAAAAATAAAGATTATTATTTTCAAACCTTTCTCCAAATTCAAGCAAGATGATTCCCTTCCTCACTCAAAAATTATTATTAAACACTTAGAAAAATCACTGTTGCATGAACAATATATCCAACTGGTAGACAAAAATACATTATTTATTGCTTCAAGTTATTGATGAGCTTTCATAGCACCTTGTGAATCCACTTTGCTCTGCCACTTGTGAGATATAAGATCATCAGTAACCCATAATAAATAATGTATCCAGAGTCAGTCCACTGGATAGCTACCCTTATTTATCTAGATATATGCACATGCATATGCGCTTTTCCGAAGCAGAAATGGTCAGCACATTAAACAAAGCCATATTGATTTGCAGAGGTTTCAAGATTACAGGTATGCGGGGGCAGCAGGAATTGAGGGCTAATTAATATATCTTTGCTACATTTTTGCTCCATTGTAAGACTGAACTGTTTGAATAAATTACAAATACATACTATTATAATAGGATCAGTTGAAACTATTTTACCAATATGTATTGTACATGCAATATAATTTAGTTCCTTTGTACTATATGTAAATAAAAGTCATAATGAAAATCCTGGTTCACCATTCTTCATGTAAACAAAAAGGACAACAGTAAAAAAAAAAAATGGAACTAGTATGACTATTTGTGGATGAGCTCTGGGTAGCTTAAAGGTAATGGAAAAGAGTGGAAAAGATTGAAAGAGAAGTAAGTTTAACATTTAAATTGTTCCTCTAAAATCAGTAATTGTAGATGGTATTATACTGAATGGTCAAAAAAATATCAGGAACACCCTGGCAGGCTGGGGATCATTTCACACAGTGAATTCCACAACAACAGTAATATGATACATTTGTATATTTATTAGATGTGGTTCTTATTCAAATTCCATCTCAGAAAGATATGTGAAGATTTGATTAGACAGGTAGATTACCTTTTGGTAACTTCTGCTAAGTTAAAGTTGAGGTTTGGAATTTTTGTAATTGTTCCTGTTGCCCTAAAATGGTTAATTACATCACTTTTAAATTACATTCTGAATTTCTATTCAGTAGGATTATGGAAACGACAAACAACTGACATTACAAATGCTATATTTTATTCCCTAGGAGTTAGTTTGGCAATTGTTAAAATGATGTTATTTGAGGATTGTATATAGTAACCATATAATAGTATATCACATGTCAGGTCATGCAGCTCACCCTTTCAGGGAAGTGCTGGAGAGATATTTAGTATAGAATATTTTACTATTGGAAAAAAATGGTTTCAGAACTTGGCACAGGACAGTTAGCTGTTGAGCAGTTGGCATTGGGCTCTACAGTGCCTTAATATTTTACAAGTTATGTTCCAGATAGAACATTTCACTGTATCCTAAAATGTGTTTTTTCCATATGCCCTGAGGCAGGTTAGCGCATGGAAGTCATAATATATGATCTTGGCTTTGGACTGGCTCCACCAGCTCTACACCTGGAATGGCTTATTTCTTTTTAGAGAGACCTGCTCACCAGTACTGCCTGGGGTGGCAGTGGCAGGAGGGGAGTCACAACAATGCCTTGGCTCACTAATCAGTATATGATGACAATAGCAGATCTCCCTGCCACTGGTGCAATCTGTAAGAGAAGCAGATCATACAAAAAGGCATTAAAAAAAATTTCTAAAGCCTTCATTCTACAATATCACGTGTCGCAGTTAAAGGCCATAGCCTCAAATAAGAGTTCCAGGCCTGTACCTAGGTCCAATAAAACTGTTACTTAAAGGCTCAGGTTCTATAATAAAGTGAAAATCAGAGGCCCAGCTGTACCGACTAAAATACATTTGAACAACATCTTCCCTTCGCTTTTGTTATAGGCACTGTGTTCAATGAGCCCAACCCCTTACAGCAGCAACTTAGCTGAACTGAACCTTTAGAGACATTTTTTAAAGAATAAAACTAACTCATTCAGCCCCCAAAGAATCCTGTTCTGCTCATTTTTAAATACAACATCTGCTTTCAGGCCCCAAATTTTTCCAGTGGAAAACAGCAGCCAACAGGTAAGTTTGTAATATCACACTGAGACTGCAAGAACCTCCCCCAACCGACTCCATCTATCTTATTCCCTGCCAGACAACACTTGCAATTTGTTTACAGTCAACTGCAAAGAGATACATAAACTTGCCTACATGAGGAAGATGTTGAATTTATGCAGACAATTGACAAATGAGCTTGGAATAAGAATGAATACAAGAATGGCCTACAGTGTGCCATTATATCATGACATAAATATATGACATCTACCCCCAACTGATGCCCAAGGCAAATGTTACCACATGCTACCACCACTGGAGTCATTTCTCATATCTTGCAGTTTTCCCTTCATCTTTCATTCTATAGCAATAATATATAAAAGGTATCTATTAGAACGAACACATTTTACTACACCATGTGCATTTCAATGCAGTAATTCAATTGCTCTAAATACCTAGATAATAACATCATATATTTTCATGAATCAGTGATGACAACCTTACACACCGATATATCTACATATATGTATATAAAAGCATGCACATATATTTGTTAAGAATACAGGAAATACGTATATAACATATATCTAGATCACTATTCTTTTCTCATACTGTGCAGTGAGTTCACAGTCATATAACACTGTAACAATCAAGGATGGATCCAGAGGCGGTGGAGTGGTGTGACTGCACACCCTCCCCTCTGCCCTTCCAAACATGCTGCTGAAGAAGCATGTCACAGACTTAAATCTTACCTCAAAGAAGGGACCTCCCTTCTCTTCCATGCTCAAATGCACATCCACTCCCCTCTGATTTCCCCCACTCTTGGCTGGCTCAGGGAGAATACCCAGGGAGTGAGGGGCTCCAGCTGGGCTGTACAGGGGCTGTGCTTAGCATAGCATTGCAGTAGCGGGCAGATGCAGTCCCTGTCCCTGCTTTCTCCCCCTGCTAGCCCAGGAGCAGACACAGGGAGAGGTAATGCACCACCTGGCTATTGCTGCAGTCTCTGGTGAGTGCAGCCCTTGAGCATTCAGCTGGAGCAGGCAGGAGCTCCTCTCACTCGAAGACAGCACCTGGTAGCAGCAGGCAAGAGTGCAGGGGCTGGGGGCAAGCGGGAGAGGAGGAGACAGAGAGGAAAGGAAAAGAGAGAGGTTTTCTTTTCTTGACATTTAAGTCTTCCATTGCCACTCCTGGAGCATTGTCTGTCAGCCCAGGCTGTGGGGGAGCTGAGTGAGGAGGTCAGGAGCAGGGGATGCAGCTACCCCTACAGCACAAGTTGCCGCAACCACACCCCACTTTGTAAAATCCTGAATCTGTTTCTCATCATGTAACACTAAGTCGACAGGACACAAAAAACAGGGACATGGTATACTTTACAGTTTTATCTGCATAGACTTCCATTAGTTTCAAAGAACCACAGTCCCCTTTTTGGAGAAAGGCAATGAAGAACTTACACATGACTTAAGTTCCTTCTAAATCCTCAAAATAGGACATAATTTATCATATTTGCTTGCATATAAGACAACCCTGAATATACATCAACCCCCAGTAATTAGACTCTATACATGGAAAAATTATAAAATTCTTATTATTTTCCAGGTATACAATCTATTTATTGAAGATTTGCCTTAAATTTGTCCCCCTGCTACTTCTTTTGGGTTTTGGGGGATATATATATATTTTTTTTTGAGGGAATTTAAGTCATATGTGTCTGTGTAAGAGATTTATAAATTTTCCATATATATAGTCTAATTATTGGGGGGTTGTCTTATATTCAGGGTTGTGTGTGCCTGTGAATACACATACATACATACACACACACCCCTATATAGACACACACATATATATACACACACACACACACACACATATATATATTTATATTATACACACACACACACACACACACACACACACACACACACACACTACAACCCAAACAGTCTTCAAAACACATACACCATTACAGGAATCCATATCCATTACAATTACATGCACCCACACATCTGCTACAAGCTCACACCCACACTCCCACACACCTGTCCTTATTCCTTCACATGTACAATTACATTGTTCCTCTGTTCCTTCCTTTAGTATCTAGTCTTTAGTCTTATAGTTCATGTCACTGTCACTGGTGCTGTCACTGTCTTTGGTGTTGTCTTTGTCATCGTCACTGTCACTCAATCTGCTCACTTTGTTTTCTTCTTCACCGTCTCTGTCTTCTTCCTTCTCATCACTGCTCTGCTTTCCAGGGGGATATCTTTGAATAGTTTATGCCAGTGGCACCTCTGCCAGATGATCTCTGCCACCTCTTCATCATTCTCTACTATTGTCTTCTGGTAGTAAGTCTGCAGCTCAGTCCCATTTTAACAGTCCTCAACTGACAGTGTTGCGTGTTGGTACATTAGGAGGTTGCTGGTCTTCCACAGGGTGCTTCTGATGCAGGAAATGAACTGATCATTCACCGATCAGTGAATGATGGGCTGATCTGGCTCTACCTCATGGAGAGTGCACATGTTGAGAAAGGTAGCAATAGAGGGATTATGGGTAAAGTGTTGGGGCCCCATTTGGTGACATTTGCCAGACATTTCAAGCTGGTTAACAAACAGCAGTTATTGAAAATTGGGAAAGAGAGGCACAGCTCAGCTGTGGGAGTGAAGAATTCAAAATGTATACAATGTAGTGGTTTACCATGACTTGGAAAAAACTTGGCAGAGAAGGGGACAGCACTAAAGGGATACTAGTATATATTTTATTCAGATGGGCTTCACTAACCTATTATTGGCTAAGATGAAGAATTTTGGGCATCATGGGGAGGGTGTCAGGGCTGGGTCTGGTCCTTCTGGATGCCGGCCTGCTAGTGAAGTACCTCCAGACCTGGTGCCAGTTTCCTATGGAGGGAACACTCAGCCTTTCTTTTTTAAGGGCCAAGCAAAGGTTCCCATCAGCATGTTTGTCCAATATCAGCCATGTGTTTTATAGTTGTGCTCACTGTTGGCTATATTTAATCAACTTCATAATTGATTTCCACTACTGAGTATAAGCTGCTTGTGGCAGCACTTTAATGATAGACAAAGTATTAGCGAGGTTTCCTTGTATGCAAATGTAAGAGAAGGGACTTTCCTTCCTCCGTGGTATTTTTTTGGGGGAAAAAAAACCTCATCTTGTGTTCAAGCAAAACAGTAGACCTAAATCATGCATGGATCTTGGGGCTAGTGCTCTACAAAAGAGCAAGTTTCACTTTTACAGATTGGGATAAATGGTGTGCCAGTCATAGCAATTTTCTCTATTTTGGTAAATGTTGTCACAGAAGATAGGAATGACCAAAATCTCCAATCCAATCCCTCCAAACTTTATGGGGTTTTTGAGATTTGAACCTTCATACTGAGATTCATGCAAGTAACAGTTATCTTTAAAAAGAGGCATATGCAAAATTTCATTTAACTTTCCAGAACTTTGGACCCAAAAAACTTTCCAGCTTGGCGACAATCTCCAAGTCATTGATATTTAGTTCCTGTTTTTGTTTTCTTTGTTGCCCTTATGGATGGATGCCATAAAAGTTTCATTGTCACGTATGGTTACATAGAGAGTTAAATCCACATGAAGTTGCATGCTGCAACTTGTCACTCAGGATAAAACAAAAAACCAGAAAAACTCCTTTACGAAATAGATAGCCAACACAGTAGGAGCTTCCACTCCAAACAAGTGGTGTACAGGACCAGTCAGAATCTGAACCAGGCATTGTTCATTAGAGCTGTACACATGAAGATGCAGCCCAAAATAGCACAAGGGACAGAAAAGGCAGTAGGGAAGCACCAGACAGCACCACAGAAGCACTGGCAGCAAGCCTCTGAGCAAAAGCTGAAAGAGAGCTGAATGCTTAGAGCTAAATACTGACTGGAAAAGGGCTTGGAATTGTGATCAGACACCCGTGATCTTCTGCTGTCTCATTCCTATAGTGTTCAGGGGAAACAGACTTTGAATATCCTTTATCAGCAGATACAACTGCATCAAAGAAACACCTTTATTTCATCAACAATCTTTCTCCCTTGTAGAAATAACCCACAGAAACCCAAATTTCAGCTAACCACTTGGTTCTGAAGTTTTTTTTTTCAGTCAAGACAAAAGTAACTCATCCTTATGCTCAATATTAACATACTGTACAACTGTTTAATCGATTAAAGGGGCAGGAACACAACACATTTACATAGGTGCATTCTGCCTAGATGCAGCTCTAGACCAGTGTAAATCACTGTGGAGAAAAATTCCACCTCAGAAAGCCAGGTCTCACAATTCGTCAGTATGAGGTATATGGGTCATGTGTTAGATAGACGCTGGATAGACTGAAGGCCCTGCACCCCAGCACTGTCTTGCTAAGGTTTCAGCAAAACCCTTACTCAGCTTCCAGCAGGCCTCTAATCTCCCTTGTTCTCCTTAGTTTAATTAGTTCTCAGCTTCTAACCAAGTTCACCTGCTCCCTTCCTGGAAGGTAATAAATACAAGGGAACCAGGCTCGGCTGGGCTGGTATAATGAGCAGGAAGTTTCAAGGCCCTTGAAGATCACACCTGGAAGATGACAAGTCAAGTGATGTTTTCCAAGACAACAAGGAGGTTTAACAATGGGGGGGACGAATAATTGGAAGACTGCCCAGCATAGCGGATACAGTACACCTGCCTGGTTTTCTGTGTGGTAACGAGTGATTTGGGCTTTCTTATATAATCATTAGAAAGCCATTAGGTTCTTTAGCTATTCAGTGAATAACAAAGGTATAAGAGATGTAACAGTTCTACCACATTTTGGATGTGTAACCTCCCCTGCCCCCACTGCTCTGATCTGTCAGCTGACAGTGATTAAAGGTTCTCTATACTCACTGTGCTATTTTAGTAAGCTCAATAGTATCACAAGCAGCAGGTCAAGGATGAAGCTGAACCATACGCAGCTGGAGCCAGCCTGTCCCTGCTACTTGCAACACTATAGCCCTAATAAATTTAATCCCAGGGTAGCCCTAGAGGGGCTACCCTGGGATGTTAAAGGATCACCCACTATCAAGTGGTGAGGCACTACAGTGGTGCCTACTATAAGGATGGCCAATCTATGGCACACCTACTGCAAGTGGCATGGGCAGGTGCCGTGTGGCACACAAGCCCCAGGTGCTCAGTAAGGAGTGGTGTAAATATGTTGTGTGTCTGCAACCATTATATCTCACACCCGACACATGCAAGCAAAGTGATCACAACTCATTCATCATCTGCATGAGAAAGAAGGGAGGGGATTAAATATCTATAGCCATATCCTGAATGGTTATGCTTTTCAACAAGGTCACCCTCTCTGACCTCAGAAACCTAAAAGACAATGCAACTGCTGCTGAAGTCTTGTCTGGGCAAAAAGTTCAAAACAGAGTGAAGAACAAAGGCAGTTTTATTCCATACAGTCTGGGGCCAAATCAGGGACCAGATCAAATTCTAGTGCAATATGGATCAGCTTCAAAACTGCATTAGCTTATATCTGGTTTCCCAGACCCCAAAAGGGCTGTTCCAGCAACCACTACTAGTCATCTAACATTTTCCCTGTCATGCCTACTACATGAGGGAGTTATTTGGTGATCGTGTCTGTAGATCCATATCTCCCACAGGAAAAATTCCTAGGTAAAGAATGGTTAACAATAGTTTAACAATTCCTCTGTGTTAAAACCAGTAGCATAAAGAGCTATATCACAACAGAAAATTGGGCTAAACAGTCTATATTTTCCTCTTGATACATAGATATAATTGCTATTATCTTTTGGGAATTTGGCTTGATCACTGAATGGAAAACGCTTTGCAATTAAGAGGGTTGAAAGCATAACTAGATTTGAATAATTGATGTTAATTTCCATTTTCAGAAAAGACTATCACAAACCTGAATCCAAATGTCATACATATTCTAGTCTACCCTCCCTTCTCAGTGCCATAAATTGCAAAGCAATGCTAACCAAAGGGTCTTATACCAGAATTGTTATATGGATCACATACCATTATACCCCTGAGATCAGGAAGAATCTGCTCTTGTATTATTCATTCCTTTGGAGAATGTTGTTTTCTTATTTCATTTTACAATTAACTTGAACAAAACAGAGTGTTATGCCTCGAAAACAATACTAAATTAAATGGTAATGTAGTAATCCATCAATTACCATGGGTAACTAATGGTTTGAAATAGCTTTGTACAAGAGTCTTCAGTTGGATTAATAATATAATTAATATTATGTACTCACCATTACAGTAGGAAATAAAATATTGTTTTAGTTAAGCTCTTATTGCCACTGATGGGAAAACAGAATGTAATTAAAATGAATATTAATCACGATTTTCTTTTAATATGTTCCCTGGACAGACAGTAGGCATCTTTAAAAAGTTAGAATTTGCCAATTGTTACAACACAGTAGTTTGGGATTCCCATATTTTTCTTTCATCCATTTAGGAATGGAGGTATCAATAATGAATATTTAATAACTTAATTTGTCCTATGAACAGTAATGGACATTTTAAAAATATATAGATTAGATGCACAGAAAGATCTGGGTAATGCCATTATCTAACATCCTCGATGAGAAATGTAAAGAGTTATTAATCAGTAGGCCTGACTTAAGTAAAGACTTCCAGTTCACAGAAGGGTTTGGTCTTTCAACATTTCTTTTCATTCCAGATTAGAACCAAAAAGAATTTCTGTGCGTATGTTTTTTCAAAATCTCTGTTAAAATAGGAATTATGAAAAACTATTTTCAAAATTAATGTTTAAAACATTTTAAAATTTTGAAACAATTTTCATTTAGTACAATCTGTACTACATTTCATATTCTATTGGCAATGAGATGCAGAAAAGCTATGGTATACATGAAAAAGCATGTTGGCATGATAACACATCGTTGCTTCACTCCAGTTCTAATAGTCAAGCCAATGCTTAGGATGATTGCTGTCATGTCATAGTGAAGAAATCTGATAATAGTAATGAATTTTGGTAGGAATCCAAAGCTCATTAGGATCTTTCATTGGGCTTTACTATAGATTGAATCAAAGGCCTTAGCTAGAACAGTGAAGGCCATGTTGTCAGGTTTCCTTGGATCCTTAAAACATCCAAAAATTTCAAAACAATTTTCATTTTAAAATTTTTATTCTTTTATTTGCATTACATTTCATATAGAGGTTTAAGTACCAAGGACCTTGGCCTGCCCTGAATAGCCACTTAGCCTCATCTGCTACCTCCTCAACTGAACTCTGAGACTGAACACAGCCTCAAACAGAGGTTAGCCATCCCTACACTTCCTGCCACTTATGTGGCAGGGAGTGTCAGCTGAACCTTCACAAAAACCCCTGCTCAAGAACAGGGTATGTCCAGGCAACAGGGCTCAACTTGTATCCAGGGCGCTTCACTGTTTCTCCTGGTTCATGGCTCTACTAGATCTCTGTCTGATCCCTCCCCTTGGCCTCGGACATTGTGCTCTACCTGAACATTTAGCTTCCTAACCCTCTTCCTTTGGCTTCCTAGTCTCTTCTTTAACCCAACTCCTAGCTTGTCCTCCTGGCTACGTGACCCAGCTTGCCTTCTGACTCTGATCTGCCCAACCCTCTGGCTCTCTAATTCAGCTTCATGCACTGACCTTCTGGCTTCTCAACACTTGAATTTCATCCACACCTTCTGATCCCAGTGTTCCCCAAGACCTAGCCACCCATGAACTGGCATGACGTATGTCAAGATCTTTGTGTTGCTCATGGCACTTCTCCTGCAGCTGTCTAACAACAAAGATCATATTTATTGTATCTCAGCATGGTCTGAAACCATATGGGGACTCAGTTAGACTCTCCTCAGCAAAGAAAGTGAGTCTATTGAGGAGAATATGGCTGTCACAAAACATTTATTTTTCTTGGACTCAGGCTATAAGGAAACAAAACTTTGCTACTCTAGGACAAAGAAATTACTTTCTCTATTGCAGGGTACGTATATAGCTGTTCTGTCAATCTATACCAAAAAAAAGTTAAAGATCCATAACTGAAGCAAGATGCAGGCACATAATGTTTCTGGAATAAATAGACATTATTCCTCTTCTTCCTCCTCCTCTGAAGATTTAGTGCGATATAGATTATTTCATGCATTTGTTTATTCTACAGTTAAAATTAAGTATAATATGGTTAGCAGAACTCTGGATTCTTGGCCACCAGATTCTCTATGAGGCATATCTTCTTCAAAGCTGCTCTCAGTTATTTATAGAAGACAAAACTAAATTCAGTAGAGAAAAGACATGCCGAGGGCTCTGATGTATTAAGGCAATATACAGCCCATTCTTTAAATATCTTCAAATCAGACAACTCAGAACCTAAAGCAATGCTTCCTACTGATAAATATTGTAGCTATAAAAGGAAACAAAAACCTCAGTTTCATGCAATATGTGATGGTTTTAACAAGAAGAGAGCTGCCTAGCATATGCTATGGGCCGGAGAAAGAAAGGCTTAAATATGCTTTCTGGAAACAGAAATGTGAACAAGCACACCCACCCACACAAAGCAATAATTATTCATCATTGTACATTTATAGTAGCTTTAAAGATCGCTAACATAGTGGTAGATAGGGTCCCCATGCCTGGAAATGCTCCCAAAATGAGAGAATTTAGGGAATAAGCAGGGAAGAACCACTGTTGCCTTGTGTCTCCTCTATTTTCACTCCTTTGCCTTTTGGTGACTATTGTGCTCAGGGACTTTAGAGGAAAGCTAGTTCTACATTCTGGAAGGAATTACAGGATTGCTTTGTTTCTGCATGCTTCTCCTTCCCCAACTCCCTCCACTACAGACCCGCAAAATCAGCAGAGAATATTTGATCATCTCAAGGAACTGAAGTCACCAACAAAGCAGGACAGGTTGGCACCTTAGTTAATCTATAAATTGCCACTCTACCCTGCTTTCTCCCTGACATCAAATTAAAATTGCTAAATACCTCTTTGAAATCACTAAGACTTTGTTAGTTGCGATAGAGAGGAGATGAAACGGGGGCTTTTGAAATATAAGGCAGCATATTCTTTTAGTACCATGTGGGAGCCTTAAAGTTTTAAAGTGCAAATATAGCAGAGGATCTCTTTGAATGATCTTATCAAAAAGCCTTATATTGACCCTGCCTCAAGAGTCAACTCAGCATTGACTGAAATGTTAAAAAGATGTCTTTCCATTGACATTAGGAGGAATCAGGTAAAACCATTGTAGAATGCTACCAGGCAAACTTGTAGCATTTTCTACCCATTTGGTACTGATAAAGGATTATACAAGGTGAAAGCAAATAGAAATTCAAGCCACTAGAATTAGTTTGGGTACAACCAAAAGCTACAGACTCATCTTGCTCTTTTTAGATGCTTTCTTATATTGTGTATATCATGAAAGAACTGTATACTGATACATTAAAAAAATGTCTACTAATATTTGTACTTATCTTTCCTTTTCCCAGTGGTATTTTTTTGAAGTAGAAAGGAAAGATGAAACTTTAGGTTAGGTTATTTTATTTATTTATTTAATACATAAACAGCTTTCACCATTTTGGATGTTTATGCACCTAGAAAAAGCTGTCATTATTACAGGAGTATATACCTTGAAATAATAAATGGAGTTAGGAATGAGGAAATTCGGGCTCAGCATCATGAAATACTATCTGAAATACAGTCAGGAGAATAGTGTCAAAGGACCCAGACTTAGTATGTTTAAAATAAGGACAATGTGGTCAAGAATGTACTTTTGGGAACAATCCTGTGCTATCATCATCATTTATTATGATTTATTGCCTCCTGTCATTGAACATGGCATTGTGCAAACACTGCCTTAAGGGGCTTATCCTTTAAATCAGACACAGATAACAGACCTCAGACATAAAAATATCAAGGGAGAGTCTAAGTTCCATTTTACACCATGTCAGCATCTGGCCCTCCCCCTTTCTCTTTAGTGTTTTGCTGCTGAAAATATTCATTTAAAAAGGGGAATTAAAGTAACTGTACCAATGAAGACACTGCTGCCATTTTAAATGGAAGACAGCTCCAAGCATCATGATTTCCAAGGATGGCAGAGCTGAGGAAAGAACATAATGATTCTGAAAGAAGATTTAGGTGTGTGGCTTGGAAGTAACAACATAGTCTTTAAGTCATCCTTTGTTTAAGAGGAAAGTAGAACTGAGGAATGTGTGGACAAGCAGGATCCTTTGTCATCCTTGCTTAAACTGAAAGCACTTCAGGCTGATCTAGTATATAGATAAAGCTAATAGAGAATGTTCTGTCAAAAGCATATGTCAAATAGATGCACACACAGAGGAAAATATAGTATTTACAAAATTTCTACAAGAAAGGTTCTGTTTTCCCCATTTTTCCTTTAAGTTTCATTTAACTTACCCCCCAAATCAAAACATTTTGGTTTGTTACACTGAATCAAAATTAAACTCTCTCAACCTAAGCAGAGGCTTCACAGAGGACCTGTGTTTCAGGTTTCCTGGGTCCCCATTCTCCCCCATGCAGTGTGCTTTTTGGCCAAACAAAACCTTTTGGGCAGCATAACAAACTTCCTACAAACTGACTGTTATGGGAGTCATTCTTCAGGCAGATGTAGTCTATGTGGACTCACTAAAAACACAAGACTTCTCTGTATGGCTCAAAACCCTAAAACAAGCTTTTATCATTATTTTGTTAATACTGAAATGTTTCATTTTTATAGTAAGTATCAAAAGAGAAATAGTGCAGCATTTCCAAAAACATTTTCCTAAACTTTTTCCATTTTATTAAAGTTTTATTTTGAATTTTAATACAATTCAAGACTATAACAGTATGTTGACATGTAGGAATTTCCTGAAGGATGATCGTTCTGATTTTCACTTAGCTCTAGCATTAAGTTCCTAGCATAAATGAGCTCTACTTGTGGTTTGGATTCTACCACAAGGGGAAAAAAAGTTATTACCTGTTCCTTGTTACTAAAGGCTTAGGTCATTACAGATATTTTGTGGTACATTACTTTTTAAGTAGTTTAAATAGAAGAAGGGCAGCAGGATCAGGCTGTTACTCTGTATAAAGTGAACATAAGGCATTGATCATCTTGTTGTTGCTCTTTTCTCCTCTCAAAAGCCACATTTTAAATAGCTATCAAACAAAGAGGATGAAGAAAAGGCATGAAATGAGGCTGCAAATAATGATGCAAATCAGATTACGAATGCTAACCTAAAGTGAACCTATTAGAATTGAGACACCCTTCAAAGAAAAATAACTCTCACTAAAAACAACTCTTAGCATACAATCTTCTCTTTATACCTTTAATTTAGACTTTCCCCTGAGATGCAGTTTGCCTTACCTGCACATAACATGTCCTAAATAGTACCAGAATTATGGGAAGCCATAACTCACATGCTGCAACTACTTGATGGACTTTGGGTATGTTGTTGTGGTCAGAAAATTACAATAGTTGGGAATTACTGATTGTTTAGGAAACAGCACTTATGCAAGAGTGCCATACACAGAGACGGCAGTTGGATTGATAGGTGTTGTAAAAATATTTCTATAACATTGGAATATTTTATTTACAAGAACTCTAAAGGTTCATATTAACAACTAACGTAATTTCAGATTGAGAGGCTCAAGGCCTAAATTTAGCTGCTGTTTACCAAATGCAATTAACCAATTGATCTGAATGGTCTTGTGGGAGAACTTTTACTATGTCTTGAAATACTTGCGAGAAGCTTGTGATTCACTCCTTGACATATGCAGGAGGACTTAAAAAATAATCTGCCAGTCATTTAAACAGGTCTTCACCACAGATATGGTGAGAAAAGGCATCTTCCACTCTCCAGTTTTTCCTGGACAATATAACAGTTTTGGACCCCATAGCATATAGACATCTTTCCAGAACTCTATAGTTGGCAGAGATATCAGACAAGCATTCATATGCAAAGTGTCCTTCGCCGGGTCAGCAACAATACTGCTATCCTCATGGCCAGAAAAGCTCAATAATCTGTGGCCATTTTTGTGGCACATATGTATAACCCAAATGGCTTCCCAACTATATCTAGAGCACTGGTGAAGTAAGGATCATAAATGTACAGTCTTGAGAGTCTTGAAATCTTCTGTTTCCTGGACATAACTGACCAACTGTGCCACAGTAGAAAATAAAGAGAAGATGCATTTAAAAGATTATCACTAAACAGTTATTATAACATTAATTGACATTGACTCACTTAGCTCTTATAGTTTCTGCCACACATGTGAATCATGAGAAACAGCTTCAGGGTCTATGTGGCATGTGTACACAGGGCTGCATCTTCATGCATCCCCAAGGCTACCATTCACTGCTAGCAGTCCCCATTTCCTAAACAATCAGTAATTCCCAACTGTTGTAATTTTCTACACGTGACAGCATGTCCAAATTCCATCATCCAAGCTGAATAATTTTTTTTAAAATATTTTTAGAGGAACAAAAATGTCCTGTAGAAGAGGTTGCAACTAAAATAAAATGACAGGGCAGACCTTCCTACCTGCCAGTGTACTTGGGCCTCTATAGATAGTATGCACTCTGCAGTGACTAGAACTTTAGTATTGAGAACCAAAGACAAGTCTCAAAATCAGGGTGCTCAACCTCCGTCCCATGAGCTGAATGTAGCCAGCAGAGCCATGGTATCTGGTCCACAGGTCAGGAAGCTGGCAGTAAGGGAGAAGTGGAAAGTAGTACACCACCCTCCCAAGCTGCCAAATTCCCAAACACCAAGTTCTGTGTGGTGGATCATGGCTTGCCCACAGCCCCTCCTCCCCCCATGACTGGATTGGGGCTGGGCCATGCCATCTTCTCCCCCTCCTGCCTACCCCCTGTGGAGCCTAGTTGGAACCAAATCGAGCTCCCTTCTCACTATCATTGCAAAGCTGGGTTGGGACTGTACTCCCCAAACCAGCCTTGCACAGCTGGATAGGGTCCTGCCATGACCACCCCAGGCATTGAATCAGGACCACTGACCAGATCCATCCCATGGACCTGCTGGCCAAAAAGTTTGAGCACCACTGCTCAAGATCATTAATATGCAAACTGGGCTGTATACCAGGGTGTTCAGGTCAATGGCTGCAGGTGATAGCATCAGAGACTTCCCATTGGTACAAGCAATGTTTATAGATTTGGTGCAAGGGCAGAAGAATTTTGAGCACAGAATTTTGTTGAATTCAGGATATATTCAGTAGCTGGTTTTCACCATCCCATACCCTGTCCTTTGAATTCTGGAAGTTGAAAGAAGCTGAGAAAAATACTGCCTTGTTAAGAAAAATATTGCCTTGAAAAACAAGTACAGCCTGTTTTTTCAGGACAGGACTATCACTTCCTCTGAGCTATGCCAAATGAAACACCAATACATTTTTCTCTGAAACAGGTACAAGAAAAAATAAACTTACTAACCAGTTTTTTTTAATATGAAGAGCAACTGAATCAAATATATCAGCAAGAGAGACCACTTTGTCAAGTGTCTGCAAACCTGACATTTTGTGTGTAAGTGGAGTGAAACAAGTGTTGAATAATATGCATTCTGGTTACAATTATAGAGCAGCTGTCATTTTGTTATGGCTGTTGACATAATTTTGGAGATAAGGAGATTCAGAGATTTAGTTCATATTTTTTTAGGGCTGAGCAAAGACAGGATTATATATTTAACTTTATTCTAAGGCTATATCTAGCTTATGTTGAAAGTCATGTAGCAGGCATTTTCTAAAAGAAGAATGAAAAATTTTAAATTTATTATACTCATGGTGTAACTCAAGTTAAAGTTACCAAAAATATGCCTTACCTTAGGTATAGGGAACCTTAGCTTTAGAATGTTTTTCAAATTATCTGGTATCAGATAAGTCATTTTTACAATGATGTGAAAGACAATCAAAAGTTAGTTTTAATAGTTTTCTGTTCCTATAACTAAAAGGAGAGTTTATTATTACAGAGTACACCTACACTGCAGTCAAAAGTGTAACAGAATTTCAAGTACCAATAATAGTGCCATCTCCATGGCAGCATGGAGATCTGTGCAGGGTATAAAACCTGTCTGGGAACACAGGTGGTTCGCATCCCCATACTCAGCTCTCTGCTGCTACCACTCCATTGTGCACCTCTGCATGTGCATTTACTGTGCAATAAACAAAATTACTGAACAATACATCTACACAGCACAAGCATGCATCTACACAGGCATGCCATACCACACCGCTCAGCAAACATGGTGACTTACACCCACTTGAACATAAATTTGATACCCGCATCATCAAATGTACTCCCGATTAGTTATTGTGCAGTAATGCACATGCCTTACTGTGTAGTAACACCATGGGACTAATTTTAGTTTCAAGTCAGTCCACACGCAGCATTAATGCACTTTAATGCCTGCACATGTAGATGCTGGCCTATTCCAATTTACAGCACAGCAACTTACTGTGTAGTAAATTTAAGCCAATAGATTGTTACTTGTATTTTGCCCACTTGCTTGTATTTGAGCAACCTAAGTTTAGTTAGCATATGTACTTCTAAATGAGCTACAGTACCACTGTTGACTTCAGTTTAGAGAAATCTATTGTAACATTTGGAAATTCATTGCCCATAACACCAAAGACCGCAGCAAAGACACATACTTGGATTTAGTTTTTGGCAGCCATTGATCCTTGTTTTTTGGCAACCACTGACCCTTCTGGATTATGGTGTATGCGTCAGATGTCACCCAGAACTTCAATACATATCATATGCTTGGGCAGGAGCTTTTTGGAAGGGTGGAGGCTGCTCAGACTTTCGATCGCTCCTTTAGGCAACTGAGACAATCCAAAGGCCAGACTGGGTCCAGACATTTGGTGGCACCATGGTTGTAGTTGTATAAACATTTTGGAATTGAATCCTTGACTCCTGTGTGTCAGACAAGGATTCTACCACTGAACCACAGGGGACTCCAGTCCTTGTTGCACATCAGAACAAATCCACTGAAGTTATATTTATTGACCATAGAATGAATTTTGGCCAGACATGAGGACCTATATCTAAAGCATAGACAGACAATTATTTGAGCCCAAAGGCCACATACAGAGCTTGGGTGATCTGTTGCAGGCCGGGTCAGTACCCCCTCCACAACATGTAACAACTCACCAAAACTCTCTATGTGGAATGGGGCTGTGGACAGTCACATGGGAAGTGGTATTAGGAGAAGGACAGGTGATCTGCTCCCTGTAGTTGAGGTGGGGGATGGCAAGTGTGTGTGTGTGCAGAGTATGTGTGGAGGTACAGCAAAACCCCCAGATTTTTTTTTTTCTTTTAAAATGCATTTCCTCCCTTTCCCCAACCATTTCTGACTTTTTCTTTCCCTCTCTATTCCATATATATAAGTATAAGTGAGCTAAGACATAGGATAAGCTTCAGCATTTTATTTTGGTAGAAAGTAGTATTTGTTTTATTTTTTTTCTCCTTCTTTATATTATATAATTATTATATTTATATTGATTTTCACTGTTCTATATTACTATTTTACTGGTACTATACAATTTAGGCCTACATATATAAACTAGCATAAGTCATGTTAAGTTTCCCTTTTGTTTGTCCATCCTGTCCCCAGGCCCGGTTGTGTAATCCATGACTCACACCTACCCCACCTATATAACTTGGTTCCTGAATGAATGGAGATGAATGAGGGTGCTTGAGAATCAATGGCAGTAAGTCTAAAAATAGCTCCCTCTGAATGATCGAACCATCCACACTAATATCTGGACCAATGACCTAGCCATTGGAACCATCCTCAGCATTCAAGAAACAAAAGATGAGGCAACCCATCATTGTGCCGGGCTGCACATGCTCAGTAAGAACACCTGGAGCCCTCTGGAACAGGACTGACATTGCCTGGACAGGCCCTCCCCATAGGAGATGAGAGGTAGTCTGCCCTATAAAAAGGGGCAGTGAAGATTGAGTCCTTGGGACACACTCTCCATCTAAATCAATGGTGTGACTATGCCACACCACCTGTCCACCCAGAGGCCCTGCTGGTGACCCCCTTCTGGACAACACCTACTGCACAAGGGCCCCTTTCCAGCCTGGATAGGTAGCTATCACCCCCACCCCCTCTTCAGCCAAGGACTTGGACTCTGCTTCTCTTCCCTACCTGGACTCCAGACCTTCCACTGAGTCTCTTTCTCCTGCTGCAGTGAGTGAGTGAGTGAGTGTGCGTGCGTGCGTGCGTGCGTGCTTACCAATAACTTTATGAGACTGTGTAGTGTGTTGTCTAATAAAACTGTACTTGGACCCTAAGCTGGGTTTTACTCTAGTATGGTTTGGCTCTGCTCTCTGGTTCTCGCCCCTCTAGCTTCTGTCTCATTTCTCCCTCTCCTGCTTCAGGCTCACTGCCACCTGCAACACCTGCCCTGAGCTCCTCTCTGCCTCCAAACCCCCTGTTTCTTTGCCACTGTCTTATCCCCACTGCCTTTTCCCCTAAGCAACCAGGTTTCTGCTTCCGTTTCTTTCCTGGCTGTCTCCTCCTTGCTACCACTTATCTGCACCCTGCCCTACTCCCCAGTATCTCAGCTGTCTGCCTCAGTTTCCAACCCCAGTCTACCTTAAGTAAGCCCAAGCCTCAGTTCCTCAGCCAGCTTCTCTGTAGTCTAGCAGTTCTAATCCCAGTTCTGGCAACTTCCACTCCCTACACTTTAACTCTCTCTCTCTCTCTCACCTGAACTTTGCCCCAAGTATCCTAGGTACCCCGAGCACACACATATACACTGTGCCATCCACGTTAGGAACTTACCTGTGTGTATGTGTAGGTGGGTTGTACGCATGTGAACTGGTGTGTGTATGTGTATGGCACTGTGTGCATGATATATGAATTAGTGATCTGTGTCTAACTTTTGGGATGTATAATGTATGTGCTTGAATTGGTGATAGTATACATGTGCCTAGGCTGGTTTGGATGTGTATGTGCCTAAGCTGGTAGCGTGCATGTCTATGCATGTGCATGTGTATGTGCATGTGTATGCATGTGTATGATTTGTGTGTTTGTATATGTGCAATTGTGTCACACCCTCCTGTCTAACAGCACAATATTGAGATCCTGAGAGTTGTCCTGACCACACAAGGCAACAGAGGGAAGGGGCTGCCTGGGCACTAGGTCCTGTGAACTGGCTGGGAGGGAGGGAAGGAGGTTCCCAACCAGGGCAACATACTTCCTCCCATGCCCACTGGCCCCACCCCAGTTAGCATGCACAGTTTACTTCCTGAGCTGCTCCTGATCCAGGAACTCCCCTCATCTCAGACAGCAGCTCCTCCTTCTGCTCCTGCTCCTCCCCCTGCTGCATTGTTCCAGATGGAGGGGAAGGGGAAGCTTCAGCTGGGCAGCTCCTGCATCAGCACATGGGGCTCCAACTCCAGTTCCTGGACACCTTCCACCCACCCTACCTACCCATCTGCCTGAAGGTGGCTGCTAATCCTAGCAGGTGGACAGAGAGGGTGGAAGGCAGCCAGGAGCTGGAACTTTAGCCCAATGTGCTGGGGCAGGAGCCACCCAGCTGCAGCTCTCATTCCCCCTGGCCTGGAGGTGCACAACAGGAGCCACCACTGGAGGTAAGCAAGATGAGCAGTGTGCCGGGGAATCCCCACTGGAAACTGCATGCGCTTGCTGAGACTGGGGCCGGAGATGGTGGGTGCAGGCAGGAACGTAGCGCTGACTGCCCCAGGCTGGGCTCAGCCCCATATGCAATTCTGTGGAGGCAGCCATGGGCTGCATCCACTCAATTGGCAGGTGCCCGATGGACTGGATTCAATCAGCTAGTGGGCTAAATCCAGCCTGCAGGCCACACCCCAATGTCAAGGCTATAGAACCATATTTTGGTTTTGTTCTCTTGTTAATTTCCTGCTTTTAAATTATTCTGTTGCCTTACTGTAAACTGCCTGGAGACTTTGTTGGGAAGGATGACATATAAATTAAATGAATGATTGAATGAATGAATATTTGGCAATTTCACAAACCCATATGGGTCCAGGGAAAGAAATAAACTCCTTACAATCTCCTTTGTTTCTGTTTAAAAAAAAATTACGCAAGTAAAAGAAATTATTCTTGGTCCCTAAACCCTGAATCAGAGTTCTCCAGCAATACTGTCTACAAGCTGCATCTCCTCTTGGTCTTCTCCTAAGAGCCAAATCAGCTGGTACATCACTGGATCTCTGAGTCCTAAATCACTAGCTTCCAGCAGTGTAATGTAACATCATCTGATATAACATTTATTCTTGAGCTCTTTCATGTAGATCTGCTCAGCCCTGGATGGAAGTATCTTCCACTGATGTCAAAAGTTTCACACATGTAGAGATAGCAGACTTGAGGTCCCAAATACAGAAGTCTTATATTGTCAGTAAACTGTGTTTATTTGAAGAAAATTTCAGTAGTGAGGGGCAGTCAAAAAGTCACCATGGTGCTATATTTTTGTAGCATTACAGAAGAACAATTCAGAGCAATTTAGCTCATTTGTGCCATTATAGGAACAAGCAGAAGAAACAGTTACATTGTAAAAGCTGCCATTCACTCTCAAGCAGCATCTCTCCCCCTTTAAAGCAATTGAAAGTGATATCTGTCTACAACCTCTGCCCCTGACCTATAACTGACCATTCTGATCCTACCTACTGTGGAATGTATAGTATGCATGCCACTGACTCCAATGGGAAAGAGATCAAGTAATGCATGTGCATTAATTACCTTTTTATCTGTTGCATATTAAATATGGACTACTTAGTACACCTTTTTACACCAACACAAGCTGGGCTTTACAGGTTTTTTACTTTTTTTGCTAAATTATTTGGTTCCTGTTTTTAAGAGCTTCTCCATTTCTACTAATGAAAGGGTTTAATCTGAGTTACTCCTGTGAAATGCAAAAGTGAAAGGAAGAGATAAATTGTATTTAAGATGTATTCATTCTTGCGTGTAACTAACCATTGTTCCCGAAAAATTCAGCATCCAAGTTGATTCTGTTGGGGATATTTTCAACTCATGTACTTATTCTCTGTATTGATTTCCTGCTATTGACTTCTTACAAATACATATAGAAGCCTGTAGCCATCATTTTGAAATAAGTCAGAAAAATGGTTAAAGATGGAAATGTGGCGCTGTGGAATTTTTCATACCAAAACAATTGATTTGCAGCACTGGGGGTGGGGAGACTGGACCATCTTTTCATGCTGTGTTCAGTTAGCATCTAGTAAAATGAAGTCCCATGTGCCCAACAGACTGCAGCAAAAGTGGTTGCTGAAGAGGATTAGGAAACATGCTACCTCTTGTATCCTCAGTTTAGGTATGCTTAGGTCAATTAAGTAAAATTGCAGGTGTGAGAAACAAAGCGCTGCCAGCCTTATTATACTGTCCTGTGTTACTGTACAACTCAGCACATGGTGGGGAAATTAAACTGAACTGCACTTAAAGGGTCAGACCATGTGGTGTAAATCAAATTTACTTCCATTAAACTCAGAGCTGAGAATCTGATACTTGGTTTTATTTGTTCATATTACTTTTTTTAATGCTGCACAGGTATTCACTCTTTCAATAGGATTTTTCCATTCTCTGCCCTTAATTTATTATATGAATGGGCAGAGTTTTTCATCAGAACCATGAATTTCCTGCTTAAACATATACGCATGTAGCAGTGGTTTAGCTTTTGGAGACTTCGATAAGTAGAAATGTTAAGCTCAAATATCATGGACTTCAGAACTTTGAACTGCAGGTTATGTTAAAAGCTAACCCAAAGCAAGAGTTCAGGGGTGATAATATGATGCCACAAAGATCAGTTGACTTTCACATGTAGAGATCTAATTTCTGTAAATTACCATGAGATTTCCCTTTCACATATTAGTTCATACAGATAAGGACTTTTTCTTTTAAATACTGCACAAAGCTGTATTTAGTTTACAGATGTAGGCAGAACTGCTGTAAGATATAGCTATGATTCTTGGCATTTTTATCCTTCTTACTCTCCATTTTTGCATAGAATTAATCAACAAACTTTCAACACTGACTATGTGGGCCAGAGAAATTCATACTAGGAGATTTGTTTCTCATTGGAATTAGTTTTCACTTAAAGAGATCACTTGGCTTAATTGATATGATTTAAATCTAGCACAGGCCAAATTTTAGGCATTGATTCAAGACAGGTCCAAATTTTCCAAACTAGTTCACTTACCATAATTTTCAATAGCTTCTTCACCTTCCTCACTCTCTGACACATGCTTTTGGAACCAGGTCCCACTCTACTTAAAATGAACCTAAATACAATCCTATTCCACTCTGTTTTAGTGCCTGAAAAACCAATCAATTGTTCCGACATAGTTTCATTTTATCCTGACAACTAAGTCATAAAATAGCAGAAAAGAGAAGGGAACCCAACACTGTTTGGTATTAATAGCTTTTTAGGGACACAAGAAGCATGGGATAGGATCACACATAGGTGCCCAATAAGTGAAGCAGGAGATATCCCTTAGGCCCGTGTCAGATGTGCAAATAAAGGTGCCATGAGATCCAATGCATGATCCCCACAATCAGAGTATGGAGCCTGGACTTCAGAAAAGCAGACTTTGACTCCCTCAGGGAACTCTGACCAGGATCCCCTGGGAGGTGAGTCTGAGAGGGAAAGGAGTCCAGGACAGCTGGTTGTATTTTAAAGAAAACTTACTGAGTGCACAGGAACAAACCATCCTGATGTGCAAGAAGACTAGCAAATGTGGTAAGCAACCAGCTTGGCTTAACAGAGAACTCTTTGGTGAGCTTAAACACAAAAAGGAAGCTTACAAGAAGTGGACACTTGGACAAACAACTAGGGAGGAGTATAAGAATATTGCTTGGGCATACACAGATGAAATCAGGAAAGCCAAAGTGAAATTGTAGTCACAGCTAGCAAGTGATATGAAGGGTATCAAGAAGGGTTTCTACAAGTATGTTAGCAACAAGAAGGATGTCAGGGAAAGTGTGGGTCCATTGCTGAGGAGCAACCTCGATAGGGGGACATGATAAGGATAAAGTCTGAAGTACTTAATGCCTTTTTTACCTCAGCCTTCACAGGCAAGGTCAGCTCCCACACTACTGCAGTGGAGAGCACAGTTTAGGAAGAAGGTAAGTGGCCCTCAGTGGTAAAAGAACAGGTTAGGGACTATTTACAAAGCTGGATGCATACAAGTCCATGGAGAGGATGCAATTCATCCAAGGGTGCTGAGGGAGCTGGCTGATGTGACTGCAGAGCCACTGGGCACTATATTGGAAAACTCGTGATGAAGGGAGGTCCCCAGATAAGGACCCTAAGCAAGAGAAGGAGGATCCAGGGACTTACAGACCAGTCAGCCTCACCTCAATCCCTGAAAGAATCAAGGAGCAGATCCTCAAAGAATCCATTTAGAGACCTTGGAGAAGAAGGTGATTAGCAACAGTCATCATGGATTCACCAATGGCAAGTCATGCCTGACCAACCTGATTGCCTTCTATAATGAGATACCTGGCTCATTGGGTGCAGGGAACACAGTGAACATATTATTTTGATATATTTTGATTTTAGCAAGGCTTTCATATTTTCCTCAACAGCATTCTTGCAAGTGAGCTAAGGAAGTATGGATTGGATGAATAGATGGTAAGGTGGATAGAAAGTTGGCTGGATTGTAAGGCTCAACAGCTAGTAATCAATGGTTCAATATCTCTCTGTTAGCCAATATCAAGTGGACTACCCCAGGGGTCAGTCCTGGGGCTGGTTTTGTTCAATATCTTCATTAACAATCTGGAAGATGGGATGGATTGCACCCTCAATACATTCATGGATGATACCAAGCTGGGGAGTGTAGTAGACACACTGGAGTATAGGGCTAGGATTCAGAGTGACTTAGACAAATTGGAGGATTGGGCCAAAAGGAATCTCATGAGGTTCAATAAGGACAAGTGCAAAGTCCTGCATGAAGGATGGAATAATTCCTTGTACTAGTACAGGCTAGGAGCCTAACTGGCTGGGCAGTAGCTCTACAGAAAAGGACCTGGGGGTTACAGTGGACAATAAGATGGATGAGTCAGCAGTATGCCCTTGTTGCTAAGAAGGTTAACACCACACTGAGCTGCATTGTAGGAGTACTGCTGGCAAATTGAGGGACGTGATTATTCCAATCAATTCTGCACGTGTGAGGCCACATCTGGAGTACTGTCTACAGTTTTGGTCCCCCCACTACAGAAAAGATGTGGACAAGTTGGAGTGGGTCCAGCAGAGAGCACCAAAAATAGTGAAAGGGCTGGGGCACATGACTTTTGAGGATAGAATGAGGTAACTGGGTGTATTTATTCTGCAGAAGAGAAGACTGAGAGGGGATTTAATAGCAGCCTTCAACTACCTGAGGATGGTTCCAAAGAGGATGGAGCTAGACTGTTCTCAGTGGTGGCAGATGACAGAACAAGGAGCAATGGTCTCAAGTTGCACCAAGGAAGGTTTAGGTTGGATATTAGGATGAATTTTCTCACTAGGAGGGTAGTAAAACACTGGAACAGGTTACCCAGGGAGGTGGTAGAATCTCCATCCTTGGAGGGTTTTAAGACCTGGCTAGACAAAGCTTTGGCTGGGATGATCTAGTTAGGGATGGTCCTGCTTTGAGCACAGGATTGGACTAGATGAGGTCTTGAAGTCCCTTCCAACCCTTATTTTCTATGATTCTATGAAATGGAAGAACAACCAAATTCTGAAAAAGTTAAAAAAAAAACAAGAAATTTTTCAGCATGCATTCCTGTTCAGGAAGGTCTTTTTGTTTTTTCATGCAAGTTTCATGTAGGAAAAGAAGAAAGTAGTATGTGGATTTTCCAATCCAATGTTTAAAACATTTTACTGTGCAAAAGAGAATGCCCTGGCTAGCAAGAGTTTTCTAATCACTACAGCAGCTCCCTCTGACTGACAAATGTCTCTCACAAACTCTCAGGGCAAAGTGGGGGAGTTTTGGAGGGGCAAGAGGAAGTGTCAGGAACATAGCTTCAACTCATAGGAGTGACAGGATACTATGCAGCACTGTTACCCATGGGCAAGATGGGGATGTTGCTATAATATACACGGCTCAGAACCAAGAGCGTAGCCTGGGAGCTTACAACAACCTAGACACAATTTGACTCCTTAGACCGAGTCTGGCATAGAACTGCAATTAAGTGCAGCACAGAATCCCCCCACCAGGTGTCTACCCTCTTGGTCTTGGTCTTGGTCTTGTTGTACAAATGAAAACAGGGCCAGTTTCAGTGTAGGAACAAGTACAAAATTTAACAATTTTCTCTTACCTAAGTTGCAGTTACTGTAACGAAGTTGCTCTATGAAAATGTATAAAGCCAAAAGTTAAAAGGAAACTTTGGCCCCTTCTACCAGTCACATTTAATTTATAAACTCCCTACAAACCATTCCAAAACACTCCCACACCTCTTTCCAATCCCATTACCTAGAAGCAGACGGTGTACAGGTGGCCTCATATAGCCAACATAAAAGTGACAATCATTTTCTGATTGTAAAATAATCTGCAATGTCAGATGTCCCACCATCTGTGTCACGCAGTACTATTGCTCTCTACCCGTTGCCATCAGCACATACTCATTGTTGGAGAGATTACAAAAGAAGGAACTTGGCTTTGCAAGAAAGCTTAAAAACATTCCCATTATCAACTCTGACATAAGCCCCAAGGCTGGACTTGGGCATGGTATCCTAATGGTGTCTCCTGCTGTTATATAATTGTAGATACATCTAAAGGGGATGCTGTCAACTCTTTCTTTATCAGTGACCCACGTGCCAAAGTCATCCTCAAGGCCAGATAACTGTTTGTGTAGCCATGGGAAGAGAATAAAAACATCCCAATGACTCAAGATCACTTGAAAGTGTTCATGTGCACAGCTGTCACTGGCTTTGTATTCCAAACAAGCCCTGAGAATAAGGCTTCTGCATGAATTAGTCACCAAGCCCATGAGCCAATTTCCACAGTAGAGACATCAATTATTATTGGACAAAACCTTATGAGAAAAAAACCTTTGTCACAATTTGGTGAACATTTATTCCCTCTTTACAGTTACCATATTGCTTTAAAATCTTAACATAATGAATTTGTCAACATTAAAAATTAATTGAATGCACTATGATTAGAATAAGAATGTAGAATACAGTTCATTATGAGTTTGTATGCTTTTAGCAGCTTTTTTCTAATAGAAATTAATTCTATCCCTAGCAGAAAAGAGAACGAAAAAGACTTGCTAGTTACTATTCATTAGTAAAACAACATTTCTTTATTTCCCTTTTCATTTTCTATGTAATTACATGTTGAAAAGGACAACTTAGAAGGCTACACTAGAAAAGTTAAAATGTTGTAAGACCAAAAAGATTTTTAATTGCAACAACAAATTGATTAATAATCTTCATCAGCTGAAAATGAATCAGTCTTCGGCCAATTCAACATGTGCATATGTAACTTGGCTTGCCAGTCACTGTACAACCAATACCTAGAAACCTACTTAGGTGGCAGTGTGACAAAGGGGTTTTTTTGTAGCCTGCTTGCAGCACATAGAACCAATTTCATGGGCATCACATCTACATCATTATCACTTGCTCCCCTGTTGTCCCCACCTCTCCCCCTGCTGATTGGTGGAGGGTACCTCCACTTAGTCTACATATCTACCACTTTTTTTGGTTGACTTTGCAGGAAATTAAGACAATTGCTGGATTTCCTGGTGATCTTGGTGATCACAGACTATTTTGGATGGTTTTTCCATTTCTGCAAAACCTGTGGAACTGCAATATAGGTAGGTCCCTGCGAATAGCAGCTGCCAGATAGTGCAAGGATTGGCAAAATTATTATAGGTGGACACAGAGTTGATGTGGGATCTTACTTTACCAACTGTACAGCTCCAGAAAATCTAAGGATGGTTCTACACAAATATGGTTTCAACAAATATTTAAATTGATTTCTTACATTCATTGCATTCTGACATATCCATGTCATTAAAATCTGGGATCAAATACACAATGCTTCAGAATAGCATATTGATAAGGTTATTTATTATGATATCTTGCAAAGAAGTTGGAGATAAAAAGATTCTATGGTGTTATATAAGTTTAAAAGAACAAAGGAGACTGTAGAGAGGCTGACAATAAGCTATTTTTATTATTACCCACCAAGAAGCTAAGGTAAGAGAACATTAAAGTTAACAAAGTCAAACATTCCAAAGTTAGAAAATGCCAGAAATAAGGGTGTTTGTGCCACCTTAATTCAGCTCCCTTGTGAATATTCAATGCAGTCTTTAGTTACATGAACACGTGCTGTATCTACCACAAAACAGCTACCTTATTTTGTGCAGAGGCCAGGGAGCATTCACATAGAATCAGCTGGCAAAAGAGAGCTGGCTGAGGTTCCCAACTCTGAAACCAAGTCTGAAATCCCCTACTTCTAACCCTGGAAACAGTCAAATTCTGTATGTGCACCAGTTTTTGATGGTAAACTTCCAAGGGCAATGGCAGCTCTGCTTTTGTGTAGGGCAATCATATTTTAAAAGAAAGAATGATTTCTCTTCTCTTCTGAAATAAGGTGCTTGAACTCTTATTTTCAATAAAGATTTCCCAGTCATTAATCCAAAGTGGAGGAAGGCCCCTCTTCTTAGAGGTGAGTAAGGTGCTTAAGCTCCAGATAGTGGGAGGACTTAAGCATTTAATATGCTGATCGTCAATAACTTCAAAGCAAGCCGACTCTTCTTGTTTGGTATAACAGGGTATAACATCTCCAGGTCTGTCACTACTTTGGCCCACCCACATGTCTAGGGCAGTCCACCCACCTTGACTCTCCTGCCACACCTTTGTTGGAATTAAGCCAGTTGTTTCAAGGTGGAAGGCTGCCCATTTAATGCCCTGATGCCGAGGGTGCAATACACCGTATCATCCCTACACTGTGACCCTTATTGGGCCAAATTCAGTTCTGTGCTGAGCCTCTTTCATACTGCCCCTAGCAGGGCCACACTCGCTCTGCCCCTTTTCTTGTCCATAATCACACTGCCCCTCGCTGGGCCTCAGTTACACTGCCCTACTCAGTATGGCCCTTTAGGCCCCTTTGGCCTGATTGTGTACAGCCTTTCATGCTTCCTCTCTCTCATTTTTGATACTGACCCTGCATACCTTCAGGCCACCCAATTAGGGCCCTACTTAAAGCCAAGGCATCAGGTCTACTGCTCCATACTCTGGGCTGACTCCAGCCCCTGACCCTCTTAGGCCTCAGGAGTCTGTTGACATGCCTAGACCCCAGACCTGTCTACAGGATAACTCACCAGGTCATGGGAGCTGAGGCTTTCTAGTGCCCCATACTTGCCTTGGGGTATGCACAGGTGTGGCACAGGGGAGACACAGATGTGGCATTTCCTAGAGACTGGCCCACCACAAGCCTCTCCACCACACCATCCAACCCCAGCAGAGTGTAGTTTCAGGTCATGCCCCTCCTCCATCCCCATAGTTCCTAATGTGAGCTACAGGAGTTCTGGGAACAGCAATACTCCAGCTGGGGGATGTTCACCCTTCAGCTTCCCACTTTCAACTGCTGGCCCTGCTCCCTGGGCCTGGCCTCCTGGTTGCCATGTGACCCCCTGATTGGTTGTGTTGTTGCCTGCAGGCTGCTCTGCTGCCTGGTTGAGTCCTTAAAGTGACAGGCACCACAGGTACCCTGCCACATTTGGTCCCATTTTGAGGCAATGAATTATCCTTATGCTCTTTACATGGAAACAGCATGCCTCACTTAGGACTGAGTATTTTGCTACTGTTCAGTGCCATAGGGCTTTTTTTTTTAATGTGGGTCTTAATGTCACTTTATCAATTATTCAAAACCTTTCCTCAACACAGGATTATTTGTTTCCTTTTGATATTCTTCACTATAGTATCTTTGTGTTTAATTAACATTAAATTTGTTTCCATATTATCCTGACAAGGTGAGGATCATCTCCATTTTACAGATAGAGAATTGCAGGATAGAGAGATTAAGAACAAAAGAATCTACAAGCCTTGAGTGCCCAATTCGAGACACCCGGGACTGGATCATATTCAAATACTCACTGACTTTAGTTGCAGCTGTGAACGGATCTAAAATCATGCCCTAGGGTACCAATTTGAAAACCAGGAAATTAGAGGACATTTCTGAAAACAAAAGTGTGATTTAAACTATTTTTTTAAAAGGACATAGGAGCTCTGAGTTAAAGACAAGGATAGAGTTCAGTTCTTCAGGGTGGCATTCAACTACATTTACCAGAGGAAACTTTCCTCTTCCTACAGACCATCTTTATTTTATACCTTTCAATTTACAGCAGCAATATATATTTATTTTCCCCCAATAATTGTCTAAGTCATCATGTCCATTTGGGCACTCAGAGACAGAAGGAAAAAGTAGCATGTCCTCACATAATTAAAGATTGTAAATTAGTACCTATACAGGAAGCAGGGAGATAAATGAATGTAACATAACCTTAATTCAGGCATTTCTTTACTTTGGGTGTAAACTTTGTAGTTCAAATATTTAACTTCTAAAATTGCAAACAACAATAAATTTATTTAAAACAAAACATGTTAAGAAGGAAAGCCATCATGTGTTATCATATTGACAACTATAGAAATAATTTGCACAGCCAAAACCTTTGGATCCACAGCAGACCTTTGCTACCTGAGCTAACAAAGTACCCTGTTAGCAGTAGGCTGCCATTCTCAGTATGGATTAACACTAAGAGGAGCTGAGAGACATTTTACCAGTGGGTTTCACAAATATCTGCTAACAGCAAAGCAACGGTGCCACTTTTAGTCTCTTAGCCCCACTCATTTCTGTCTCTTGCTGCCTCTCCCAGCTCCCTATCTCTCTCTCTGCCTTCTGTTCCCAACCTTTCCTGCCCCGCCTCTTCCCTCTGTGTTCTCCAGCTTTCCCAGACGCCCTCTCTAGCCACTCCTTCTCCCCCCACAGTCCTCTAGCCTTCCATCAACTTCCCCGCAGCTGGTTCCCAGAGCCAGCCCCCAGTTTCCTCCACACCCTCTCTAGCTTCCCTGCACCCTCTATCCCAGTTTCCCTCTCCCTGCTTACCTTTTGGCTCCCTTGTAGCTCTGGCTTCGGGCCCAGCCTCTGTGCCAGCTTCTCTCCAGCATCACTCACCTGTTTTGCAGACTTTGAGTGTTGTCCTTTAATCAATTAAGATGAATTAACCTAAAATAACCCCCAACCCTCAGTTTTTCAGCCCAGCTTTCCCTAGTCTACTAGTTCTAATCCTGGTCCTGGCAACTTTCACTACCTACACTTCCACTTTCTTACCTTAACCTTTCCCCAGGTATCCCAAGTACACCAAGCACATATATACATACACATCACAACACCCAAGTTAGGAATGCACCTGTGTGTACATGTAGGCGAGTGGTATGTATGTGAACTGATATACATATGTGTCACTGTGTGCGTGATATATGAATTAGTGATCTGTGTATGCATATTGGGTGTGCAGGTATTGATAATTGATTCTGGTCTAAATTTTGATAGTGTGTGTAGGTATTTTAATTGGTGACAGATGTGAATATTCCTAGGCTGGTAATTGACTGTGTGTGCGTGTATGCATCTAATTGATTTCTGTGTTTGTGTATGTGCAATTGTACACTGTATCCTTCTGTGTAGTAGCACAATTTTGAGATCCTGGGAGTTGGCCTGACCCCACAGGGAAACAATCCAACAACAACTTTGTTGGTCTAGCTATGTCATCTAGATGTCTGACTCCAGACCCCTAAAGCAAGTTTTATTCTCCCAGTTCAACCAAGGTTTATGCTCGAGAGGAGTGCAGAGAAAGCACTTCAAGAACATCCTTAAGGACAACTTTAAAAAGTGCAACATTCAGATAAACACATAGTAGACTATCACACAGGACTTCCCCAAATGGAGGAAGAGCTTGCTGTATGAATCTCAGTACTTTGGATCCTTACAAAGACAACAGGAGATGAAAAAGTGGGAGCAGTAGAAACAGTGCGTCATGGACCAGACCATGGACCAAGAGCCACCCCTCCACACCCACACGCAGAAACATGTGTCCACACTGTAGCAGAGTTTGTTGATGGGGTAGGCCTCATCAGCAATCTTTGGACCAACAGGCAGGACAATTATAGAAGACAACCACCCTCGATTGCAAGGGATTGTTGATGGTAATGAAATTCTAATGCCCTTGCTCCAAAATAAAGGGAATACCAGAGCAAAGAAAGTCACCAAATGGGTACAAAAATATGTTTTCCCTGGTCTTAAATTTTATACGTGGCTGATGTTCTTCAAACCATCATAGCCTGAAGTATATGTTCAATATGGAAAGTTTCAGCACGAACAGTTAATATTTGATGACTTTTAAGTAACTGAAAATATGGCATTATCATGGGAAGTGTCAAGCAACTCAGGCCTCCTCTACACATTACAGGTATTGCACAATTAGATGGTTAACTGCACAATTAACTGCCATAAAAAGCTCCAACTAACTATAAAGGTAGACCTCAGAAGTATGTACTTCTAACTTTATAGCTGTTTGATATCCAGCTTTAATTTGCATATGTAACATGGCTTCCTTTGTGGCTGGAAGCCTTGTCAGCTGCCTGCAGTCATGTACCATAAACAGCTGGGTCTGGAAGTCTCACAACTAACAGGACTGTCCACACTGAAAACTGCCAATATTGGGTCCTGGCAGTACCCCACAGCTTCTAGGACTCACAGTCCTGAAGCTGCAGGTGCTGGGTCCTACCACCCACGAGGCATGACTGTAATCTCCAAGACCCTGGGGTGTGTGGAGCCCCCAGGACAGGGTGAAGGAGATAAATTGAAATTAGGAAGCTGTCAGGAACTCTAGATATGTTGACGGCCTGTGGTTTTGAGGGAGTTTTGAGGGTAATAGCAAGTGAGAGAAGATTGTTTTTTTATTTTTAATAAACATAAACCTATTAAGAGATGAGAGCAAGCACATTTCAATGGTTCAATGTATCTTTGCTTCATTATGTATTTGTCTCATTTAGATGCAAACTGTAAAATTTCCAAATTTAATAGAGGATAGCTATTTGTTCCATCTACCTACTGATATGCTCCAAAGGGGTACAATGTTCTTTCAGAGTAAACTACGTAACTGCCTCTGGGTGTGTAAAAAAGTTGTTTTTCTCTTTTGCGTGGGCAAAATGTTTATCTAACATGTGATGTCCTCACAAGTAGTCATCTTGTCAGTGGTAATTCGACAACCTAATTTCCTCAATTATTTGAGCAACAACTACCCTTAGATTTATTTCACCGTCAGCTTGCATTTTATTTGTATGCTATTTATCTCATTGGCTTTTCATCTCCTCACCTCTTCCACAGCCTCTGCTGTGGGCTAGTGGACTAAAGAAAGATATGTCTCAGTGTCAAAAGAGAAAAATAATAGCCCTAGCTACTAGTATGTCCCTCTGAAATAGATAGTGAAGGATTTCCTCATCCATGAACTATGATGAACCTAAGCTGGAGGGATACATTCAAGAATGTATAGCCAGAAGTAAAAATGGTACCTGCATATATAATCAAAGTGAGCAAACAGAAATAAGATGGAATAATGACTGGAGGGATGGAGGCCTAATCAGCCTCTAGAAAATATTGGATTTTCAACCACTACAATTAGGATCTCTGTGGAAAGGTTCAGGGGAGGTGAATAATGCTATATTTGATTTTTTGGTGTAAATGGAGGAAGAAGGGTTGTGTATAACTCAGAGCCCTGGTTAAGATAGGACACTAGCCTTGTTGATTTCACTCTTTTCTCCTCTGAGGCTAAACAGGCGATATGCCTCCTATGTCACCTTCTTGCATTCTCCCCCCACCTATCTCGTACTATGTAACCACCCTTGTTTGGACAGTCTCTGTATCACCTTCTACCCTGCCAACTTTGTAACTTTCTTTTAACATTCACTAATATAATAAATCCTGTGCACATAGAGTACCATAATCAGGAGTAATTTTGAAATCAGCTGAAGAAAATCAGTGTTATCTGTATTTTAAGAGGACAGGAACTCAATTCTACCAGGTATGGAGCATCTTCAGTTCTCAGTGGTTTCTGGGAATGAGGATGCCTGGCAGTGAATTGGTATGAACTGAAGCTCTAGAGTGGATAAGTTGTATACGCCTGAGTTCTAAAAAGCAATCTTGACTTTATTATTAGGGTCAATATAATCCCTTAATAGATATTCTTTAAGCAGGGGGTTGTTTTATTTTAATACTCTATTGACTTTCATAAGTTACTTTTGTTTCTCCTGTTTTGTTTTTTTCTTGTTCATTAAGTTTCTCCTGTAATCTGCCCTGAGTTTTTGTCTGGGAGGGTGGTACATACATATAACAAATACATAGATCATAACAAAGTTCTTCTGTGTTGGCATTGATGAGCATTGAGTGCAAAAATTGTGATATTGGCCAGTGTGTCAATGTTCAGAGTAGACATAGCAAATCATAATATGTATAATATGCAGTTTGTGACATTTAAGGATTTCTGGACTTTCCTAATATGCCAAGCCAGTCAGGATGTGTATAACAGATCATTAAACACAAACTGTGAAAATTATGGGCTCAATCAGTATGTCAAGCTACTTTTGAAAACCTACTGCTGATAGAAGTAATTCTGACACAAATTTGTTGCTAAATTCTGTCATACTTTTATTTCATCAGCAGACTGATTTAATAACAAGTAGTTTTACCCGGCTCTAATTCAATGACATTACATACTATCACCACAGTCAAAAAAACACCATCACTCTATAGCCACGCTTGTGCCTCAGTGGCCATCTTAGCTTCTGTTTGTTGGCATTGCAGGGAGCTAAACACTAGATTCTTATTTTTTGTTCAGTTAAAACATTTAATTAGATATAGCCTTAGTACTATTGTTATGTTGAATTAAATCTCTCTAACAAAAGCATCTTAGCATCTTTCTAATAAAAGTCCTATAGGACTGGTCAATTAACATTACAAACTGCCAAAAAACTGGTACCCACAATCAATCAACACATTTGGCATATTTTTTTTCATATTTTTCTTTGTTATATCTGATCTAATTCTAATGGAAGTTGCTAAATTTGCTAGCATTGCAGCTGAAATAAATGTAGTTTTAAAATATGAGTGTGCATTAATGCATATACTTATCCATACCTGGGAAGAACTGTGGATAGATTTATCTTTATGTTGGTGGTAGGAGACAGGAACAGTCAAAAATGGGATATGATGCATAGCTCTGTGGATTGAAGGTAATGTTTGCACACACTAGAAATTACCCACTCAAATCTAGGGACATGTTTCACTCTTGATGGAATCGATTGATGAAGGTTTAACATTCTGCTGTCAATTACCAATAAGAGCTGGTCAATTTTTTCTGAGCCAGAAAGAGTTTTCTTTTTAAAATGAAATCATATTTATGAAACTTTTCTTTCTTTTTAAATTTTTATCTAGATGTTGTACAACTAAAATAGAAAACAAGCAATTAGTCTTGGTTTTTAATTTTCTCTCTTTCAGTTTTCTTTCCTTTTATCCTCTTGTTCATATTGTAATGGCAAAATGACAAAAGAAAGTAAGGACAAAACAGTAAGATGCCACAAATTATAAGTTTTCAGGTGTTTTTTTTAAAGAAAAAAAAATTTTTTTAATTGGATTATTTTACAAATATTGTGGGTTTTTTCTTGATCAACTCTAATTGTAAGATCACAGGGAAAAGTTTTCAAGTTTTGTTTTTTTGTACTTTTCCAAAGGGCAGGTGTCTGTGTGGATTCAGTTTTAATGAT
Organism: Caiman crocodilus; assembly: GCA_030014935.1. Lineage (NCBI taxonomy): Eukaryota > Metazoa > Chordata > Crocodylia > Alligatoridae > Caiman > Caiman crocodilus. The sequence goes on along the minus strand of JAGPOW010003316.1, from coordinate 21,281,005 downwards.
AAGAAAGGGTTTATCTTTTTCCTTGGATTTTATTTTTCATTTTCATTCATTTACATTAATATAACATAGCTTTAGAAGTATTTTTTTTAAATATTAGGTTCTAATTTCAGTCTGAGAATGAACATTTTCAGCTACTCTAAAAAGCAGTAAGTTAAGTGATAAAATGTGACAGTGATCAGACTGACATGATGAATGGGTCCTACACCAGACAGGAAAGAATCAAGTAACTCTACCTTACCATGCCTGCAATTCATGGCAAGAGAGGAGAAAGACTTTAGGAAGTATGCAGGCCAGCAAAGGAGGTGGCAGTCTTAGAGAAAAAACATGCATCTGTTCTCACCCCCATAGTCTTTGTGCACTCTTTGGAAGCAAACAAAAGTTTTTTGCCTGCAGTTTAGGTCTAAGCAGCTTACTTTAAGCTTGGTCAGTTTTTCAGAATATGCAGCTGCCTGAAGCTAACCTGGGAGTGGCAAATGCAAGTGCTAGTAACTTGGGGGGAGGAAGGGGCAATGGGTGCTGGTGGGATTGGTTGGTAAAGTGGGTCCAGGTCTGTTAGGGGCACTGATGGGTCCATGGGAGGGGTTGCCTAGTCCAGAAAGGTAGTTGATGGGGAAGGACTAAAAAAAACTGATCACAGATAAGGGGGTAGCGGAAAGGGAGGAACAGCTCATTTTTCTACATTTTAATATTTGAAAGGATGTGGGGAGAAGGAATGAACAGAACATTAGAACTTGAGGGATCCGTGTTTACTGTGGGTGTTCCATTCAGGAGACAGAAGGCAGATACTTTCCAGAGTGCAGGCAAGATCACTTTGGGTTGTGAAAAGTGAACATGCAGTCATTATTCAGATTAGAGCTCATTAACCAAACACAGTGCAAGGAACAGCATAACAGTGAAATAAGTCTGTGGTTATGGGTCATTAGCTCTACAGTATCTCTGCTCCCGAGCTGTCTGAGGCAGTTCTGTTTTATTGTAATTTCTAACTATGTGATCAGAGGATTAGATTTCAGATCTGCCAACCCATTATGTTTGTTTGTTTCTTGGTATAAAATATGTGGCAGGATATTGATCTGCTATTTATGTCTAAAGCTAAATATTATGTCTAATATTTTTGTTTGATGTACAATGGGGGCATGAATGATGTTGCTGCATACATTTAAAGTTTTGCCTGCTTTTTAGTAAATGGCAGTACAATAAATGGCCCAATGCTGCAGCCACTCAGAGGCACCTTGATCTGGGTCACAGCACTCCAAGGTCTCCAATCTAATGAGGTATAATTCATCTGAATTACAATGTGGACTCTGAATTATGAACAACCCTAACTTTGACATAGTTGGAGATGTGATTTTTTGATTCAATCCCTTTTGGAGATGAATCATGACCTCATATTTATGATTCATGCCTAAGTCCATATCCAAACCACCCAAAGTATGAATACATTTGTATCAAGATAGTCTTTAACATGAGGACTATAGGGAATAAAGATAAATTTTATTATGGTAATATGCTGGTTTCACACCCACTCAAAAGTTTACATTGTATTAATGAACACATAGCAAACCAACAACATCACTGATTCTTCATGCTTGCTATATCAAGAAAAGAATCAACGAACTTAGATTACCTTGGCATTGAGGGTCACATGTAATCTTCCAGTTCTTATAAATACTGTTTTTTTCACCTACAAAGCAACCATTATGGTCTATTGAAGATCAATGAACAAACCACAAACATTTTAAATGTGCTTATCTCTTCTGTCCCTCAGAGGAAGGGAGCAACTTGAGATGTGGAGTTGTGTTACTGCAAAATGGCGAAAACTCTAGAAAAGCTACAAATCACTATAACCATACAATGCAAATCCTCACATAATTATTCATCAACAATAATAAACATAAACTTGTGTACAGTCATAAATAAATCAAAGATAAAACATCCTTGGAGATAACCTATTACATTATTAAATATACACTTGCTACGACTCAACCAACGTCTATGAAGTCAATCTATCTTTGCATTGAGGTCAGGGTACAATATACCATATGTCTTCTTCCCATGTACCTTCACCTTTTTGTTTCCATGCAGCAGTGGCTCAGAGGTTGTTCCCCTCCAAAAGAAGTTTGGATAGAAATATAGGGTCCCTTTTTTGCCCGCAAGTGCCACCAAAGCCTTTCCCATCAGAAGCAGCAAGAGAAAGTCCTTTTTTTCTCCCCATTTGCTGAAAAGAAGCATGGAAAGAAGCTCTTTGGAAAGGATGCAGATAAATTGGAGACAGTCCATTGGAGAGCAACAAAAATGGTTGGGGGACTGAGATACATGATTTCTGAGCTATGTACAGACAGTCAAAAAGCCCAAGGCTGAATTGATTCAGTCTTTGCAAATTATTCTAAGATGCATAAATTAAATTGAAACAGAAGTGAACAAAAATTTACCTTTGATTCTGGAAATGGAGCCATATGCTCAGGTGGCTCATGCCAGAAGTTGGAGGTACTAGAGCACAGCTCTCTGGCATGTAGCCAGCATGGACTGTGGGTTCACTTCCTCTTCCTGCTGCCCCTGAGGTCTTTCGGATTTGCAGTCTAAAATCACAGCAGCAGGACTCTGCAGGGTTGTTCATCATTTCTCCTTCATGCTTCCAGGTGCCTCTGGGATTTGAAGACCACAGTCACAGCCAGCAGTAAGTTTAAGCAGGGGGAGTGGTGCTTTATTGGGTGGGGGCAGTCCTGACCTCCCCCCGAAGACCTGGCTGCATCCCCAACCAGGTTTGCCCCCACCACCTTGTCAGCCAGCCCCCACTGCTCCAGACAGGGAGCAGAGGGGAGGGGTCAGCACTACTTTCTGAAGCAGACACCACAGCACAGCCCAGGGCTGCAAAGCATGCCAGGATGCTGGGAACTCTAATTTAACTTGAAGCAGGAAGAGGTCTGGGACAAGTTTCATAAACTGATTTGACCCAGATCAGTTAAGTCTGATACTACATTCAATCAGGTGTAATTCATTTCAGCCATTTTGAAACTGGTTTATGTGTACTAAGCTTCTGTTCTGTTATAGGTTAAAGCCAGTATCTGATCATTTAATCTGGTTTGTGTAACTTCTGTCCCTAGCCCTGAGAAGAGGTGGAGTGAACTAGGCTTAGTTCAGAGAAGTAAGAGAAGACTGAGGGGAGATTTAATGGCAGCCTTCAACTACCTGAAGGGTGGCTCCAAAGAGGATGGAGCTAAGTTATTCTCAGTGGTGGCAGATGACAGAACAAGGAGCAATGGTCTCCACCTGAAGCAAGGGAGGTTTAGGTTGGATAGTAAGAAAAAAATGTCTCGTGAGAAAAGTAGTAAAGCACTGGAACAGGTTGTGCAATCTCCATTCTTAGAGGTTTTTAAGATCTTGTTATACAAAGCCTTAGCTGGAATGATCTAGTTGGGGTTGGTCCTGCTTTGAGCAGGGGGCTGGACTAGGTAACCTGCTGAGGTCCTGTCCAACCCTAATTTTCTATGATTCTATGAAAGCCAAATCTCTCTTCCTGTCCCAATCCATGCTTTATCTCTTTCTGTCCCAACCCATGCTTTATCTCTTCCTGTCCCAATCCATGCTTTATCCTGGAAGCTCGGAAGTATGTGCTTAGGAGTGTGTTCTAATCATTTTTCCTTGTCTCACGTTTACACAGAATCCTCTCATAGGGTAGCATTATAGTAAGGTCCCCAGATGACAGAGTTGTAGTGAAAACCCCCTATTGAGATGAAGACAGTTTATACCAGCAAGAGCTCTTATTACAGATTAATGCAGATGTTCTTTTTCGCTATACTTGAGTCACTGTTCTAAACTCGATTTCACAGCTAAAAACTCACTCTTTAAAAAAATGAAATCTTATTCCATGAAGGGATTGCCTGGCTCTATGAGCTGGATTTTGGGACAAGACCTATAGTTCTTAAGAATTAATCCAGCTTTCACCAAGGGGGATATTGACCCATATGCACAAAATGGATTCTTGACATTATGAGCCAGATATTTAGTGAAACAGAAATATAATTTTTGCATGTTAAGCCATTAGCACATAAATGATCTTAATTTAGGTGTGCAGAAGTAGTAAGTAAGTAGGTAAGTAAGTACCATTCATGTATAAAGAGATAGTTGGGCATTTTCTATGTGCTCAGATTTCTGTACTTGATGGAAGGTGCTTGGATATTTGGGTCTATGCCATAGATTAGTTAGAAGCCAAGACTTGATTAAAAATTGCAAGGAGACATCTAAAATATTTCCTCCATCCTTCATATGAATCTATAGTTACCTAATAAAAATGGCCAACCCAATTTTATGTGAAATAAATGAATTAAAATAAACAAACATAATTCTTTCCTGGCTGAAATTCTATACTATACAGCAAGTTTCAGCCTGAAGCAAATTTTTACAGTTGAGTCATAAACCCTTGAAAGGCAGCATTTATAATGGAAATGATGACAGAACCATTACTCTACCTATAATATAATCATCTCAACCATTTAAAATAATACTGCAGCACAGAAAACATAAAATTGCCCTAACACACAAGAATCAGGAACAGGGATACATGTAACCATAACAGCAAACTGAATTGCATACTCTAGGGTACATATTTGAACCAAGGTAAAGGGGATTTAGCAGCATGATGCCCAACAACATTAATTGGGCCCCACACAGCTAAATCCCCCCAAACATCTATCCCCATATAACTGATAAATTAATTTAGCAATAGGATATGACAGTGTGTGAATTATGTTGAATCAATTCATAGCCAGCGTATTAAGCTCAGGACAGAGTCCAAGTACTGTCAAAACAACTATGTCTCTATTAATAATACATGAATATTGCACTGCTGCACCCTATTGCAATTAGAAAATGTTAGGTTTTATATATATATATATATATATATAGTTAATTAAGTAATGAGGTTCTGAACTGTGAGTGTAATCAGCACTGCTTGCTGCTTCCATGTTTAGAGCCATGAATGGTGCTGATTATACAGGAATGGGAATGCTCATTAGATAATCAGATCACTCCATTTCTCTTGGCCACTTTATAATTAATGAATAGAGTAGTAAATGGAAATTTCAGCAATAATGTTCCAAATAAGTATTCTTTTATTTTTATTAATTTATTTATTTGGGCTGATCTTCTGTTTTTAAAGTTGGAAAATTCACATAACTAGCTTCTTCCAATGTCACCAACTGACTTACACCAGGAAGGATCTTGGCTTATACTTTAACTGTAAAAACTGATTCTTCAGCTTTGATCTTACCTTGAATATCTTCTATGATGACGTGTTCATCTTGGGAACTTTACTGTTTATGAAGAAGTACTAGAAGCCACCTGATTTTTTTAAACAAAAATAAGGGCATGAGTGAGAAACAGTTATTTCTGTTTAAGACATAAAAACATCAGTAAATAGACACTGTAAAAAAGTCTTCCAAATTTAATATAGAGAAATCTACAAATACTTTCTAAAATCTAAAACAATTATCAACCTAAGCTATGACAACAAAATAGATGTTCCTGAAGCACTGATTAAGATGGAAATAATTTCACTTACTTAATTGCTAAGGAGATACTACGTATGACCTTGCTATAAGAAGATTGGGGTGAGGTAGTGAAATGCAAAAACAGCTCTGTGAGCTTTAGACCCTTCAAAATGCTGTCACAACAGTAATCAATATAATGCACAGGAACACAAGATTTGACTTACCAAGGCAGATGATTTGTCTATCAAACTCAGTTTCTTGTCTGATGTAGTGACTACTGTTTGGAAGTGAAAGAGTCCATTACATAACTTGTCCAGAACAGCAGTCAAGTACTGCTACTATTCAGCTTAGTGATGAATGTTAGTGCTTTGGCTGTAAAGGCCTGAATCCTGTACGGGTCCCATACCAGGTGTAGTCCCATTAAATTTAATGAAATTGTTCACAGAATAGGGCCCTACTCACGCCGAGTCATGGAGTAATAACCTGGCGGCTCATATCCTTCTTTGTATCTTATTCCCTTTCTTATAATTATACAGGTTGATGAAGTTAATATGTACCAGTTGTTATTAATTATATGGAGACATGTCATTCAGTGGTATAAACTGGAGTAATTCCAAGTTTATCAGCTGTGTGACACAAACGGAAATTTCAGCCTGCTTGCTTCGGGCCCAATTGCGCTTCTCATTCAGAGTCATTATTTGAATACTGACTTCAATAACAGTCTAATTTGTTCAGGCTGAGTATCTGACCCACTGTGATTGCAACCTATACCTGGAAAGTGCATTACATTGTCCTAATGTCAGCGTTATGGCACTTCCCTTCAATGAAAACCATTACTGTAAATCCCTGTAGTATGAGTAATTTAAGGTATTACTGTGAAGGCTTGAGGGTAGAGAGCAGAGGGACTTTCAGAGAGTTGCTTTGAGCCAAAACAGGAAATGAGGTCACATACCAGGCCAGAATTATTCCACTGGTTAATATTACTCCAGATTTTCCATTATTCTTTATGTACCAAATATAGAACAGTATAGGAAATTACAAGGAATATTGTGAATATGGAAATAGCCTTATCTAGTTATCAGAGGTGGAACAGTTTTGAGAGGCTAAGTTTACAGAGAAGGAGAGAAAATGGATTCTGACTGCCCAGAGCAGAATATATGAAGGCAAGCTACTACTGTGCTGTGATACTCACTGTGTGCTACAGAGACTCATAATGCTCAGAACCCTGTAGGTATTGCATTAATAATAAATAACATAATAGAAATGATAAATTGTGACAATATCAGTAATAATGCATGACCCCATCAGAAGTACAGTCAAGGCCAGGAAAAAATATAGCAAAAAGAACAGAATATTTCTGAGGTAAGAGAATAAAAAGTAGAATCCAAGGATGAAATGAGGCACCTTTTAATGTGGTACTCCAGTTGTTACTGAAAATGCTAGGAATGATTATAGTTTTTTTTTTTCTTTAGTAGGTTGACATTTGTTTTTTGGCACAATATGTCTCTTTATCAATTGTGCCAATGCATTTTGCAGCTGCACTTTATTGCAGGTTCAAATTCACTTGTAGTTAGAGTTCTAAGTACTATAGTCTTCATCTGCAATTAGTCAGCAGGCTCAAAAATTAAAAAGAATGTGTTTTATATTTTGTATTATGGTATCACCTAGAGGTCCTGATGGAGATTGATTGCCTCTACATTGTTCATGACCTAAATTGCCCACAATGTGCTATGCATTGTATAAATACATAGTAAGAGATAATCTTGAATCTGAAGATTTTATGATGTGTAGGCATAATTTGGAATTTCCCACAGTAAATATGTTTGATCTGGATTTGCCTGAAAATGTATTCCTTTAGGTTAAAAGTAAAAACAAAAGTCAAGATTTGATCAGACCTATTTTGTAGCAATAAATCTTTCTGTGCTCCAGTTCTCAGTGATCCAGAGTTTAGATCTGTGCCATATATTATATAGCCTGCACCATCTCCCTTTTGAGAACAGAGAGAGTTCAAACACACAGTAGAAATGACTATGTTGAAGAAACAACAAGATATACTATATACATCCAACCATGAGGCTGCTGGTGGTATACATTTTATTGAAACCTTATTTCATTCCAGAAGCTGAGAGAAAAACAGGACAACTGCAGATCCATCAAGTCTACATTTCTTTAGTATTTACTCTTGTCATAAAGATCAGATGACATGATTAGGACTCACTAGTACAGGAGAAACTCAAAAACTCTTGTCAGTACCGGAAAATGAAAATGTTATTTATAAGAGCTGCGAGCCCCAGAAGTGATACGTATTCTTTTGCCATCCCAACTGATTTATAGTGTATGTAAATGAATTAGCATTCTCTAAGTTGTAAGACTATGTACTTCTGAAATATCAGAGGATAAGATGTTGCTGTCCAGAAGGAGAAAAAGGACTGCTTTAAAAGCTAGATCTCAGAAAGTTTCAGGACCCAAAAGAAAACACACTGTTCGTAATGCTCAGAACCTAAATAAAATATACGTGATCTATTTTAACGAATAATTTTAAATAAATGAATAGTTGTTCATTTATATATTTATTTATATATCTTTTGTTTACTAAAATGTGTATTTGCGCTGTAAAGACATACATTCTAGCCAAAATACTGGTGAGTTTTTAATAGTATATAATGTCTTGCATTACAAATAAAGAGAAAGCTTTTGCTTTAATATTTCAGAACTTTTTAAGGAAATATTCTACTGCAACAAAGAATTATTAACAGCCTGCTAGAGCAAACATGTAGAAAGAGGTAGTCTCTACTCTGAAAAAACGTATCTAAAAATACAGATTCTGAGTGCTTAGTGAAACTAATGAAAAACTTGAATGTGTTTAGCACCTTGGAAAATTGGACCATATGTTTTGCTGCTGTTTTCTTTGACAATCAGTACAGAACTCCCACATCCTCTCAATAAGTATAATCCACATGCTTAGCTTGCTATACACATGACATGCAACAGACAAGTGAAATACATGGAGGTTAAAGAGAAAGTCCAGTCCTGAAAATTGTGGTATGAGTCATTTTAGTCATAACACAGCACAGTTCTTTAAATCATGCCACATTTGGTAAGCAGCAAAGAAAAAAATTCTTCTTCTGTAACAGTGAAGCCTTTACTTTCAGTTGTTACAGGTACTTGGAACATCTGGTTTGCAAGTAGCTTGCAACAACTGAGGATTCTCCCTAAGAGTATTTGCGGTCTTAATAGATCAGGTCAGCCCAATTCTCCAGCAGTTGGCTGCATCTATGCAGACAGATCCATGCATGAAAACAACCAAAAGATGTATTTTCTACCTGAATTTTATCAACTTTTATTTGCTGAGATGCTAGAAATACTTTTAAGCCAGTGAATGTGTATCAAAGACTCCGAAAAGAAAGCATCAGGAAAATTAAAGTTCTGTTGAATTCCTTTGTTACTATAAATAACTTCCTTATGTCTCAGTGCAGTTATGAATTATTGGATAAATCATTTTCAACAATACAAATGAATACTGATATTATGTAGAACGAATATAGCTATAGGACTAAAATTAGGTGGGGTGCTCTGAAAGTTTTGGCCTACAAATTATGAGTCATGTGTGGATGCTTAAAGGAAAAAGGGAGGCATGTTGGGTCTGTTATCAGTTGCAATCATTAATGCTAACCCACAGAAAGTCAGGATACCCACTTCATTGAAACAAGTAATTGATAGGCTCTTGTTTAAGAAAATATCTGAAAAAATCACAATGTTTAATCTCCCCTAGTGTTTGATTGACTGAGACACTTGGATGAAAACCTCTCTCAGGTTTAGTCAATAGAAAATAAGTGTTGTTACTATGTTCTTGAAGTAGCTTGAGGTGGACTGCTGTCTGTTTCCACAAGACATCAGAGTTCTGTCCATTCTCTGCAAATTGAAATTTGCAGCTGGCAGATGCTTGTGAATCTCCCAACTACCAGGCAGCAGAGTTGACATGAATGCTTCTAATTAGGAAAAAAAATAAATAAATTAAGGTTGACCTCATCTTTTTCTAGCTTATGGCACTAGGTATTGCACTTATGGGAGTATCATCCAAAGACTACTTGCAAATACAATGGTTCATAAGGTGGCCACTAGTTGGCTTAGAAGTCCTTGATGGTGGAAGTACACTGACTTTTAGGTACCGACTTTGACTATGATCCTACATAGCTTGGGTCATAGTTCTCAAGACTCAGAGAACAACTTCTCTGTTGTCATCCTACTGTGATGACTGATGGCTAATTCTCCTCACCCTTTCCAAACGAAACTCAATTCAGAAATTCATTTCCTTTATTCGTCTTATAGAAGAGACTTCATCTACCTTTTGGGTGTATTGTGATATCCATCTGTTCTCCTACTTCTTTGTGATAGTACAGAGAAAGGGTATATTTATTTCCATTATTTAGATGGGTGCAGAGGCATTTCTAAAAGCACATTTCTGTAAAATGAAAAATATGTAACAAATAAGTGTTTGTATGTCTAGCTGTAAGTCCCAGATAATTTACAATTCCTGGGAATAATTTGATGTTACATAAAACATCAAGTTAAGGGCTCAATCCTATACTCCCTGGTGTAAATGGCAAAACTGCCATTAATATCAAAGTCAATGACTTTGAGTTCTAAAAATCTAACCCCACAATGCTAGTCCCTGCACCTTTATGGTTCCCAGTTGCCTCAGAAAAAGTATCTCAGTCTGCATGTGTATAGCACATGACAAGGATGTGGCCTAAATGTCAATTTCCCAGGTTTATATTATAAGATGTAAAAGTTACTGGATGTAAAAGTTATGTGTGCATTTACAGTGCAGTAACCAAAATTACTGCGTAGTTCAGGCACACGTCTGCATGTACACACTAGGGGTCTGAGAAATGGGCCATATTCAGATTCAGATTCAGCCCAAAGTGGGGGGCAGTGATGAATTCATTGATTCAGATCGCTGTCCCCTTTTAATTCAGCTGAATCTGAAGATTTGATGTTGATTCAGAGAATCAGTGATTTGGTCATAGACACAGCTTTAAAAATTTTTTCTATATACCTCGAGGTACTAGGTGCGGTTCGTGAACGCTGCAATGGTGGGATGGACATAGCGTCCCACAGGAGTTCCGGTCCACTTCTGAGTGTGTGGAGGACCCCTCCCCTGTGTTCCCCTGGCTCAGCAATCAGCCACAGAGGGACCCTGGGTGCCCCCCAGACCCAGGAAGCACTAGTCACCAAGTCAGGGGGTAGGGGGAAGGTCCCCTGCACACTCCGCAGTGGGCCTAGAAGTAGACTAGAAGTGCTTCTGGTCCACTTCCAGGTCTACCAGTGAGTGCGCTGGGGACCCCTTCATGCTCCTGTGGGATGCTCCATCCACGCCACCATCTCAGCATTCACGAGCCACCTGGTACCTTGAGGTATGTAGAAAAAACATTTAAAGCTGTGCCTATGTCCAAATAATCAAATTTCTCCAAATTGATTTGGAGGGTTCCGATTGGATATGGAGAGATTAAAGAGTCTCGTGATTTGATTCAGATTCTGAGATTTGGCTACCAAATCAGACCAAATCTCTGCTGAATCAAATTGGTGATCAAAGCTTCGAACACCCATACCGTACAGTAAATATGCTGACTTACACCAACTTGAGAATAAATTTGATACCTGAATCATGCAGATATCAAATTTATGCCCAATTCTTTATTGAACAGTAATAATGACTTTAGTCCCAACTTTAGTCCCAAGTCAGTCCACACATAGAGTTAATGCACTTTAATGCCTGCACATGTAGACTCCGGCCTACTTCCACTTACTGTGCACTAAATTTAAGCTGACATAAATGCACATCTAGACACGCCTTGTATATTGTAAGTCTAGCTAAGAGGTTCATTATGCACAATTGAAATTAACAACTTTTTTCACATCAAAAAGCTACATTTTTATTTTTATTTTCCTAGTCTTAAAGAGACAAATCTACAGCTGATTTACTTTCATCCTTTCATAATAATCTCTAGAACAGTAGTTCTCAACCTGTTCAGACTGCAGGCACTCCTCCACAACTTTTCTGAATTGAGCTCCTCTACACTTCAGCAACTAATTGTTATTGTCTTGTTGCTTAGGGACCAGTTGTTTGAGGGTTGGGGGACAAGGAGAGGCCAGACAGGGACAAAACTGAACTCATTTACTCAGGTTGGGCAGTGAGTGGCATAGACAGAGGAGGAGCAGCTGGGTAGGAATAAGCCTGTGCTTACTTTTGGGACTCCTGCAGCACCTTCAAAAGACCCTGTGGCCTGAAGAGTGCTGCAGAACTCCAGCTGAGAATCACTTCTCCATAGTATGATGATCCATTCCTAAGTGGGCAGGACAGTCCCAGAATGGGACACTCAAGTCCTGGTCCTAGTCTGCGTGACTCTGAGACAGCATTTGTCCCAGATTCATAGCATTTTGCAGGGATGCATGGAAATGGTGGGTTTCCACTTGCAGGCTGGCAACAATGAAACCTGTAAGGGGCTGCCTGGTGTTGCTGGGAGTGCAAAACAGGGGGCATCACATACATGTGTGCCTGCACACATGCACATGGCTGGGAATATAGGTGGGAAGTGTGAAGAGCAGTTCCCTACAGATAAGTCTATGGGGGGAAGGGCAGACTGAGACTCCCAAGGTGAGTCAGGGGCTGGGGATGCTGCCCAGCCAGGGTAGTGCATGGGGCTGGGGTATGGAGTACAGGGGTCACATGGCATAGAGGGGGTGGCTTCCCACTGCTGTGTGCACTCCCCGGGGGCTATTGAGGGGCCCTCCAGAGGTGTATGCAGGGCAGGGGGTGGATATGGGCTGCCCACCCTTCTGCCCTTCCCCCAAGAGCCCTGCACTGTGATGGTGATGTGCTCCTTGCCTGTCCAGCAGCAGCAGGGGCAGCAGTGGTGTGGAGTTCTGCCCCCAATGCTGCCAGATGGGCAGGGGATGTGTGGCCTGGTGGGGCTCCCAGGGGAAAAGCAGCAGGACAGGGAGCCCTGATGCTACAGTGGGCAGCTTGCATCTGCCCCCACCCTGCTCAGCTCTGCTCCAGCCATGGTACCAGTGAGGAAGAGGGAAAAAGAGGAGCGAGAGGCAGACATGTGCCCTACCTTTACATTTTAAAAAGGTGGTCACCCTACTGCTCTAGACCATTGCATCAGCAAGGATTAGCCAAAGCACACAAAACAACCTTACCCTCTGGCCTGCAGTAACACAAGTTCTGGAACAGGAAGTGGTGCATTAAGATTAATTTATGCTCTAGATCTTGCAGCTACTTCCATATGGAAATGAGAAACTTGTTTCCTTGAGGCCTTCCTCAAAATGCTTATGAATGTGTTTCATCTTACATAGTGATATAAACCCATTATATAGCCATTAATGAGAGCATACCCTAAGGTTCATTAAGAAACAGTAAAGAAACTTGCTGTAAGTCTCACAGAAGCTTGTATTAGAAAATGTAGTTTAGCTTTCCAAAGTTTACATAAAATATTAACAAAAGCACTCCCCCCCCAAAAAAAAGCTTTTATAACTTAAAATCTAAGCACTAAACAAGTGCAAGTAACAAAAAAGTTGTCATGTTATCCTTCTTGAAAAATTTGACTACTACACTTTTAACTTAGTTGGTACTGAAACTCTATGCTTCTATGCAGTCTGAATGCATTACCAAAGGTTCTTTGATTATATTTTGTGTGATATAAATGCAGATTATAATACAATGCATCATAAGGATTTCAAATTTTCAGAAAAAGGTTCAAGTTGATTTGAAGAATAGTAGCTAGGTTCTTGAAACATGATCATATTGATCTCAGAAGGCCTCTATATAATTAATTTTTGTAAGGTAAGAGCAGGAATGGATTTTTGTGACAAGTGTGCTTATTTTCTTCCAACAAGTTTTAAAATCTGTTCACACTTGAGTTTGTAAAAGTCCATATGAGTTGCACTGAAATCTTGTGTCACGGAAAAAGGGGATCTCCAGGTGGCTTTGGAGGCCCCTCCGCGAAATACACACCGAGTGAAGTGCTCAGATGGTGATGCTAACCTAGGTGTGTTCGGGGCCCTGGGCAGGGAGAGAGAGACTCTGGATGCGGTGTTTGAAGTAAAACAAGAAAACTTTACTCACTAAGCTTGATGAAAACTGGTACAACAGGTTGTCGAGGTGATGTTATACTCAGGGCAAGGCGACACAATGCGATGACTGACATGGTGGCTGCAGCCAGATGATGGCGTACTGCAGTGCTCACAGAAAGCGGAATTCCCCGTGTACTTCGGGGCTTCTCAGAGCCTGAGACAGGTATTCGGGCTTACCTCATATCACAGCTCGAGAAGAGACACGTGAGGATGAGCGAGAGAGTAAGCGGTCGATGATATGCACTCCCACCCCTAACTCGTGCTCTCTCTCTCTCACGTGGGCGCGAAGGATAGGCAGACAGGTTAGCCAAGTGACCTGATAGCCTCCTCTCAGGACGCGCGCACGACAGATCAACTAACTGTCTTGCTCACTCTCCTCCTGAGGGGATGCACGCGCTGCTCTTAGGAAGCAGTCCCTAATATACCTTCTTCCACCAATCAGGAAGCTACCCTTGCAGATGGTTCTCAAAGCTGGGCATCTGGACCTGCCAATCATGCTCTGAAAGGAGGTCACACATATTAACTATTGCAGTCTCACATTACTTGAAAGGCTCTGCCACTGAGTCACTCATCACCAAACATAAACAGTCATATTCACTTAACATGTATAATACAGTACAAACATTATAAAATAAACAATAATGAACCTTCTATTATCAAGAGAGCAATGATTTGGAGGGAGTCACAACTCTAATTTATCACATCTTGAACAGCCATTATTGTTCTAAGCCAAGGTTTTCACGTGTAAAAATTCTAAATAAAAGTTGAAGCTTATAAGAAAACTAGATTTCGTTTTGCTTGTTTTCATTCCTGATCAGAATCCCTGATTAGGGGAATGGTTGGAATTTTAAAAGTGTCTTGCATATTAGAAACTGGGGGAAAGGGGGGAGGAGTGGGGTAAGTCATTTAAATTAATCATTTTAACAGTGTCAAAGCATAATTTAATGTAATATAACATAATAAAATTTAATTCAGAGTAATTTGTTCCAAGACCCTTCAGGCTACATTTTATCAAAATCAACATATTCCCAGCAAATATTTTGACTTTGAGTATGTTGTATTTGTTTATGTATAAATACTTTTGAAGACAAAAATGAACATCCCTAATAAAAATGAAGGCTATGTGAATAGTAGGTCACAGCAGGACACTTTCATCCAGGTGCTAAATATCAATGTATCTAATTTCAGAAATGCTGATGTTCAAGCCATGAAAGTTTTTGCCATAAAACTGAAAGCGGACAGCAAGAGGAGGGACCGGAAAGCCCTGACCACAAGGCGCAGTGCAGAAAAAAACGTGAAAATAGAGAAAAGAACACAAAACCACCACTTACCTGCAGGAGGAACAACACCAGAGGGACGAGGAGACGAGCCCATGCAGTTTACAAGCCACACCTTTATACAATTAAAGCTGGCGGATTACATCACAGGGATGCACTAGCCAGCAGGGATAAGAGCGGCCACTGGCAGAAAGACGGGGAGAGTGAGTGAGGAGGCAGAGGCTACCTACACCAGCAACAGACAGAGTCAGCATGAACGGGGATTGACTAGCAGCAGAGGCTACAAGGATTCCTCTCACCCAGAGTGCTGAGATTGGGCGCCAAAAGGGGAGGAGCATCTGGGGTGACTCACCCCTAATACCGCCAGGGAAACACAGTGGTGGAGACGCCAAACGGTGGCACAATGGGTACAGAAACCCAGAGGAAGAAGCTGAGGCCAACCCCAAGGGAACAGAAGTTTCCCTGCCCAGTTGCTCCCAGGTACCAGGTTTGGGAGCTAGGCTGGGGACGGAAAGGGAAGGGGGACCCCAAGGGACTTGCGTCGAAGGAGTGCTGCCAAGCACAGGCAGGAGGGCTGGGAGAGCCAGCCAGTTGGACACTGGAATGGAAAACCCTTTTCGGGTTTTTCTTTTTCTTCTTTTCTTCATTTTGGTTTCTTTACCCTTGCCTGACAGGGGCACCCACACCAGCCCCAGTAATATCCTTCCCCAAGGAGCAAAGGGGATACGGTCTAAGGAACAAGGAAGCGACGATACCATGGAACACTCACAAGGAACATCCATGCTGAGGGGCAGTCTTTTCAAGACTTGGTGTCCTGCCAGAGGCTGGTGTAAGGTTGGGTTGTAAGGGAGGTGGAGCCCCATGTACATCCGGCGAGCAGAGTGGCCACTCTAAGAGGTCTTTTGAGGATACCACTCCCCCAGTGTAACATTCAGAGGCATGGCAGGAAAGTTTGGGGTGGGGGTAGAGGGATAACCGAAGCCCACCTCAGGAGATCCACGAAGCCAGGGAATGCATCTTCTCTACAGTTTGGGCCAAGGCAGCACATGAGCAGGTATTTGAAGCCAGGCAGATGCAAATATATCACAGTAAAACTAAGCTTTGTACCTTAACTCTGTAATACCTTTCCAGGGAAAGTGCTTATGGTCTTGTATGACCTAGATATGTAGGCATGGATGCTCATAAGCACGTAGACTTCCTTTTCTATTTGCTATACATCTCTAATTCTACAAGAACTACCCAAAATAGAAACACATTACTGTGCAACAAAAATATGTAATTACTCATTAGTTCATTTAGGTTAATGGAAAAGAAAGGCTTGATCTTTCTATAAACATATATGCATGTGTACAGTTAAGTGTATCAACCTGTACAGATATGTTTCATTGAGTAGATGCTCTTCATGCAGAATTGTAGCTTAAACAAAGCAGCCAGAATGAGTGATTCTTTTAGACAAGTTTATGTTTTATTTTTTTTCGTCTCCTGAAGGACAATATCAGATGCAATGCTGTAATTTCATTAACTATGACACATGTTGCTATAAGCTACATTCTTGCAAGCACTGTATTTTTGCCTAGCATGAGCAAAACTAAAGTAATCATGGCTGGCTTGCTTCTTACACCGGGCATGTCAATTAGCAGAACATTTCTACAAAGAAAAGTGTGGGCCAGAGGCCTAAAAGTTCACTCTTGGACAAAATGAAACTAGAAAGCCTCTCAGTGGCAGGGTAGCATACATGGTGAGCAAAGAGTTTGCAATTTAAGCCAGACCAGACCTCGCAATGTGTTCATATAGTTGCAAAATAATTACTCCAAGGCCTGGTGGGAGAAACCCTGTTTCTAAAGATCTGGCAGGGACTGTTTGGTGATAACCCCCCTCTGAGTGATGAATCAGTCCACAAATTCCATATGACTTCACTCCATGTGTTGGACTACTCATTCCCATGGCACACTTCTGTTTTAGGTATTCTACATCCTTAATTTTAGGGTATTATAATTTAATGCCGTCAATTAAGAATCAATGGAGAAAAGATCATGAAATAATAAACATAAAACACAAAAGAAAGCTTTTTGATATTGAACATAATTTCCAAAAGCACTTAAACAACAACGGCTTGGCTTCCTGCACACTTCTGTACTAGAACATTTATTTCAATTTGGGTTAGCCCTCAATCCAATAAAGAATTTAGGTACTTACAAATTTTGTGTGGCAATGCCTAACTTTTCAGTGCCTGGCTTCCAGAGTCTAACTCCCTAATCCCAGAACTAGGCAAACAAATTTCCTAAACACTGCATAGGAAGAATTACGTCTTATAAATGTGCAACCTAAAAAGCCACATTCTGAGCAGGAAGTCACCTATAGCTAGTGTGAAATCCTATGTCTCTCAGAGATTTAAGCTCCTGACTCTGATTCTTCAGTGCAGTCCAGAATACCTCCTTAAAGGCAGGAACCTACACCTATTCTTTTTAGAGACTTACTCTTATCTTTCAAAATGTGGCTGGAGGAAGTGGTGTCACACTGAACTATATCTCTTTGGTAATACATTAGTAATAAAAAGCACTTGCCTAGGAAGTGGGATGCCTAGGTTCCAGGCCCTCTTCAGCCATAAAGCATTCATATTTATATCTCCCTGTTACCAAAAGAGTTCCTTAACCACCAGGCAACATGCTGGTTTTGATTGATCCATTCTCCGCCCCATCCTTTTGAAGCAGTGTCTGTATATTGTGAGGTATGCCCAATCAATGCATGTTGCAAGTAAAAACATTTTATTGATACAACTCTAAGGCAGTTAAGTTTTAGAAAAGTATGGAGAGCTAGACCTCCTGCTAGAATACCAGGTCTGATACTAATATATGTCTTTTTGTTTTCTTGAGCAAGTCAATTAACCTTTTTTGTGTAATTGACCTATTCCAGTTTTTCCACTTGTAAAAAGAAAATAATACCATCTGTCAATACATGATAGGACACTGAGATTGAATTGATTCATTAAAACAATACTGTGAACCCATATCTGACTCTCCAGCAATTGCTGTATCACTCTTGATCTCTGAATTAATCTAACCTATATTTCTCTCCTGATATTCCATCCTGAATCCTTTATGGTATGGCTTTCACTCTCACTGTGCTATGGAAATCATTATGGTTCCTATTATCTTTCTTGGGCTAATGCCTGTCTCAGTCTTCCCACTCTCTTATTATTTGTCTTATTCTGTCCAGCCTCTCAGGTGTTTTTAGTAATTTCAGTTGTACACTTCTGAAGATCAAGTCCTCTGCCTTTTTCATTGGTTTCTTCTCTTCCCTTCTCCCCCATAGGAGGTCTGTACTGTTCTTACTTTTTGATCTTTAAATATGATCTATCAGCATTCTCAACCATTCAAAATTTTCAGATGTCATCCTTACACCCATTTTTACAAAAAACAATTTTTACAAAAAAGAAGCAAAAATCCAACAGCCAGAGACCTGGAGAATAACACCACTGATCCAGCCTTTTCTATGAGATGAATTGCATATCTGGAAAAAAAAGAACCTCTACACAACTGCCTCAGCCAGGAAAAACATCCCATCAATCGTCTCTCCTGTGTAATAGAAAACATCTTACCAGGAAGGAAGAAAAATTCAGTGACCTGCTTGCCATCAGACACCTTGGGGGTGAACAGACTTTTCCAACTGTTATTTGAGCCTAATTTGCATAAAATGAAAGTTTCCATCCAGGGAAACCTATATCGTCTTTCTATTCTCTTGTGCAACATGAAGTTTCATCTCTACTTGGGAGAAATGTTCCATTCTGTGCATTCTCCTTTGCCTGAGGAAGGGTATGTGAGACCCAAAGCTTTCAAATAAAGATATATTTTGCAACTATTTCATTGGTCTATTAAAAGATATTGCCTCCACCAACAGTTCTGAATAAATACCCTTATACCCATAAATTCACAGATGAGATTCTTCATTCCTAATCTTGCCAATTCCTCCTAAATACTGAATTGTCATTTAAAATTCTATATACCTATAACTACTCCTGATCTTTCCTTCTACATGCTTGTCTGTTATTTTCTGTTATTAGCAGACATTTCAGTCACTCAGGAATATAATTTTGGATAATCTTTAATTGCTTTGTTCTTGAACATACATAAATATGTCCACATTAAAATGCTTATTTATTTATAAGGTCTAAGTTCTATCCTTTTCTTTCTGCCCAGAAAGTCAAATATTGTGTCCAGTTCCTCTTCATCTCACATCTGCATTATTATAACTTCCTCATTGCTGGTCCTTTCCACATGCAGTCAATGAATAATTTATTGGATGAAACACAAGACTATTTCACATATAAACTGTTTATATTTGCAATGTTAAAGAGTATTACAGCATAGACTGTCTCCAAGGAAAGCTGTAGTGCCCCCTAAGGTCCACACTATGACCATTCTCCTTTTCCAGCTTCCTCAATCTGGTTTCACTCTTCTGTCTGCCATGTCCTGGTGATAACATTAATAAATTTGGGAGGCTGCTTCAGAGAACGAGAGTTTGGTTTTCAGTGCCTTGCATCCACTCTGCTCATCAATAGGCTGCTGGTCTGCACAATCTACACTTCCTGGCCTGAGTAGAGCTTGGTTTCTCTCTCTCTCTCTCTTTCTTGTCTGCGTCCCCTGGTCCTGTCTCTCTCTAGGCTTTAGCTCTTCATATCCCACTAAGTCCCAGTTCCTTGCAGGACTCTATCTTGGCTTTATCCTATTTTAAAACAGAGTACCTCCCAGTCATATCACCTGTGGCCTCCTTCTTCCCTTTAAGCCACTCAAAACTAAAACAAAATACATAACTTATCTCTCTCCCCTTACAGGTCTCTGCAAAGCTCCAGTAATCGTAGAGGCCTTGGTCAGACTGACTTCTCAGCCCTGTGCCAGGGCTTATATGGCCCCTTTTGGTCATCTGACTTTGCTTTTGGCCAAATAGGGCCCAGGGGCTGCCAATTCCCAAACCTGCCACAAAGGCTCTAAATCCCCTCAGTAGCTGCTCAGCCATGCAGTTCACATTAAAAAGATGGGGAGCTGTGGCATTGACCCTTACACGGTTGAGTGGGTCAGAAACTGTCTGATGGGACGCTCCCAGAGAGTGGTGGTAGACGGGTCGTACTCGACCTGGAGAGATGTTAGTAGTGGGGTCCCCCAGGGCTCAGTCCTCGGGCCTGCGCTGTTCAACA
>JAGPOW010003316.1:21237302-21260812 GCA_030014935.1 Caiman crocodilus | reverse complement strand
CAAGTTACTGGAGAGCAGGTTTAGGTTGGACATTAGGAGGCACTACTTCACAGTTAGGGTGGCTAGGATGTGGAACCAGCTTCCTAGGGAAGTTGTTCTGGCTCCTACCTTGGGCGTCTTTAAAAGTAGATTGGATAGGTACTTGGCTGAGGTCCTGTGACCCTGGCACTCGTTCCTGCCATTGGCGGGGAGTCAGACTAGATGGCCTGCTCTGGGCCCCTTCTGACCCTAGATACTATGATACATTCCTCCAGCCTGCTGCCTTCCAGTAGCAGGGATGGGAGTTCCCTGCTATAATCTGTACTCTTCATATTCTATACATCTTCATGTTCAAAATGTTTGTATTTGACAAATTTGAGAACATACTGCAACTAGTTTTCAAGAGAATTTTCCTATTAATACATATAGATACCTAGGGTCATATTCTACTGTATCTATTAGGTTAATAAGTGGAAACAGATGCCTGAGTATGGGCACTTACACATGGGGAGTCTGCTCAAGCACAAATTGTCAGGCACAGGCAGCCTTGTGCATCATGTGCATCAGTGGCATAGAACATCTCAGTGCTAAGAAAATGGCAGCGCTGTGCTTTGAACTAAAACATGTTTGATGTGCTTTCAGTTCAAAGTGCACCACTGCCATTTTCCAAGTGCTGACGCAGCTGCATCAGAAATGCATGTAAAAATGCCCTATGATTCTATTCCATCCCACTCAAGTGTGGGACTAATACCAAAGGCATCTCTTCTTCTCATTGCTTTTTTTAACTCAGTCCTAAAGTTAAAATGATAGGGTGATATAAAAGTAGATGCATTAGTGGATTTTCTGGACTTTAATAGAATTTGAAGATCCCAGTACAAGCACAGAATTATTATGTAATTGGGATTATGAAGACATGGTGGGATAGTTCACATGACTTGAGTACTGTTATGGATGGGCATAGCTTGTTTAGGAAGGATAGGAAAGGAAAAAAGGAGAAGGTGTTGCTCTACATTTAAAGGCTATGTATACATGTTAAAAGGTGCAGTATGAAGTGGAAGGCAGGCCTCTGGAAAACCTCTGGATATAAGGGTGAGAGCAGCAGGTGAAATGCCATAGTGGACATCTACTACAGACCACAAAAAAGGAGGAGGAGGTGGATGAGGCCTTCTTTAAACAACTGAAACAAGTTTCTAAATCACATGACCTGGCTATCCTGAGTGACTAATTAATGGAACATTTGCTGGGAGGGAAATACAGCAGTGCAGAAGTGCAGAAATTTCTGGAATGTACTGGGGATAACTTTTTGATATAAAGGGTAGAGAGATCAGTTAGGGGACAAAAGTTCTTTTAAACTTATTAGTGGCTCTCAAACAGGAAGGAATTGGTTAAGTGGAAGGTAGGTTGGGTGACAGTGACCATGACATGATCATTTAAGAGGTGGAAGGAAGAAAAGCCACAGAAGAAGGACACTGGACTTCAGGAAAGCAGACTTTAACAAACTCAGGAAACTGCTGGAGAGGAACTTCTATGAGGCAAGTTGTAGGGGAAAAGGAGTAATAATGGATACCTATTAGTTAGTACCTATAATACCTGTAGTTAGTAGTACAGGTACTACAGTTAGTAGCACTACAGGTATCTGTGGTACCTGTTAGTTACTACCTGGAAGAACTGGCACTAACTTAACGCACCTTAATTGGCACTACTGGACAGAAGCACCAGCACACTCCTTTTATGTGACGTTAACATGCAGTAACCTAATTCTACTACACGTTAATGCATTAGAACAGCTTTTACCATGATGCACTAATGCACAGTTGAATTAGTTTACTGTGCTTCTAGTGTCGTGTGTGGATGTGCCCAAGGAGACCTGACTGTACTTTAAGGAGGCCTTTTTAAGGCCTTAGAAGCAAGATATCCCAATGCAATGGAAGAATGGAAAATACAACAGGAGATGAGCCCGGCTAGATAGCAATCTCTTCAATAAGTTGAAACTCAAAAAAGAAATCCTATCAGAAGTGGAAACTTGATCATAGTACTAGGAAAAAGTATGAGAGTATCACGCAAGCTTGCAGGGAGAAAATTAAAAAGGTCAAAGCACAAGGTGAGATGCAGGGGGCAAGGGATATAAAATGCACTCCATGTTCATAAAGAGGACATAAAAGGACATAGAAGTATGTCAAAAGTAAGAGGAAGACCAGAGTAATCATAAGTCTCTTACAGAAGGCAGAGGGTACCCTTAGGGTGATGAAAAGAAAGCTGAAGTATTTAATGTCTTTTTTATTTTTTTTTTAATTTATTTATTTTATTTTTTTTACAAATAGGGGCAGCTACCAGATAATGTGTTCAGTTGGCAGCAAAGATAGGGAAGGAGATGAACAGTCTAGAGAAATGGCAAAGCAGGTTAGGGATTACCTAGAGAAACTAGAAGCTTTCAAGTTGGCAAGGCTGGATGAGCTGCACATTAGGGTACTGAAGGAATTTGGGGGCGTAATTCCATAGCCATTAGCTATCTTTTCTGGAACTCATGGGGATCAGGTTAGGGCCCAGCTGAGTGAAAAAGGGGCAAATATAGTGCTCATCTTTAAGAAAGGGAAGAAGGAATATGTGGGGAGCTATACACTGATCAGACTGACATTGATATCTGAAAGATCATGCAGCAGGCTCTTAAGTAATTCGTTGTGAAGCACAAAGAGAACAAAGTGATCAGGAATTGCTAGCATGGATTCATGAAAAGCAAGTCCTGCCTGACCAATCTGATTCCCCTCTATGACAATAAAATGATGGGTGGAGATCAGTGAATGTGACATACCTTGACTTTACCGAGGCTTATGACACCATCTCTCAAGACATTCTCATTAACAAGCTAAGGAAATAGAGACTAAATGAAAGTACTGTAAGATGGACACATAACTGGTTAGATCACCATGCTTAACAACAGGTAGTCATCAGTGGCTCCATGCCAAATTGGGAGGAGGTATCAACTGGGGTTCCCCAGAGATCGGTCCTGAGTCTGGTATTGCTTAATATATGTATTAATAATTTGGATGATAGCATCAAATGTACACTTAGCTAATTTGTGGACAACACCAAGTTTGTTGCAGATACTCTGGAAAGTAGGGCTAAGATTTAGAGTGATCTGAATAAGCTGGAGAAATCATCTGCAATCAACCAGATGAGATTCAACAGGACATGTGAAGGTTGGATGGAAGAATTTGCACGCACAGAATAGGGAATGACTGGCTAAACTTCAGTACTGCAGAGAAGGGCCTGTAGGGTTTACAGTGGACCACAAAGCTGAATATGAACCCATTGTGCTCTTGTTACACAAAAAGCCAGCAGCATACTGGGCTGTATTAACAGAAGCATGGGAAATAAATATCTTGCTCTATTCCACACTGGAGAGGCTTGACTTGGACTACTGTATCCAGTTTTGGGCCCCACACTTCAAGAAGGATGTAGAGACAATTTAAAAACTGTGCAGAGCAAAGCAGCAAAAGCTATTAGGACCTAAGATACAAGTCTTTTGAGGAAAGGCTGAAAGAACCAGGGCTATTTGGTCTGGAGAAGAGAAACCTGAGGGGGAATTTGATAACCATTTCCAAATACCTCACAAAAAAGGAGGTGGATGAGGCCTTCTTTAAACAACTGAAATAAGTTTCTAAAGAGAATGAAGATGGGCTTTTCTCTGTGACTGCACAGAACAAGACTAGGACCAATGGTCTCAAGCTCCAGCAGAGGAAATTTAGGTTAGAAATAAGAAGGAACTTTATGAGTGGTCAAGCACAGGAACAGGCTACTTAGAGAAACTGTGAAATCTTCACTCCTGAGAGTTTTTAAGAGCACGTTGGAGATGGAGTTTGAGTCAAAGCCACAGTCACTGCCTCTCTTCTTGCCTGCCTCCCCCATTATAAATTATAATAAAATTAAAAATTTTCCATGTCTAGAATCTAGTTACTGCGTGGTCATCTTCAATTCAGAGTCATCTTGGATTCAAGTAAATATGGTTAAATAAACCCTGCTCATCCAGCTTAATCAGTCAGTAAAAAAGCATCCACTATAGATTTGAATCTTCAGTGAATTTTTTCTTGATTGCTTGTTAATAATAGACTTAAAGCTGGTTGAAAAATGTAACTTTTTCATAAAACAAAACTCTTTTGCCTGTTGAAGTCGAGTTTTTGCGAAACATTTGTTTCAAAACTCTGCGTCTGAAAACATTGATCAACTCTGTGAAGGGGATTATCATTACCAACAAGGGCAGATATTTCTGAGAGGAAAAATAAATTCTGTGATAGAAAGTTACAGAATAAATAAGTATATTTAGTGTCAAATCTACACAGGTAGTAATGTCAAATTGACTAGAATTACTCACTAAAGAAAACTCTCCCATTTAGTAGCAAGCCAACAGGAACAGTTCAACTACAGAGTAAAATTGCTACAATTCAGATACTTGGATCCACTCCTTAAGATTTGTGCCCATCAGCTCCAAAGACAAATTATTATCAGGAATTAAATCTCTTTCTTTTCTATCTACTCATTCATTTATTAAGTAAACATTTACCACACATCACTATAAGATGTCAGTATCTTAAAAATTATCACAAAGCTACATGTAGTCTGATTACCTCTTTAATTTCTTCAAGGCTATTGGCATAGATGTTTTGGTTTTACTTCTGATTGTCTTCCACTTTCTATTCTGGCATCATTGTGTCTGTGGGAAACTGTAGCTAAAGTAGTAAATTTTGCACTTTGCGGAGATTGGTAGTCATTCTAGTGTGTTTTCCAAGGCAAGTTCAACAGTCATAGACCAGCTGACAAGAAAGCTCCATCTTTGCGCCTCCATGAGTTTCACTCCAGAGGTCAATAGTTCCTTAGATCCTGACAAATGTAGTTGTCAAGAGCGATTGCTATTGTGGAGAGAGTGGTACCAGTAATTTCTTTTATAATTCAGGCCAATTCCACTGAGGCCCTTTTGAAGTGATGATCATTCTAGATTTATCACATAACAGAATGCTGCTAAGAAAACTAGACTTTCATTTCTTTGTACTTCCATCAACATTCTTGTTCAACAAAAGATTGCTTGCAGGTGAATGATGAATAGAACTTGCTGCATACCATGCCTGCCATGCGCTGGTGTCTTCTGGTATATGGAAAAAATGTTTATTTACCAACTGTTAATATGCAACAAGGAAGCAAGATGATAGAAACTTTTTAAATACTTCTCTATAGCTCAGTTCATAGTATTTGTATTGGGAGGTCTTAAATTCTTACATGAATATTAAAACTGACTTGCATCTTGGGCACTGAGATTCACAATTGACTAGTTAGACCAACAGGATTATGACATTGAAAAATCTATCTTTAGCTGTTTCTTCGTAAGAATACTAGTATTTTAAATACCATTATATTTAAAAAAAAATACAGTGTTAACTGGCTAGGAAGGACTAAAACAAATCCACGTCTTGGAAACTTTACAACCACAAAGCTGACATTTTAACATTTGTTAGAAGTGAGCTTAGTTAATAAAATTTAGATTGAGATCCAGGCTTATTTTTTTCAAAGATTTCCTTCATATCAAATACTGCATATATATTTATATACAGGGATTTGCTTTAGTCATTTAAGAGTTCTTTTACGTGTGAGCACCATAGGTACTGTTGGAAATAAACATTAAAGGAGTAATTGTAGCACTAAAAGTTATGGCTTGGATTCTGACACACCAAAATAAATGTTTGCAGCTATTCATAGTTGCAGTTTTGGTTCATTCCCTTCTCTATTATTAGCTTACCATGATATAAGCATAGAAAGCAATCATATCTTCTTCTCAACCTTTATTTGCTTGGTTAAACAAGGCAAACTCTTTCAGTCTCCTTTTGTAAAACAGGCATAAAATAGGCTCTCCATTTACCTCACTATTCTATTTCACTAAAATCCATTCCCTGTATTTCAGTTTGAAAGCATTTTTGTCTTGAACATAAGCAGAACTGAAAGTGTTCTTGATGAGGTTTTAGCAGCATTTTGTAAAATGACACTGATACTTCCCTGTTTTTACCAGAGACATCTCACTTGATAAAATCCTAAGAGTTTTTCATCATCATAGAAAGTTAGGGTTGGAAGGGACCTCAGCAGGTCACATCTAGTCCAACCCCTTGCTCAAAGCAGGACCAGCCTCAAATATATCATTCCAGCCAAGGCTTTGTCTAGCCAGGTCTTAAAAACCACCACAGATGGAGATTCCACAACCTCTTTGGGTAACCAGTGTCAGTGTTTTACTACCCTCCTAGTATGAAAGTTTTTCTTAATATCTAACCTAAACTTCCATTGCTGTAATGTGAGACCATTGCTCCTTGTTCTCTCATCATACCACAGCTGTGGCTCATAGTTATCTTAGGACCAATTGATGTACTTTCATTTCCAACCACTAAGCTGAGAGCAGAAAAAAATCTTGTTATTAGTCCCTAAGTTCATGGCCTTGCATTTTGTACAATTAAATTTCATAATAGTTCCAATATTCCAGTCTTCATAAGTCATTCAGTTCTTCCTGTATGATAGCCTGATCCTTCTTTGTATTAATAATAGGTAAATAGTAGCATTAGGACAATGCATGTGCCCCAGTGTGGAAGCTTTCACAGGTCTTTGGTCTAAAAATAGCACTCCTGATCAAATGCTAGAATTTAGGTTCATTAGTGCCACATGGTTCTTATCTAGAAAATGCAACAAGTTAGACTGATCTGCCTTTGGTAAACTCATGTTGATTTTCCCCTCATTTTCCATTTACCTCCATGTCTTCAATATGTTATTGTTCTAAACCCTAAAATGCTGTTGAAGTCTGATTAATGGGCCTTCAGTTTTCTAGATTTTTTTTCTGACCCTCATGAAAGGTCATATAGGAAAAATATAGCAGAGCAGGAAACGCAGATATCCTGAGTCTTGAGCTAGCAGCCTAATAACTTGGCTCAGCCTAACCAAATTGACCCTAGTCTGTGTTTTTGTCTGACCCTAAATTAGAGCAACTTAGATTCAGTAGATTTATTTACTTGTATACAGTAGATTCATTTCACTTAATTTCCTTTATTTTCAAATTCGCCTTGAAGGATTCAAGTACTTCATTTTTCAATATTCTTTATCCTCTATTATAAGTGATAATCCAAGGCATAACAACAGGTCTGCTCCCTGGGTGGCAGCAGGGGCAGTGGCAGTTGTTGGCACTGGATTTATGACTCAGATACCTTGTTCTGGGTGGACCCAACCCCCCAGACTGACCATGACCTCTCCATTTGATAATAGGTGAATGTTATTGATACACAATGATAGCAGATAAGAATAATGCAAACAATTCTATATCTACCAATCCCAGAGTTCACAGGGTACATCTGGCCAGTATGCAAGCTTCACTCTGAGGTTCTCCCTTGAATGTTAGATGTCAACAGCCTGAAGGTCAAAGGCCAAGGCCTCACCCCGAGTGGGGTGGATGAGAAGGGCTAATGGTGTGCCCCCTGTCCATCGTGGCCTCAGGTTCCCTTCTCAGGGACACTTTGCTGCTCTGAAATGCCTCTTTTTGTATTTTTCCCTCTTTTTCTGATGACTCTTCATCTCTGGGCACCATTGATTCTCTCTGTGATCATCATACTGTTCACATTCTGTCCTGTCAGTATATTCTTTTGTTTCACAAACCCATCACATGCACACATCCCAATTTGGGCTTTTACCAGGCCTCCTATTTTGGTCTGTTCCCCAAACCTGAAAAGCCCACCGCCCTGCAGTTGGGCACTGTGACCTGGCCAATGTGGCAGAGTCCTTTATCTCATGTTATGGAACAGTGGCACATTATCTTCAATTTCCCATTTTCCCATTTCCTACAAGTGTGTCTACTTGCTGCTTCCTGTGTTAGACATAGCTGGCCTTGAAGGAAACTGTAAAAACAGGCTTTTAGAAACCAATTAACCCTTGCCATTGCCATTAGCCAATTCCCAAAAGCAAACTTCTAAATACCATTTTCTAGCTATGAACAGCGGCAGGCTAGCTGTATCAACTGAAATGGCAGGGGGGGGGGGAACTACTGGTTTTGTGCTTCTCTCTGAGCGCTCAGGGCTGGTGCCTGGTCACTCACTCCTCATGATGCTCCTGGTTCCAAGCAAGCCAGGAGAAAGAATGATTACAGTTCACTTCCTACCCTCCACACCTTTAAAAAGGCTCTCCTGATTCAGCAGGAGGAATACCTGGAGCTGCACGTTTTCTTAAGGCCACGATCCCCAAGAGTGCTGTGTTCAGCATCTTAAGTTGTTCCGTACATTTTCATATTAATTATTTTGTATTACTTATATTTCAGTATCAGTCTGCCAGCCATGGGCTGCATCTGAGAATAGCGTCCCATTGTGTAACTCAGTGAGATTAAACACATAGACCGAGATGGTTTCTGCCCCAAAGAAATTCCACTCTAGTCTAAATTAACAATACAAATAATGAGAAGCAGAAAGTGTTTACACATTTTATAGATCAGAAATGGTGGCTTATAATGATTTAAGGCATGTCTACACCAGAGGCATAATGACACAGCCAGGTGCCTGGGGCAGCTGACACACACAAAGAGGCATCAGCAACTTCTACTTGCCACTGAATTGCTGCTGCAATTGTGCTGTTGCAACAGCAGTTAGTTTTGACCTTATCATCCATTTTCCAATGAAGGGGGGCCTAGGGTAGCTACCCCTAGCTACGCCACAGCTCCACACCACCTCTGACCACCCTAGGGGACATAGTTATGAAAAACATGTTTTGCCCACTGTCTTCAGTCACACCAAACATTGAAAAATTTTTTGGAGGTGCTGTTTTGTGAATACTCAGGAGATGTCCAGCACCCCTCTGGCTTTCAGGTTAAGGGATGCTTCTTGAATTATGCCGAGTTTCACTCTAATGGCAGCTATACTACATTTTTTACAGCACATGACATTCATAGAGTGAGTAGCACTGTGCATGTTTTCAGAGTAATCTTACAATAATGGTTGGAGATAGAGTGGATGTACTAGAACAGACTTGCCCAAAACCACATAGCAAGTATGTGGTTGAACAAGGAATTCAGAACAGATCTCCTGAGTTTCAGTTCAAGATTATAAACAACAATCTTAATTTAACCACCGATGTAATCACCAACTTTAATTTAATCACCGATTTAAATTTAATCTTTACTCTTCACTTTTAAAATGTTCTCAGTCCTCATTTTTAAACAGACAATGCAAGGCAAAGCATGTTTTTGAAGATGATTGCACAGACTTCATGTTTAAAACAGAAGTATATACTTTTGTTATTAACATTGGAAAGGATTTTGCTTGAACACATTTCTTTTTAATTAATCATATAAGTAAAATGACATAGGGATCTGTGGGACCTACTCTGGCAAAGGGGGCAATTACTAGATAGCCTAGCTATTGAGTAGCTAGAGAATATGTCTATTAAATTTACTCAAATATATGGAAAAATGATGTTTATTATAATTTCCCAGGTATAGAATGCAATTATTGGAGGTTTGCCTTGAATTTGTCCCCTTCCCACTGCTACAGCAAAGAATAAATCTGGGGGGGGTCAGATAGGCATTTTGTTCTCCCAAACGTCTTTCCCTGCAGCTCCTCCCCCTTTCCTCATTGTCAGGTGCTTTCTCTGAGCACAGAAGTGAGAAGCAAGTTTGAAAACACTGACCTCATAAATAAACATTTGAAATAAACATACTTCTATCCATAGACTTAGTTTATCCAAAACTGATGCAGTTTACCTCTTTTGAAACTGCTGCATGTTTTAGCACAGGTAGTCCATAGACACGCTTCTAATCAGCACTTGTGTTCCTACTTGTATATAGTACAAACTATGCATGATATTAGTCCAAAGCCAAAAGGATCATGATTTACTATATAGTTCACTGTGTTGGGCCTCAGCAGAAACAATAGCATTTCAAGCCATGGTGACCCCACAACTCAGGACTGCTCAGTATGTGTGTATACTCCAGATACCTGACAAATGAATTCATGTGCTGGTTAGCTCCTACTGAGTAGAACTCAGTGCTCTTGTCACAAATCCAAAAAAATGTATATGCAGATGATGCACAGGGCAGCCTGATCCAGCTCCACCTGATGGTGTGTGGGGTCACACTAATCATGTGCAACAGACTGTGGTGCGGGGCAGGAGGCAAGAGAGGGATTCTGGATAAGCTGTTTGTGCCCTGTTTGGTGATGCCTGCCAGACATTTAAGGCTGGTTATAAAGCAGGACTTATTAGATAATAATGAGAAAGAAAGGTACAGCTCAGCTATGGGAGTGAAGAGGAAACTGAAATGTATGCAATGTAGTGGCTCACCATGACTTGAACAAATCAGCACTGAGGACAATTGAGTGCAGTGCCGAGTGTGGTAAGTACCCAACAGAATTTCAACTTTTTGGCTAAGATCAAGCATACTTACCTGGCAGGGGAAATACCATGACCAAGATAATACAATTAAAATGACACTGTGTAGTAGAGGGTGCACCCTTGTCTGTATATACACAGGACTCTCTAACAAGAGTCTCATAGTTTGCTTTCCACTGGCTAGCTTTCAGTGGGAGGATTTTGGCTACATGCCGACTTTAAGGAAATGGGACATTCCTTCCCTAGCTTGCTCCTATGGCTGTATAGCTGAGGGCAAGTGAAACTTGGGGGCATCTGAACCCGAAGACTCTGAGCTTGGGCCTGCATGAAGAATGCCTACCAAAAGACTTGGAAGGATCTAAAGCCCCCAGCTGAAAAGTTTGGGATAAAAGATACTTAGTAGTAGGGCCATATATGATTCTCAAATGATTAAAAGGATTTGGAACTGATTTTGCTGATTTGGCTAATTTGACCTGGGAGAGTAAAGTTTTTCTTAAAAAACAAACAAACCCGAAAAAAAAAATCAAGCATTTTGGGCACCAGGGATAGGATGTCAGGGCTGGCTCTAGCTTTCCCAGTGCTGGCCTGGTATTGCAGTACCTCCAGGCTCAATACCAGTTCCCTACAGAGGGAATACCTGCTGGGTTTGGGGGGTTTTTTAGGGCTGCAAAAAAACAAAAAAAACAAACAAAAAAATTCCCATCGGGATGTTTACCCCATATGGGCCATGGGCTTTATAGACATGCTCAGTGTTGGCTGCCTTTAATTAACTTCATATTAGGTTTGTGTTGCTGAGCACTTACTGCTTTTGGCAGCACTTGAATAATAGACAATGTATTTAGTGAGGTTTCCTTGTATGTGAATGTAAAATGAGGGCTTGTTTCCCCTACATTGATAGAGAGGAAAAAACCCTCAGCTTATATTTGAGTAAATATGGTATGTTTAGTATACATTCAAACTTATTTGGCAATGGTAATATTTTAGACATATGTATATATAGTAATATCAAGCACAGGTACTATTATGAATAAGTGAACAAGAAGCAAAGTTGTTTTATTCAAAACAGGTATAAACCTTAGTTAATATTCTGTCTATAGTTGCCTCAATTATTTTACCATGTATCTTCTCTTCTTTCGGACAAAGAAAAGCCTATCTGCCACAAGTGATTTTAAAATGTATACTTAACCTGTTTATTCCAAAAACAATCTAATTGAATTCAAAACTGCTGTGGCCATTGCCAAAGAGGAGCTAATCCACTTGCTTTCTTGCTTTCTTGCTTTTTCTTGTCAAGTTCTGAAGGGTTACAATCTATGTGCATTCTTACATAAGAACTGGATAGTCAATGTTTTCTAAAGACCTGAGTGCTCTCAGTTTTTTTTTTCCTTTCTGTATCTAAAGACATAAGTGAAGAGTTATCTGGGGGTCAGTGAAAGTGGACTTTCTTGCAGCTGGAAGGGAAACAAATGTTGCCAAAAGATGAGGGGCCAGTAAATGACTATAATGATATAACCCCCTACCTTTCAATAAATATATCCTATTTCTTATAAGTCTGAAAAAGATATAAGTTTGTAGCTCTGACTGAATTTTTCAGAATGCTTTATTTCTTGTTCATAATTATTTTCAACTATCAAACTAGAAGAAATTACCTTCATGGCCTAAAGCCTTGTTCTAGTTATGGCAAAAAATTCCTAAAAATGTATGTTAATATCTTCAATACTGATTTCAATAGCATTGGGAGTATTTTACTTTCCTTTTCTCTTTGACACAAAAGTTAGTGAGAGTGTAAAAAATATTGGTTTGAGTAAAAAATCTAACCCGTTGTTTCTCATAAGTGAAACATTACACATAGAACATGATTTTACAATGTATGGACTATTGTATTTGATTATTCTTTCTTTGATTTTCTATCCAAATCTTCAGTAAAATTTGAATCAATTGCTTTAAAACATAAGGATTGCTTGAGTCATTACTTTTATTGTTGAATGTTATTACCTATAATTTATATTTTATAAAATGTGCCAATTATTAGCTAGACTAGACTACCAGTTTATTTTACATTTTAACAAAGACAACCCCCCCACACTCAATTTATGCTTTTTTTCCCCCCCTCTGGCACTTGGGATGTGCATTTCTACCATACAAGAATGAGATCAAAATGTAGTGTCAATGTGCAGACATTCAAGAAAGCAAGGCTTCGAGCAGTGAGAAGGGGGGAAAAATAAAAATCACACAAAATCTATTTTTGCTTTCTTTTAGTGTATTAATGATTTATTTTACTTAAGTGCTCTGGTTAACAAAATAAATATAAGCTCTCCAAAATTTACTCAGAAGTCATCTTGACTATGATCACACAGTAAACATAATTGAAACATTGCTACAAGTAAAGGCTTATACTGAGCTTTTCATATTCAGAGTGTTTAGTTAATCCTGCTGTGTCTTAATTCTGTTACAGGCTTGAAATGTTCTGATGCGTATCTATTGTTCAAATTAAGCAGCTATAGCATCTGCTTGGCACAGAAATTGCAGTTAAGATGTAGTCCATCCTTCTAGATAGTCCAGCTTTTGTTTTCAAGAATATTTTGCTACTTTTCAAAAAGTAAAAGGTAAATGGCCGTTTTACAATCTTGTTGGTCCAGCTTCGGTACGAGCTGGGTCCTATAAACTGGGTCTAGTTGATCTTTTTCAGTTTTTTTAAAAATAATTTTTAACAAAATATAAGTAACACTTTTTGATTATTTCCTCAGGTTGCCATTAAAAACACCGTTTCGTTTTTGGGAAATACAAAGTGAATGTAATTGTTTGCATTTGTCTTTTTTCAACAGAAATGCAAAATGATTTGTCAATTTTACTAAACATCTTCAATAAAAGCAAAAAGGCTTTTTTGTTTACTTTTCATCAAAACAAGCAAACAAAGCCACTTCTGACTCCCTGCAAAGACTTATTCTTTGATATTCTTTTATAGGGTTGAATTTACACTGGGCAAAAGAAAGGTTACACAATCACAGCTTAAGTTTCTTCCATTCTTCATTGTCAGTCTTTTGAAACTACAGCAGCTCCTTTTTTTCCTGATGGCCTTTACCTGCACACGATGATGGTGATACTATTGTCCTGCCTCTTCTCTTTCAAGTGTGTTGGACACCACTCAATCAAGCAAAAGGTGAATGAAGAAAAGAAGTAGTTACCTCCCTTTTCGACAGCATGAATAGTGAATCTCAGGTCTGGGCAAGGTACAAAGGAAGATACCACTTCTCTTCTAAGATGCTTATAATTTTTGGCTGAATAGTGAACCTCTTATTTCTATTGGTGAGCTGCTAGAATTACAGAATATAATGAGGAAAATGGAACTCTGGAGTCTTTTAAAATTTATTGCCTTGCTCAACCACAGCCCTGGGTGATTAGAAAGTCTCTCATCCTCCCTTTCTTTCAAATTCTAGGCTGTAACACAGAAAAATGGGAGTTTTTCACTGTACAGGGGTGTGACAAGATAAATACATTAAAAATTATGAAGGATTTATCTACTGTGGTATAAGGTGCCATATAAATATGATAAACTAGGGCTTCTTTTAACTTACCATTATTGTAGGCCAGGGGTTTATAGCCTGCCTGTGTTGCGGTCTGATAACAGCCACATGAAGGCCAGTGGATTGATGTCATTAACAAAAAGATGATTATTAATTTGTAAGATTGTTGTGTATACACGTCATGATTCTTGACTCAGTTCAAACCACCCATAACAGCATGTTTATATGCCGGAAAAGGGTGAACTTCTATCTTTTCAGAGGGAGATTATTTATGGTAAACACCATCTTGCTCTGTGAATCGCTCAATTGAAATGAATGAGGCTACTTTTGGAGTACACTGGTAGTCAGCATTACTAAGGGTGATAAAATCTGACCCTTATTGATTGAAATTTATATACCAGTGTTTATTGCCAAGCCTTTTAAAACGTAGGATGAGATTTGTCCTGAGGATATCTAACCAAAGAATATAAAAAAAGAGACAATCTGAAGTAATTACTAAAGGAGATTCAGGTGATAATTATAGGAAGTAGGATCATGCTGGGGCCAGTCATCTGATCATGGGGCTCCCTGTTGGTTTGGAACTTTGGTGGTGGGGGTGCAGTGTCAGCATCAATGGCCATGGTAACCAAAGCCATGGCAATGAATGCTGCCACCACTTATCCTACTATCAAATTTCAAGACCTGTGGGGCACCCTCCAGGTTAACTGATGTGGTACTGTAGGCGGGACTGGGGCCAGAGACTGACTCCTCATGCTGTTTTGGGGTTGAGGGCTGATCCTGTAGACTGGATTAGGGCTGTAGACCAACCCTGTGAATGAGATCAGGATTGTGAACCAACTCCAAGTGCCAGAACCAACTTATAGACTGGCTCCACTGCACTCTCGGGCCCATGGAGACAGACGAGTAGAGCACCACTGGTATAGACTTCTTAGAGTGTAGCACTTAAGATTTTCTGAAGCGATCATCAGCTCTATGCTCCAGCCTGAGTTTGCAGAGGCTCTTCCTGGCAAACAATGCGTACAAGGCACAAGGGTCTGTTAACAAAGTGACTCACTCCCTGGTACTCTTAATGCTCACTCTGATGGAGCACAGCAATCATGGATGACATTGAAGGAATGTCCTGACTATAAACAGATGGGTGAGTAGCAAGAGTGTAGTGAGGAGATTGGGGCGTGGAGGCAGGAATAGGTATTTGGGGAACAGTGGGGTGGTGAAGTGAATAAGAGTAGTGTTGGGAGATTTTGGGAAAAGGATAAGCGGATGTGTCTGGGTGTGGGATCCAGTTGTAATTTGGGAGAGAACCTGTGACCTGTATGAACACATGCACCTCAGAACCTGGCATGGAATCAAGAAGTTGAGAGTCTTGATGGGCGTTCTTCACTGTACAGGGGTGTGACAAGTGACATAGTGAAGAATCTGCCACTGGTAGGATCTCTGCCTCATTTGTTAGGGGACGTGTAGAGAACTGGGCAGAGGAAGGATAGTCCAATGGTAGAGGCTACTGAATGCTACCTGGCTGAACCAGAACTATCCCTGACCCTGCTACAGCATTCTCATTTTATTCTAAAAATTTATGTCACTTCAATCGCACTTTTCATGGATGGCCATAAAGTCCGTGCTATTCATTTGAGTGTCAAGGATGAGAAAACCGAGGACTGATTTGCAGAAGTACTGAGCAATGAACTGCCTGTACAGTCAAACAGAACTGTACTCTGAATAACAACAAAAAGCCCACTGAAAAAAGGGCCCTAGACATCTCAAATTAGGCACCAAAAGCTGATGTTGAACTTCATGCCTCTGACTCAAGTTTCCCACCTCAAGTTTCCTACCTGTCCTCAAGAAGGTATTGCAAAGATAAATTTTTGAAGCAGTCAAAATTGTCTGTGTTAAAGAAAAGATGATAAAAAATTACTCAATCTCTCTTCACACCAGGGTTTGAAATAATGTGAAGTAAAGAAGGCATAGAGCTATATACTGAAGAGTGGAAATGCATTAAAAATATTGAACAGAAGGTGAACACTGTCCATTCTGTGAACTAAAAGAGATAGGGGTCCTAGAAAAAAAAATGTGATCATGTAATTAAATCCTATATAGTATATATTCAGAGGCTGCACAGCAAATTTATTCTTAAGTTTCCTAATTTGAGTGTTTGATTTGTAACCATACTTTTTTTCATTTAGTTTTCTGGTGTGTCACCCTAATGGTAAAAGAGAATCCTACTTAATACATTGGAAAGACAGCAGCAGTAGTATGATTTGCATGCATTTCCCAGATGGATTTTATAAGAGTGAATTTTGCCTGAGGAATAGAAGGGATAGTACTACTCAAGGACATATGGAACTCTTCTATTAGTTATGTGAACCAAGCATAGAACGTTCTTTACACGCTTGGAATTTACTGTTATTTACATCTGTTTATCCAAATTGATGTAAGGATTTTGAATTTTGATACCCAAGAAGCAGCTTAAGTTTTTAGCATTACTAAACCTGAAGGATATGAAAAAGGCATTTATTTCATTCTTAGTTATCCATTCCTTCTAATGCTTTACCAATAGGCTGTTTTATTTACTCCTGACTCCATTACATAGGAGTTTTATAAACTCTTGATCAAGGACCCCATTAACCTATTTGGTTAATACCAAAATTAACTAGGTAAGTTCTTTAAGAAGTCACCTCTGGAAACACAGGGACAGGATTAAAGCTTCTATCTCATTTTATTTATCTGTCAAGATCTACAAACCTGGCAACCCAGGTTGTCCTACTGTCTCTGGCATTGGCACCATCACATAGGGAGCTTCTGGTTACATTGACCGAATCTTATTTTCATATGCTATGAGAACAGCCGCTTTAATTAGAATACCACAGCGCCACATGTATTCAGTGCCCCACATTTCAAAATGGATACAGGGGTGTTTTAATTAAAGCTAGTTCTATGAGTTTTATAGTACCCCTGCCATCATTTTGAAATGCAGGATGCTGAATACACATGAGAATGAGGGATTTGAAACTGTGTATTGTGAACTTTTTTTTTAAATGTTGGTTGTAATAGTTCAGTCACAGCGGGAAATGTATATTACCATTTCTTATAATAAACCTAAGCTAGACTTGTAAACACCTAACACTGTGGCATCACAGCACCTTGCTCCAGGAGGCTGAACCAAATCAAAAGGTTAGCACCCCACCATGGAGCATGTGTATAGACATCCACTATCTTAGACTACTGAGCAAGACCAGAAGTTGTTCAGATTAGCCATTCTCCCTTTCTCAGGAGAATACTCTTATTTCTGGGCTATGGCATCACACCTCCTCTTACTTGCTTTCCTTCTGGACCCATGAATCATTCATTCTACTTTATGGGACAGCTTTATAAGACTTGACTGAGGGGTAGCCCATTTTGATGACTCATGTAATATCTTTGGAAGTGGAAGAGTAGAGTTTGAGTCTTCTTAAGCTGAGGAGGACTCAAAACTTTTTGTCCAGTACGTTCATCTATTATTACCAGGCTACTGGGCCAAAGGTGGATTCATGAGTGAAGTCAATGCTCCTGCCATTTAGGTAGAAGTCTACCATTTGGTAGATCTGAGAATTCTGGATCTCAGCATAATGGAAGCACCTTTGCAGTTGGGTGTCTGAACTCTAAAAGGGAGAGAGAAAACTCATACATATCTCTTAAACTTTGCATTTACTATAAGGTAGATGTATGTACCTCCCTGCTGAGATCTTAGTTGTTCTGGCATGCCTTTGGGAGACCCCCATATCTTCGTATTCACTAGATAGGAAATATAAACATCTACTCTGTTGATTTGTCTCAGTCTCCTGGATGATGGTGCTGTGATGCCAAAGTGTTAGGTGTCTACAAGTCTAGTTTGGGTTTGGTCCAGAATGTTTTCGCTATGTGTTTCAGTTAGTTTGTTTTGTTTTGAATGTAAAAGGAAGTAGAAGAGCTAGGGTGAGGCATGGCAAGAATGGAAAAGAATAATGAGAATTGGAAAAAGATTTAAAAAAAAAAAAGAAAATTGTCAATCAATTCATTACCTGTCCCATCATGATCCAAAAGATAGGGATTTGTAAGGATCACATGAGTAACATAGGGCTGACGCAGAGAGAAGAGGCCAGCAGAAAATATTGAGAATACCCTTTGTTTATGTTTGCATAGACTCTGGCAACTAAGTGACTCAGAAATGTAATTCCCCCTACAGAAGTTCTTGTGAATGTCGATACACTTAATTCCATGTCTTTCATAACAAGTGACTCTTACCCTCTTTGATCTACAGTTGTGGGTATGGAGTTATGATAGGTCAAGACTTTTCTTCAGCTTCTTTTCGAATTTAGTGTACACTAAAAGATGTAGGAGTGGTTCTACCTTTTGGAACTAACAGCACAGTCTTGAAGCACCAAGTAATCAAGACTTTATAATAATCAGTGAAAATTATGTAAAAAGTAGGAGGCCTAATACTGATCTTACCCTCATACTGGCATTACATAGTGAAGTCATACAGGACTTCAAAAGCACAACTGAAAAGCAGAATCATTCATGAGAATGGGTTTCAGGTAAAACAAAAAACTGCACAAGAAAAAAGGATGTATTTGAGAACATTTTTAATAAATAATGTGACAAAAATTACTTTTCTGATTATTGGATCCTCAGTATGCAAAATTATGGCTAAAATATGAGGTTTCGTACATGAACATAATGAAAACATTAATCACATGGATTTTTCCCTTAGTACTGCACACCCTTTCTATGTAACCATTCTTTAAAAGTTAGCTAAATGAAAAATTTCAGTCCTCAGTAAACACCAAAACACTTTCTCTCTCTTTTTTTTTTTCCCATTGGGGCTAATCCTGATAGCTGTCCATAAACAAACACACAATTTTCCATTAGCACCAATGACAAAGAAATTATATAATTACAAAAAAGATCAAAAAAAATCTACAGAGAGGACATAATTTGGCAAATTTAATGCAACTAATGCCTCTATTTTAGCTTTAATGAAAATCCAATGTTGAGATAGGCCACCGCAAACTTGAGAATTTTCCATAAATTCAGGAAAAGTGAGAAATGTTTTGTTTATGGCCCATATTTTGGTTCGTTACTTTACCATCTGTCACCATTCAAATATTCCCAATACAAACATAGAGTATTAACAAAAAGATGAAAAAAAATTCCAAATGCTTCTTAACATTTTTCCAAAAGACAAAAAAAAGGTTAATAGTTACAATGGTTTACAAATAAAGTTTAGTGATTGTGCTTTTAAAACCAAAAAAAAAAAAAAGATAAGCAGTGCATTACAAAAAAAAATAGAGATCAAACAAAATTTCTTTAAGTGGCACTTCTTTAAGTTGAATTGACACTACAATTAGAGGTCTGAGATTTGGGCCAGTAACAGTAAAGATGTTATTACCCAATAATTATTAAAAATGTCCACTGATTTCCTTGCTTATTTTCATAAGTGTCATTTTAGTGGAACAACTTCTGATAGACTTACTCATGCCATGACTAGACCACCAGAGTACCTATCATCTTGGCTCCTGCCTATCCCAAAGGATATTTTCAATAAGAATGTACTTAAATGATGAAAACAGGAAAGACAAATTAAAGTACAACGGGGGAATTAAAATGAGTATATATTTACAATATGAGCCACCCCACCCCAAATTGCATTTAAAAAAGCAAATCTTTTACTGATGCAAAGGGTAATCTGAGAGACTGGCAGAAAATAAAACCCGCAGTCTATTTTCAAAATGTAAGTTACCATTTGCACTAATTGCAGACTATAATAAAACCACTACATTAAAGGAACCCTCTGCATAATTTTCCCTTTATGCAAGTTGGTATTTTTAAATCAATGGTATTTTACATGTAAGATTATCAATGGGCTCCTTGGTATATCAGCAGTGTACTAAACACTGCCTCCTGGAGGGGGAAAAAAAATCTAGGGATCCCAGGTTTTGGCACCATCTTCTGTCCTAATCTTGACACAGCAACTGGTACAAGTACCACAAAGAGCAGCTTACCTGCCTTTCTGGGCAGAGAGAAGATGATATGCTTAGCATTAAGGAACAGACAGGGGCTGTTCATGAAGAGAAGGATTTAAAAAAAGAAAAGAAATAGTGAAATAAAAACTAGCATTCTGATGGCATGAATAAAAATGAAAAATTGTACACTCTGATTGCACTGAATGTTATTCCTGGCGTCAAACATCATCAGACTTGAGGCATCTTAAGTGATATTTTTCTGATTAGATTTCAAAAGCCTGTGAGAGTACATTTCTCATCTTCTTCAGCTTTCAGTTTCCTGTAAAAAATTAAAATCAGTGGCTAGATGTTAGCTGGAGTTCAGAGTTTTAAGAATTTTAATACAGTGTTTAGAAACAATTTGTTTTTGATACAGAGTGGTTATATATTATCATTTTTGGGAAAGACAATGAAATGTTGCTGCTAATGCAAGGGACAGAAAAAAAAACAATAATATGTCTTCATTTGAAGTTTACACTGATAAAATTTAATATTCAGGCATTTAACATAACACCAACTAAATATAGCTAAAACACAAGCAGATCCACGTTCGAGCAGTTTAACATGTGCTGAGTGCTCTTGAGGCCTTGCAAAGTTGTTCCTTTTTAGGCCAGGGCTATCTCTTAACACATACTAACTTTAATAGGTCACTTCATTGCAATCATTTGCAACTGTTGCAGGTGAGCGTGCCTAACATGTGCTAACTTTAATACAACACAGCATTCCAATGATTTGCAATCACTGCATATGACTATGTGACACGGCCTTAATATCACCAAGTCTAAGATGTGTTAACCTTAAATCTAAGGGCATGTCCACATTGTGGCATTTTTGAGTATCCTGCACCTACCCGCTCTCAGATATAGTCTTCCGACCTGGAAATACAGTGGTGAGGATACACTGAGGCATCCTTTTCTGTGGCTACTCTTGAGACCTCAAATCTCCAGTATGCTTGAGCAGGGGCTGGTGATGACCTTAGCTTCATCCATGTCTTACCAAGTATACAATGGATGAATTTGAGCAGATAGGTAGGTGCGTGTGCTGGGACCATCCTGGCCAGGACATGATGCTGCCATAGTGCAGGCATATTCTGAATATCCTGTCTATACAGTTTCTGATTTAGGCATAATTGAGATATTTTACCTTTTGTTTCCTATTACATATTTTCCATTTTAATGCCATCTTAATGTTGCATTTTTTCTAAGAATGGGAATAATCCACAGTTATAGAAAAACCACTAAAATAATTTTCCTGAGATAAATATGTATAATTTTTAAAATATTTTCACCTAGGATCTTACCTAGGTTCAGAAAATTATCTTCCTGTGACAATGATTTTATTCTACACATTTTTCATAACACTGTTACAGTTACCTCTAATTCTTCATCTTCTTCTCGTTCATATGCTCCCAGTACTTGCATTTCTGCAATGTTCCTTCGTGCTATATTTGTTTGATCTGCCCTTTGTCTACCTCCTGATCCTCTTGATGACATGGAGCTGGAGGAACTGGGATCTCTAGGATTATTTGATGTTGGAAACGTAGGTCTAGAGTATGGTAAGATGTCCTCTGTGCAATGAAACATACACATTACATACATATAAATACACAATGAACTATGTACATTTACAGTGCTCTGACATATGGCACCTGTGCAAATTTTCCATAAATACTAAATGTTTGCATTTTTAATGGACACCTAGAGATTTAGGATGATGACTGACCATAGTACGTAATAAGATCACTGTATCACAGCTGATGAGATTTCTTAAAAAAAAAAAATCTAATATTCAGGTTAGAAATAAAGCAATGTTCCACTAAGCATTACAAATGCAGACTCTTAAAATTACTGGGTATGTTTTTAAATGCTTGACCATGTTCCTACAGAAAGTAGCTGACTTAGTAATACATATAGGGTCCCCTGACTCCCCAGGATCCAATAGGAGCTAGAATTATGGAACACCTCTGAAAATCAGGGTACACAAAAATGGAGGCACCTAAAATCTCTGAACATTTTGAAAAATGTTGCCCTTAAAATTTTGTTCTCCTGCCTGTAAATCAATTGGTTTAATATTGCTTGCTCATCTTTGTAAAAGTACTTTATGATCTATGGATAAAGAACACCATATCATAGCTAAGCATTTTTATTCAACAGAAAAATGATCAGTAATAGTTAGTACAAAGTTAAGTGCTTAGGTTCCTTTTGTTATCAGTAGATTTCTTTTCTTTACCCAGTCACACTAGGCTGCCTTAGGTCTTCAGCATCCAAAAACAACACAGTACATTTCTTAAGGTTGATGTTCAAAAATCAATGCCTTAATGTTTTTAACTGTTTCTAAGGGTGATATGCTGCTCAAATATTAACAACATTTCCAATATTGGTGTCCTCAGCAAATTTTGCCACCTGCCCTAGGGCATTAATACATAAATTGATAACAATGGCCCCGACACCAACCCTGAAATAACCCTCTAATGACTTTTCTCTATTGTGACCCACTGCCATTTCCAATGACCTCTTACTTATGTGCCCATTTAACCAATTTACTACCCAATTTCTGCTCATCTGATTTGTATCCTGGCTAGCTAGTCTGAGAAAGAATTACGCATTTGTGGGAAGCTTAACGGAACTGTAGACAGATACCATTATCTGTGTTCCACTTTTCACTAGTCTTACTGACCTCCATAAAATTGAGAACCATTTTTTCCTAACTCTGAACTAGTTACTATTTGTAACCTCTGCATCTCTGCTCCATTCTGCTGAGCTAATATTCATGTGCCGTTTTCATTTTGAAGAGGATCAAATGTCAGGGTGGCAAATTTTTCCTCTATAAATGTGAGGTAAAATGAGTCCATCTCCA
Organism: Caiman crocodilus; assembly: GCA_030014935.1. Lineage (NCBI taxonomy): Eukaryota > Metazoa > Chordata > Crocodylia > Alligatoridae > Caiman > Caiman crocodilus. Next base: position 21,238,053 of record JAGPOW010003316.1, on the reverse strand, counting down.
ATCCACTGGTAAAATTGGCAGTCTTACTGAATTCCCTTAATAATTTGTGTAGAGGCAGAAGTAGGTACAAAGGTATGTATGACCCCCAACTCCTATACTTCTCTTTGGGTTTCTTCTCTGGTAGGTCAAGTCTGTGCATAAAATTCAGTGTGCAAAAGGATCATAATATAGAGAAGACAATTCTAGAAATCCTACTAGCTGTAGGCCATGGGATTGCCTATTTGAAACACAACAATGTGGTTTGTATTAACTTTGTATTAACAACATAAATAGAGATAAATGGCCACAATTCAGTACTGCTGTAAGCAGACTCAACCCCAATAATTTCTCATGCTAATAGGGAACCTGACCTGAAGAACTATGGCCTCAGATCCTTCCACTTATCTACTGTAAACACATTCATTAAGCTTAAAGCACGCCGAGTAACCTTGGAGAAGATGAGTTTTTGCTGGTGTGCCTTCTCGCTTTGCTGCTTTATTCCCTCGCAGCTTCCCGTCGTTTTGCTGTTCCTGCGATTCTCTGCGCTCTCCTGAATTTGCCCGCATATCAGAGTGCTGTCGGCCATCTGCCCCTTCTCTCCCCTTGTAGCTCGCTCCTTTTCTTTCCCCAGATCTGTCTGTTCTTGGTTCTATAGAAGCGAGCTTTGGCAACATGACAGGCCGAACTTCCAGCTGGGATTTGGACTGGGCAGTGGGAGATTTTATAGCTGGAGGTGGCACTGGAGGAGGTGGCAGGTCTACAAAAAAAAAAA
>JAGPOW010003316.1:21112210-21237202 GCA_030014935.1 Caiman crocodilus | reverse complement strand
AAAAAAAAAAACAAACCCCAAAATTATATCATGCACTAATGAAATTAAGGAATCATATTTTAATACTAGCATGTTAGGTTTACTTCAGTTGCTCCACAAAAACTGTATAGGTACAAGCACACTATAGCATATCAATGTACAGTGGCACTCAAATCATTCTTCTCCTTTTCTTCCTCCCTCCAAACCCTGAAACTGATTTCAAATTCTAATTTATATCATGTTTGTTTTTTTTTAATATAGACTTCCAGAGGGTTGGGGGAGGGTGGGTGCATGCCACAGTTTTTTTGTTTCTGTCTCTAGGCAGAAGCTTACCCTCTGTGATTATTTCAGCTTCTACACTCAAATTTAAATGGTATAAAAATGGAGGCCTCCCAATTGACTGATCAGAGGACAGCTTCATTTACTTTATTCCTGCAGCTTGGGGAGAGGGACTTGCTGTGCTATTTTTACTCTTTTAATTATCCTCTGTACCCACAATCTCCTTAATTTTGCATTTCATAAAATCTTCAGCTTCCCTTTACTACACTACATTTCCCTGTTCTCTGCAACTTCCCTCTCCTCCATCTTCCATTCAGCCTTTTTATTCTCTTGGTATCCTCTGGCATTTCTCAAGCTTCTAAACTGATCTCAGTTAGCTGGTTCCCCACACCTATGAAACCTTCCCTTATTTTCTCTTGCTTGCTTGATCACTCTTTATTGCACTTCTTCAGTTACTCTACCTATAGATGCTATTGGATAATGTGCGCCATACTGCTCGGCCTCAACCTCTTCAAATTTATAGAAAATGATTGTCATTTTAAGTAAAGAACAAATTCCACAGTGGAAGGCAGAAACAGAAAGGCAGGGAATATTTTTTACAAAAAATTGAAAATGACATAAGACTTAGTGGTTCTGCAACAATAATAAGTTAAAGCAAATAAATTAAAGTAGTCTCATGCCCCCCCTTTTTTTATAACAGTAACTCAATATCATAAGGTTATTCCATCATACCAACATAGTTAAATTCTTGCTAATACACTCACTTCCCATCCAAGAAATTTACCGCTCCAATGTGTATTTTGTGAAGTGAAAGAAATTACTGTTCCCAACTATGTGGTAGGATGAAAAGAGAAATTACTTACCAGTAATTGCAGTAATTTGAAATATGACATCCAAATGCATAGCTTCACTCTGGGTGTGCATGCCCATAATATTCAATCTCAGAATTTTTTATGTTGCTCTAGCAGTAAGTCATAGGGAGGACTGCAGCCCTGCCCCTCCTCATAGGGCATGTCGTTAGCAAATGAATGACAAACTCTGGTAAGTCCCTGGAACAATTTCAGGACTGCTTGGTAAGAAAATGCATTTGCCCCTTTACTGGAGGATGCTAGACCAAAATAGCAGCCAGCTAGATTTTGACCAAGTCGGTAGACAAATCTTTATATTGAAGATCAATCAAATGTAGCAGTCCAGGCAGAAAAGAAGTATCAGTGGCAGAGGGGTTTATCTCCAGGCACTATCTTGAGAATCAGCAGTAAACATATTGTACTATGATGTCTTGGATGCCTTTACCAGCCTCATCACTGTCCTCACAGGGATGTAAAGCCTCGGCATGAAGTCAGAATGAAGTAGGCATTTTCTTGGAAGCCTAATCTAATTTAATCTATTCTTTTTGTTTTTTTCAGTGTAAAAATCAAAAAAAAGGAAGTCTAAGAAAAAAATAAAAATGAAACCAGAAAGGATCAGAAACTGAAAAGGGGTTTCAACTGGAGCTGTAGGTCTTGAACTTTGTGTTTCATCTCAAGATAATGCTGGGTAACTAGTATGGAGGGGCAGGAAAACTGCAGCCTTCTATTCTCTTGGTATGGATCATGAGGAGGGATAAGGCTATGGCATGCTAAATAAGGACTACTAAGAGTCCCTATTTGAGTGTTATGGTACATGAGACTGACAGTGAAAATGTGCATTTTCTGTGGATTCCAATTTAGGTGTACAATGCCAGAACACAAGGTCCGTTCTCCTGAATTTGTGAGCATCCAGATATCCCACTGTTTTCAAGATGAACTTAGGGGCTTAGAATCTTTGCAAATAAGGCCACATTAAACTGGAACACAGCAAATACAGATGGGCCCATATCAAGAAGCTCTATTTAATTAAACTCATCCTGCAAATTCAAATATATACTAGCATGTTCAGAGTTCTAAAATGTTTTTTTAACAGTGGTATTTAGAAAGTTCATATATCCTTCTTTATTCAGCTACGTTTACCTGTATTAATACATAACACCTTTAAAACAGAAAGCGAAAGACATCCATTATTATAGCACAGAATGCTTTTGTTAGAAGTGAAGGAAATTTTTTAAAAACTCCTATGTAGAAACTAAGATGCAAGGCCGTCTTGCATCAAAAACTATAGGAACCATGTGGCAGGTATACATCAAGTGAACAGATTAAAAAAAATGATTCCAAAAGGTATAAATGATGGTCCTGAGCTCATAATGCATTCATCCCAAGTGCATCTGTACTAAAATGAAGTGCACTGAAAATTATAAAATCCCTGCTCTACCAATTTGTAATGAAAGACATTCATTTTCACTGCTTCCACAGAGAGGATCTGAAAGAGCTTTTAAAGCCTCAGAACAGCTGCACTTCTTAACTAATACCACAAAATATTCAGATACTAAGGGCTATACTTGAACAGGTGAATGTCTGAACTGAAATCTGAGTAAATTGGTACAAGATGATGAATAGATGAGTTAAAAGGAATTAAAAATGGGAGCTTAACATATATGCAAATAATGTTATAGGCTAGGGCTGTCCAACTTCTGGGCAATGTGGGGCCACACACAGCAGACACAGACTTGGGGGCAACAAGTTACATGAGCCACATGCCATGTGTACAGGTGAGCAGACAGTCCCCACCAGTCTCCCTGCCTACTCTCCTGTCACGGGGAAGCTCTTACTCCTTTAAAAAAAACTGAAGCACAGGCATCTCAGCTTCTACCCCACCTTTTCCAACCACACTTCATCTGATCATTGACAATCCTTCAATTTGAGGGTAATCTCTATCACAGATCAGTGATGTGTCCTTGAGGTGACTTATGAGTGCAATCCTTAAGCTACAGATTCATCCACAAAAGTTTCAGGTCTTGCTGGTATTTCCACAGGGGAGAATAGACAGTAAGGTGGGATTTCTCTCCTTCTCTTTCCTTTGCTCTCTCTTGTCTGCTTCAAGGGAGAGACTTTACCTTGAAGCAGGCTGCCACTTGGTTAAGGTTGTGGCACTATTGGAGCTGGTTAGCAGCCAGCTCCTCCCAGCTCTTGACGTTGCTGTCTGTTTTCTTGACATATGCCAGCAAGGATTTGGCTTCTTCAATCATGGGGTGCTGTCCCAAGAAGGATTGCTAGGAATAGATGGGATCCACCTGACAAAGTGATGGAACAGCATCTTCTCAGACAGGCTCACTAGTGAGGACAGCTTTAAATTATCTTTGCTGAGGGATGGAAACTGAAGCCCTGAGCTAAGTGGGGAAGCAGAAGACCTGAAGAAAGCACACGGTGGAGACAGTAACAGGAGAGGCCTCCTCATTCTTACTGAGAAAGTAGGGCAATCAGCTAGTTATGTTAGGTGTCTGTACACAAATGCATGGAGCCTGGGAAACAAGCAGGAAGAACTAGAAGTCCCTACACAGTCTGGGAACTATGATGTGATTGGAATAATAGACTTGATGGGATAGCTTGCATGACTGTCATGGATGGGTATAAACTGTTCAGGAAGGACAGGCAGGGGAGAAGAGAAGGAGTTGCACTGTATGTAAAAGATTTGTATGGTTGTTTAGAGCTCCAATATGAAACTGGAGACAGAACTGAAAAAACTGGAAATAGGCCCATTGAAAGTCTCTGGGCTAAGGTTAGAGGGGGAAAGAAGCCCAGAAGAACAAACCATCCTGATGGGCAGAAGAATGGCAAATATGGCAGATGACCAGCTTAGCTTAGCAGAGAACTCTTCAGTGAGTTTAAACACAAAAAGGAAACTTACAAGAAGTGGAAGAATGGACTGATGACTAGGAAAAAGTATAAAACTATTGCTTGGGCATGCAGGGATGAAATCAGGAAGGCCAAAGTCCAATTGGAGTTGCAGCTAGCAAGGGGCAGAAAGGGCAACAATAAGGGTTGCTAACAAGTATGTTAGCAACAAGAGGAAGGTCAGGGAAAGTGTAGGACCAAACAGGATGAGGAAAAGGCTGAAGTACTTAGTGTCTTTCTTATGTCAGTCTTCACAGGCAAGGTCAGCTCCCAGAATACTGCACTGGGTAGCACAGTTTGGGGAGAAGGCGAGCAGCCCTCAGTGTTGAAAGAACAGGTTAGGGACGATTTAGAAAAGCTGGACATGTACATATGCATGGTACCAGATATGATGCATCCAAGGATACTGAGCAAGTTTGCTGAAGTGATTTCAGAGCCGCTGGCCATTAACTTTGAAAAGTTGTGGCAAATAGGGGAAATTCTGAGTGACTGGAAAGGTTCAAAAATAATGTTCATCTTTAAGAAAGGGAAGGAGGAAGATCCAGGGAACTACAGACCAGTCAACTTTACCTTGGTCCCCAGAAAAACTATGAAGCAGGTCCTCAAAAAATCCATTTATAAGCACTTGGAGAAGAAAGTCATCAGGAACAATCAGCCTGGATTCACTTGGGACAAGTCATGCCTGACCAACTTGACTGACTTCTATGGCCAGATAACCGGTTCTGTAGTTGCAGAGAAAGCAATGAATGTAATATAACTCGACTTTAGCAAGGCTTTTCATATTGTTTCCCACATGACTCTTGCAAACAAGCTAAGGAAGTATGGTTTGGATGAATGGGCTGTGAGGTGGATAGAAAGCTGGCTGGATTGTTGGGCTCAACAGATAGTGATCAATAACTCTATATCTAGCTGGCAGCCGGTATCAAGTAGAGCTCCCCAGGGGTCAGTCCTGGGGCTGGTTTTGTTCAGTATCTTCATTAATGACATGGAAGTTGAGATGGAGTACACCATCATCAAGTTCATGAATGACACCAAACTGGGGGGAGTTGCAGATATCCTGAAGGGTAGGACTAGGACTCGGAGTGTCTTAGACAAATTGAAGGACTGGACCAAAAGAAATATCATGAGGTTTAACAAGGACAAGTACAAAGTCCTGCTCTTAGGATGGAAGAATCCCGTGTACTGCTACAGGTTGGAACCAACTGCTTGAGCAGCATCTCTACAGAAAAGGACCTTGGGGTTATAGTGGACAATAAGCTGGACACGAATCAACTGGACGCTCTTATTGCCATGAAGACTACCAACATACTGGGCTGCACTAGTAGGAGTGCTGCCTGCAGATCAAACGAAGTGATTATTCCCTTCTATTCTGTACTGGTGTGGTCACATCTGAAGTACGGTGTCCAATTTTGGGCCCACCACTAGGAAAAGTACGTGGACAAGTTGGAAAAAGTCCAGTGAAGGGTAATGAAAATGGTTAGGGGGCTGGGGCACATGACTTACGAGGACAGGCTTAGGGAACTGGTTTTTTTAGTCTGCAGAAGAGAAGACAGAGGGGGGATTTGATAGCAGTCTTAACTACCAGAAGGGTGTTTTCAAAGAGGATGGAGCCAGACTGTTCTAAAAAGTGGCAAATGACAGAACAAGGAGCAATGATGATAAAGCACTGGAATCCATTACCTAGGGGTGGTGGAATCTCTGTCTTTGGAGGTTTTTAAGGCCTACGTCAACAAAGCCTTGGCTGGAATGATCTAGTTGGGGAAGGTCCTGCATTGAACAGGGGTTGGACAAGATGATCTCCCGAGGTCCCTTTCAACTATAATTTTCTATGATTCTGGGCCTTCAATGTGTCCTTGTAATGTTTCCTCTGGCACCATGAAATCTCAGGCTGCAACTTAGCTGGAAGAGAACGCTTGTTTTGTAAGTCAAGAGTTGGGTATCTGCATAAAGTGTTTAGTTCAGCAAAGCTGGGGCTTGAGGATGACCGACTCAATGCTGGTAACACTGGCTTCAGCAAAGATACTGGCATTTGTGCAGTGATCCCTCCTTTCAATGTGGATGTTTTTTTCTGTAGACATCATTGGTAATATCTCTTTAGGCTCCTGAGATAACAATAGCAGGTTACCCACATTAAAAATCTGTAGAGGAAAGTAGACACAGATTTTGGTTTATTTCCAAAGATCGCGATCAATAAAAATGTGCCAAAGCAGTGTCCTTGGAGGAGGCACTTTTGCATTGGATCCTGTGCTGGATCTTCTTATCAACGTTTGCTTTCTGAGAGAGGTGGCTACCAAGGATAAAGGAAGTACTCAAATACCTCCAGGGTATTTTCCTCAATGGTAATTTGAGAAGGGGAGATCACATTCAGTGCTCAGCATAGGCTTAGAGCACTTTATTCCTCTTAATTTTGAGAGAGGCCTAAAGTTTAATAGGCTTCAATGAAGAGGTCCAGCACAGTCTACATATTTTCCTCAGTGCACACAAGGTGGTATGTATAGTCATCAGCCTATTGAAGGACAAGGAGGGTTGGTTTGAATACTTTGGTCTTTCAGTTAAATAGTCCCAAATTGAAAAGCCCTCTATTTGTGTATTCAAGGTCGATTCTAGAAGGGAGGTGGTCCTTAACAAGAATCAGGATGAACAAGAACCAGGATAAGAAAAGGGGAACAGAATTGGGGCAATGACACATCGTTGCTTGAGCCCAGTTTGGATGAGAAATGGATCCGTCTACAACCTGCTACAAGGAAGAGTTGCAGATATTTGGTTGTAAAGAAGCTTCAGGATTTTGATACATTTTTCAGGGCATCTAAATCTGGCCAGTACTTTCCACAAGGCTTCATGATTGCTGAAGCCTGCAGTGTGAGCAGCTCAGCTCCCTTTTCTACTGCAGATGTACAGTGCAAATATCCCAGTCCCCTCCCTGGCACTACAGCCCCCTTCTGCTATGCCACCCTAGCGCTCTAGCCCCCTCCCAGCCACAGCTCCAGCCCCCTTCTGCTATGCCACCCAAGCCTAGAAGCATGGGCAGGAAGTAGAAGCTGGAGAAGGGAGGGGAAATCCAGCTGCTGCAGCATGAGTAACCAGGGAAATATGATAGACAGGCCACATGCTAACCCTTCAAAGGGTGCAGACAGCCTATGGACCATCAGTTGGACAATCGTGTACAGGCTATTTGAAGTGGTGCGTTAGACCATGGCCTTGGATACATATTATTTTGGTAGCACTATCCATGCCCTCCTAGTACTACAAACAGTGTGTGACAGTAATCCCCAGGAGTGGGGTGGTGAGGAGAGCACACCCCACCCCCATATGCTGCTGGGGGTAGTGGCTATCAAGTACAGTTGCCCCCTCTTCCTGTGTCTCATCTGGCAGGGGTGAAGAGAACATGCCCTTACCTTGGGTGGCTGGGGGATACCTCTGCCACAGTTGCTTCTAGTTTATGCTTTCTGCCGTGGGGGCAAGGGCGCAAAAGATCAGCCCCTTATTCCCTATCATCCCCTGACTGAGGAGCATACTTTTGAGATGATCTTGTCCAGCCAGGGGATTGTGTACGTGTGAAGGAAGGGCAGCATGGTGTTTTAATTGAGCTATAGCTAGTACAGAGGTTTATGCTGGACTGCTTCCAGCGCCATAATGTTAAGCTGTCTTGAACATGCTTAAGACATGATCAGAATAATTTCAGTTGTCAGATGATATGGGATCCGGGAAATGAAAAAAGTGGCTTAGAGCTAACTTCCAACTTTGGAAAAGGAATATTCCAAGCAAGTGAAACCAGTAATACCCTGTGGATCTCATCAGTTTCAGCATCTTAATAAACAAATATTCCAAGTAAGCTCTAGAAGCAAATCCTACATTATGGAAAATACTGGTGAAGGATGTGTTTTGCAATGTCCTTCTGAATTTCAGGTCCTGTTTTTCCTCATTCCCTGTTATGAAATGGCAATTCTGTAGGCATCAGATTGCAAAGTAGCTGAGGTTATTATTTCAATATGGGCTGCCACTGCTACCTCCTTCTGTCAGTGTATCTTCATGTCTTAACAATCTTCAGATGCACCTTATGAAAAGCCACTCTTTTATTACCAAAACCTGAAATGGTACACTATAGATCAGTCCACATGCTTAAATATTCTCGAAACTGCAATATGCCATAAGTTGCTGCAACAAAATCTTACTTTATCTAAAGAATGAGGGTTGATTTATTATAATAAAAAGGAAAGACTGTGGCAGTGAATCTGACTCATCTTTCTGAGCAGGTTGTAAATATAAAACTAAATCTCTTTGCAGTCCAGAGAGTTCCAGTGCAGTCCAACAAGAACTAAAGAACAATGATTTCTGGCAAGTAAACACAGAGCCAATCACAATAATCCAATAGAAATGCCCTCTCAGTACTTTTAGCTCTTAAAGGTAGTTCACTTATCTATTCTGAATGTAAATACCTTGCCCACCAACATATATGCCCCTCCATAAACAAATCAAAACAAAGAAAAAAGTCTTTAATCTCAGAAATTAAAATATAACTTTAAATAAACATTCCCCCCCCCCAGATTTAACCATCTGCCTCTAGGACAAGGAATCCTAAAGTATGACACCTTATGTCTTGATAATGCCTCCACGTGAAAAAAAATGGGTAAAATTGCAATAACTTTATTGTACAGTAGTAACAACAGAAAAGTGATATTCTTGACAGAGAGCACTTTGTCACAACCTGCAGGGAAACTATAAAAAACTTCATTATAACATTCTGTTCCTTGCTGAGAGGAATCCTTCAAACAAGAAAAGGAAACTTTTCAGAGGTCAATACTATTACACCCCTGTGGTATTTATTTAACAGCTCAAATAATGGAGAAAATCCAGATTCAATCTGCCTCCTCTAGTACAAACTGGTATGTTTTGTTATTAAAATGAAAATGAAGGCCTCCATTGCGAGAAATAAAAAATAAATCACAGAGTGACATCAAACCAATCTAAGATACCTGGTAAAGGTCAGCAGTGCTCAACTGTTTCATTTATGCTTGCATATCACTGTTGCATTGTTGCCCACTTAAGAAAAACAATTAATGGATATCTTTTTATAGCATATTCTACAGGGGAAATCTGCCATATGTGCCTTTTGAAGAGGGTGATTATAATTTTCAATAAGATGCTAAATGAGAACAGATATAGGAATCATGGGAAAAACAACTGGGGGAGGAATACTAAGCCCACTTCTATACTTAAGTGGAGAGCCTGCAAAACAGCCTAAAAAAGATCAGTCAAAGTTTGATCCATAATGACAAAACAAATAAACAGGTATTATTAGGAATTTTTTCTTTAAAATAATAAAATAAAATACTCTCTGATGCCCTAGAATTTTGTTATCATATCCTAGGAAAAAATAATTGACAGCAAATAATCATGGAACTCGAAGTTTGCTTTCTATAAAATACCAAACTAGATTTCTACAATACACATAACGTATGAATAAAACTGCCAACATAGAACCTGATCCTGGAAGTTTTAGGAATATATATTGTTTAAAATTTTTAAGCACTGTTACTTAAATCAATGGTTGTACAAAAAAAAAAAAATCTCCTGTTGGTTAAACTCACAGTTCTAATTTCTGTGGATGAAAAATAAGTGAATACATGTACAAAAACAATACAACACAAAAAGGGATTTTTTTTTTTCAATTCAGGCTTGTAGATATTCATATTAAACACTTTTCAATAAAAAAAATAAATTTCAATGTCAATCTCTCTTAGGATACCCATCTTAAAGGAAAGGTGGTTTATTTTGGAATATTATAAAATATTGGATATCCAAATCATAACATCAGTTTCTGGAAAAAAGTATTTTTAGCATTTGGTAGTTACAAAATTTCTCTTTAAGTTATTTCTTACACCATACAGACATTTTGTATCAGATAAACAGAGGACTATAACTCTTAAACATGGGCCAGAGCAAGACTCAAAATATTTGAAATTGTTTTCCATATTAATATTTGACCCACTTGTGAGAAATGCAGCTGTCACAACCTTATGCAGGCCTACTTTTGTGTAGGGTGCTCAACCACCAGATAGTGAACTAAATCCAGTCTGTGAGACTATCGTCTGGCTTCTGGCTCTTCCCACACATCTGAAAATTTGGCAGCAGGGAGTGGTGGCAGCACTAACTGCAGCCAAATTTCTGGCAGGGGGGTGGGGAGCCCCAGGGGCCAGATGACAGAGATACAGTCAGTGAGAAGCTAGATCCAGCATGTGAGGGCAGCACAGCATGCAGCTGGATCTGGAGCATCGGGTCATTACAACACGTGACTGAATCTGGCATATGGGGTCAAGGTGGCGAGCATCCAGATCAGATGTGCAAAATCAGGCTGTACGTGGTACATAGTGTGTGCAGCTGGGTCAACATAATGGATCACACCCATGGACTCACACTGAGTGATGGATCTGGCCTATGGACTGGTTCTGCACCACTCTGCCCTGCAGATGTGCATCGCTGATTTAGTATATAGGTAAATAACATCACTCAGATATTTTATTGATTTGCAGGAACAAACATTAGCTAACCAAATTCTATCATTTGTGCCCATTGTCAACTGTAAGAAAGGGAGCTGGGTACCTGATAAAATCTGCATAGAGAATCTAAAAGACTAGAACTTACCAAAAATGGATTTTCATTCTGTTTACATAATGTTTATAACTGTTAGGGCCTGTACTTACTGATAAATCAAATCAAAATAACACGGGTCTAAAGAGGCTTGCAGATGTATAATTTATGGAAAGCAAGGGGCAGAATACATACATACATATATGTATGTGTGTGTGTATATATATAGGTAGATATACATGCACACATACATACATACATACATACATACATATATATATATATGTATATACAAATTTATATAAATGGTTTCTTAAATCCAATATGTAAATAGGTCAGCCAAAGTTGGGAAGGGGAGACATAAATCTATTAGCTGGTTTTAGTAATGTACTTTGCTTGTATTTAACTCTGTGAAAGGCTAGATGGAGAGGAATGAAGTATTAATCCATACCTGCTTCTGAGCAAAGTTTTTTAGCAACAAATAAGGAGAGTATTTCACAGTTTGGATGACTGTCAATAAACAAACTAACAATGGAAATCCAGTTGCAGATTTGGCAAGCACTAATCTGAATGAGTATCAAAAAAGGATATCTAGGTGTATGTCATCTTATATTTATGTGCAGTAAACTAGGAAAAAGATCGTTTAGTAAAAAAAGAGCAAGGACTAGCAAATACATCTCCACTGACTGCTACCTTACGAATGAAAACACTATCAGAAAGAACAACTACCCATCTTCACATATCTCACCACGTGACGAAAACAGAGAAGTACAATGCTGCTAGCAATAATTTTGGTATTTTCAACCACTGTTTAAAGGTTCTATTTATATAAATGTTTAACATATAATTGCAATAAATCTTCCATATCACACATTTCATAAAACTGCAAAAAACAAGAATTAAACTAAAATGGGTCAAGTAATTTGGGAATCACAGGCATCCTCCATTGCTACCTAAAATTAGCTCATTTTCAGCAGTCACTTGGAATGCATGCTTTATTGAAAAGACAGAACATGAATGCAACAACTAGGATCTTCATATCTTTTTAGCATTTATATAATTGCTCTGTCCAGTGACCGATATCCAGGTTTGGCACATTTGCTTTCCTCTTTTACAAACCAGTATATTTACTTGGTATGGCAAAACCCAGAAGCTTCTTTTGTAGTGAGCATTGCCTTATAAAGGAAATAAATCACAGGGTGACATCAAACCAATAGAAAGAACAAAGAGGTACCTGAAAAAGGTCAACTGTGTTCAACTGTTTCATTCATGTCTACATATCACTGCTCCCCATTTAAGGAAAAACAATTAGTTGATACTGTTTTATAGCCTATTCTAAAGGGACAGGCTTCTATATGTGCCTATTAAAGTGAAAGGTTATAGCTTTCAGTAAGGTTCCAAATATGGTTATGTAAATAGATTGAGGCAAAATAATAACAAAATACAACCTCTGAACTGGGGTTTATTAGGATTGCAGAAATTAGAACAATAAATCCCTGCTCTGTTAACAGCCACACAATGCACTGCCCATTAATTACAATATGTAGGTTAGCAGAAATTCATGTCTAATTAGAAAATATGCTGAAATAAGCAGGTGCTTGGGATACAAAGCAAATATCGATCATGTTTGTCAAATCTGTTGCAGTTCCTCAGCACAGTGCTGTAGGGTTTAACTTGCACTTACAAGTTACAAAAACTTGCCACCCAATATCGGTCCAACCATTATTTATTCCTGGGTTGGAGGGAAGCAAATGGCCACACAGAAAGCTCCTGTCCAGATTTTCTCTTTGATGCCCTAACTCCTGTAGATGTATTTATATCAAGGTTTGATCTTTCACCAAATATTCAGTTAAGCACCTTATCTTCATGATGATAAAAGCTGATGAAATGCCCACAAACCCTTGTATAATGCCATTACAGGGGTCCCATAAATGTAAAATTGCCAGCATAGTTTTGGGATTTACACCTTGTGTTGTCCTTTTGCAGAAGCAAACATGTGCAAAACCACTGTAATAACCTCCTGAAATCAGATAATATTCTGACAGCTCAGTTTCACTGACAAAAGAGGCCTGGGCAGGAGCCAAGAGGCCCAGGTGCACTGTGTCATGCCAGTATTTAATGTAGTCTAATATCAGATAGATGCTAGTGAGAGAAAATACTTAGAATAAAGTACAGATAATAGCATGGACAACCACTCATTGCTAAATTACTTCTGCTCATCATGCTGTGAGCTTTGTATTAAATTTTTCTGTCAAGTGGCAGGAATCATAGGGAGAAGTGGCTCAAAAACCCCTTCTTGTAACCCTGGATAAGGATCTATAATATTAGGCTTTCATATGATAATGGCAAATGATGCCCCTCTTTGAAACATTTCTGACTGGTAATGAAAGTCCTAATCAGATTGTTGTTGCTGAGAACCAGGAGGTGGGGAATGATGCCTCTGACACCCTCTTTCTCCTCCCCCTTAGGAAATTTAGCAAACTTGACAACATGGGTTAAGTCTTTGAGAATTTATCTTACATGAATTTGCAACAAAGCCCTTGGGATGTTTTATAAAACTGGAAGGTTGTGGTTTAATAAAAGCTGGGCCACCTGAGGCATTTTCATTAAAGGCTCTCTCTAGACAACATCACAATGTTTGCATTATCCTCCTATACTCCCCCGAGAATACAAGCGTTACCTTTTCAGCAGGAGTCGATATTATGTGTGAAGGCATGAGAGAAGATGATTAGATTTTGCCTTTTGGATCACAAAGTAACTGTTTGAAACAATACTTTAGTTAGGATTAAAATTCAATGCTTTCTTGTCTACCATTTGAATGCCAAGTCATTTCTGCAAGGAAAATAAAATTATATTATGGGGGATTTACTGCTTGGTTATTTTAATGAAGATTGTAATCCCAAATGTAGACTATTTTCAATTTCTATACTTATCTGGACTATCTAGTCTCTTAAATAATGATAGCAATCAACTGATTAGGACACTATAGAACACAGGTGCAGTTGCTATATGTAGGGGAGGCATCAATATTGAAAAATTAGGAACTATGGCTCTTAAAATAATTAGTTTACCATGTTTAGAAACAGGAAATACAAATGAGTGAATTTTTTAGTGTAATGTTATCTCTGTGAAAAATTTTCACATAAGAATATAGGCAGTGCTTATTCATAGAGGTTCACTGATGTTTTCACCCATTTCAATGGACTTACCATCTGTGTAGACTTCTCTGCGCAGATGTCCTGGCTGATGCTTTTGCTTTTTGGCAGGTCGGACCTTTTGTATTACAACAGCACTCATGTTGCTGTCAGTAGACACAGGGCTGGTGGGTCTAGGGCAGTGTGATGCATGAAAATGTCTACGGCCTGAAAAATGTTATAGAACAACAAGTTACTATTTTTCCTCTCCAAAATAAAATATTTTACATCCTCTCTTTTTTAAAAAAGAGAACCAGGCATTGCTATATTAAACTTGAAGTTATTTAATTATACTATTAGGTTAATGTAAATCTTATTGTAATATGTTCAATACTATATTGTAACAAACAACTGAAGAGATGCATTCATTTTCATATCAATAGACAGGCTGGCTTAGTTTCACAGAAATTATCCCACGGGTTTGCTTCTAGTAGCCCTGCTTCCAGGAATCTAAAGCCTATGATCATACCAAATGTTTTACCAGTGCAATAGACTTCATCTTCCATCAACAAGAAAATGTATCACTTTCATACCGGGTTTCATGTCTTTTAGCTGGACAGTACAGAGATTGACTCATACATACAGCAGCAGTATAATAAGTAGACACCACATTACTATCAGGACCTGTTAGAAACACATATACCACTACCTTACTTGAATAATTATCTGTATCTGAGGTACTGCATGTGAGGGTCACCACACTATTTATCTGATATTTTATTATATTTCACTCATGCTGTCAAAATCTAGCATTTATGTTACGCTAAAGGCATTAGTATTAAATGAATAATCCCATCATAGAACAAACTTGAATATTGCTAATTTTAATTTATATTAATAGTATGTAAAATACACACACACAACACACACATACAAAGGGTAAAATCCTGAAGTCAATGGGATTTTTGCCATTTATTTCAATGAGGCCAGGATTTCATCCAAAATTACTAAATTACCTCCCCTTTTGTTCTCCATGATGAACAGCTGTGTTAGAACAAAGGAATGTTAAAAGTTAGAAAGGAGATCAGAAATGTGAGAAGAACATTACAGCTTTTGCGGAGTTGGTGGGGACAAAAATGTAATAAAATTCCTGGTTTTTTCGGGTTGGATAGTTTTAGAAGATGGTAAAAATAATCCTGGGTTTCTTTGAATCCAATATTTTATTCTGTAGCATTATTACTTAGTACCTGAAACTTCACTCTCTCCATTTGGCAAATGAGACATACTAAGATAGCTGGTTATTGATATCTTATTAACAATACTAAGTAATAAGGGTATGTTCTTAAATATAAGGTACTTGTTAACTTCAATTGTTGGTTACCAAATGGGACAGGGTACAAGAGTGTGGAAAGGGGAGGAAGAATCCAGCAAGGATCTTATTGTTTTGTTTATAATAATCTAAACTGCCTGTAATGGCAAGTGGCAAATTATATCATTCCTAGTCCGGTTCTTTTCAATTGTGCTTCAATGAGAGATTAGAATATAATCTAACAAGGGCAATAATGAAAAATTAAATGGCAAAAAGCTATCTTCAGGTACCATTAAAGTATTGCTCAAACTTACAAACTTAGGAAATAAAATTTTAGAAGTGAAACAATCCTTTACACATTCCAGGAGACAAGGATAAACCCTCATATGAACACTAGCATTCTTTACTTTGAAAAGGAAATTTGAGAAAAATATATATAATATGAAATGGTTGAATAGGAGTCATTTAACCATTGTACTCATCCCAATGAAAGAACAGTGGCACATTCAATGACATCAAAACACAGCACATTTCAAAATTGTAAATTCTCTCTCACATAGCACACAATTAGACTGGAACCCGCTGCCACATGCATCACTGAGGCTGGAATCTATGCAACCATAAACAAGGTATGGGGTATTCATCATTTATATGCATAACAAGAATATCCACAGCTACAACTGTAAGATATAAAACAGATAAATATGATTCTGAAGAAATATAATCCACCATCCTTTAGTCACCTACATGAAATTTATCTCACTATACAGTATCCCAAACCTCTTTGGTAGATGAATTGGCTTGGAGTCTCTCCTGGAACATTCTGCAATAGTCAGTATTGTATACAAGATATTGGATAACAAGACAACAGGTATGATGCATGAAGGCATTTTTTGTGTTGGTAAAAGTAATGTAAAAGCACAACAACGCATAACAAAAAAAAATCAAAAGGTGAATCTTTTGATTTCCCTCTGCTGTTTTTGATTTTCTTCCTTTAATATAACAGCTATATTGTAACATCTAAACAAAGACAAAATGGTTCAATGACTTTTGCAAACAGCTCCTAAGCTGAGGTCCTTTTTTTCTTTTAAATTTCAGAGCATATTTGAAGATCCTTGTAATTGAAGAATATGCAGTCTGTGCTGTAGTGGCTACATTGCCATTAGTACCTAAACTTCTGATTTAAAGTTAGCTTAGATCTATCTAACATGCTTCAGTGAATACAGTGCAGACACACCTTCAAAAGAACAATCACAATTTTAGCACCACAGGCTGGTATTCTGCCTGTGGTTTAGACTCCACTTCACAACACCTCTGACAAATTGATTTCCTGGACTTTCCCAGCCTTCCAACCTTGAGATGTTAAGCAAAGGTAACTGCCTCCCATTGCACCTGCAAAGGTATATTATTGGATGAACCTCTGTCTAATTACATGGATGCACAACTTTATTCTCAGTGTGCTGAATTTCTACATGTCAATTCACTATTAACTTTTTAAAGAAATTCAGAGACCAGTTAGGAATAAAAGGCATGTCATGGTAGCACTTCCTTCTCTCAATTAACTAAACATATTTTTGTTGTTTATAAGAACTTACCTCCTGCAGCATCCTGCATTTGACGTCTTGCTACTTTAAGACCAGCATATTCTGCAGCTGCTGCCACAGCCTGTGCAAAATCTGCATCAGTAAAAAATGATCCATCAGAAGAGCTAACACTGGAACGTCCACTTGAGATGTTGTCTTCTTCTGAGGCTGAGCCCCACCCATTGATCATGGATCCTGTGACAGAACTTTCCAAATCCCCAACACTTGAAGCAGGTGTTTGCTCAAGGCCACGCAAAAGAAGCCTTCTATTTTGCATCTTGGCAACCTCTATGTCTGCCTCATCCTCTTCCTCTTCTGGTGCATCAGTATCCATATCTGAGACAAGGGGACCTGAAATATAGCCATAGGTGTGTGGTGGAGAAATGGGCCTTGGTGGTGGCGGAGGGCTCACAGGCTGGCGTCTGCATATAAATATAATATTATGAATAATTAACATTCAGAAAATGAGGAAAAATCAGAGTAGATGCAAAAAAAATCTTTCCTACAAAACAACCAACCTGATTTCACAGTTTAAATCTCCAAAATTTCAATTTGAAAGCAGCAATTTTTTTTATGTTTGCTCTAATCTGCCATGATTGACAGCTATGGAACTAGAAATCTACCAATAACAAATGTTGGCGTTCTCGTACTGCTCCATGTCTAATAAAAATGTGCTCAGTTATGCATAAATCTCCTAATATGATTTAGCTCATGCACAACTTGGAGAAGAAAGGTGTCAATTTAAATTTTATATTATGAAATGAACTCTGCATGTTAACAAAGGGTGGGATGGTATATGGGTTTGAAAGCCTGAAATTTGAAGACCCAATAGACATCTATACCCAAACCGATTGTTCCATAAACATTATCCTTCTTGGAATATACTTTTTCATTCACTTCAAATATAGGGCTAACAACATTTTATTCTCAACAGTTTTGAAACTTCTCTGGAAGCTAGTATTATGAGAAAATTGTTCAGTATTTTTTTTCAAATTTATTTCCAGGGCTACCCACATATAGAATCATAGAATAAGAGATTGGAAAGGATTTTAAAGGTAGCTGAACAAATACAGGATTTACTATTGTCAAACCATCTCAATAGATGTGCAGATTTGTGTGGGTTTTTTAACTAATGTTATGCTGTTCTTAAATAATACGCAAAAATACTACTAGATGAAAGACCAAAAAGGACTGAGTATCACTGGATCAGTTGTCAGTTTGTCTAATATTTTGTTCAGAAGAATATTTGTCTTAATGTTGCTTGTACTGGCAGCAGTTGGTTTTTTTCTTGTCATCAATTTTGGAAATTATTCCCAGAGCCCCAGAAGAGTTTTTCAATTCCCACTTGCTAGGAGGAAAAATATTTGGTGTGGGAATGCTTGCAGACTGTTGATTTCATTCAAGACCAAAGAAATCTGCTACTGAACACTTTGTCAGTGGCTGGTTTGCAACATACCTCAAGAAAATATGTTCTATTTCTTAAGGTTTGAACACCTCAAAATTGTGTATTTTCACAAAATGACTATACCACAACCTTGATATATTTATTCTTATATTTTTGATTATGTGCGCTGGGAAAAGGGCCAGTTTTTGCTTTCATGAAATACAGAGACTTGGACAAATTTTTCCTGAAAAAGCTCAATCTTGAGCTGATAAAATACAAAACTCCCTGAATAGAGTAGTTTAGTGTTTCTGACAAATGTGTGGAAAATATTTCCGTTAGCTACCTAAGTATTAACAGGCACAGACAATGAAAAGTAGACATATTAACCAAAAAGTCATTTTGCAAAATGGTAGAGGCATGTATCTGAATTAAGCAAAAAAAATGAAAATACACCACTATTTGCCTTTCAATACAGCCCCATCTGGGCTAAATGAACATTGCTTTCATGTAGGTAAGATCCATTCTTATAGTAAATTTGCTAACTATGGGTTCTCTGGTTCTTGGTAACATGGTCAATTTCTTAGAAAATATGGAGACCATTTTTGAAAATGTGACTTGCTGTCTGAACCATACAAGTGAACTAATTATAAATGGCTATTCATGGATGCATGGATTTAGCAGCATTTATTTCTTTTTCCAGCAAAGTACTAAATTACAGTAGCTCTGACTTCATTATTGATATTGTTTCTCATTTCGATGCATCTTCAGTTTCTCCTGTGCTTATCTACTCTTCCAGGGCACAGCTTCCCATTTCAATCTGCTATGACCCCTGTAAGCTGACATGACAATCAACCTCACTGCACAGTTAGCACCACAAGGCGGTATTCTAAATGCCTGGTTTCAAAAGCACATTCAGTGGGGTTGCACAATGACCAATGAAGACTAGAGGAGCAGGAAGTGGGGTGACAGGAGAACTTTAACTTCTCCCGAAAAGAATACAGCTTGTGGACCACAACTACAGTAACCTAACAAAAACATCATTTGCTTTTTTCAGCTAGTATTATTTGAAATACTAGCTTTGGTACAAAACTACATACTCAGCTTAATTTCCTACCAGATAAAGAATCCTCATATATAAGAACCAACTGTTTCTAATGAAGAATGCTCATTGTGAAAGACATAGTACTCTCAAAGTTTCAGGTAGAAATCTCTTTTTCAGGTGGAAATCTCAGTGGGATGAGTACCAACAAAAGCTTAATCTGACTTCTAAAGCTAATGAGGTCATACAAATGCCATTCAAGTGGGAGATATAGATGGTCAAAGTTGGCTGAACAAGTTGATGCAATATATTGCATCTATTGTAATTAAAGAGGAAGGCAAGGTTGATGTGCACGTTGCAGACTAACCAGAAAGAGATTGTGTGTATATGTCCCAAGCTTGGTTTATCAGATGCTGCAAAATAAGGCAAGACTGAAAAGTCTAAGAAAATAAAATAAAGACCAGATGTGGTGTTTCTCTTACTAGGGCTAATTTGCTTTGCAGCTTTACAATGGCAATAGTATTTAACCAACGCTGAACCTCTACAGATGGTTTATCTATCTAGAAATAAAAACTTCCATCCATCTTCCTCATGCTGAAGCAATTCAACAATGGTACATCCTTTTAGTCACAAATTAACCATATATCCTATTAAGTGTGGTAAGAGAATTGTGATGGCCACCTTTCACTCTTTGTGCTGAAAGGAACATTGAAGTTTTGAAACCGTTATCACCTGGCCTCCCATTCTGTGCACAAAGCCTGACACACCTCATACTATTCAGTACATAGGCCCTGAGGATCTGCTTAGACACTCACAAAACAAGCTACAGCTTATCCATTAACTTCCGATTGATTCAATTTTTCAGTCTCAAATGACCCCCTAATAACCTCAGGTATCTATATTAGTCCTTAAGTGCCTAAAATAGGTATTTTGCTACCAACTATCAGGACAAATCAAATTACATAGAAACAATGTTAGCTAGGTACTAAATGAGAGAAAGGAGGAATGCCCGTAAGGATGAAAGAAGCGAGTAAGACCCAACAAGGAAAAAAGCAGAAGATACAGAACAATGGGGAGGAAACAGGAATACTGAGGCAGAATGGTGAATATACTTAGGATCATATTTGAGACCCTCTTAAAAAAAGGAAGGCCCAAATACTAAGGATCAAATTTAAAAATGGTGCAAATCAAAACAAAAACAACCTCAGAAAAATCTCTTCTCTAGACCTGTTTTCTAGGAAAACAAATGTATGAAAAATGACATGAACAAAATCAATGTCAAGCAATTAACGCAGTGGGATGACAGTATAGAAAAAATATTGCTTTGAAATAAGTGCAGCAATAAGAAACATGAGAAATTAAGAAGTTCAAATATGATTTTGGAACAATAAGTCCAGGAGTTATTGAAAACAGTAAGAAATTAAATAAAAATGACTAAACTAGTAACAGTTTATTGGTTTATCATAAATATAATATAGAGAGACTATATGGAGTGGGGAAATCTACAATGAATGTTTTCCTGCATGCAGAAACTGTGGTGCCATCAACAAAACAGGAAGGATTGCATATAAAAACTGTAATTCAGAATTCACTGCGTTATGGAACACAACCTGTGAGGACAGAGAAAAACCTGACTGAACTAAAAGAGACTCGGAAGGGAAGACAAATTCTTCTGAAACTAATATCTATCTTATTAATGTTGATTTTTTTATTTTTAAATGAGGGAAAGCAAAAACATTAAGGAAATTTCACAAGCAGAAATTTACTGCATTAGGATTTATGACAAGGAAAATCTATAGGTTACATAAATTATATATATTCATATATATTGGTGACAAGTTAATTGCACAGTTACTGTGAAATAATGCATGCAATTTTATGGTAATAATGCAGTAAATCTATTGGAAACAATAGAACTGTAATTATATGGTAAGTTGTGTTAACGATACCACTTTAATATCCTGATGACTGTGAATTTAACTTGTGTCAGCTTTGTGTGTACGTAAGATGATATACCACTTTTATTTCCATGGAATAATAGTAAAGCAACTTAATTACATATGTCTAAGGATATAAATTGTTGAACCTTCCCAGATCACGAGATAAACATAAACATAGTAGTAATATGCTAGGTGAAATCTTGGTCTCAGAGAAGTTAACCAGAGTTTTGCCACTAGCTTTAACATGGTAGGACTTCATTTGTCAATTTTGCATATGTTTGTACAAACAAACCTCCGGTCAGGTGGGTGCTGTGCATGTCCTATGTCCTCCTGAGAATCCTGTAACATGGGCTGAAGTTCTTCCTGGGGTGAAGGTGTTAATGTGGCAGTTGACTGATGGCTGTATGACACGGCTGCTGGAGATGAAGCTGCTCCGCGAACTGGTGGGGTAGGGCCTCGCTCATCATCATCTTCCTCTAGCTCATCCTGCTGCAGATACATCCTTGCCGGTGGCACTGGACATGGAATTTCTTGGTCATAGCTAAGAAGTAAAATTTTAGGGAAGTGAGGAGTGGATCTTATACATGTGTAAAGACCCAGGTAAATTTCAAGTTTCTTGTATAAGTGAAATTTCAGGGATCAAATCTGGACCCCACAGAAGGCAACAGCAATTTTGCCCTTGATTTCACTCCAAATTTTCCAAGTTTAGTATATAAAATAAGGTGCCCAAATCCTTGTTTAGGAACTATAAAATGCCTATGTAGTTTTGGAGACTGGAAAATTCACCTGTAAATATCCCCAAATGATCCCTTGACACCTCTAGGGGCACGTCCAGATGAGCATGGCTGTGCAGTATGTGGCATTACAGATACAACTGCAGAGTCACATGCCACACAGAGAGGCACTGCAGCTGCCAGCCAGGCTCTGCCTGGCAGAATCACCACTGTTGCAGCTCTGGGAGGCCCCCACAATGCCAAGTAAGGCTGCTAGGGAGAGCACAGTGCTGGCCCCAGCCTGCCCTACTACTTCTTGGGTTACCTGCCATGCACCAAAGCGTGCATGCCACAGGTGTTCCCCAGGGACAGGTAGCTGCAGTGCAAGGTGCACCACTGCTACATGTCCCCAGGGAACGAAATGTTTGTGCTCATCTGGATGTGGCCTAGATGTCTAAATGAGCCAGCCACTATGAGCCTTCCCACAAACAGACTTTAACACCTACAGTTGAAATTTAAAAACTCTCACAGTCTCCTGCTTATCTGTTGCCTAATGCTGGAGTAGGAAACTAAGTGTTTGACATTGATGTTTGTCAGGAAGCCACAGTTTTGTCTCTGGGCATTCCCAGAAGCACCTCGGTTTCAACTATTACGAGCTTACCTCATGTCTATGCCTAATCAGGATCTTTGCTTTAGGCATTCCTTTGCCCACCTGACCTGAAAGACTCGTTCAGGTAAGTGTTCTCAGTGCATCTACCAGTACGGATGCCCATCAGACCAGCAGAACCCACCTTCCTCCAAAACAGAGAAGGCATCCCTATCATATATCAATTAGGGCAGGAGAGTCAACGATAAGGTCCCAGCATCCACCCCCAGTGCTGTCCCTGGTTCTCAGAGTTGATCCCGATGTAGCAAAGGCCCCAGTCGATCTATGACTGCTATCACTGCTGCATGCAGTGCCCACTCTGGCTGGCCTGGAACCTGAACTACATGCAGCACTCTCCCTAGGTAGTCTGGGACTGTGCAGCATCTAGCACCCAGTGAAGCTGGTCCAGGACTCACGTTGCACATAGTACCTGCCTTGGCTGGTGTGGGGTAGGCATCACATGCATTGTGGTTCTTGGAGTGGACACATGTGGCATCCATCCTAGACTACCTTTGCACAGGTGCCACAAGTGATGCAGTTCTGGAATGGCCACCATCTGTGCTGGATCTGGCAAGCGGGAGAAGCAGGGGGATGATCTAGACTCTGGGGCTGGCCCTGCATCATTCATCCAGTCTGACACCCTTGAATTAGACCATGGAGCCAGCATGACAAATAGTAGTCAACAGGTTATACAGCTGCCCAAATACTGCTAAAACAACTGGATAAATGATTCAGTTAATAAATGCAACAGAACTATTTAATCAGTTTTATTAAATGTAGATTTAGGCATTTTGAAAATCTTGTTTAGAACATCTACTCTTACAAGGCTGGCTCAAATTGCCAGATATTGCCACACTGTTTGCCATGCAGGTTTTATATTAGTCAAAGAGTCTACCCATGACTGTAACTTCAGAAAAATAACAACTAAGTATAAGAAACATTTGCATTTTATTTTCAATCTTTTAAATGCTTCATTAAATTCAAGGAATTAGATTCTGGCCTTATTAAAGATTAAAGTAAAACTCCTATAGACTTTTAAAGATGCTGTACTGCAATGTCTTTAGCTGGTTTTCTGTTAGATTACTCGTATATGGCTCCCCTCTGAATACATTGATTTCTTCTTCCTCAATTCTAAACAAAACATCCTAAAATCCACAAGCATTGCACAGGTCTCAGCACTAGAATTAAAGTTGCTAATGATGCACCTGACTGAGGCAACTTGCTGTCAAAATCCCTATTTTAATAAGCAATATGGATCTGGCTCAAATGCATCCAAAACATATTGAAAGATAGCCTCCCTACCACTTTGGTAGAACAAATTAAATGGAATCAATTTGAGCCATCTAGTCAGCAAAACAATAAGTGTATAAATTGCTCATTTTTCTTGCCTTTCATCCACAGAAAGACTGTAATCTTCACTGTTGCTGTGAGGAGGAGGATGGGCTGGGGGAGGTGGAAGCAGGTCTGCCCAGTTCATGCCAGCTTGTTTGGGTGCTTTAGGAGTACGAGCCCCCTTTTTGTGCCCTTGACTCCCTGCAAATAAACAATTACATATTTAAATATGATTTTAATTATCTCCTTTTCTCTAATTATTTTGTTAAATCCCCTAGAAAAAAAATCGTCAGGATTCTTTCCAGCTTTTGTTGCAGTCAATGGGAAATTTACCATTGACTTGAATGGGAGCAATAGACCCAGTCCTTTCTAACTACTTATGTAACTGAGGTTTCCTTGTAAAACCAATTATTTCAAATTTTGCAGCAGTTAATTTTAACCAGAAATTTTAATATAGCAGATAAATATATACAGAATTCCTAACTTGAAGTGCTAATAAATAGCTAAAATGCAATAAAACCATAAATGAATTTTACAAGCAGTATCATTAACAGTGATCTTCCTGCAGCTATTAATTATACTATAGATTATCATCTAAAACAAATGAGCTGTAGACATATTTTCCAAAGTGCCTTTCTATTATTTAATTGCTGGAACCTAAAATACAATATGATACAGATATGATCTATTAAAGTTCCATTGTAGCATTAAGTCACTGAATATATGTAATTTGTACTTGTCCACTGAAACGTTTTAGGCACAATGAAATTACTAGTTTTAGTTCAAATGGCAGGTGTAGTTTAAAATAATTGCTGGGAGAACTGAAATATCTTTATATAAAATAAAATTAGAAAGATGAAGAAAACTGATGAAATATGCTGTGAATGTTTTCACCACTATTACTAGAAAATTATGGTTTATAATAGAATGATTTAGCTTTAACAATTCTAGCAGGTTTGAAGTAGACCAGTTATTTTGCTATTGAATTTTGACTCTAGTACTGTCTGTAATCAAAACCAGCTGTACATTTTCCCTGGATCGATGCATCTATTTTTTGTCATTTTTGCTATTCTCTGTTTAATAATGATAATTATATATTATATAAATTTATTTTTTTTAAATGAGAGGAACATCAAAATATTTTTCATCATATTACAATGTTTAGTTAAATAGACACAGGGATTGACTATGATAACCTAACAGAGTTGTATTTGTACACAATACAAGGATGTTGTATAAACTGTATAATTGGGCGTCTCATTTTGTGCACCTTTGGACAATAGGTCTTTATATTCTTGTTCCATACTTTGTACTGTACATAATTTATCTGATGTATTATTATTACATTGGTATATACAAGGAATACCCCTAAGGACTCCAAGGAGATCATCACCTGTATTCCGGGCATAATCCACCATGATAAATACAAAAATCAACACATTTATTAGTCTGGTCACCTTGTTTCATTCTTGCTAGTGGTTCTTGGCTTAAGGCTACAGTTTGTTCACAATATGAATAACCAAGTGTGATGAATAGAGACCTTCTATTTTTAATGTGCAAGGGCTCCCATGAAGTTTTTCACTGAGTTTCATATTTAAATACTGTACAACTAGGCAGATTCAGGAAATTCTTCTGTTGGCTGACTGGGTATAGTCATGCTGCACACTCCGGGAAAATTAACCTTGGGAATTTAGTTTTAGAAAAATTTGCTGTTTTTACCTGAACCATTTAGAGTCTTGGTAAGCATTTCTAGGTAATACAACAAAGTTGTCTTTGAATAAGTTATTTATAAAAGCCTTCTGAATACCTGACATTTGAACTACACTATGAGAAAGTTAATTGCACCTTAAGTATGATTTTTCACTTCCAATCATTATTAAGATTAGTTGTGATGGATTATTGAGTCTGAATAAATAAAACAAAAGGTATTCCTCTAATTATTTTTTTTAACTAGCATAATGTATAGTGTCATTTAAAAAAAACCCTACACACAGATGCAAATACACTGTGAATAGTTTTGTTAGAAAACAAATGCTTGGTATCTTCAGCAATTACAAGGTAGATTTTTTGAGCTGGGGCCTGAGTCAGGAAAGTAGGACCTTCCAGGAAGGGACGTAGAAAGGATTACATAGCTTTCTTAACAATAATGACATTGAATTGAATTTGCTATGTGGAGGCCCCATTGTTAAACAGTGGGACATCCAAGTTAGGAAATCCAATTTGCACTACAGTAGATGGTTTTTCACAGCTGTAGATCACGCTGATCAATTAGTTGATGCTTTATTTTAAACAATTATGAAGCGACAACAATAGAACATGGAAAACAATTAGTTTTCA
Organism: Caiman crocodilus; assembly: GCA_030014935.1. NCBI lineage: Eukaryota > Metazoa > Chordata > Crocodylia > Alligatoridae > Caiman > Caiman crocodilus. The sequence continues at coordinate 21,211,193 of JAGPOW010003316.1, read as the reverse complement.
TCCAATCTTTTGATTTTTGTTCGTATGTTATACTTTCTTAAATAGGATTGTGGATGTTTTGCACTGCAGTCAGTCTAATAACTAATGCTGAATAGAGCTAAAAATTATCAAGTGTCAACATTATTAATAATACAATAATAAAATTACAATATTGCATTGTAATATGCCATATTTTGGTAGAGGTATACTTACCAGATGTATTACTTCCTCGATCTGAACTGTTATAGGATCCCCCTGTGTTTTGGTCATATGATTGATTGTATGGAATAGTTGGAGCCATATTTTCATTTACCCGGTAATCTGAAAATTTAACAACAGAGTTAATATTCTTTTCAGAAAACCCCCACCATATACATATATATACACACATACACACACATGTATAGCTCTGCTTTACGATAAATATTTACTGAAGAGTATTTATATATATTTTTAAATCACCATAATTACATTTTCCTAGCATCTTTCTTTACTACAATGTATTACAGCAACTCAGTAGCTACAAGTAGAAAAGTGATTGTTATGAGTAAAATCCTGTCATGTTCACCAAAAAGGTGTCAATGGTCAGTTTGTGCCTTTAAGAGACAAATTCTCTGTTGCTCTACAGCAGCGCAGCACTGGTATCAGTTTACACCTTCAAAGTCAGCTTCAAAGTTTCTTGGTCTCTAGGCTAATGGGTGCAGACACCATTATAGAATCATAGATACTCAAGGGACCTCTTATCTCTTGCAAAGGTGCAGAAGATAACCATTCTGAAACCATCTGACATAGGTGCGTCGTCTTAAAAACTTCCAGTAAACCTATATTAGTTGTTGTATGTGGCTTCTTCTCACTATTAGCAGCTATAATAACTGGACTCTACTTCTGAAGCTTTGAATAAAAACTTCAGAGATGTTTTATTTTTAAATGGTAAATCTAGCAATCAGATGCATAAACTATTTTCAGGAATAAAATAGTTAGCAGACAATACAATGCTTTCTTGCTTAAGAAGTGTGTATAATTTACAGAAGACTAGCAAGGACCTGAGTTACTTTTCATTAGCAAATACAATAAAGTCATAAAAAGAACCATTGGACGTAAAGTAGCGACAATGAAGCACAGCATGCAACTCATCAAAATGGTTATTTTTCTCATTACAAAAGCTATAGGTAACATTGTCAGCAGAATGGTTTTGACTTAGGAAATGAGGAATCTAAGATCAGAATATCAACTCATAAAAAATACCAAGTAGCTAAGAATCTAGTTCCCATCTGCTGTAGATATTTTTGTGATAATATAAGTATAAGAAAAAAAAAAGAGCAAAATTATATTCCACACCAAAATGTATTTTCTAATAGTTTCTTAGTTTACTTGCACAGTTCATACTGAAGCCCTGAAAACCACATATGTTTACACAGACGATAAACAACAAATCATCACTCTGAAATACATATATCTGACCATCAGCAGACAATGCTTCAAGGAGTTCTTTCCACACTACAATATGCTATAAAATGTGCTGCTGCAGTATAGAAAATATGAAAGAGGCAATGTCTTCCTGGGCATAAAAAACAAATGTGTTTTAATTCTGAAACAGATATGTAATATACAAACTTATGAAAGAAAAGACACTAAATAAGCTTAATTACAAAAAAATAAACCCCTGCCCTCGAGTACAGAGCCACAAAAATTGAATTTTTCTTTGACATGTTTATGTCAAAAGGAGGTGTCACAATTTATATTGCTCTCTGGACTACTCTATGGTAGGTAGGTCAGGTAGTAAATAAATGAAATCAACCTTCTGTAATGAAACATGTCTTTTTGTTGGACAACTTTTCAATATCACTATGTGATCACATGAGTTACAACAATCCACTGAAAAAGTTCAAAGTTAGAATGGGTCCAGTTCCTAGGGATACTACTTTGCAAATCAGGTTATTAAAGCAGGTTGCATAGTAGCCTGGAGGACTAGCAAGAAATCACATACCTATTTCTTCCAACTCCCACACATTACATTAAAGAAGTGTGCCCCTAAGGCCACAAAAGTACATTCTGATGTTTCAAGTTAACACTGAAATCAATTTATTTCTAGCTTCTAGATCCACAGTCTTCAGTCAGGGCAACAAAGGAAATTTCGTTTTCAAAACTGTGTACAGTAGCATTCCTTTGAATATGCGAGTTGAAACTTTGCTACAAATACATCTAAAAGAAACTGTATTGCATTTGTCCATTTCTGTCCCCAGAGTACAACACAATACGATTCTAGAGTTTGATGTGCAAAATTCCATTCATTTACATGATCATGTAGATGTAATTAGTCTCCATCCAGGACATGGAAGAGTAGGTTGACCTATTTAAAACTTAAGGTGGAGTACAATGTGCATCTGTTCTATGAATAAAGATCTGGTCTTTTTCCTACTCAAGCCCTCCCCCCTACTAATAAATATAAATTAATCTCAAAGCCATATGAAAATGTATTTTATTTAATTCTCTTTAAAGTTACAGCTTATTGTTGTAATAAACTCAGTCTTTGAAGGTTATTGTAACTCTTTGACACTATTAATTGGGAATTTCTAAATCTAAAGAGGAGGAAGCCCAGAAGCACTGCAGAGGTCTGTGCATACTAGTCCTGACAAGCTCTGGACTTCCAGCACAAGAAGGTTTAAAATCCTCTGCAGGGAAACGAGAAAAAAGCTAAAAAGCTCTTCACCTTTGTTTAATTTATTTTGCTCCATAATGTTGTACTGCATGGGTGCAACCTCCTGCTTTTGCTGAACAGAGGGTTTCCAGTGTTTCTCATTTGTATCCCCACTGCCATTGTTAACATTATTGGTGATATTTGACTGGATGAGTTGAGTGGTAGCATAAGGAGTGGGCTGTCCAGGTTGGCTGACAAATCTTCCATCCTTTAGATTTGGGCTATTGAAGGTTTTCATTTCATTGATTTTGTTGCTTAGGTCCACATCACCATAAACAGTTGGCTCAGGCAACATCAGGTTGGTTTGCTTGTTGTCCAGTTGGTTGTTGTAATTTGCTATACAATCAGCTAACCACAGGGAAAAGAAAAAAAAAAAAGAAAAGGTCATTCTGTTCAGTTACACTCTTTGCCTTCATGTGCAATATCCTTTACAAAATGTTATAATGTGTAACATTAGCTGATTCCCAGAAGCAAAAATGGATTTCAATAACATAACTAAAATAATCCATGGAGCTTTATTTACCTTTTACGTTACTGTACAAAACCAAGGGTCCATAGGATTTCTAGTTTTCAATTACTGCTCTATACTCATAATTCTCCAGATCCAATGTTGTCTTCCTGGGTTTCTCTCCATTGTGAATTCAGCTTTACCAAATTTTACCTACAGTAACTTATCTTTTTTGTTGGTCCTACTTTGACCATATGAATGTTTTAATATTTAAGCACTGTTCTAAAAACAATACAAGCAACTTAATAATTAACAAGACAACTTTTATGATTAAAACAATCCATTTACAAGGAAAAATTAAAAGTGGGAAGAAGAATAGAAAGCAGTTTCCTGTCAATAAACCCCTTCATACCTGAGACAAAAATCAGAGATGGTTACGGATTCTTCTGTCTAAAACTGTTTTTGAAGATGATTATACAATGACAGAAACAATTAATGAAGAGACAGTACAATGTGAAAGTTTCTCAGTGCCTGTTTAATAACACTTTATTAGAACACAGCATTCTTATACAATCTCATGTAAGAGCTTGAAATAAGAAGATAGGAAAGCTTTCTTGGAATAGGTTCTCCATAGCCAATGATCAATTACTCTGGGTTTTATTAATCATAAACATCATTGCCCTTAGCCCCTTATTAAATGTAGAAAATGTGACTTTATCTTCCTAGAACTTACTGTACCTTGAAGCCAACACTTAGTAATAATCACACTAATCAGATGTGTGCTGATATTTTAACCACAATTCTAGAATTTAGAATTGGTATTACAATTTTGATTCATGTGTCTGCTTCAGGGGTCTCATGTGCTTCCCTTAAATATCAGCACATGCATACGCACTGGTTTCACGACAGTCATCTCCTCTCCTTATTTATTTCCCATGTAAGAATGCTAAATTCTTACATGTAACATGTAGCAGACAGGTAGGATTTTCATAAAATCAGCATAGTGACAATTAAACATTAGTTACCACTTACCAAGTCATACAAAATAATTAGAAGAAATTATTTTCATATCTTTTTAAATGTAGTTAATGTACATTAATAACCTATGTCCAAATCATGAAGGCCATTATTGGGGCAAACAGCAACCAGAATTAATAGTGATTTACTATACTGCTGGGTAAAAAAAAAAATAAAATAATAGTGTGGAATTTAGGATTTAGTTTATTGATTATGGTGTATAAGATAAGCTTTAATATACACAGTATTTCACTTTCTGAATTATTCTCTAGCACTAACACGACTTTAAATGTAAAAGAAGAAAAATACCACTTTAAAGTAGAATCACTAATCCCTTCAGTGGTTAAGGGAAAAGACTAGCAAATGCAATTGCATACACCCCATTCACTGCACATTTCATGCCCTTCAGCTTCAATTTTTTTTTGAAGATTTTACCCTTTTATATGTTTTTCTTATGTGACCTGTTATTTATTTATTGCTCCACAGTCTTCAACGTCTCGATTTCTGTGACTTAAATGTTTTTATTTCTTTCCCTCTCTCTCACATACAGCAACACTGATATTCTTTCCATTTCTTCTTGCCTACTCTATTATCTTCCAGGATATCCTTTATTACGAATGCCTCTTCTTTTATCTCGATTTTCCTGTAGGGTCAGTTCTAACATAAACATTCACTTGCTTCCTCCTTTATCTGGTTTGATTTTTTGAAGGGAACAAATGTAATCATCATACTATATACTGTTAGTTCATTCTTAAAATATAGTTCTTAGAATGTCTCACAATAATGTACCTGTACAGCACTGGGGTGTGTATGTATATATATATATATATATATATAACAGAAAACTCAGTTTAATGAACTTAATATTACCCATTACTTTTACAATGGTGTTGCCCCAGTAGGAGAAACTAAAACTATTCGGGGGGGATTAGATTAGAAATGTTTCTGCCTAATTAGAACATCAACAATAATATTTATATGTATAAAAGATACAAACCCTTGTTCTTTAGCTAACCACGTCCAACAGGATTACTCAGATTTTAAGGTCAGGAGAACCACTATGCTAATCTAGGTATGATCTCTTACATAGTTATTTCACCAAGTGATTTTTGAATCTAGTCTATAGCTTCTAGTTGTGCAAAAGATTATCTTTTAGAAATATGTCCTGACTTGATATACAAAGATAAATGAGAATATTTTTCACATTGGTAAGTTATTATAATATTTAATTCCCCTTACTTCTCTCATCTGAATTGTTTAGTTTCACATTCAGTCACTGGGGCCAGGTACAAACATTACACATTTACTGGTATAAGTGATTGGAAACTGGTCTATACCCATGACAGAAGCTTGGCATACAAAACCGGTCTATCCTCAAAGTATGGCCCACATAGTCTGGTTTAAAACTGGCAGAAATCAGTCTAAGAGTCACCACCAAAAGACAAATGTCTGTTCTGTTTCCTACAGATCTAAACTAAGCGGCTTACAGAAAACCGTGCAACTTAGATCGCTTCTGTCTCAGGCTTTCTAACTGTCTGTACCTAGTTTGGATTTTGTTAAGAGAGTTGTACACTCAAAAACAGTAATAGTTTCTGGGAGAAGCATTAGCAGGGGCTGGATTGAAGAGGGTTAAACCTAAGCAGCTCTACTCTGGTTGGTCACAGCCCTAATGCGGCAGGAGGGCTCACAGGGCAGTTTTACCTGGCTACTGCTGCAGTGGGGATCACCACAGGTGCGTTTTGTCACCACTGAAGGGATCTGGTTGCACCTTGGACTGCCTTGGCACCTCACTAAAGAACCAATGATCTAGACTGACTGACCAGTGGTTGATACGTATACTGGATTAAAGTGATCACCACAATCATTTTAAGGCTGGACTTGCATTGAACATCTAGAGGGAATCGTTTTGTCCTCATGTATCTGCACTTCAAAATGAGAGAATGGAATCAGAGAAGTACAATGAAGGTTGCTGGCAGTACCCAAGACAGAATGGTACTAAAGACGTGTTGTTCCTAGGTCAATGACTAGCACAAGCTGGGTGAAACTGAAGGGAACGCCAGCTCCATTAAAACAAACTTGTAACAACAAGGGTTACTTCTCAGAACACTTCACTAAGAAGTGCTCTCTTGGAGCCCAGTAGGGTCTATTTTAAAACATAGACGGTCCTTCTGTTTCCTTTTTATGCTCCCCTGAATCACAAAAGCAAATACTTTGATCAAATTAGCATATTTTGGTCTTCAAATTCAACTGAGCATGATCAAAACGCTGCTCAAACTATAAACTTTCTGGCCCTACAAAAAACTAACCCAGATATCCAAATAAAAGATTTTTCTATAACAACAGGTGAATAAAAATGCGTCTGGATGTACATAACTGGCCTGGAAATCTCATATGAAGAAACTTGGCTAGGATATGACATCTCCTTTTTCTGGTTGTCCCAGGCACAGAGAATAAAAAGCAGCCTTTTGACATTCTCATTCTGGTTTCAGACAACATTAAGAAGTACATATTTGTACAAACAACAAAAGTGATCTGGACTTTTTCAAACACAAGGAATTTTCAGTCCATCTGACTGATTTTTTTTGTAGCATGTAGTCCCATAGGGCCCATCAATTTGATCTCACTCTAGACACAGTCTGTTACAATTTAGCAACAAAAGGAACGGAAAAGGTAACTAAGAAGAAATATGAATGCAACTTAGATCATCCTATGTACTTTGCAAGGTAAAACCAACCCTATAACAACAAAGCAAAATATCTAACCTGGTCGACTGTATGTGGTAAGGTTGGTATCACTGTTGCCATTGCCTGAAGTGCAGCAGTTGATAGAGCAGTCATTGTGATTATTTCCGGTGTTAGGCCAGGTGTCTGCAAGCCACGGCTGAGTGGCAGGTTCACTGATGTTTAGAAGTCCTGGTCTTTAAAAATAAAGTTTGGTTATTCATTAAGTGCCAAACAGCATTGCCTCTTAACAACTGCTATTGATAATTACTCATGCATATTAAATTTTAAGCATTCAAAGCATTTCCTATTGTATGTAAAAAAAAAAAAAGAAGGAAAGATGCAAGAGTAGAAGAAATTTATTTCAGGCATATAGTTGGTGAGTTTTTAAAGGCTACCATTGTAAATGCCTCAAAAGTTAGTTACCAAACTCAGAAAAACAATGTATCCTCTAGCAAAACATTGGATTTTGGATTTTATACATAAAAAAATCTAAAATCCAGTATTTTGCTAGACAATAACAAGTTTGGCAAACTGGATCTCCCACAACCAACTGTTGATGCAGTTTGTATAGTATATATGCTGTGTGTGTGTGCACGTGTATGTAACTGTATACACATCTGACAATTTAGTGCGAGAACGGATGAAGCTTGACTTACTGTCAGACTAATAAACTGACCAAGTGTATATGCATCAGGAAAGCATATTTTGTATCCTTACTTTCTTTGCAAATCTACAATACATATGCTATTATTTGGTATTGTTAACAGTTCCATCATTTCTATCCCCAGCTCTCCTAGTACTCTGCATATAAAGTAAAAAAAATCATCCAAAGAATTTAGACAAGATAAAGTTTTTTGCAATATTTAAGTCCCCAAAAAGTATGGGACTTAACTATGTGATTTGTAGATAGAGGAGCTATGGTTTCGGCTTTTGTCTGTGAACTCCCAGTAATGCACAGGAGAATTCTCCATTACCCTCAAGCAAACAAGTGAAGGACAGTAGGTAACTACCCAGGAGATAGAGATGGGTTTTCTCTGAGATGCAAAGGCTTGCTTCCCCACTGTGCCAAAACCTTAACATTAATGCAGAAGGTGTGTTTTGCATGCGACTTAAAAGAAAAAAAAAGTGCTACTTAAGTATTAGGACTGATGCTTTGTTTTTTGAAAAACGCAGAACCCTTGGTTCAGAAAATAAGTAGCAACAGACCCCAACCTCAGTTATGTAATAAAACCAGTACACACAGTTTAGTTGTGTCCTCAAACTCAACCTGTACTAGCTGCTGAGAGCACAGAAACCTTTATTAACAGGGTACCTATTTCTCTACTTCTCCAGCATACTGTCTCATGTGATGATTTAACTGTTTTGCATTCACTGCAAAATTTTTTTAAAAAAATCACCGCTGCTGCTGTCGTTAGCAAGTTTTTCCAATGAATGTGTTTTATTCTTTTTTAGTATCTGTAAACCAGTTATATTTCCTAATCTTCATAAATGCCACAACTTAATTACTTTAACTCCCTTAATCATGTGCTAAAAATCAGTAAGTCTCTATACTGAAGTCAAAGTGCTCCCTCTGCTGTTTGCTATTTGAGATGCATTTTCCCCAGTTTTAACAAAGCAACTCAACTGAAAATGTTATGATTCGTTTTGGAAAGGAAGTCAAAACTATGTTTGGAAGAGAATATACTGTTCCCTGAACAAACACTAAAGTATATGGCTACAGTGTACAGTAATATTATTTATATAGCCTTTTAAAGAAATCAGTCTGTCACCACTTATAAACACAAATGTACTCATGATGTCTAAGTTTATTTGCACCTCATTTATAACCTGCAAAATAAACCACATTATTACCTGCCTCCACTGCTTACAGCTTCTCCTCCTCTCTGATAGGTTACTAAAATATTAAAAGATAAAAAAGCAAATAATTTAAAAGCATGTAGAATCCTTTAAATAGCATTGTAATATCATCCTTTGTTTCTTTGCAGCTAATTTTCTAAATTCACACTAGTTAAACTTTAATCCTGTAATTTATCCTTTCAACTTTTTCAAATCTGTACATTATATTTGGATCATCTGATTACCTCTAAGCCCCAGTAAATTATTATATCTCCATTCTATACAAAATTCATTGTGCACAACTCATATAAACACGCAGCACTTAGAAACAAACAGAGTAATATGGCTCTGTGTATCACAACATGTTGTAACATTTCATGCTATATTCAGACATCAGCACTACATTTTAGTGATTTTCAGATAGTCTTCCTTTCTACAACCGAAGCCTAGCATGATCTCTCATTAGGGAAAAATGCACTCTATTTATACAACAAGCTGATTTAAAAATAAGCCCTTGTAAACTTATTTTCTAAAATGTAACCAGGCAACTTTGTCTACAACTTTCTGGATCTAAAATGTGAACATATTCACCTTTATATGCAATGTGTTTGTCAAAAAGAATGGCTCTAAATTACCAGGCCTTTTAAGATGGCACAAATGTAGATGCAATTTTTTAAGTGAACCTTAAATGTACTTTCTAGAAAGCATTATGGTTAAAGTTAGTTTAAGAAGTGTAAACCTCAGTAAATGGAAGTGTTATAAATTTGCTATTCTTCAGGCCTACAGTGGGTTAAGGAGATTAGCCTCACTGCAAATTATAATGGATTCTACAGCTATGCATTTTCTAACTAGGAATGCATTTAAAAAAAAAAAAAAAAGGAAGCCAAATTTTCCTCTTTAGAAGAACTCCAAGCTGGCTGGGAGTCTGCAAGAAAGAGATAAATGCTGGCAGTAACTACAATAACAGGATTAAAATATAGGATGCAATTCTACAGGTAAATCCTTTATTAAAAGGTAATGGTAAAGAGAGTCTGTTACTATTTAAACTAAATGGACACAACGATTGGGGTTCTAATTTATTGGAAAAAAGTATATTTTGTTTGATTTCTTACATACTTTGAGCATTTCATATTTTTTCTTTTAAATTATCAGTGTTTATTTTGCAGCTTTGGTTTGTATCATATAGAGTTCCGGTATTTTCTCTTAACGTTGAGATTTCTTACTAAGAAAATATGAATGTACATCTCTATGATCCTCCAGGAAATTTCAGTAGTGTATTATATTATGACTTAGATAGAAACACTGTGTTAACCCAAATAAAAAAAAATATAATAGTATTAAACTGTGCTTGTTTCAACTGTACATCTCAAAGACCTCAGAAACATTATGGAAGAGACTTGGCACAGTGTCTCACATAGACTAGTAAGCATGTCCATTGAAAGAAAAAGCATCATTTATGAAGTAAGGTACTACTCAAAGGGTGTACCTACACATACAATTAATGTGATACGATAAACTCTGGAGCTGTTTGAGCTGGAAGAAACTGCTCCTGGGTGCACCTTCTATACAAGTGCCTTGGACAGCAGCACTTTGAGCCAGAGTGGAGCAGTCCCAGGCTGGCATGGGGCATGAAGGGTCAGCCCTGGGCTCCAGGTGATAGAGGAGCTGGCTGGGGTACAAGACTGCTGAGAGTGTGGAGTTGTGGAATCAGGCAGCAGGGAGCCCCTGCATGTTAGCATCCTCACGCCCCAGCAAGCCGCTATCACCTTCTACATGTGCATTTCATTGCATTTAATTACTCCAGCCTAATACCAGCACATATTTAGACAGTTTGCTTTATGCAGGAGCTAATTAGTCAATTACAGCAAAGCACACATGTAGATGCACACAGTGTGATTAAGAATCTGGCCCTAAACCATTTCATTTTAAAACACATTGAAATACAGAGCATACAGAACTGAAAAGTACGTTGTTAGGCCTGTGGATCCCTTCAGATATTTGCCTCCAGGAGATGACTAAGAAGAACCCACATAGGTCAATGGTTGGTGAGAGTCCATTTAACTCCTGTTACATGGCATTTGAATTTAAAGGCTGTCAGTCTGAACCAAGGCCCTCTGTATTCAGTGGAAAGTCTCCTGCTGCCTTTGGTGGGCTTTGGTTGAGATCATGTGATGGTCACATTTAATACTTTCCAAATAAATAAATAAAAGAAACAGATTATTTTAAACCAGTTCCTCCCAACTAAAATGCATCTTTTTGTGGCAGAACAGAATATCTCTTAACACTGCACAGTGATACTACTCTTTAAACAGGAAGTGAAGAAAACCACATCCAACTGATATTGCACGGAAGTGGGGATAGTAAAATAGCCAAACTTCACCTATACCCAAATTCAAACTCAAACCAGAGTTATCATAGATGCACATTAATGACCATGCATGATCAGGGATTTGATTTCATGTCTCTTCCAAAAGCTGCCATTTTCTGCAACACAGCTTTCTAATATTGTGCCAGGCCATTCATTCAAAGCTAGCTCAGAGGACAATCTGCCTCCACTTGATTTACCAATATTTTTCGAAACATTTCCAATAGATGCCCCGTGGAGATCTTCCATTCATGTACTGACTGAGGCACTGATATAACCTCTTAGAGCTAGGGGCAGACAATACACATAAACCAATATAAGTGATTGGTAACTGGTTCAACCGAAGTTCAGTTCACATAAACTGCTTTCAAACAGGCCAAAACAGGCTGAACCTAAACCTGGATGGATGTAGCATTACACAAGCGATTTAGGTTACATTGGTTTATTGACATTCTGTCCTAGATCCCCTCCAGATTCAAATTAACTCACTCAGCATCCAGGGATGCTTTGCACGTCCTCTGCAACCCACCCCTTCACAGGGTGGGCAAGCTAGCTTTGGCCCAAGCTGTTTGCTCCAGCGGAGAAGGCAGGTGCTCTCTAGGGCCCACCGGCTTCTAGCCTAGGCCACTGCAGGCATGTGGCTGTATTTCAAAAGTGAATGAATGTCTGTTCACTTGGTCATTGGTTCAATCTACATAGCTTAGACTAACCTGCAAATACTGAATTGATTCAGTCTTGGACTTTCTAACTGCCTGTACTTAGCATAAGAGTACTACCTTATACATTAACAGGACACCCTATCCATGCAGCAGCCCATCTTAGTAGATATTTCTGCAGGACTGACTCTCAGGTTACTTCATTGGAATCAGCAGGACTCCACTAAAAAGTTGTATGGATGGTTTATGTAGTTCAAATTGTAGGAAGCAGCATCCACAAATGGGCAAAAGCTTAGCTATATATAGCAAAGATAATCTCTAATATATGCTGAATGAGACCTCTACTACTGAATGAATGTTAATGATACCGGCCACTAATAAAATGATTCATTTTAATATATATATATAGATAGATAGATATACATAAAACATTTTATATCCACAATGTATAATGATATATATTAAAATGAATATATATGAAAAAGTGTATATATTTATATATTTTTCAGAGCAGATTGGTAGTTATATTAGGAAAAAAGAAACATATAGTGTAACAAATGCATGCCAAACACACAAAGAAGGGGGGAAAAGTGCAAATATATACCTGTTGGTGTGAAGGTAAAGGACGGGACTGAAAAATCAAAACAAAATACATACTGGTTATTTAGCTGAAGAAAGAAAGGGAAACATACCACATTAGTATAAATCTAGCAAACAGCTGAATGTAAAACAAATGTAAATAACTAACCCAGTGGTTCAGTCACACTGATATAAGAATAAAATCAAATCTGTATTTCAAAAAGAAACCTGCCACCACAGGTACCATTTTGAAAAAGTATGACATTCTATTATACTCATGAGGGGAATAGTGTGGTTTAGCCTCTGGATGACCCTTTGTTTAGTATCTTGTGTTTTCCTGTAAATCCTAGTGCAAACAAAAATCCTACATTGTTAATCATTTTAAAATGCAAACTGATTAATTCTTTAGCAAGCCTTATCAAGTTTAGTTTGAATTTATCTACAGTTCAGTAAGTAAATGCCCATTACAATGAATTAAGAGGCACACTTAATGATTCCATAAAGAAACAATGGCCATTTAAAGGAACAAAGGAAACCACAAAATAGAACCACTTTACTGTATATTTTTTTTTATAGCAACTGCATTACAGTAGGTCAGAGCCATTTATCTAGCTTTTGTGGAAAGGACAGGAGCAGACACAAATCACAAAATCACTACCTTTTCTTTAAAAAAAAAGAAAAATTTGCATAAAAGATGGCCTTCACTCTGTAACATCTCTCTACTTAACAATGGAACAATAACAGTCCTTGAAAACCTTGACTCTTACTGCCACTATAAATCTTTTTTGGATCAATCAAGACTAATACACATGCAAGCCTCCATAGTGCCAATCTGACTGCACTCCCCCCTCCTGTTGAAAATGGGGTATAGTTCCTAATTAGTTCAAAGGTAAAGGAAGACCGACCTTTTCTCCTCTTAATTTCAAGAAGAAAAGAAAAGGAGACATGTGAAACCACAGAATATTCACTAAAAGATATCTTAGAAGGACAATTTGGTGAGCAGACCTACCACACAAAGATAATGTGCTGGTTCTGCAGGCTTTGATGTTAAAGCAACTCAATATAATTTTTACATTGTAGATAGTTATGGTGTATTGTTGGGCCCTCTTTAGGGGCTCCAGAGTCTGTTTGGGATGAAAAAAGTACATTTGTTGCCTCTTATAGAGCCAATTTGTTCCCAAGCATATAATACTGTACAAAAACAGGAAATGGCTAAAGACTTTGCCCAATCAGGCTTCATTTGTAGCACAGATGTCTTTACTTTGGGAATTCGACTGTGCTCTCTTTCAGTTCGGTCTTTTCACATAGTCAATGTAATTTAGCTATGTTAAAAAATATAGAGCCCCAGTAATAAGCTTTCATAAAAGCTGCATATAAACTAGATGTATTCAAGAAAAAATGAACTGTGTTCACATTAATTTACAATCACAAGGTCATGAGAAAAAGATGAAAGATCTTCATCATTACTTTTTTTGAAAGCTAACCCAGTTTAGTTTTTAACAAATTAAGTAGAAGATAAAAAGATGTCAGGCTAAATGAAATCTTTAGAGAATAACAACAACTTAATTCTCAAGGCTTTCATTAACAAACTGTTGTGGGTACCCAGTGCTGCTGCTAGCGCAAAACGTGCATACACATGTGGGTCCTGAAGTATTTTAAACACATGTCAAGCCTGAACTAAATGTAAAATTAGTAAATAGTTAATAAAAGTTGGTAACTATCACTCAGTACGTACACTCACATATACGATTTAATACATTTACAGAATGCAGGTAGGTTGATTGTCCCTGGTTTATAAGATGACATACTGCCATGCCTTCCACCTACCTGCAGACTGACAAAACTAACTGTCTCCAACTACTGTAATTAAAAGTTTTCTCCTTTCTAACACTTAAAAATAGTATTTCTACAAAAATATACAGAACACAAGAGAGACTGGTACAAATACCAAATGCCAATATTATTTTTGTTTAATTGATATTTTCTTGCTTTTGCTTCACATAAATACAGCTGAAAGCATAGTGATATTAGTTTGACAGCTTTTGTAGAAAGACATTATGGCAGCATGCTATTAGTAAAACAAAAAACAGCAAGTTAATGCAGCAGAGATAGGGATCTCTCATGTCTTAACATTCTCAGAGAAGCAAAATCGCAGGTTAAATTTACCCCTGATTTGTGCTGCTGCAACTCTACTGAAATTGCCAGGCTTAAGTTTTGCTAACAGCTCTATTTTTTTTTTTACTGTCATGAAAACTAGTCAAACCTTGGTGTCATGGGAGACAGGGATTTTGCCTTGAGTCATTTCCAAAATGATAATGGCAAATCTTTCATCAAAGATGTTTAGAAGTAGGTTTTTGGAAAAGAGAAGCATATTTGGGTTGTAGGCTATCATATACAACACCTACATATAAACACGATCTCCCATCCCTCAAATTATTTGTAAAACCTTGATTAGCTCAGTGACTATTTTTTATGGAGCAATGACTTACTACTATTTGGAAATGTTTTTGCATTACCTGCCACCCAGCAGATCCCCAATGCCTTAAATGGCTAAGGTGCAACTGTCTGCCTAGTTTTAAAATCCTATGACCATTGCCATCTTTGTGACACCTTTTCAACTTGCATCTATCTTTTAGTTGTCGAATAGCCAATGTATCTCTTCCCCCTCTCCAGAGCAGTATCCTTAAGCATCTTGTGTTATTCCAAGCAGGCTACTTCTTAATTCTAAAGCACTGTAGTCATTTCTGAGGTGCTGCAAGCAGGCTAATTGACCCTGTCACTCTTCAAGTGCCACTGGGTTGAGGCTAATTTCTGTTTGGGAGGCATCCCACATAGAACAACGTGATGTGGCCAAGGACACAGTTCTGGAAAATAATCTAGAAATCAGCACTCCTGATTTAGTCCATGCCTCTTCATCTTCCTCATTTCATCTTTTCATTCCAGTTTTATGACTACCACATAAATGACAATGATTTAAGCTATAATAAGGTTCAGTGTATCATACCCCATTGTAACGTCACAGGGCAATCCAATGTTGTCTTTTGAGGCTTATCCTAAAGCCCATTAAGATCGGGAAAATCAAGCTCTTAGATTGACAGATTTTCAGAATTTTTTTTTTTCCAATGTCCATTGCAAAGTACTACATATATTAAACAATGGCATAAATACCACGTGTGTGAAAACTGACATGGCTTGAATCTAGTGCTGAAAGTGCCATACGAGCTGTACTGAATACAAGGTACTGACTGTTTGTGTCAAACCTCAGAATTCATTACCATAGAAGGATCTTGGAACCACATTTATGAAAGGTTCCTTTTGATTCCTTCCATCAGTCACAATACTCTCACTTCCACATCACAGAGGGGAAATAAGAAATGAACGCTTTATTTGTTCTGTAAGCAAGTAGGCAAGTACCAGGACTAAACACATTAAAGAAAAAGCTACTCCAGGTATTTTGACAAAGACATATTAGCAGGTCAGGTACACTGTCAGGTACACTGTGTTATTTGAATCTTTCTATGTTCTTTATTGGGTACCTGATACTAATCCAACTGAAGCATGCAAAAGAATCCCAAAAGCTTTTTATCAGGTCTTAGCAAGGTACTTCCTATGAGAAAGAACAATTAATATGCAGCCAGAAATTAATGGCTGGAAAGATGCAATACCTTTTCTAATACCAGCATAAGTACTAGTGAGTCCATTCCGCTTTTTCCGGTGACGGTATAACCAGATGCTGAAGACCATCAGAATAATCCAACAGGCTGCACCAATGCCCGCAATGAAGGCTGGCTGCTTCACAACATCTGAAATTTGCTGGGCTAAACTGACTTGGTCTTCTGGTGACACAGGGTTTCCATGGGAATCTGAAAAAAAGGTATTAAATAAATCTTTAGTTGGATGAACTGTAAAAACTAAATAAGCTAACATTGTTATCTGGTCTTCAAGGATGCTTAAACACTTAGCACTTACAACTCCCACTGACTTCAGTGGCATGGTGATTATTCAGTGCTTCTTAAAAGAAATGGAACATTTCTATTTGCCTTCCCAATTATGGGCTTAGAAAGGCAAATTTAGGTTTACAGGTCTGAAAATTTTGGCTTCTAATTTTTCACCTTTTCAAAAATATCAAAGATCAAATCTTTTCATATATAAAAGCTAATAAAGAGCATGGTGAAAATATTTTTTTTGGACTGGGGTCATGTTAAAGAAGGCTGTTCCTAAAACTACACGACAGCCTAAAAGAAAGCTACACAAACTCGCACACACTTATGAAACTGAAAATCAGTGAAAGCAATACAAATTCAAAATGTGTTTTTTTATAACGTGAATATTGAAGGGATGCTTTTTCATTTAGCAGTGTCTGATGGACAATTTGAATCTAATATTACACACTGTAAAGTTATTTTCTCAGTGTCTCATTTTGACCTCAGTTCAAAAAGACTGTGAAAGTTTAGGACCAGCTAAAAAAGTGACTGAATACAGTAACTGGTTCTACCAACTTGGGATGGCAGGACAAGCTAATCTTTAACTGTAGAGCTGTGAGAGAAGAAGAAATGGGTATTAAGTACACCATGATGACACAGTAAAAAATGCCAAACAAGCCTTACCTACTATTACTAGAAAACCACAGTTCCCGGAACAAGAACTCACATTTAGAAATCAAAGCAGAACTAAAGGACATCTAAATATATGTTACTTAATTGTTAAATGCATGTAATTATTAATTTTGGATATACAAGGTATTGATTATTTAACCACTAGTTTCATTTTCCTTTACATACTCATATGTAAGAACATTTCTAAGAAAATTATTTCAACGTATTCACATATCCACCTATATTCCATTATTACACTGAGAATTCTCAAAGGATTTTTACCATCATGGTATAGCATTTTAAGAAGACAGACAGAGGGGGTGAGATTCTGAACCCTTACTCACAATGCACTCATACCAACACCAAATGATTAGTTTCAGCATAAACCCTGAGGAGTTAACCACTACTTATAATAAGTAACGATATTAGTATCTTGTCCTGAGATTTGTACTATTATTAGAGTATGTTCACTCAAGGGGCCTGATTAAATTTTGTTAATGTAAACTATTTAAGCTGAAGCACTCACCAGTGAATATATTAATAGCTTTATAGTGTCTTAAAATGTACAAGAACACCCACAAAATTCAAGTATAAACAAAACACAGACATTGACAAAATAGATTTTCAAACAGACGAAAAATGCTCAGGGAAACAGATCTACCAATACATTGGAAGTGATTAAACTGATAATAGGGGGTTCTCCACATCCATACACACTCTTGGCTTTTTCCTGTAGAGAATTCCAGATTTCAGTTCATGTGACATCCTGGCTGCATACTTATTTTCACAAAAAAATCACTGTTTTTGACTATGTGTTGACTGGATGTTTTATGTCATATTATAGGCCCTTTTATCTTCTGTGAACCTCAGAGCATTCGTAGTTTGAAAGTTCACCAAGCAGACCTATTCTTTTCTTACTAATGTACCCTTTGTGTCTGCTGTGTTTATAGATTTCATGGCTATTTGTGCAAGGTTAAGTTGGGTTGCTTCAGATTTTATGGAGACAGCCGAGTGAAGTTCCGCACAAGTGGCCAGATGGGCTTAACTGTATAAAGTGTACTGTGACTAATGAATTAAAACTGTCACTCTATATCTCATCTTTTGTCTCATAGCAGCTGAGTCTGTATTAAAATATGAAAAAAACAGCAGCATCATTCTAATTTCAAAACAACTACATTTCTTTTTTCTTTAATTCTGTAATTACTACAAAAAACTGTTTACTTTGATGAGAAAATGGTTTTCCATTGCATCTATTGTCCTGCATATGTTAAAATTTCTTTGTTGGGTTGTATTTTTTTTCCTTTCTTCTAATGAAGTATTTACAATAAGGGAACATTATACAATAAGCCATAAAGAAAGAGAGAGAAAAGCATGTGATAAAAATCAACAAAATTATATGAAACCATAAGCTGAGCATAAGAAAGCTTCTTGGTAAACTCTTTCATACCAAACTAAACATAGTACTAGGCCTTTCACGTCCATAGAAATCTTAAGTGTGTGATTTACTGGTTGTTTCATCTTACAAAATACTAGGAAATCTCTTTGTACCTTTATTTTTCTGTCTTGCAGATCTGCATTTCCTTGGTCATATTATTCAGTTAACTTTCAAGTACCTGTACCTCATATTAACTTGCATTAAAAAAAATTACCCTTACGTTAGATTTTGTATGGGGAAATAGCTAGTCATCAGAATAATTGGCATGAGCAGATACAGACCATCCAGATATATGTTTGCGGCGGTAGTGAGATGTAAAAATTTTTCTGTGGTCCCTGATGGGTATTAGAATTAAAAGTTGATTAACTAGTTAATGAAGTCTTAAATAGTAACCTGGACACACATTCAGGTAATTAATGGAGAGATAAAATGGGAAATTAATCCCAAATTCATTTCACAAAGTAAATGTAATAATGTTGTGACTGTTTCTATCATAACTGAAACTAAATATGTGGCAAGATCTCATACTTGGGACTGCACCATACAGTTAAACTTCCTCCAATACCACCCAAGGGTTGGGACTGACAATGAGCCAAGTGTTGGTCTCAGCTCTGGGGCTGTACAAGTTCATTGGAAACCTTGTTTTTATTTGCCACTGCAGGTGGAGCCTGGGATCAAGACTGGCAAGTAGGAATGGTGCTGTTGGGATCATATCCCCAATCTCAAAATTACAAACCCTCCTGTAACATGGCAGGACGTGATTTTTGGGATTTGAAAACAAATCCCATCATTCCATTAGTGCATTAGGAGGAGCATTGCCAGTAGATTATTACCCTCTATTCAGATGTGGCCTCACCAGTGCTTAAGTACTGTGTCCAGTTTTGGGTCTTCCACTACAGAAAGGATGTAGACCAGGGGTGGGCAAAATATGGCCCACAGGCTGCATTCAGCCCACTAGGCCATTCTGTCCAGCCCACAGGGCCCCTAGACATTTAAAAAAAATAAATATTTATTTGCCTCTGGTTCCTGTCAAAAGTGACAGGAGCCAGGAGCAGTAGGACCCAGTGGAAGCCAGAGCAGGCTTCTGCAAGATCAGGACCTGCCTTGTCCCACCCCCCCCCGCCAGCTGGAGGGACCATGAGGCTGTTCCCCCCTGTGCCAGAGTGGGAAGCTCAAGTAAGAGGGGGTTAGGGGCACACTGGTCCCCATCTGGCCATGGGGCTGGGGGAGGGGCTGGGAACAAGGGGGCATACGGGAGCCAGTGCTGGTGGGGCCTAGCGCAGGGTGGCTCCCCTCTCTCCATGCTGGGACAGCACAGCTCGGCTCCAGAGAGCCCAGCCAGCTGTGCCCTGGACTCCTGCCACCCTGCTCTAGCACTGGCCCTGGGGCACCACTCAGCTGTGACTGGCTCCTAACCCCCCTGTTCAGCCCTGGGGGCAGCACAGGGGCTGCCTGGGGCTGCTAGGGTTGATATGACCCAGCAGGGACATGGCCTGGGGAGGCAGTGCAGAACTTGCATCCTGTGCCTGAGGCTTGGGGCAGCAAAGGCCTGGCTGCTCCCCTCACAGGAAGCTCTGGCGGGAACTGCTGCCCCAGGGGGAAGGTCTGGGCCCCTCTGTCCCACAGGAGCCCAGTGGCAGCTTGCTCCTCAGCCCCACGATGAGTAGGGAGGCTGCAACAGGAGCAGGAGTGGATCTGCAGCTGCTTTTCTACTCCAGAAGTTCCTGTGGTTGCGAGGAGCCCAGATGCCCTGGGGAAGCTCCTGGCCAGTCCCAGGGGCAGCACAGGTCACCTCTCATGGCTGCTGGGGGTGGCATGACCTGGCAGGTTCCCAGCCCAGGGCTTGGGAAGCTTGAGGAAGCTGCAGGAGCTTTCAGATGAAAAGGCAGCCATGGCTTCACCCTGGCTCCTGGCACAGCTTCCCTGCCCATCCTGGGGCTGGGGGGGTGAGCTGCTACCCAGCTGCTGGGCCCCTGCGGGGCAGGCCTTCCCCCCAGGGTGGCAGCACCCACTGGGGCCACCTGTGGTGGGAGGGGGCAGTCAGGCTGTTACCATTTCAAGCCTCAGGCACAGGATGCAACTTCTGCACCACATTCCTGGTCCATGTTCCAGGCCATGTGACACCCCCAGCAGCTCCAGGTGGCCCCCTGTACTACCCCCAGGGCTGGTCAGGAGCTTCCCTGGGGCCCCTGGCCTCCTGGAAGATGCAGGAGCTTTTGAAGCAGAAAAGCAGCCGTGGGTCTGCTCTGGCTCCTGGCACAGCCTCCATGCCTGTCCCAGGGCCAGGGGACAAGCTGCTATCAAGCTGCTGGTCGGGGTTGGGGTGGGCTGGATCATCCCTCCAGGGTGGTGGTAACTCAGGGCCACCCACTGTGGGGAGCCAGGCCTTTGCTGCCCCAAGCCTCAGGCGCATGATGCAAGTTCTGCACCACCTCCTTGGGCTTCCCGCATCCCAGGCCCCATCCCCACTAACTTGTACCACTCCCAGTGGCTCCAGGAAACCCCTGCACTGTCCCCCAAGCCTGACAGGACCTTCCTCGGCAGCTCCCAGCCTCCTGGTGGCAGCAAGAGCCACCAGAGTGCAAATGCAGCCATGAGGCTTCAGAGAGCAACGACCCCTTGCAACCCTTCCTGCAAACCCCACAGCCACACCCTCCTCCAGACAATCACACATCTCACAAACCCCACACCACCCACCCATCTATACCCCCCCCAACACCACTGCACACCCCACATACTATACAAGAGTAAGACTACATTTTGAGCTATTATACAATCACTTTTACATGTAAAGCACAAACACACAAATATCAGGACAAAAATATTTTTAAAATTAAAATATCATATTATGGGTATTTGATTTTTAGTACATAATTTGTTTTCTTTCCAGTTCTAAGATAGCCAACTCTCTTCTCTGAAGTAGTATTTCCAGAGACAAGGGGAAGAACTTCCAGTGGCAAGGGTCAGAGGTCAGGAGTGGGACTTCTAGTCCCAAGATGGCAACCAGGGCACGGAGCTCCTGTCAAGGGGCGGGGTTACCCATGCGGCCCTTGACAGTTGTCAAAACTCGCTAAGCGGCCTTCCGCCCAAAATAATTGCCCACCCCTGAGCTAGGCTGTTCTCACTGGTGGCAGATGACAGAACAAGGAGCAACGATCTTAAATTGCAGCAAGAGAAATTCAAGTTAGATATTACGAAAAACTTTTTCACAAGGAGGGTAGTAAAGCATTGGAACAGGCTAATCAGAGAAATTGTGGAATCTTTGTCTTTGTTTTTAAGACTCGGCTAGACAAACCCTTGGCTGAGATGATCTAGTTGGGGACGGTCCTGCTTTGAGCAGGGGGTTTGACTAGATGATCTTCTCAGGTCCCTTCTAACGCTACTTTTCTATGATTAAGTGAATGTGTAGGTATCTGCCTATATCTAATCTGTATTTGTGTCTCTTTAATAATTTCCAAGACATTTGCTAATACAAGATAAGCTTGAAGCCTTTTTATAACACCTTCATTGTAGGCCTTCAAAATCTGGAAGGAAAAAAAATGTAGGGGAGAATGCCTTTTTTGTCTCCAAAATGTCATTCAGTTTGCCTATGATATAAGGATATCATATCCATGTTGCTGTTAGTGTTCCTCAGGAAAAATGTTGACTGAATGCCAAAATAATAAGTGAAGACAAACATTTTAGGCCAGGCTTATGCTGCTGCCGAAAGCAGCATTAGAAGTATACAACTCACTCACGAATTGCTGAAGCAGGCTGTCCACACTGTTCCCTCTACCTGGCACACTGCCCCAGTGACACATTCCTTTCCTTCTCTACACCATGATTTTCTTTGTTAGCATCGCTGCTGTTGGGAGGTCTGTGGTTCAAGTATTAATAGTCTTTGCTACTTCCTTAATAAGGCAGAATTTAAATCCTGGTGATTCTAATAAGGGAGTTGTTATAGTTATATATAACAGAACCAACTTCTGCCTTTTTCTACTGAAAATATGCTAGTGAATCTCACTGAAATATATGTTAAAAGAATATTATTTAGGTTGCAATGCTAGTCATTCAACAAGTTAGGAAATGTTGGATTTACAGATGCCTAAGCAACTTTAATTTCACCCTATACAAGTATGCATCATGATCCAATCTTTATATGTTTTTATACAAAGTATTCCACAGGATGCCTGCCACATTCAATATACCAAATGGATGTGCTGTAGGACAGGAGAACTGAGGTTGGGGATGCATGCACAATCATAAATATAGCATTTTCCAGCTTTCAAATGCCTGGATTTGCAACATAAATAACATGTTTTTTAAAACTGTTGTTTTCCTCCACTGTTTATATATCTGACAAGGAATGGAAATTCTTTGGTCAGAAATCATCATCTAAAACCAAATATTTTGTCCTCCTTTTAGTTGCATACTTTTTCATAATTGGAAAGCGCCTTTTTTAGTAGGCTTAACCTTGCAACAGACATGTGAACAGGTTTCAGTAAACTGAAGAGCTTCACTGTCTTGACTGAGGCTTGGTGTGAGCAAAGTAGTTTGCCTTTACAAAAATCCTTTGCAAACTGTTAAAAAAAGAGAAGATACAACACAGGTACTTGGAGTGGCTGATTGAAGAACATCCCTACAGGCAAGCTAATTAGTTAACAAATCACATCTTGTAATGTGAGTGATTAGAGTAATAAAGGTTTGGTGAGAGTTGCTTGTATTTTGTACACTTGAGATATCCACTAGTTGAATAATGCACTTAACATTTGTAATTATTTTACAGGGGCCTCTTAAGAAATAAGTGCATAAATTGTATTCATGCAGGTTAGTGTGTTTATGAATCACATTAACTGCCTTTGTACTGCCTCATGTAAATGGTGAATTAGACAAAATCTTCTGCAATATGTACTTAGTGTCAAAGTGTTAATAAGTGGCAACATTTGAAAGGTAGATAAAGCATCAGGCTCCACCTCAGCCCAAAAGTTGTGGCAGTCAGGAGCAAGGATTCAAGGGATATTCCTAAATATACCTTTTCATTTGGTTGACTCTGATATGATAAGGGTATGGGTCTGATTTATTATTGGATGCAAAGCCCTCTGAGTAAAAGCCAATTTTCAACTGGTAAAGTATTGAAAACTATGTACTTTTTAGTGTTTTCAATGTAAGATCTAGGATTAGACATTACCAACTCTCATCGTATTTAGTTCTTTTTTCTTAACAAGCAATCTCTCCTTGAAACTTTTGGTTATGAGAAAATTTCAACTTTTATAGCTGTTTCCTCAAAGTTGCAGAGAAAACTTTAAACCTGAGGGGTCAGTGTGCCTGAAAGCTTAAAAACCCCAAATGAACACCTATTTTTCCTTACTATTAAATCTCATGATTTTTGGAACATAAATCATGATTTCTGGACACTTCAGGTTGGTGATCCCAAATTAAAATTTTGAACCTATCAATGAATAAAAGGTAACATGTAGCTGCTTTACTGTGAGATGGCATTGTGGCTATCTATAGACATTCAGAAAGCCTGAGCAGGAATCAATGCAATATTGCAGGTTAGTCTAACCTGTGTAGATTGAACTGAGAAGCAAGTGAATAGACATTCAACTTTTGAAATGCAACCACATGCCTGCAGTGGTTCAGGCTAGAAGCCGGGAAGCGCTAGAGCAGCCTTCCCTTTCCTTTGGCAGTAGCTGGATGGTTGGAGGGAAGCTGGTCTGAGAGTGGAGGGCACAGCCAGGTCCCAGCAAGCTCATTGGGGAGGAGTTTAAACTCCAACCCTGGCCTGCACAATCTCCATTTGGAGTATGCCTGGAGAGGGAAGGGGGAAGCAGCCCCTATCAGGCATACCTCCCCACTCAACTCCAGAGGGTGGCATGGCAGCAGCTTGAAGTGAACAGGAGAAAGGAAAGGGGTTTTACTCCCCTCCCGCAAACCTGTATGAACCCCAGACAGAGTTTGCCAGGCAGAGACATAGCAGCCCTGTCACTCTGCTCGCTGGTTGCCCTGGCAGCAGGCTGAAGCAAACAAGGGGAGAGAGGGGATCCCCTCATTTTTTCAGGCTGCTGCCAGGTCTGGCCATACGCCTTGCTGCTCCAGGGGCAAGCAGGGCAAAATGCCTGACAGGGGCTGCTGTGCCCCTGCCTGGCACAGTTCAGTTGGGGTCCGTGCTGGTGGGACAGGTAGGGAGCAGGGGGGAAGGGTAGAGGGGATTAAGATCCCCTCGCTTACCCCAGTCACTTCAGACTGGTGCTGGGGCTGGCCAAGGGGAGTTGCTGCTGGGGCTGACCTGTTGCTCAAGTGGCAAGGAGTACAGGGGAAAAGGTGGGGAATATCTGACAGGGGCTGCTTTGCCCCCGCCAGGCAGACCAGGCTGTGTTGCTCAACTGGGTTTCCCACACCTACCCCATCAGCCAGCACTCACTGCTTGGCTACGGACAACACAGCCCAGCCCAGAGCTGCAAGTCATCCTGGGATGCTGGAGGACTGTATTTTAACTTGAACTAGGAAGGGGTCTGGGACAGAACTTCCAAAAACTGTTTTGGTCCAGTTCTACATTCAAGCAGATTTATCTTAAACCAGTTTTGGCCATTTTGAAACTGGTTTATGTGCACTGAACTTTTTCTCTGTTATAGGCTTAAACCAGTTTCTGATCACTTAAATCAGTTTATGTGTAACTTCTGTCCCTAGCCTGCAAGTCTCAGAATTGCAATTTTACCTTTCCTCACCTAGTGCTTAATAGGAATACATAGCAAAGCTTATTTTTATCCTCATGGCCTGTCAATACCCTGCTTAGTCATTTCTTGGGGGTAAAATCATTTAAATTAAGATTTGTGTAGCACCAGACGCAGCTACGTGAGGGC
Source organism: Caiman crocodilus (assembly GCA_030014935.1). Taxonomy (NCBI): domain Eukaryota; kingdom Metazoa; phylum Chordata; order Crocodylia; family Alligatoridae; genus Caiman; species Caiman crocodilus. The sequence continues at coordinate 21,186,020 of JAGPOW010003316.1, read as the reverse complement.
AGTGGATAAAATGTGCTGGATATGTGTGGGGCTTCTAACTCAAGTTTACCCCCTGTGTTGATGCTTTCAGGCTTACCACAATCTACTTTCAATTTTTAATTAAAAAAAAAGAGAGAAAGTTTTAAATCTTATGTGAATGTGCTCAGACATTTAAATGTATACACAAATCACATAAGATATTAAAGACTGACACATGGAATTTTTAATAGTTCAAAAAAGATAGTGTTTTATTAACAGTATCAGAACAAAAGATCAGAGCAGCTGACTTTAAGGAGGAAATATAGATTTCTCAAACTGGAACTTTATTCTCAAAAATGCACTTTATTCTGCGTGTATAGTTACAGGAACTGCCAATTTCTCTGACCACTCCAAATAATCTCCTTCTCTCTTCCTCCAAAACAAAATGAAACAAAACAACCTCTCTCACCCCACCTACATCCTGCCATTTAAATGACTTCATTGCTAGTGAAAGATGTTGACTGATGGTACCAGTAAATTAAGTTTTCTCTCCTCAGAATAGCAACGTTGCCAGCTCCTCACTACTTCACTGCAATTCTTGGATCACATCCAAGAAACCAGGAGAAAATTCTTTGCTGAGCCTCTGAGAGAGAGACACATGCTCCGAACTTGTGGTCCAGGGAAGGGTTAGGTGGCTTTAAAGTACTTTTGTGCCCTCATGATTCTGGGCTGTTCTGAGGGCTGGAGTCCCTTTTTGTATGCTAGTCGTGTGCAAAATGTACTGTGGGCCTGTTATGGACACTCCTACCTTCTCCTGAAATCCTTTATGGGCTGCAACATTGTGTTGATTTGGATCACTGTCCCTGATTCAATTCGGCTGAATCTGAATCTGAAGATTCGATGCTGATTTGGAGAACTGATAATTTGGACATAGACACAGCTTTAAAAGTTTTTTCTACATAACTTGAGGTACCAGCACAGCTTGTGAATGCTGTGATGCTGGGGTGGATGGAGCATCCCACAGGAGTGTCAGAGGGTTGGGGGGGGGCGGCCCTCCATGTGCTCGGCACTGAACCCAGAAGTGGACAGAAGTATTTCTGGTCCACTTTCGGATCTGCTCCTGAGCGCACTGGGGAGCTCCCACGCTTCTGTGGGACACTCCATGCTCTCCAGCATTGCAGCATTCACGAGCCATCTGCTACCTAGAGGTATGTACAAAAACATTTAAAGCTGTGTCTGTGTCCAAATTTTTGAATCTTTCCCAATCGATTTGGAGAGCTTTGATTCTATTCAGAGAGATTAAAGCGTCTCCTGATTTGTTTTGGATTCAGCCACCGAATTGGGCCAAATCTCCACCAAACTGAATCGGCGACTTAAGCTTCGCACAGCCCTACTGGCTAGCAAAGTTTGCCAAGAGAAGTGTATAAAAGATATCACATCTACTCTAAGAACTTTGCCTGCTGTGCACCTTTACATGTAAGCTAGCCTGCCATTTCCTGGTCAGGACATATTTAGTTTCCCAAAGCACTGAGACTACAGCAAGCACGAAGCGTCAGGGACTGACATGGGAATAATGCACCACTGTTCCCCCCTCCCCCCAAAAGCAAAAGGCTGCTTCAGTCCAGCTCTAATGATGAGATGCTGGTTCATTTTTAAACAGTCTTAAATAACGTAATTGTATCTTAACTTGAACATCTGAAATGCTTAGCTTCTACTGAGAATATCAATGAGAGATTTAATTATTACCACTTACATTATTAGCTGTAATGTCACCATCTCTCCTTTAGGAACTGGACTGAAACAAAAATCTCTAAACAGTGAATGACAATTACTTGGACTCTACTGATCTGAGATGAATCAGAAAATATGATCTAGGTAACATTTTCAAAATTACCAAAGTGATTTAGGAGCCTAAGTACCATGTTTACAAACAACTTAGGCATTAAGAAGCTTAAGTCTCGTTGACTTTCAATGAGGCTCCCTTCACCTGTACAGTATTATCAGCTTGGGAGAACATTTAACAAAGGATTATGTAGAAGATGTACCTTGACTTTTAATAGATTGAGGGCATCTGTCTGCCCATTTTTGCATTTGAAACTCTCCTTGTCACAGTATTATGGCTTCTTGCTTTCTATAGTAGCGTTAATACAGGGAATTGTTGGAGGCCAGCTAGTGGCCTTGAACTAACCCCAAAAGCTAAATTCTTGAGCATGTTCCATTTGCAAATATGTGAATGCAGAAGGAAAAGACACGCAGCAAAATAAATCATGTTCTTGTAATACTGACCTTTATTTAGGATTAATTTACTAGCAGATAGATTAAATAAAAAACATGTGATCATCAAGTCTGCAGTTTTGAATGTCAAGGCCCCTCTATTAAAGCAGTATTTATAACTCTCAGTTTTTCAAGGGTTTCAAAGCATTCTCAGTGAAAGAAAAATTTAAATTCTTGAGAATGGAAGCAGGATGTAGAAAACAAAATCTCAACAAAGGCGTATAGATATCACAATAATGACTAATTAAAATAAGGATGATGTAGCCTTCTTGAAATGCATGTTCTATTAAAAATAAAGCTAAACACAGCTCAAAATAAATATAATTCTTTGAAAACATTCTTAATTTCAATGACCAATTGGTATACTTGATATTTTGGTGTCTTACATTAATTGCTTACTGTGACTTAAATCCTTCTTTCATCCCCAGTTATTACATATTTTTAAATCTAAAGTCAAATACCTTGGCAGGCCCTTTGATAATACAGATAGAAAAAAAAAGGTGAAAAAGAAATATATGATTACATTTTGATTTGATGGGGCAGGGAACTAATAGTATTGACAAGCTGGTTTGAATCAAGCATAATTATAAAGAAAAGCACCATTACAATTTAAAGTATTTTTAATATTGTTCTAAAACTATTGCTTTTATATCACATATACAGTGGCCATGGTGCTCAGCTGTGATGGAAGAACGCTTGGTGCAGAGGAAGGGAGTTTCAGAGTCACTTTGAACGTGTTTCCACGTTAAGCCCTGATAATGGGTCACTCACCAGCTTTACCTACGTATTTTATATTCCTTTTACCTACTTTTGGCACTTTGTTTACTTTTCTGATTTAGGTGAAATAGTTTGATAGACACAAATCACGTTTTTATTACGGTGAACTGGGTCAAAATCAATCCCTGAACAGTTTTGGTAGCTCATGTTTAACATAATTAAGAGTACCCATATACTAAGTACGTATGTGTCTTCTTATAACCAATCACTTGGAAAACCCAACAGCTAAGTGCAATATAGAATTGTGATACTATGTTTAAAAAAATGCAGCAGCCATTATAAAACAAGAAATGCCAATACAACACTATCTTTGGAATTTAGTCCCAGTACGTTTCTAGGACTACATATCCTAATCTTGTTATTTTAAAGATCAAATGTCCTGGTATTATTCACTTGCAAATAGTTTGGGATTGAAATAGAGAGACAGAATTACCAGCAGACTTACCTAACTGGATAAACTGTGGTTCACTTTTTACTCCAGGTCCTGCCCCAGTGCTTGCTGCCACTTCCACACTATATCGAATACCAGGAACTAATGAGGGAATGACTACAGAAAAGGTGGAACCATCCACTGTCTTGTTTATATGGTATCTACTTTCATTGCCAAGACACCAAACCTGTGGATAAAAACAGAGTACATGCTGGGGTTAAAAGTTAAATCTCGAAGACAAATCATAGTAAATGATTCTATCTTGTTGATGAGAGTTAAACTATATTAGTTTTTAATGATGTATATTGCAGTAGTATCTATTCCTATAACTCTTAGTTGTGGGTGTGGACAGTAGAGTCTTAGGCACTGCAAAAACGGTAGAAAGATAAGCTACACAGAAAGATTAATTGCAGAGATAAACTCCATTCTGACCTTTTATAGTATGAGGCAAGGTAGATTTACACCTTAAATATCAGCCCTGAAAAATAAAGCCTTCAATGTTTCATATAAATAAAACCAGCATTTAAAAATTTTTGCAATTATCTTGCTTAGGAACAATCACAAGAAGCTTGTAGTCGCATGAATACATAATAGAACATGCATTATGCTGTACATACTTCTCTGATATATACCTATGTAATAGTTAAATAGAGATTGAATGTGGAGATGCTACTTTTTGTTAAGGACTAGCTATTACTTCTTAGCATGTGATGAATGACAACTAAGAATCTGAGACTAAATCCAAAGAAGGTATGGGTGACACTGAGTGTGTCTACATGAGACACTTTACCATGGAGCTGACAGGCAGAAGAGCAGGCCTGAGCACTGGTGTCACCCCTCCCCTGAGTGCCAGCCAGGGAGTGGGGCTGCCAGCAAAAGTGACTGTGGAAGTGGCGTGGCTGCTTTTACAGTGACTGTGATCAGCTGCAGGGTATCACCCCGGTTGGCAGGATCAGCCACTGGGTCCCCCCCGAGCTAGTGGGATTGGCTGCCAGGGGATCCTCCCCCCCACCCACCATCAGCAGGACTGGCTGTCTAGTCACTGACTGGTGTCAGGGGAGGGCACATGCCCCCCCCGCCCCGCCCTGACTCAAGAGGCACCAGAAACCCGTGCCTTCTGGCCTTGACCAATGCAGGCATCTCTCTGGCTTGGCCAATGAAAGAGTGAACATGAGTTCTATTCATGAATGAACCAATCTATGTGGCTTAGAGAAACCTGTGTAGATTGGATCAATTCTGCCTCTGACTTTGCTGTTTGACCATCTATACTTAGCTTAAATGACCTAGAATCTAGTTATTTAAAAGACAGTTTTCATTCTCCCTGTACTATTCTACTACAGTTGAGATCAGAAGGGATGATTGAGTTGGAGGCCTATTCATAACAAAAAGGAGAGCAGTTGCCAAAGTATTCTTTGTGAAGGCCACTGAGCCATGAAACTGCAAACATTCTTATCATGTCCTTCTAGGAAGATGGAAAGAAATATTTGTTTTCCCTTAATGTCAGGAGTTCAGAGGACTCTGAGATTTTATGAACAACTGAAATATGTTTTCAACTGCTAGATTGTAACATATTTTTTATTATGGGGAGATGCATAGTAAGTGGAAAAGTCCATTTTCATAAATGTATTTGTAAACACAAGAAAACAAAGCAAAGGACAACAATTTTATAAAATGAGTATTATAATAATCAAAACAATATGTTTATATTTAATCTATACATACACCCCCTCCCCAAATAATATCTACAATAATATATCTATAATAATAGCATTAACAGTAGGGCTGTGAGAAGCTTTTGGTCTGATTCAATTTGGTGGAGACTCAGCCTCATTCAGCAGCCAAACCTCTGAATCCAAATCGAATCAGGGGACTGATTAATCTTTCTGAATAAAATTGGAACTCTTTGAATCAATTCAGAGAGATTTGACGATTCAGACATAGCTTTAAATGCTTTTTCTACTTACCTCAAGGTACCAGAAGGCTTGTGAATGCTGAGATGCTCGGGTGGATGAGCGTCCCACAAGGGGGTCCTAGTGCACTCGGCAGCATATCTGGAAGTGAACCAGAAACACTTCTGGTCCACTTCTGGGTCTATGGCAGGGGCACTTGGGGTCCCCCCCACTCTGGGGCACCCCCCCCCCGCCTGCACTCCTGTGGAATGCTCCATCCACCCCACTATTGCAGCATTCATGAGCCATGCCTGGTACCTCAAAGTATGTAGAAAAAACATTTAAAGCTGTTTCTATGACTGAATCTTCAGATTCAGATTCAGCTGAATCAAATCAGGAACAGTGATCTGAAACAACAAATTGAATCACTGTCCCCAATTCAGGCCAAATCCAATCTGTAATGAATACAGCCCATTTCACACACTCCTAATTAACAGTACTATTCTTTTTAGAGAAGAGTTCATAAATGTTTTGAAAAAGTTAAAATTCTCCTTTTCTGCAAGCTTTCGGGATCAAAGTCCCTTCGTCAGGTTCTGGGAAAAGTGTACATGGTACAAGATGGTAAAAAGCCCCCATAGGTAGGAAATAAACTTCGTTTTTGCAGAGAGGGAGTTGAAGATGGACGGTTGTCCCTCTGGGTCCATGAGAGTATCATTTTCCTTTTCATTTTCCTTGCAGAAAATGAAAATTTTCTTGCTATTTTTCAGTTGGTCTAATAAAAAATATCATTTTGGAACCAAGAGTTCTAGTTTTTTGTATGTCTTTTTGAAAAAGTTATCATTTTAATCAATTAATTAATTTTATGAGGGTATACGTTTTAGGAAGCTATTAATGAGTGAATGCAAGGGGGTGAAATGAGAACTGTTATGTTACGTTCACAAAGGTAGCCACTACCCTGCTGTCACAATATCTAAGCAAAGAACACATATAAAAGTATTAGCACCACTGCTTCCTAACTGCCCTTTTCTATGTTTAAGATCCTTGGTAATTGTCATGCCTGTTTCACATTCACAGGGCAAGCTATCCAAAGAGGGAAAAAAGTGCTCTGGAAACTTGTTCTGCCAGCATTTACCAGAAAGGTGAGCTGCTGGCAGGGGCTGCCAGCTTTCTACACATTCAGCTGTGCTGCTATTGAGAAGTGAGCTCTGAGCTCCCCCTGCATAAAAGAACTTCCTTGATAGTCTTTGCACAGAGTATGGAAGACCCATGTGGAGGGAAAGGAAGACAGAGGGAGCAGAAGTGGTAGGGCTCAAACTCTCCCAGAATACTTTATGAGGTGCTTTTGTGTATGGGCTTTTCCTCTCTTCCCATCTTGGTTTGACTGGAAACTTTCCAAAAAATCTTGCCCCCTACACACAGATTACTGTTGTGTGCCAGTAAAGCATGTTGTGTTGAGTGTTTGCTTACATTCAGATTTTCACAGGGAAGAGGTCCCTGTAAGACCTCTTAATGGATCCTTAAATTAGCCCTGAAGACCGGTTGGGGAAAGGGAGGAGTCATGACATTGCTAGCAGAGGTACCCTGGGGTAGGGTGGCAGAGTTCAGCATGTTGCCAGACCAGTTGCCACATAGTCACCTTGCAGGTAGAGGCAGGGGAATGGGGGAAGCAGGAGAGGATTAGAGAGCAGTCCACCCTAGGATGCTGAGTATTTTTTAGTGATAAGTTGCTTGAACATGTATCATTTTACAATTTATTGCTTCGTTAACACATAGGCTAGAGACAGACATTCAAAAAGCCTAAGCCTGAATCGATTCAATTTTTGCAGGTTAGTTTAACCTGGCTAGGTTAAATCAGTTTTGTAGCCACAGATATCCCAGAAATGCAGGCACATGCCTGCAGTGGCTCATGCTAGAAGCTGGGGGCACTAGATCATCCCTCCCTTCCCTTCTATAGTGCTGAGCTGAGGGGTGGGGGTGGCTAGGCCCTGGCAGGATGATATTAGGGAGGGGTTTTCCCCCTCCTGACCAGCCCAGCAGGCAATGTTTATCACCCCTAAATCAGTGTTTACTAAGGAAACAACAGAGGGACATTACCAGCTATTTGCTGATTCAGCTTTTGTCCTGTGTGCCACAGCTTGGAGGTAACCAACACATGGTCTGCTTGCAATTAATGAGAGGTGTCTGTGAGGGACTGGGGAATCCCTGCTTAGCAGAGAGTGTGGAGGGCAGTGGGGGAGAATAAGCCAGGCAGATGCCTACAGGGACTGCCAGAGCTAAAGCCAGGGAGCAGAGGGGAGGGGCCAGCTCTGCTGTGAAGCGGAGAGCCCTGCCCTGCCCAGAGAGCATGCTAGGATACTGGGGGAGTTTGATTTAATTTAAACCAGCAAGGGATGTGGGACAGACATTGCATAAACTTGTTTGAGCCAAATCAGTTAACTCTGATACTACATTCAACCAGGTTTATCTCAAACAGGTTTAGGTGCACTGAACATTACAGTCCTCTGTTACAGGTTTAAACCAGTTTCTGATCACTTAAACCAGTGTATGTGTAATGCCTGTCCCTAGCCATTACAAGCACTTCAAATGTAATAGCTGCCAGGGGCCTAAGTAAAATGAATGAAAAAAGGTACCTTAGGCAATGAACAGCTGTGGTAAAAAAAAAAAAAAAAAAAAAATCTGCTGAATTTCTTAAATGCAATTCATAAAAGTGAGTATTTTCCTCTCTTATAAAACCAAAGTAATGAAGTGAGAATGGACAAGAAGTTGTAGGAAACAGAAGAGAAGTGACACTGGAATAGATTCACCAGAGAGAAATAAAATGAAATGCACTGGAAGGAGCTCTGAATCTTTTAGCTAGTTGTGACACAGAAAAGACTCAACCCTTATTTGAATGCCTTTGGAAATGCTTTTTATGACACACTTCTTTATTATAAACCATTTCTTCATTAAAATTTGTTCCATTTTATAATTAAGCACACAAACTCTAAGTCTGGATTATGTCTGGGGGCATTGGGAAGGGGAAATTTTTTTGTTGGGAAACATGATAGAAGAGAGGTTTTGGTTTTTTTTAAATTTTATATGCCTTCATATTATATGAAGTAAAAATAAATGTTGAAAGTACAAATATATATATGACCCTCTGAGGGACCAAGCTTGAAACACTTGTTAGCATTATAAACCACTGTGTGTCACTGGAGACTGAACCCCACTCCCCATGCCTCTTATAGCATTGCAAAAAGGGCAGGGAGAATTTTGGTGTTTATTATTAGAAAAAATAATTTTGCCCTGCTCAAAGAACATACATTTGCTTTTATTATTCTTATTTTCTGTCCACAGGAAAAAAATACCCACCACAAGCCACATTAAGAAAACAAGGATAGCCATAAATAATGTGCACAGGATTACTTACAATTGTGAAACACATCAGTGTGCCATTCTCTGCTACCTAAGGCACTAAGAGATGCTCACACACATTGTAGCTTATTGTCCCTGGATGCTAACACATATGCAATATAGCACATTTCATTCTTAAATATAAATGTTCAGTCTTTCAGCATTTTGTTCTCAGAACCTTAACATACTTTTAATAGAGTTCCTGGTGGGTGAATAATTTAATCTCTTTAGCTCAAGGTCTAACTGCTTTTAAATAAAACCTCTTCGGTGAAAATTTTTTCCCCCAATTACATTATACATCTGAATCTAAGCCACAAACTGATTTTGCACCAGTCAATCAGGTTCAGAAAGGCATTTTATTATTCTAAATTGACCATGAAGCTAAGTGATCCCCACCCTTTTTCATTTCTACCAGGGGAAAGACCAAAATCAGTTTTGATGGTTTTAAAGAATAAATGTCTAAACTATAGTATTTTATCTTAATAGGAAACAAACCCTAAGGCAGACTCTCTTAAAAATCTCTCTCAACAATGCCAATTTGATAGTCTAAAGACACAATATATAAAATATATAATATAGTGTTTTTTTTTTTTTTAACAAACACACACACACACACACACACACACACACACACACACACACACACACACACACACACACACACACACACACACACACACAGAGTGTAATGAGCCAGAATGAAAAGGTAAATTAATGAGCAAGCAAAGAACACTTATTATACATTAAATAATATTAAATCTTATACAAACATGCTTCTTATAGAAAGGTTTTGAGTATGTTTTTAACCATCTCAAATAGAAAACATCCGTATAATATATTTAGGTCTTAAACTGGTTAATAATACAATACAGAGATGTAATCTTTACATTTCTGTATGTTTATTTCTAAAACAACTTTAGGTTACAACATGATTCTCAAACAGATACAGTTATTTTGCTGCTTGTGTATGCAATTACTCTTTTATTATAAAGACTCAGGAAGGTCATTATAATTATGAATATTGATCCTTCTCTGAATTTCTGCCATACCATATACACTCATTCAGATTAGTAAGCCTGTTAATACCTTTTCTATATCTAAAGACATCAGTTTACACAGAATGCAGTTCACTACATAAAAATACAATCAGAGTAACATCTTTTTTATTTATTTATTAATTTTACTTTCCATGATTTCATTTTAGCCAGTAGATGGAGCCAAATATCCATGAACAACTTTTCTATCAGTATCTTGCCAACAGTCTGCTAGTGAATAAGAATATATTACCTTATATTCTTGGACCATTCCATTCTGGGTATCCTCAGGGGGTGGCTTCCAGGTAACCACAATGGCAGTGCCATTCCCATCATTTTTAGATACCGAAACACTTTGAGGTGGAGCACTAGGAGCTGCGTGTAGGGAAGAAAAGATGGTTAACTGCTGTGTTGTTTTTCAAAAACAATTTCTGTAACAGTACTTTTTTTTTTAAAACAAGTTTTAAGTAGCACTAGAGGGATAAATGCAAATGACCAGGGATCTTGGTTTTCTCTGATACGGCCCCCCCCAATTTTCAGATTAAAAAAAAACCCCTAAAATCCAAATTTTTCCCTGATTAAAATGAAATACAATTTATATATACAGATAGATAGATAGAAATAGATATAGACAGATAGATATAGATATCTAGATGGATAGATATATTGATCTCTCTCTCTTTCGACAGACAGAGAGAGAGAGACAAGTTAGATAGATAGATTGATAGACGGTTACTTTTTAAAATCTGAAAATTGGGAATTATTTTTTTAATCAGAGAAAACCAGAATCCCTGTAAATGACCTATTTAGCACTGATATTAGAATTTCTTATGTCACCATGAAAGGTATTTCTGCCTGACAGGTAAATTGATGTTAATGGAAAGTGTCTCATGCTGGAACATGGAACTGGAATCCTGGATTCTATTGGGAGTTCTGCCATAGTCTCACAGGACTTAGCCATGTGGGGCAACAATTTCAAAACACGCTAGTCATATTGCTTGCCTAACTTGAGACGCTTAAGGCCTGACTTTCAGACTTGCTGTGCACCCAGAGATCTTCTTAATTTTAAATCAAGTTGTGTGCACTCAATTCTTAAAACAAACAAACAAACAAACAAACCAAAATAAACCAACCAACCAAACAAACAAAATGAGGCAATAAGTATGCCGAGTTAGAAACCAAAAAATTCAGGCATTCAAAACTGGTAGAGGCTTGAAATATGTTAATAGGCTTTAATTTTTCTGGTTGCAGTTTTTCTTTCCTCTTTCCAATAAAACTCCAGTTATTTGTTGTGTAGATTACACTGAAACTTCAGTAGTCCTATTTTTTGTTCATTGAAGTCCTCCTAAATCCCTCAGTGTTTAACTAGTGCTCAGGTGACGCTGCTTCACTGACAGAATCAGTGAAGAACAGCTACTAAGTATATCTATCATGGAAGTGGTAGAGGGTGAGTCTGCCAACACACTGAAATACTTATTGTGAGGCACTGGCCACTGGCAACCACAGTGAAGGAAATGGCTTTGTGAACCCTCTCCTTTTTTCTAGCACATTCACAGAGGAAGATACACAGTTCAGCTTCTATATCTTTTGCCCTTGTTCATCATCTTTTCATTCTGTACTAGTGACTGATCCATGTATAAAAGCCTCTTAGAAAGGTGTTTTCCATTCCCTCAGCTGAAGTGCTTTGATGACTTCTGTGGTGTCTGCTATCTATGCTAGATACTTATTAGTAAGGGTTTGAATCTGACACAAGTCACTTGTGACCAGACCATGAACTCAGTGAGGAGGAGTGCCCATAGCACTAAAGATAAAAAGCACATTTCCCATTGTTTTGGAAGGGATTTCTGCACGTGCCTCTCTCCCTCTCATGGATGGTTTTGAATATTTGCTTCTGTGTCACCAAACAATTCACATAATGATCAATCCAACCCACTAACAGTCTCCTCAGCTGCAGAATGCTGTGTTCTCCTACAGCATGCACTTCAAACAAAATCAAATAATGAACATATCAGAGAGAAACACACCAGAATCCCACTTCAAAAAGAAAAGATGAAGAAAGCCTTGCTGCAACTTGCCTTCTTCTAGGGTTTTGGCAAATTTCACCTCGCTGTCTGCTCCTTGAAACTCATTAAAAAAGGGACGGGCCTTGAATTCATAGTTTACACCTTTCTTCAGTTCTGGAATAACAACGCTATTTTTGGTCGGGGTTCTCACTTCAAAAATTAACCATTCAGATTCTCCGTGGGAAGCTGGTGTTGGCCTGTACAGAATTTTATATCCCTGAATATACTGGGACTGCTGGTCCACCTAGCAGAACAACAGAAACACACACATTAGTGACCACATAATGGACTGTTCAGTAAACCTGCACATAAAAACTATTTGTGAAATTGTGCTTCATACTTGGACTTTCCATTACATGCAACAAAGTAAACAACATTGGTGAACTAGATAAAAGCTCCATGAATTACAGTAAAGTATAGGCTTAGTTCACAAGTTGCCTTTTTTTGCTCCTAGAACTGCACTGTCTTCAACAGATTTATACAGGTATAAAAATGGAATAATACAGTGATCATTCATATCTTGTGCTTGGAAATAGAATATTTTTTATATCCACATGCAATCCTCCTGTTGGTGCTAGGAGTAGTTGTAGGGGTTTGCCTAGGAAAAGGCAAGATAAAGGTCGACTTTAAGAGTTTAGATGCTGAATACAGAGCTCCAACAAAGAACTATGCCAATTCTCTTGAGGAGTGGAAGGCTCCCAAATTTCATGAAACCCTTCCTTCCTCTTGGAGGAAGTGGATTTAAAAAGGCAGCCAACTGGCACTATCTACATTCTGGTGATTATATTTGACAATGGGACAGATTAATCTAAGAACTTTCTCCATTCTCACTGGCTTGGCCAGGGTCTACTGTAGAGAGGTAGGTAGGTAGCTTCCAAAATCAGGCAAAAGGCAGGTAAAGTTGTACCTTAAACTTTATATCATACCTTCTGAGGGGTTACAGTGTTGAAAAAAAGGTGCTGTCTTAAATGGTTACTTAAGAAGCTATTAAATACTTTCATTTTCTTTCAAAGACGTTTACTAATAAAGTTGGACCAAAAAGTCTGAACTCTTATTTATATTAAGGCGGCTTTATCTCATTCCTGCAGACTAGAGGGGCTATAATGAGAATCAGGCCTGATTTTACTTGGTGATAGTTGAGACAAAATTTTATCTTAAAAAAGTGGTCTTTTGAGCAGCTTTCAGTATCTTTTAAACACTGTTTTCAGTTTAGAAAAAAACAATGTTGGTGTATAAGCAAGTTAAAAATAAAAAGTCTCTTTAAAAACAGACCAGATTGTTTCCATTTACAGCTACTGCATCTTGAGCCATAATAGAAGTGCCTGCTTGCAACTGAATACCTTAGTAACATGTTTTCTTTTAAATAATTTGTGAAGAATATGCACTGGCTAAAATTGAGGTAATGGTTAATGTTTGAAATCGCAGTGAAGCCACAGGCCACCCAAGAGACCAACAAAATCTGGCTGCTTTGGAAAAAAGCTGGGTCTGTAACTAAAGGTCAAACAAAATTGTACCAGGAACCTCGCAGATGCTGTTAAGTGGTTTGTTAAAACAGGAGGCCGCCTGCTGCAGGTGGTCCTTAATGTGGGGTTCAATATAATTACAGTGGATCAGAGCAGTCGTCATTATGATTATTTATTTTTTGCATTATTGTAGCTCCTATAAGCCCTTATCCTGAACCAGGACTCCAATGTGCTAGAGCTGTTATACAGATCTTGACAAGGGCAAATATTGTTTTTAAGCTCCAAAAGTTATGCTGTTGTAGGTGCAAGCACCTATCATGCTGACTGGTACTTTGACCTGATCAAAAGGGAGCTCTGAAGAGACTTCAAGACTATTTTCCCTGGCATAAACTCCCTACCATGCCCCATGACACTATCCCCACTTTTCTTCATTAATACTGCTTTAAAATGAGGTATTTCATGTTTTATTTTCTTCCCATTCCCTTCATGTACTCCCTTTATTCCAAAATGCATGCCCCTCTTATTCTTCAGTATTTCTCCCTGCACTAAGGTTCCAGTTATCCCATTCTCTCCCTTCATATCCCCTCTGCATACAGCTGTCATTCTTGCCTGACCTTCTTCTTAGAAAGCTTCTTTGGGAACTTCTTCCATTTTCTTTATTTTTTAAAACTCTGACTTCCTTGAGTATCATATTCCTCCCATTTCTGCTTTTCAGGCTAGCTACTCATAGACTTAAGGTCCCTGGAGCATTCCCTGAGAGTTTCCCAGTTTGCTGCTTTTCCCTAACTGCATTTATTAACTTGCCACCTGGTATAACCACATACTATCTACCTTTTGTGTGTAGATACATACATATGTTTGTGCGAGTGTTTCTCAATAGTTTGTATAGCGAGGGTTGACTTGGCATTTGCTGGGCTGCCCCCACTAGGCCCAGGGGCACCAAGGATGGCTGTGGGGGGAGGGGACAGAGCAGATGCAGGGCAGAACTAAGGGTGGGTGGGTAGGGAGGAGCAGCAACTAAGCTCTGCTCAGGCTGAAGTTGCCCGGGCACTGGGAACAGTCTGAAGGATGTGTGGCCCAGATGTTGGTGCTTTGAGCCAGGAGGGCAGCTGCTTGCACAGCCTTGCCCTTAAGGGACCCCACTGCCTCCCTTCACTCCCTGCAGTCTAAAACACTGCTGCTGTGGGGGAGGGACAGGTGAAGAATAGAGAATCATAGAGAAGTAGGGCTAGAAGGGACCTCCCTGCTCACCAGGCCTCTAGTGGCAAGTCAGACTGGGGGTACAGTCAGAGAAGGTTTTTATAGTGCTTGTGTGATTGCTCCAAGCTCCAGGCTAACACTAAGTTGATCAACATCTGTGCAGCTCAAAGTAAATGTGTAACAAAGCCCTCAGTTGGTTTGAATCCTCAAACTTATAAGGAGATAAAATAAAATATCCATTCATTTTGTGACTGAATTGATTCATAGATACTAGGGTTGGAAGAGACCTCAACAGATCATCAATTCCAACCCTCTGCATAGGCAGGAAAGAGTGTTGGGGTCAGGTGACCTCAGACACATGCTTAATTCCAGCCTTCTCTTAAAGACTGCCAAGGTAGAAGAGAGCACCACCTCCCTTGGAAGTCTATTCCAAATTTTGGCCACTCTTACCATTAAATTGAGCATTCTGCTTCAGTCCCCATATTATAAGATCTGTTTCATACCATATTCAACAGACCAAAAGAGCTGTGTTATCTCAAATACAGAGTATTTGAATATAATAAAGGGCTTAGTCTGTCTGTCTGTAACACTTTTGGGGAACTGAGCTGAGAGGGCAAGTAGTGATTGGTTTCCTGGGCTCTGCCTCCTCAGGCAGGGAGAGAGCTGCCGCTGCCACTTCAGGGAGGGAAGCCAAGGAAGTTCTGCTGCTCCATGGGAGAAGGTGGAGGTGGATGGTGGGAGGTAGCTGCTTCTGCCACGTCAGGCAGAGGTGAGAGAAGCCCCGTTGCTCCAGGGGAGGAGGCAGAAACAGAAGCTGAGATGGGGGGGGAGGGAGGGAGCTGCCACTGCCACAGCCTCCTCAGGCAGGGAGATGGGGAATTTCCCCTGCCCCGGGGAGAAGGCAGCGATGGGCAGAGGGAGGGAGCTGCTGAGCTGGAGGCTGGAGGAGGAGGTGGTGGCAGTAGCAGAGGGACTTTTTACGTGGCCAGCACCAAAGGGTAAGCACGGGGCAAGCCATGTAAACACTCCCTGAAAATTCCATCAGTCCTGATGGGCAATTAACTAGTTGTCTATAGATGTCAAAAGAAAGGATTTCATGGGTTTTGGTTGCCTTTGGATAAGTTCCTTAGCTCTGTGACAGTGAAGTTGAGTTCCCATCATATAGCAAAACATCCTAAGTGGAGAAATAATTGTGTAGGATCTTTTTTTTGTCTGAAGTCTTCTCCAGTGAAACAGTAGAGTGCAGTTAGTGCCAGTTCCCAGGGAACAATTTTCACAGGGAACAAACAACTTGTAAAGCTTCTGCATGTAGTATGAACTTAGAATTTACAATTTCATCAAATATCCAAAATAAGATGAAGGTTTCTTCTCCCACCCTCAAGATGCCCCTCCCATTCAACATATACAATTTAACTTACTGTCCAATGAACTTCAATAGAAGAAGAAGAAAGGATGGTGGGATTGTGGAGGTGAAGAACCACATCCCCCAATTCTCTTTGGACTTGTTTGTGATCCACACCCTGACTTGTAGGTGGAACATCTGTAACAATTTAAGAATCACTTCTTACAAATAAACTTACTCTTCAAAGTACATGACTGTAGACAAATAGTCTTTTCCCACAGTACCCATCAGAAGAGTATAGGCATACAAGTAGAGTTACATGAGCAGTCTTTCAAGGTCAACTAGCTATTCAATAGCAGATCAAAATCACAATTAACATTCTTTCAGTATAAGTAATGAGGAGGAAATTGGTCAAGGGAGAGTAGAGGAAGAGGAGAGGGAAGAAAGCAAAAGGTAAAAAGTAACCATGACGTTACAAACAGATGCCATCCTTGTGGCAGGATAAGATATGTGCTGGGATGTCTCCTGGAACAACTGATAATATAGATAGGCAGAGAAAGACACTATCTGGGGCTTCAGAGGCCCAATGTTGTAGGACAACATTCCCAGGTGTCTGGCCCCAATCCAAGGTGTGCATTTGCAGGCGCAAGAATTCAAGGGCTTCAAAGGCCCCATCCTTCAGGGGAATTCTGGGAGTACACACATCTAGGGAACAAGTAGGGTTCCCCAGAACATCCTCAGGTTAGGATGTCCTCAGGAACCCTGAGGATTAGTTATTAGAACAGCAACTAACTCTCTCATTTGGGGAGAGGGAAAATTCAAATGCTCACTTCTAAACACTACAGAGACCAGGTACTAGCATAGGGAAGGCAGGGCAGAAGCAACTGATAGCTAAACATTAAGTAGAAATCACAGTTATTTTTGTTTAGTTACATATGGTATGTCATTAAAGTGAAAACATGAGCCACATGGATGTAGCTTTTCAAATGGCAGAAACTCTGTGAGCAGGAATCAAGGCACAATTGCCCTCTGTCTGCCCTGTTACTAATAAATCTAATCTTGGTATCTTATCACTGAAAGAATACTTGTATGTATGGAAAAGGTGGAATTCCACTTGTTATTTTTATGGCTTAATCTACTAAAATAGAGATAGATGTTCTGCAAATCTGGAAAAGAAATGACTTCCTCCTTTTCTACACATTTATAGAGCACTCACCACCGTAGCATTTGAATATTATGGATAGCCAGCAGAATACAGGTACGTACATTTTTTATATTTTTTTTTTTTAACATTCACAGATATACTAGACTACTACAAAGTATATTACAATATGCTTGTGCTCCGTTCTGTTACTTTTCTGTCTGGTCTCTTCCACTGATGGGGCCAGATATTGAAATGTACAAGCACTCTGATCCCTGAAGCACTCAGCAGGGTTCTTGACGATTTCAAAACCTGTCTACTCATAAAAATGGCCAGAGAAAAAGCACAGAGGAACTGCGTATTTGCATATCTGCAACTGGAATAAAGCCAATTTCATAAGTTTGTTGCAGATGCCTGATCCATCTGTGGAGCTGAGATTTGAATAACGGTGCTGAATGCGGTTTCAAAATGTTCACATAAAATATAACAGCAAAAACAACAACAATAATAATAGAACCCTAGGAAAAATATACTTCTTGATGGTGTGGTTACATTTTTAGCCCATTATCCAGCACAGTGTTTTTTTCTTTTTTTAATCATCAGCATATATAAAAAAGCTGTCCTGTGAACAAATTTCTTATCCAGAAACACAGCCCACTGTAAAAACTACACCACTTGGTAATCTTGTCATGCAATGTCTCTAAAGTATTTACAAGAATGTTGGATGTCTTCAAAACTAAATAAGCAGAGCGTGGCTAGCGTGTAGCCAGTGGGTGACAAATCTGGCTGCTTAGCAATGAACAGTGAGAAAAATAAATATGCCGCTGAGCTGCTACTCTATACACACATGTAATATAATGTACCAAGTGGTCCATCTATCAATGCATTTTTTCCTCATTTTGAGGCTCTTAAAAACATTAACCTTGACTGTGTGAATGATTTTTTAAATCTTTGACCATCTTTTCAACCCAGAGTTTAAATGGAAAGTTAGCTTAGTAAGTAACTAGTGATATCTTCTCTACTGGCCACAAGAGATTAAGTTATCAACAGTAATAACAAAATGCTAACACATTTACACATCTGGGATACTCAGTACAACTTGTCTCCTCTATTTTTCTAGTCTGGACATTATGCTCTCCAGGGTTGGGATTGACAATATTGTGAATGGGACCAGTACCAACCATACAGATTGGATTTACAACAATGGGGATTACCACTTCAGAGCTGGATTTAGCACAAAGTAACTACAGCCAATAGCCCATGTCAATTAAAGTCAGACAGGAACATTTTGATACATTATTTTGTTCAAATAAGGATCACAATGTAAGTACTCCATATAAGGCTACATGACTGTGGGAGAATGAGAGAGATACTTAGGACTTATTTTTCCTGACATTTCTTTATAGCAAGAGCATCTTTCCTAGATGGTTAATTTGTTCCCCAGTCTTTTAGGGCCCTGATGCACATCAATTATGGCCGCTTCTCAAGCTATTAACCTGTGGATTGTTTGTATGTTAACAACTTTAAGTGGCTTAAAACACTCATGATGAAGCTCAAAGTCATGCCATTTCAGGGCAGGAGGTGACTGTGGCAATCCTGATCAAACTATGGACACTCTGTCTTCTATACAAATTTGATGGTGATATTTGCAGAGATACATTCATAGTAGTAGTAGTAGTAGTAGTAGTAGTAGTAGTAGGTAGAATCGGAAGGGACCTGAGCAGATCATCAAGTCCGACCCCCTGCCATGGCAGGAAAGAATGCTGGGGTCAAACGACCCCAGCTAGGTGATTATCTTACCTCCTTCTGAAGACCCTCAGGGTAGGAGCGAGCACCACTTCTCTTGGAAGTTGGTTCCAGATCCTAGCCACCCTGACTGTAAAGTAGTGCCTCCTGATATCTAGCCTGAATCTACTCTCGGTCAACTTATGGCTGTTATTCCTCATTACTCCTGGCAGTGCTTGGGGGAACAGGGACTCTCCCATACCCTGCTGGTCCCCCTTGGCCAGTTTGTAGATGGCCACCAGATTCCTTCTCAGCTTCCTCTTGTGGAGGCTGAACAGGATCAGGTCCTGTAGCCTCTACTCATAGGGCCTGCCCTCCTGCCCCTGATCATGCAAGTGGCCCTCCTCTGGACCCTCTCGATGCTTTCCACATCCCTCCTGAAATGTGGAGCCCAGAACTGGATGCAGTACTCCAACTGCAGCCTGACAAGTGCAACCTTGGACCTGCTCGTGATGCATCTGTGGATGCATGACAAGATGTGGTTAGCCTTCCTGACTGCGTCCCCACATTGACGGCCCATGTTTATTTTGGAATCAGTAATGACACCAAGATCCTTTTCTGCCTCTGTGCTGACTAGAAGGGAGTTCCCCAGCCTGTAGTTATGCTGCTGGTTCTTCCTTCCTAGGTGCATCACCTTGCACTCATCAGTATTGAATCCCATCCTGTTCTCTTCTGCCCACCCCTGTAACCTATCTCGATCTAGTTGCAGTCTGTCCCTCTCCTCCAGCGTGCCCACTTCTCTCCACATTGTCATGTCATCAGCAAAATTGAACAAGGTGCTTTTTGCCCCCTTTTCCAAGTTGCCGATGAAGATGTTGAATTCTGCGGGCCTGAGAATCGAGCCCTGGGGAACCCCACTTCCCACACCCCTCCATGTCAAAAATGACCCAACCAACACCACTTTCTAGGTGCAGCCCTGTGGCCAATTTGTGACCCATCTGACTGTGTAGGCATTGATGCCACAGCTGCCTAATTTTTTTAATGAGGCTGGGGTGAGAGACAGTGTTGAAGGCCCTCCTAAAGTCCAGAAAGACTACGTCCACTGTGACACCTGTGTCCAAGGATTTTGTGACCTGGTTGTAGAAGGTCACCAGGTCGGTCTGACAAGACCTGCCTTGAATGAACCCATGTTGGTTGCCCCTAAGCATGATCTCCCCTGCTGGTCCCTTGCAGATGTGCTCCTGGATAATTTTCTCAAAGAGCATCCCCAGGACCAAGGTAAGACTAACAGGCCTGTAGTTTCCTGGGTCCTTCTTCCTACCTTTTTTGAAAATGGGGACCACATCGGCCCTTTTCGTCCTCTGGCACCTCGCCAGAGCACCATGAGTGCTCGTAAAACTATTGCAGGAGTCCCACAATGACCTCTGCCAATTCCCTAAGCACTCAGGTGCGGAGATCATCAGGACCTGCTGACTTGAACACATCTAGACCCACCAGAAGTTCCCTAAATAGGTCCTCACTGACCCTGGGCCTGGCAGCACCTCCCCTGGTCCATTGGGGATCCCAATGTGGGGGATGCCCTGGTCTCTACTTAAGAAGATGGAGGGAAAGAAATTGTTAAAGAGGTTAGCTTTGTCGTCTGGTGTGATGACCAGATTTCCTAGCATTCCCTTTCCTCCAGGGCATTAGCCTGGTTAACTAGCCTTAAATTGGACTTATAATTGTTATTCCAAGACAGCCATGTGAAAGAAGCTCCCAGAGCTCCCAGACCCCGAATGGCTATGGCAATCTCTGAGCTCTACCTGCGTGGCTCCAAAGCACCCTGTTTCATGCATACAAATCCACCCATGGATGAAAGAAAGCTGGCAGTGGCTGCTGTTGGGTGGAGTACAGCCTCCTGCTGGGGAAGCTGCTGCTCCAGGCAGTGTGAGGTCGCTGTGGGTCAATCCAGGCTGCAGGTGTGGGGCTCTGCCACTGCCTGTTTGGATGTGGGAGCTGGCTATGGGTGGACTCTGCTCCCAACTGTGGAGTGAGTTGGGGGAAGCTGCCTGTACCAGCCACCACCTACATAGCTCCTGGTTCCGGCTCTAGCTCCAGCCCTGTGGGCACCAAGGATGGCTAGAGGGGACAAAGCAGAACTGAGGGGGTGGGGGTAGAGGAAACAACTAAGCCCTGCTCAGGCAGAAGTTGCCCAGGCGCTGGGAACACTCTGAGTGATGTGTGTGGCCAGGAGACATGCCTAGATGTGTATGACAAGGATGGAGCATGTGGGTGCCTGGAGATGGGAAGGCAGTTGCTTGCTCAGCCTTGTCCCCACTGCCTCCCTCCTCACCCTGCAGTCTAGAACGCTGCTGCTAAGTTGGGCAAGAGACAAGTGAAGCATAGAGAAATAGAGCTGGAAGCGACTCACCAGACCTGTAGTGGTAAGTCACAACTGTACTGGTGTGGGGGCAGTCAAGGTTTCTAAATGGCTAAGTGCGATTGCTCCAAACTCCAAGTTAGCACTAAACTGATCAACATTTGTGTGGCTCCAAGTACCACATGTAACAAAAGCCCTTAGCTTGTTTGTATCCTCAGCTATATGAGGAGCTGAAGTGAAATATCTATTCAATTTTTGACTGAACTGAATATTTTGCTTCACTTAGAAAAATAGCAGGATCAGACAGTGCCATAGAAATCAAGGCATTTGGGAGCTTTAGGCTTGCTACTTCAAGTTGTATAGAACAGATAAAACTTCCTTCATAGCAACGCAGGTTGCCATACAGACATTTCTATAGAATGAAGAAATCAGTTCAAGGTCTCTGTCCTGGTATTTTAAACCCTCCATGGAATTAGCTATATGAAGGTGTAAGATCAGCTTTTCTTCTCTGACCATGACTTCCCACAACAGTTTGGTTCTACTGGAATAATGAAACTGTCACTCAACAGGGACGACTTGTAATTGCAAAGGATGGGGCTTTCACGGATGCTGGAGTTGACCTGTAAAATTCATTCCCACAAGAGAAAAGAATGACCCAAACCCCAAACAATTTCAGACATAAATGAAAACTAATTTATTTGACTGAGTTTTCCCCAAGGAACTTCTTTACCTAGACAACAATGCACTTATTCTTACAAATGCAGCTTTCTCCTACACTCGTACACAGTAAATGGATCAAGCTAATTCTTCTACCTAATGCTAAGGAAAAAAAAAGAGAGCTTGCCATGCTAACTTTTATTCTGAGGGCACTAAGTTAACAGAATTAGTGCAGAGGAAAAATTTTGATCTTAGAATACAATTTACTTTTTTGTTACATTTGTATATGTACTTTTTCTCATAAGCACGTAATGCATTGTGGCAAATGAGTAAGTTGCTTATGTGCCAAACTGATTCCAGTCCAAAGGCATTCTTGTAAGTAGGAAATTAAACATCTTACCATAAACTCTAACAACATTTTTCCCCATCTGTGCTATTTTCTCCTTTCATAAACACAATGGAGTAACTGGAGTGGATATGTATGAACATAGTTCTGACCTCCCAACCCCTTAACCCTATGGTTCAACTTCATTGTTTCTTATAATCCCTCACATTTGAGGATGACTGTCTTCCATGACTTTCTTATCTGTGGGTCCGAATATGGCTGACAAGGCTGAATTGGGATCCAGAAATTCTGTTGCAACTAGCCACATGTTTCCATGTAGGGTGGGTGGCTCTGGATTCATGATTCGGCCTGTTATATACTGTTTCTTCCACTCCCACTTTTCCCTCTCCTATTGCTGCTGTAAGGTGTCAAGGTGTTCTTTCAGGGTCTTCCTCTATTTTAGGCAGGCCTAGTTTCCTAGAAGCTGATGTTGATCTTGCATTTTTTTCAAGCTGGTCTTGAGGATCTCCTTGAAAAACTTTCCCTAACCTCCTCTTGAGTGTACAACTTGACTGAGCTGTGAGAATAAAGCGTGCTTTAAGAGTCTGGAGTTCGACATTTGGATGATGTGGCCAGCCCAGCAAAGCAGATGTCGGACAATCATCACCTCAATGATTGTGGATTTTCCTTGCTAGAAGACACTAATGTTGGTGTGTCTGGTTCCCCTTGAATTTGAAAGATGTTCCACAGACAGCATTGATGATACTTTTTCAACAACTTGAGCTGTCTTCTGTAGGTCATCCATGTCTCAGCTCTGTACAGTAAAATGGGGATCACAAGTGGTTAATAAACTGGGAGCTTGGTTTTGGATCTAATGTTATGATTTTCAAAAACCTGTTTCCTCAGGCATCCAGAGGATGCACTTGCATATCTGAGGTGATGTTTGATTTCTTTGTTGATGTCAGCCTTCTGCAAGAGATAGCTTCTGATGTATGGGAAATACTTAAATGTTCTTCAGAGTCTCATTGTGAATTTGAATTACTGGAGCTGGGGACTGCTCATTAAGAACTTATTTATGGAGGTCTTAATCTTCTGGGGCACTGACAGATGTGAGGGAAAAACCTCAAACAAATATACTCTACCAGAAGTAGCAGTGCGCTACTTTGACTGGGCTCTGTAGCGTCTGGATAGATTGGGTGCTTCAGTGGTGCTTTGGGCGCTTTTAGCTAATGCCGATTCAATCAGTTATTAGATAGAAGTGCCAAAAAAACTTGACTAAAGCATCTGGTCTGTACAGAAGTTGGGAAAGCTGGCTGCAGCTAACACACTGACTCTTCTGGGCATGTGTTGGGCTTGGTGCATTAGCGTGTGGTCTTTAAAGTACCAGCTTTTTTTCCCCATGTCTACAAGCAGCTCTGAATGTTTAAGTGTCAGTCCCATTTTCATGTATGCCTTAGTAGAAGAAATTGACAATTGCCTGAGGGTCTGTTTCCAAGACGGCACACATTACAGCATCACTAGCATACTGAAACTTGATGACTGAGGTTGGGGTGGTCTTAGTTTTGGCTCAGAGTGGCTGAGATTAAACAGCTTACTGTCCATTCAGTAGTCCACTACAACTGGCAGCTTGCTCAATGTCAGATATAGCATCATAAGAAACATTGAGAAGAATGATTGAATGGTGATGAAGCCTTGTTTAACTCCCATCTAACCCCCACCAAAAGATCTGTGCTAGATCCATTATTGAGAACTGCTGCTTGCATACCAGCATGGAGCAGGCAAAGAAAGGTGATGAATTTCAGTGGGCATCCATACTTCAGCAGGATCCTCCATACTGCTTCTTGGCTGACAATGTCAAAGGCTTTCACGAGGTCAAAGAAGGCCAGGTAGAGAGGTTTATGTTGTTCCTGACATTTTTCCTGCAGTTGGCAAACTGTAAAGATCATGTCAGATGTGCCTCTTGATGTCCTAAACCCATCCTGAGAGGAGGAGCTTTCCAACAAGTGGAAGGAGATGGTTAAGGAGGTTTCTCATGGTAGACAGCAAGGAAATCCCTCTGTAATTTCTATAGCTGAACTTGTCTCCTTCCTTGACAATTGTCACATGGCATCCGTGAGGTCACTGGAGATTTCCCTCATCATTCCAAATCCTTAAAATGAGGGTAGGGAGCTGTGATATGAGCTCCTTTCTCCACTGCTTGAAGATTTCAGCAGGGATTCCATCATCTCCAGATGCCTTGTTGTTGCTCATCTGCTTGATGACTTTCCTCACCTTTTAAAGGCTTATCTCTGATGGGGTGTTGTGGGATTGAATTTGTCAGGTACATGGAGTTTGTTTTACCATCAAGAATGTACTCATAAACCAACTCAACAAGTTCCCATTCAGAATTAAGGTGCACCTCATGACTGTCTTAAACTGGCAGGAAGCCAATCAGCATGTATGCTCTGACTCATGAGCCAATGAAACCAAGGAGGAATTCTATGCCAAACTTGACTAAGTCCTTTCTGATATTCTGGAGGGAAACAGACTTTTTCTTAATGATTTCAACACCAGTCAGAAGGGACTCAAATCTCTGCAACAGAACCATTGGAAAGGAAGGAATATGGACTCACCATTACTAATACTTTGTTCTACCAGAATAGCAGGTGCAAGACATATGACAATACCTGCAATCTAAGCATTGGCACCTGAATGACTATGCCATTGTTTGGGCCCAGGATCACAAAGATGTCCCCATCATACGAGTTATGCTAGGAGCTGACAACTGCTGGACTTATCACAGACTCATCTGCTCAGTTATGTCACTTAACCTGGCATCCAAACAGCAACTGCAGCAGAAGTAAGCCTGATGGAAGATCAATGTCAAAGACTCAAGGACCCAATCAAGTGCGACTTCTTCCTATAATAGCTAAAATTTATTATGCTTTTGGATCCAGGCAGAGTAACTATCTTTCAGACCCTGTCTTTCCTATATTATGCAACGCTTCTATAGCAATCAGATTCTCTGTGATAAACTACAGGGTACAGTTACTGCAGTCTTTGCTTCTCCTGCACTACTTTTAATGCTAAGTAATTTGCCGAAGAAAGCTCTTTATTTGCATGTGCTGCCCTAATTCCTCCAAATGTTAAATTCTGTAATGCATAATATACTATATAACATTATAGTCTCTCCTACAGAATCTTAGGCACAGCTCAAGTCACTTTTCAGAATAGCCACACAGAGGCATGATTATGTCATTTCTGCAATATTCAAACAAAAACTTTATGAACCTAACAATTAGCTATGTTGCTAACAAGAGTCACTGTAAAAAGTATAATTATTTCAGAATAAAAAATTATTAGCATCCCATAGGGTAAAGCTTTTAAAGTTTATGTTATAAGAAAATACTGCTTCAGAGCAATAGAAGTTTATGGTCTAGTATATCTTATAATATTTAGATGTCATGTAAAATATATCATAAAGATAATCCTGCATGTAACATAGCTTAATGTAATTATTACAGAAATGGTGGGCAAATCAGTGCTTCAATATTTAGGCTTACCTTGTGTTTTCACTGGGTCAGATATTTGGCTAGGATCACTAAGTCCATATGCATTAGCTGCCCTTACCAGGAAGAGGTAAATTGCATTTGGTTTCAGCCCTTTAACTGCAAAACTCTCTGTTTTCACATTTTCTGCTACAGTTTGCCAGCTGCTTCCAGATGCATGACTAAGGACAAAACACAGACAAGAGCAGGTTAGCACAGGCTTATTTCACAATACATTATAAATACATGAAAGTGCAACTGGATCACATGAGACTCATAATACCTGAAGGCCTCTATTATATAAGAGGTTGGAGTTGCACCTGAATTCAAATTAGGTTGCCATGACAATGTTACTGTATTTTTGCTGACATCAGTAACCTCAGGTTTTGATGGCGCACTAGGAATCAAGTTTGGGTCAGTGGGTCTTGGTGGCTGTACTGGAACTCCAAATTCTAATAAAGAAGGGAATAAAGAAGCAGTGTATTCAGTTATGTGAGCATCTGTACTGCAATTTATTACAAAAACAGATAGCAATTGTATTTTAATTTCTGATTTTAATTTTATGGTTTATTTTTCTCCACCAAGAGAAGCCCTAATTGATTTACCTTGGACCTCAATGTAAGCACTCCATGTAGCTTCACCACTTGGGGTGGAGGCAATGCAGGTGTACCGACCAGTGTCGCCCAGCTGAGTGGGAAGAGAAGAAAATAAATATTTTAAACAATCAGGCACTCAGTGGGTTAGAAAAGTAATTACAGATCTGCATTTCCCCCCATGAATATGGATAAATGCATTAGAATTCAAAAACTTCCAACCAAAAACTCCCCATCAGCCCTTCCTTCATTCATGGAAAAATAAAAACCAGTGAATATTTATTCAGCAGTGTTTATATCACTGCATAACACTAGCATATTTTTATTTGTGACACAGAACTACACACCAAATCTTGCACTCTATACTTACTTCTTACCTGGAAATACTCCCATTAATATCAACAAGGTGAATATGTACTGCCTATGAACTGAAAACTCCCTATGAACTCAGTACTCTCTTAAATACATGTGTATTGATTTAGCTATAGGACCTCAGCAATAGCATGACTCTAACCCTTGAAACAGGCCTTAACGCTAAGGACAGAAATCAGACCGATAAAATGACCAGAAGCCAGTTCAATCTGTAACACAGCAGGGCTAGGTACTAACATCCAAAAAGCCTGAGGGAGAATCTATCGAAATGCTGCAGTTTCACACATGCAGGGAGCCTGCTCTGATGTGCTGCAAATCCAGCACATCAGAACAGATTTGATTAATCAAGTCTGCTGGAGCACATAAATTGAAACACTCTGGCAGCCTCATGCATCATGTGTACCAGCAGCAGAGTGTGCCTCCACATTGAGAAAATGATAGCAGTGAGCTCTGAACTAAAACACGTTCAATGTGCTTTAGTTCAAAGTACACCGCTGCCATTTTCTTGACTTGGAGGCACAGTGCACCGCTGATACATGTGACACATGGGCACTTTTAGTGTGGCTCTGAAACACATTTTTTAAATGTCCCAAGTTTTCAAAATGGCCAAAAGTTGCTTAAGATAAACCTGGATGGATATATCACAGACTTAACTGATTTAAGTTAAATCATAAAATTGAAATTCTGACCCAGACCCTCTCCAGGTTCAAGTTAATTCATAGCCCCCTCTGCATGCTTTGCGTCTCCCCTGCAAACCTTGCCATGCAGGTTGGGCAGGTAGGCTTGACTCAAGTTGTCTGCTTCACCCAAGCAGCAAGTTGTGCTCTATCTTCTCTGAGCTCCTGGCCTGAGTCATGGTAAGTATGTGGTTGCATTTCCAGAATCAAACGTTAATATCTATTTACTTGCTTATTGGTTCAATCTATACAGCTTAGACTAACCTGTACAGATTGAATCAATTCAGCCTTGGGTTTTTTTACCCTCTGTACTTAGTCTAAGTGGTTCATAGACCTACTCTTACATTAGGATGAATTTTAGTCTTTGGTAGACCAAATACAAGGAGCCCGAACATGCCATTATCACCAAAATCTGAACATTGGACTATATGCCCCCTTCTGTGACTTAATCACCCTCCTATGCTCAAAAAATGAGGAGTTCACTCATATCTCAGTCCAAAAGGATGATCTAGGGGGGAAAAAAAAGCAAAACCCGAACTCAGAATCATCAAAGCATCAAAGGTTCGAATGCTGACCTAAAGAACGATTCATCTTATGACTAGGTAGGTAATCACAGAATCTCCAGTTAAAGTACTGTTGGGTGAGAAATCATACACCCAGACTACTTTTACAAAGTCCGACGTCCCAAGACACAAACTGATACAAGGTAAGAACAGGTGTGAGTAAAGCGTCACAATATTTTATGAGGTTTAATATGCTGGTCAGGAACGAACAAAAATACTGACCCAGTATCCTGCTCCAGAGCTCCCGGAAGCCATTCAAAGACAGGGGCTTAATTACTTTAAAAAATGTTTATGCTGTCAAGATCTACCTTCTATGTACTTTATGCTATATATGCATATATAATTTTTAATCTAAAAAAACCCCGAGTTAAAATGGATACTATATAGGAACATAGAACTGAAATCTTATTTATGAAATTGGGAAAAAATGAAACAACAATGATGCTATAAAAGGATGTTTTGTAAGGACATTGAGTAAAGTTATATTTACAGCGTGGAATTATCAACTCCATTTATATAATAGAGGGCTGAAGCCCTTGCTTATTTCCCAAAAAGGTAAAGATTCATTTTCTTATGATAAAAGTTTCTTCCCCACCCATGTGCGGGTATAAAGGTAGATATATAGATAGAGGTATAAAGTAATTGTATTAGTATTTCTTAGAAGTATTTTCCCTCATGAAATCTGGAGTAATTTGCTAAAAGCTGAATAAGCCGAAGTATTTTAAGCAGAGATAATGAACCATCTGAAGGCACTAAGCATCAAATTAAAAAGACATTAATACTGTTATTTAACATTTCATTAATTCTAAAATTAGAAATTGCAACATAAAATAACCTGAGGCAATACCAAAATGAAACAAAACAAAACAAAGAGAAAGGTGCCACTTCAAGCAAGCTACCTTGGCATAGCGGATCTGTAATGCTCCTGTCTCCAGTTGCTTGATGCGAGAGTCCTGGGTAGAGATGAGGACCCCATCTTTTTTCCAGAGTATTGTGGGTACTAGGGCACCTGTGGCCACACAGGTGAGTACTAAAGTACCATCCACTGCTACAGTCTGATTCACAGGACCTTGGCGAATGACTGGGGGAGGCCGGTCTGCAATGACTGCCAGAAGAAACAACAGGAAATGGATTTCTGCAACTGGAAGCAATTTTGTAATCATCTAAGCAGCAGCAGTGGCTTGAGGCTTTGAAACAAACTAAAGATAATTAAACAAGTAATTAAAGTTAGATACATGCATTATTCAAGACAGGGCAAATTAATATGATGCACAGCTACAGAATATTAAAATGATATACGCTATTTTCAGCAGGAAAAGAGGTTTCATGTATTACGTATTGGCATCTTCTCAGTACAGCAGTCTTAGGAGTGATAATGAAATGAGGAAAGACTTCCTTGTTTCTTTGCAATGGCACGCTGTTTACTGTGTTCTTCTCTTACAACAAAGAAGATCTATTCAGCTGGTGATTTGCAGCATTTATCACCAAAATGAAAGACTAGATGGGAAGGCTACATATGACATTCTCAGTATATTTTTGTTTTATATTTCTAGTTCAACCATGCACTGTTTCCTTGTATAAAGCTGACCAAAGGTTGGATGGAATAAGCACAGATTTGATGACTGAAAAATGATCATTCTTCTTCAATTAAAAAAAATGTGCCTGACATTTTCTTACTCTCATTTCTGTGATGAATTAATCTGTCAGTGCTGCTTTAAAATAAGAATAAGACTCTTTCACACTATTTCAAATTATTTTATTTAATCATTCACTCAGTATAAATTAACTGTTGTTATTATTATAGAGGAGACATCTATACAATTGTGTTTACCAGAAGAAAAATCAAGTTCTTCAGAAGTAAAAGCTATTGCATAGTTCTTCAGCAGCTTCAACTCCTACCTCATGATATCCTCTTATGAATTAAAAGTCTAAAATAACCATAACTTTAAACTGCATTTGGTGGGGAGGTGATGCAACTTGAGAGCTGATTTGTTAGTCTGAAATATAAAACTGAGATCATGATTATTTGTGATCATTAAACATCCCACACACTTTTTGTAACAGTTGCATCTTCACATTGCCATTTTGGCCAAAAGCCACCTTTTTTTTCAAATGTATAATTTATTCTTTACTTGCTATCCTAATCTGCTGTGATGTATTGTTACACTTTTTTTGGCTGTTAACAACTTTGTCTCCAGACATGGCTGAGATAATTCTCTAAGTAGTTCGTATTTCAGTTTGTTATGTTGATAAATTGTTCTGGGTCCATAGGAGTGGGAGGTACAATATAAACAGACTATAATCTTTTTCTCTGAGATTTTTTTTTTATATAATATACATTTGTTTTGACTTCACCATAACAACTTACCTAAGATACTCTTTGATTTGTTAAGAGTTGTAACAGTATCCTAACATAGAAACAGGATGAGAAGCATTTAAGAATAAAGTCTATCATAGATTGTATCAATGCGAGTCTGCTGCTATTGGCAGAACTGACTTTCTAATGATATATACTCATGTAGCCACTCCCTAAGTTCATTAGTTGACCTGTGTTCTGTCAATGTAGTTCTAGTCAATGAAACTTCCACTGACTATGATAAGAGGGAATGACTTCATGATTTCATTGTTTGCATACTGCAACTTAATTTATCTTATGCTTATGGACTAGCAGAGAGGCAAGCTGCTTTTGTTAAAATGAAAAAAAAATACTATGCCCCTGTGTTACACAGAATAAGAATTATGTACAGCCAATGTAATAAGCACTAGTTTATGGTGATTTCTTTGATTCTTTCTAATGTTGTGGGGCTGTTTTTTTCAGGGAAAGGCTCACTGAAGATCTTTTTCCCTACTTCCTCTTGCCTTTACATTTCCTCTTGAATCCATGAGCTTTTCTCCAGTAGAATTGGGCTAAATCTACCTTAATGAGTATGATTTTGCTATTTTGTCAGCAGTTAGGAAATTGTATGAGGATTCAAAGTCCAAAACTCATTCTTCTAGAGGTTAGAAGTTAGCAGTCAGCTTCTCTTCAGAGTTCACATTATGCTGCTTCTACTGGACTGCCTCCAGTTTTGTAAACGGCAAATTTATTTGCTTACTAAACTACTTTCTCTGCTTTTTTTTGGCTCAAATGATCCCAATCCAGTTAGACCTTTTCTCCTTAGAAGCTAGAATTATTATTATTATTATTTAGCATTGGACAAGTTATAGTGAACACAAGTGGATCATTTTTTGAAGCCCATAATCCAAATAGATCCTTTATTTTTTAAATCAGTCTCCAGGCTTTTCTGAAAAGTAGTCTGTATCTTCAAATGGCTTTCCATTCACAGTTACCAGAACTTAAATCTTCCCTTGACTTTCCCATAAGAGAACCTCATATGAAAAGTACTGATTAACCTTTGTTGCTTCCAAGCTGAAATATTAAATCCTAGGAGACAGAGCAGGCACTATGGTACTTAGTGAAAGGCCAAGGAAAATTTAAACATGGTAAAGTAATTCGGTACAAAACAGTCACCCAAAAATGAACAATGTAGAGAAACTAAAGATGAATTAAATTAACAAACAGAGCTAAAGGAGACATTAACAGCTCAAGGAACAATGGCATAATGTGCAGTTCAACAACCACATTGAGAATTTAAAAAAAGTACAAATGGCATCATGGACAGTGCACTAGGATACAAATCCTTTTTACCCAAGACAGACAAGTCATCAAAATTGCTGTGGTTCATTGCTGTGGTTTACAACAAATAAACAACAAACAAGCAAAATTGGTATTGGCAAAATAAATATCTTCACTTTACCATCAGTAACTTCCAAGTAGGCTTTTGTGGTGATACTTCCTGCAACATTTAAAGTCTGGCAGATATAGTAGCCAACATCAGACCTCTGGACATTTGTGATAGTGAGATCACCTGTCTGGGAGACTGAAAAGCGGCTGGATGACTGAGGCGGTTGGTATGAGAAAAGCAGATTCTAAAATAAGTATGTAATCAGGAGAGGGAGGAAAGACATGGGTTAGACAAAATAGAAACACATTGGTAAATTTATTTTAATATATGAAATCATATATAAGCTCATTAATATAAACTCATCATTTACAAAAAATTTCTATACCTGTTTTAAACATATCATCACTGTTCATGTGTTACATGAAGCAAACAGCACTGCTGGGACATGTTTCTGATGAAAATGTAGGTTTACTTGTGTACACATATGTGTATAAACCTTACAGGCCCAATCCAATATTCATTGTCAAGGGACATGTCTACATGCTCATTAACACATTTTGCTGATGCACATTAAATTTAGTATGTCCACTGTGAGCCACTAGAATGTGTTAGCCTATATTAATGTGCATTAGTAAAAGTGAGTGGGTTTTTTTTATGATGCTTTAATTCACATTAAGATGGGCTGATGCCCATTAAAACTCATGTGTAGGTGTGCCCAAGGTACCTACTTACCAACTTAAAAAACCCATGGAAATAACCTAATATACATACAACTGTGGTAGTGTAGTCTGTGCACACAGTAAGTAATATTCATGAAATGTATAGCTTGCACATCTTTCAGGATCAAAGCTACCATACTTCTTACAGCAAAAATAATTTTCTTTAAAAAATAAATTTAAAAAGATGGTGGTTTACCTATTTGCATTCTAACTTTTATATGCCTTAAGAATGGATAAAGTAACTAACAGGAATGTGCTGTACATTTTTTTAATGATCTTGTTTTAGGCTCTTTAATCATTGTTTTCCTATTCTATAATCAGACATAATTTATAATGAAGCCCTGTGTCAGTTTCCCTTGGTGCAGTTTTGGTATGAATTTACACAGTAAGCTACAAACAGTGGTTACAAAAGTCAGAGTTGAAACCACAATGAGTCACATGTGTTATATCAAATACTGGTTTCCAATTTCCGGCTGACTCAAAAATTTAAAGAAAAAAAATAATTAAAGTTCATGAACACTGGATTCATTTTTCCTTCTCACCTGACTGCAATTGTTTGGGGCTTTTTCAGGGGTTTTTTGTTTTTGTTTGGTTGGTTGGTTTTTGTCTTGTTTTGTTTTTTGAAAGAAATTCCCCAAATCAGCAGGCTAAGAATTCTCTGACTGCATACAATATAAATACAAGAAACAGTTATCCACCATCTCTTTCCATTCAATCCACAAAAATAAGAGATTTTGTAATAAATAAAACACTAACAGCCTCCCATCCCCAAAAAACCCCAACCAAACAAACAACTCAAACCCTTGAAAAAGACACAGCATATCAGCCTATTTATATTATCAGCTACAACTGGAGGAAACCAGCTAAGTATTTATCTTGCTATAGCATATTTAAACAAATACTTAACAAACAGACTTAAGGAACCAGTATCTAGATATGTACTGGTAGGTTTGGACTTTTGTTAAAAAAAAAATATGATGGTTTGCCATGCTTAAGAGCCATTTAATTAATCACTGAAAACTCATCCCGTATATGCTATCCCTTCATTCAAAAGTTCCTTTCATAATGATATAACACCCACTAACATCACCAAAACCGTCTATAGTGCCTTCCATCTGTGGATATCAAAGCATGTTACATGCTTAGTATTGTCATTTCCATTTTACAGATGTACAAAATAAGGATCAAGGAAAAGCAGCTTGCTTAGGCCACCCAACAGACCAGTGATAGAGCTGAGAATGTAAATCATGTCAGTCGCAAGCCATTACTGTCTCCACTCCCATGCAGCAGTATGAAAAAATATATGCATGCATGTTAGTTAGCCACAATTATATTTTTGGGGTTGTATGAAGACATAAAGCCCAGATTCATGATTTCCTAAACTTTGGTGATATGTAGGTCTAATAGTACAGTTTCACAAATTACAGCATTAGACCTGCATCCAGATTCTTGTGATGGTTGGATTGAGGGTTTTGTTTTGTCCTATCTCTAAGTACTCATATCTCTAATGATCTAGTCAATCCATATCACACCTATTTCACAATAATGAAATAGTAAATAAAATTAAAATAAACACAATGCTGAAAATCAAGGTGTGCTTTTCAGCTGTTTATTATACAAATGTTTAAACACTGGGAAAAGCAGTAATAGTGAACCAAATATAGCTTTACTTTTTTGTTCAACCAGCTAAAACAACACATTTTAAAATGTGAATAATGTGTATAGCTGCAGCTAAAATGGGGTTCCAGCATTTTAAGGCGTAGCAGTTATATTCTGACTAGTCCAAAAAAATACTGAATTAAGAAATGTGTTCCATTTGCCTGGCATTATTGCTTTAAAAAAGTGGCAAGGAAAGCAAAGTGAAAACTGGCTTTACCTGACTTCCTTCTCTCCGCCAAAAGATGGCTGGTTGAGGGTTTCCAGTTGCTTCACATTGGAAAGTCACTGTTCTTCCCAATGCAGCCACCTGGTCACGAGGCTTCACAACAAAATGAGGAGGCTCTGAAAGAGGAAAAAATATACTAATATCAGCAGTCTTCACTAAAAGCCAGAGAGAAACTTGGTGGGTGCCTGAGCACCACTTTTTAACTGTGTAAAATGGACTATGTTATGAACAGCACTCTAATAAAGAGATGAAACACAAGGAGATTTTGGCTCCCAAAATCAAGTGCTCGAGATTGTTCCTTTGGGTGCTATACCACCATATTAAGTCCCAGATCGTGTATCTCTTATTCATGTTGGCAAATACTTAGAAAAGCAAGTCCCACTAACTTGAGTCAGATGACCTACAGAAGTAAGCATATGCCAAGGTGAACAAGTATGACACAATTAAGCTTTAAAAAGATGAGAATAAGCACAAGTCAATATGAAAAAATATTGAAGCTACACATGACCCCCAAGCACAATTTGTCCAGTCATGTGTTACATGCTATTGAATAACTATGAATTCCAGTTCTAAGTCATCATCTTTGGAGAGAGAGGGAAAAAAAGCCACTTAATGGCTTGAATAAAGATTTTTGATATAATCAGGGTCTCAAAAAATTTCAGTGCAACTGGAAAGCCCCAGAATGTTACTGTGCAAATTATAACCATTTAGCATCTTCAATCCAATTATTTTAGAGAAATGAATTTAAAGCAACAGTGGAGCTGAATGTTTCCTTCATTTACATAGGCAAGGGCATGTTCAAACAAAATATATATGTAAATGAAGGCAAATTTGAGACATCTGCTCATTCTAACATTATACATCGTGCTAGCATTGTCCAAAGTGTTTGATTTATACAGACTTAAAAAAAACAACACTTCATCTAGCAGTAAATAAAATGTCAAAAAATTGTATCAGTTAAATTAAAAAAGAGTCAATACAGTTGACAGAATTAGATATACTGGTGGGGCTGCTCCAGAAATACCACTATCTGTTTTTAAGCTATCCCCTTCTTGCAGTTGGAAAAAAACTGCATTAAAGCTTTTTTACTTTCTATTTCCACTCCTGAGAATCATTTCTTATCAGCTCTTCAATCCTAATTATTCTCCCCTTTTGTCTGAGTTCAGAATGATGGGAATGTTTTGATTCAGACTTCTAATAACTGCACATTTATATTTCTTTCTTTTTTTAAAAGAGTTTCCTTTACATATGACCTTTTCTTTTAAAAACAGTTTAGAGGTGCAGCTTAAAGTACAAGATATGAATCAAACATTTGTGACTTATTCTGACTATAAAAGTCCTTTCTGGACAATTTGCTTTTTTTCTTAATGCAGGAAAATATTTTAGTTATCCATTTCTCTCTGCTATGTCTATGCTCTCTATCTAGGTCAGAATAAAAATATATACTGTTCCTATATGGCCCCTGCCTTTTTGTGGAACCCTTAGAGAAAACACTGGGCTGATTTATATTTGGACCCAAATGTTATAACATAAGCTGAACTGCCTTGCTGAGCAACTACACAAGATTAAGGTCAAACTGACCCATGGGGGCCACTGTACTTTTAAAACACCAAAACTGGAGACATTCAATCAATATTAATATCATGGAAGGGAGGCTTTTTGACAGCTGTGTAAGGGGTTTAATTTAGGATTGCAAATAGGATGGGAAACCCATGGGTAGTTTCCACTGGCCTGTAAGGGAGTGGAACTGAGGACTTGGAGTATGCCAGTTTCTCAGTATGCCTATATGGCTAGTTGAATTCCCATTGGGTGAACTGAACACAAATTTAAGGCGGGCTGACACTCCTGGCAAAATGCCTCACTCACAAAGAGAGAATTTAGGATGTCTAAATTCTGTGTTGGTGCATTAATACTTGAAGCATTAATATTTTCTGGTACTCAAGAGATTACATATTCATAAACAAGGTACTAAATTGTTGACCACTGGAGAGGCAGCTGAGCCATTTAGTTTCAAATTACTGAAAAGGGCTGTTCAGGGACTGTTGTGCAGGAGGGAAAAGGGGAGTAGAAATGCCAGCCAGATGGTTATATAGGGTGGGATTCATAAAAACATTTGGGGTATTACTCTAATGCTGCCACCACTGAAGAATTAAATTGCAATGGTTTTTATGGCAGCTAAGTTTGAAAATTCTACACATAATTCTACACTGTATTGAATAATTAAAAAAAATCCAAAATGTTCTTTTAGGTTTCTTTTCATAGAGTAAAATCTGTGTGGCATGTCATGACTACATTATAAAGCAGGGGTTTTCAACCTTTTAACTAGTATACCCTTTCTGTCTAAACGTTTCAGCTCGTTTATATATTTTTCTTGTTTTTAAGGGGGGGGGCACATTAAGGGAGGGTGAGGGAGGGAGTGGGACAGGGCAGAAACTGCACAGCTGGAGCAGTGACAGATGGAATCACAAGAGTGATTTGTCTGGGGGGGGCACGGGGAGTGGGGGCTATGCCGCTGTGTGCACCCTGGCAGAAGCCCGCGGGGCTTATGCTCCCCAGATATGTGTGCAGGGCAGAGGCAGCTTCTGCTGCAGTCTAGATTCTGCATCTCACTGCCACTGTCCCAAGAGCCACATGACACCGTGTGCCTGCTGCTGCTGAACAGGCAAGACACATACACAAAAACACACGCAGATGCAGACACACACACACAGACACATCTCCTAGCAGCTAAGGTGTGTGCAGGAGAAAGGAGCGGGGGAAAGGGAAGAGGCGGGAGGTGGTGGGGAGGCAGATTGAAAATGGCAGGGAAGACAGTGTGTCTCTGTGCCTGCTCCCAGGAGCAGGGTTAGGAGGGGTGAGGGCAGTGGGCTGCACAGGCACCACCTGGATGCCTGGGGGAAGGAGGGGAAGTGGGGGGAAAATCGCATGTGGCAGCTGCCACTGCCTCCATGCTACTGTCTAGTTGGTCTCACATATGGCACCTCCTGTTTGGCTTGTGGAGGGGCACCACTGCCCTCACCTGCCACACTATTCCTGGGAGTGGGCACAGAGTGAGCTTAAATGGGGAGGCTCTACGGTTTGCCAGGCGTACCCCTCCCCTGGGTAAGAAGCAAAGTATGGGAATACACTAGGGAAGATGCTGCTGCCACGCCACAAGGCGCACTCTGTCCCTGCCCGCATATACCCCCTATACATACCTCTGGATGACAACCCCTGCTATACAGGATGATGTAGTCATTAGCTATTTAGGGGGTGGGTAATCCCTTCCTCCTGGCCTTGGGATGTTTAAGACAAAAATTAATTAATTATATAGGAAAACATTAGGTTTTACATGTGTGGGAATAAGTGAAAAGTGAAAATTAAGATTCAACTTGTGCATAACTGGAAAAAAAGACAAAAATTTGCAACCCATTACCTTTGCTCTTTGCCACAAAATTACCCATACTTCCTGCAGAATCTATTCTGTGCAGTCTGTCTTGTCAATAACAAGGAAAGGATGGAAGCTGATTGGTTGAAGGACATGGAAGGGTATGGATGGAAAGGGGAAGAGAAGTTCCAGTCACAGTGACACGATGATTAGAAGATGGCCAAGAAAATTTCAACTTACCAGACACAACTAAAAACAAAACAAAACAAAAAGAAAACATGGAATAAATAAAAGTAAACAAATATGAAACAAACCAAGAATAAAATAAAATAAAAACCAACAGGATCCTTAGTAAGGATCTTAGAAAGCACAATTATATTTTGATATGTGAAAAATATGGCACAAACACAGAACTGTTATGCCATTAATTTTAAAGTAGGATTCCCTATTGATTTCTTAAGGGAAGCTGCCCAGTATAATGGATAAGGAAGTAAACCATGACTCAAGAGACTTGGGTTCTATTCCAAGCCCTGACAACAGACTGCTGTGTGATCATGGATAAAATATTTTAATTCCTTTTTCCCCCAATTCCCCTGTGCTGATGAGGTCTCCACAGTAAAGCTGTTTGAAACCTCTCCTCAGTGGGAATGATGACATTTCATCCCTTCCTAAAACATTTGGAGCTACTGGGATGGGAAAAGCTCTCTTTAAGCTAACAATTTAATAGGAAATTAATTTAAAAATAAGAGGTATGGAATACCCTTACGCTTATGTCCCAATTTGCAAATTGTGTACAATGACTGCATATACTAGAACCTGTACTATTCAGTTTTCAAGTCCATAAGTATATTTAATGGTGTAATGAAATTATCCCACCTCTGATACTTTTCCTTTCTGCACTGTTAGGGGCATATTCAAATACAGACATTTAATGCAAAATAGTGTAGCTCCAAAGATGCAATCATGTGAAACACAAATATATACATATAAATACAAACATATACTTCTCAATCATAGTTGAAAATTATTATAATCCTGGATAGTTAGTTTGTTGCTCGGTAGTTAGTTTTACCTCAAAATTATAAGCATGTTGTAAGCATCAATATACTAGCATTAAAAACAGAACAAAATCAAACCCACTTCCTATATTTCCAAAATCCATTGCATTTTCTAAAAAATATAATCAAATACAAAGTAATTAGTATAAAATAATTAACTAAACCATCTGCAATAAGCAGCAATTCATATTTACTTTTTTAAACATATCCTGCGAATCTTAAGCCTTTCAATACCATTATTAGGTTGGTTTTTTTACCTTCTTTATTGCTTTTTACTCTTTCCCATAGAGAGTAAAAATAACTACTGTTAAGCATGAGTACATTTTCATAATGAGTTGGTAAACACCTGCAATATGCCATCCTCTGATAAAACACATGGAGGAAACTAATACTTGGTCTGTCAAAACTGATTGGGCACAAGACATATAAGCTTCCTGTCCAAATAAATGGAACATATTGTAGACTGCAGGTGTGCTATGAAAATGAAGTGTACATAAATAGTAATTATAAGAACAGAGTATTAAAAAAGTCTGTCTTCTAGAGTAGACCAACTGAATGCAATAAAAACTGGATGACATACAGAATGCTTTTCAGGACAAGTAGAGGTGTTTATTGTGGGAGAGGATGGAAAAGAAGGGAAGGGAAGAAATGACTGGAGAGGTTAAAAAAAATTATCTTCAGTTTTAGGAAAGTAATCTGAACATATGGTAGATTTCATTTTAATGGTTAGATTCACCATTTCCTGAAGGGAAAAGTAGAATAAATAATTCGGTCTGTATTATGCAGGCAAATCAAGGGTGCATGTCAGATGTTGTCAACTGATGGCCCACTGGGTCTCTAGGCTATAGTTTCCTACTCATCTCAGAAGTTGAACTTCAGGCCACTCTTAAGCAAGCATATAGGTCCCCTCACAACCTTTTTCAACTAAACAGCTACAAATATGATGTCCAAATTGCTTCAAATTACAATATGACAGACTTTGGAATTTGTACATCTCCATTAAACAAACAACTCCCCCATAATTGATATATCATGTCAAAAGAGTTTGATAAGAAAACAAGGTTCAAATTAACGTTCTTACAAGTACTGAGCTTCTTTTTTTTTCTAGAGAATTTTGCAATTGTATGTTAAGAATAACTGTCAAGCAAATGCATGTTTTGTCCACCTGTAAAAACACAAGGGATACTGATGTATGAAAATAAATCCCTTTTGAAACAATGCATCACATAAGACGCAGGTTTGTGGTAAGGACAAAGGGTGAAAATTCATAGCAAAAGTGAAGCAGATCCATTAAAGGAGTATTGTATGCTTAAAAAAGTAAGAGTTCAGTCTAAGCTTTATTAATTGGCTATAAAAAACAGACATTATAATTTTAAAAAGGATAAATTATTTTGCAGTAGTCTTTATTTTTATTGGACAGAACTTTTTATGTTGTTATTAAACAAGTTAATTACCCTATCTGCAATGTCTTTTCACAAAGCAATGAGGGGAAAAAAAAACAGGAAATATATTATTATTACCATGAAAAGCAGAAGAGTAAAATTACTGCTTTTTAAATTATTTTCTTTAAAAGGTGAGATTTATAGTGGAAGAAATGCCTTAATTTTGTTGAACTAAAAAGTGTTTTGCAGATTAATGAGGTGACCATGTAATATCTCATTCATGGCAGCAAACCCATTTATCTCAATGGGATTGCTGATGTCAATAAGTCAACTCACAAGAGTGTGAGTTTGTAAGATCAAGCCCCAAAACTACATACCAGCACAGTTGCCAGATGTTAGTGAAGTAACTACTGTAACTTGACAGATGTACAAAGATGCCCAAAAATAGCTCCAACAGACCATATGTAATGCCTACATTTCTGAATAGCATGTTCTGTAATTTTCCCCGCAAATTGTATGCAAATGTAAACCTATTGTTCTACTGTATTTATTCTGGTTTTAAAAATAGTTTTATAAGCAAGCTGACAGGGCATTGGAGGGGGCACAGAGCATTTATGATGCATTTGGCAAACCAGAGCAGTTCTAGAGGGGAAGGTGTAGAGTGGAGGATGGTCCCTGAGGAAGAAATGTTGCATTGTGGGACAGCTGCAAATTGCAGACACCTCGCTTGTTTGCAAGATGCTAGATTACTGAAGTGGATAGATGAACAGGTGCAGAAGTTCTAAGTGCTAGAATAACATGGACATGTTAGAAGTGGCATGCATAAAATGAAGCAATTCTACTCTCGCTATTGCTTCTTTTTAAGAGATTCTAAAATCCAGAAGTCCTTTCCTTTCTAGTCTGTCCTCTAATTTCAAAGTTAAACTGCTTAAAAAAAGAAAAGGTCTTCCATTCTCTCACTACTTAAGTATGTTCCATTCCTCACATTTACAAGCTGTGAAAGCCAATTATATGCTTTTTATTCTTATAAGGAAGATTTAAGTTGTATAGACTTGGTAGCACAAAGAACAAATGAGTACAAATACCACATAGTTCTTTGTTCACTTTTTAAAATATATTAATCAGTATAGAAGTTAGATACAGTCAATGTTTTGTGTTTCCTTTCTCTTTCAATGGTTTGTGTTTATGTGCTACTCTCATCTTATCAAAGCAATCTGAAACCTTCAGTATCCTCAAGATGCACATTTATCAGCAGTCATTCATGTAAAGTATCATTTTCTACAGAGGAAGAAAGGAAGAGCAACATCTCCAGATCTGAGAAAATTTAAATCCTGCCATTCATCTGTCTTCATGCTATAGCTAAGGGAAAATGATACTTTGTACATTACTGGAGAATCAGAGTATCCCTTTTCACCCTCATTCTCCTCTCACCGTACAGAAATGGTATTTTCAGTTGCTACTGAAGTGCAGACACACAGAATAACTTCTTTATTTTCAGATTTTTCGTTAAAAATTATGTTCACCAAGAGACCAGACTGCATTACCTTAATTCTTGATGAGTATTTAAACCATAAATAATTCCACTGGCATCTGTAAAATTACATCATGGGTATTGTGCTACTAGTTGTGAATAGTGGTATCATGAAATAGGTACAAATAGGTAGTATAATTATCATTTTAATACAGTATGGCAGACATATCTGTACTTGTTTCTGAATATTTTAGACAAAACTGATCTATGATTCTAGTCTGGAGTATATGCATTTATATTTCTAAAAATTACAATATTCCCTCATATTTCCGACTGTGAGATGAAGTTTTGACAGTCATTTATTGACGTGGTAAGGAGGAACTACAATTGAACAATGTAAGGAATGTATCTCATGTGATGATGAAAAAGGTGACATGATAATAGAAAATCAATGTAGAGTGTAAATAACAAGGCCGGAAAGGAAATATTTAGAATAATGACCGGGAGGGTGGGGCGGGGGGGGCGTGGCTGGAATAGGTGACCTTGTAAGTTCCCTTCCAGCCCTACTTTCAATATGATCCTATAAAACCACAAGCAAAAATACCCCAAGAAACCCAGAAAACAGGTAACTAGTTGCAAAGGCCTTAAATTCATAAAGATTTTCTGCATCCTGCTTGAAAGAATCACATGTGGCTTGATCTCTGCAATGTGTATATCAAACAATTCTGCACTAGCATTATCATCCATACCAAAATGCTGCTAGGTCTCTTAATTATTGCAGGGTGAAGAACTTCATCACTGTGCAGAGGACTCTCTCAAGGTCCACATACCACACAAGTCTCTCAGAGGCCTTTTTGGTTCTTAAAAGCCTGTAAACTTTTGAATATTTGGCCACTTCATTTTGGTCCTTACATGGAACCCAACTCTTCTAAAAAAAATAGCTTTAAAATTACAGTGTACTTATACCTGGCTCCAGCCCACCTTTGCTGTTGTGTTTCATCTGTAAAATTGGGTATACCTGCCTCACTGGATCTTTCTTATGGAACTACAGGATCATCAGCTGAAGAGTGCTGTATAAGTAACTGCTGTGAAAAAACTTCTTGTAGGTGGCAGTCTGGGGAGAAACTTGCACTATTTATCTGGACATCAGGCTGTGCTGCAACTATCTATGAAATCATTAACTTGTTATTCTCTCCATAATAGCCACTGAAAAAGATTTTCATTAGAAAATCCAAAATGTATAAGAGAAAAAGACATTTTGTTTTCAAAAGACAATGAGTTTTCAGGCTAATGCATGAATTCAACATGTGTATATAAATCCTGTAGTCACCACCTTGAGGTTACATGAGCTCCCCTACAGAGATTCTATGACAGAGAACAAGTTACTTAAGAAAATTTAGTTCCTTCACAAACTTTCCTTCCAAAGAAAGAGAGTCAGTTTAGAGAACTGATATAAAATATGGTATATATGGTATATATTTTTATAAACCACTGACAATTTAGAGAGCCCTGGGTGGACCTGAATCACTACTATGTTACCCCAAATTTGTATTGGTGTAATTCTATTATACAAAAAAACCCTGGAGCAATGAAATAATCTAAACATTTTTCAGTCCAGCACTTCTTGGAGAAGATACTGTTTCTTCCTCTGTATTTAGTGAAGACTCTGGTGGAGTCTAAGTTATTACCAATACTAAATTTATATTTCTGCCTGCTTAAAAAGAGAAAAAACAAGCCAAGCCAAATTTTAAATATAAAAATATATGCAAAAAATACAAAATAAGAGCATACAATAATAAGAGCATAAAAGGAACACAACAGTCATAGCCTATAGACCTTGTTTCAGTACTTTGTTGATTTTTTTCAAGACAGAATTGAAAAACAGAGTAGCTGTTTTCCTCGGGCATCTGTTTATGGGACCATAGCTGTCATCTTAAGAAAAAAAAATGCTTAAAATTAATTTAAAAATTCCTCAATTAAAGTTTTTGAATGCAACAAGCCCAGGACAAATGGTTACCAAGCACTCACTAAAAAGAGAGTACTACATGCCACAGAGAAGTAACTTCTGAACATGAGAACATCTCAATTGTGATATGCTATACAAGTGAGGAATTTTGTTGAATGAACAAAATAGTTTTTGCTAGGAAGAAAAAATAATGCTAAGGGAAAAAATGGAGTTCATATGTGATAGATGCAAGGCAAAGCTACCTGGTGCCTTCTTTATAAACAATAACAACAAATAATGAAATAACAGGAACTTCTTAATTACAAGTGGCAACAACTTTACATAAATGAAAGAATGTATGCAAGACATCCCAGCCAATTATGTCAGTATCAGGAACAGAACTTCATATTTTTCCCTTTTGATCCTATTAGAAAAAGTCAGTAATAGAAAGAACTACATTTTTGCAAGAAGAGACTAATTTCATTTAGTCATGATGACAAAGCAAATCAGTCAGCCCAATCCAATCAGTGCTTCTGCCGGCAAAATACTTAGCTACACTTCACCACAGGTTATTTTCTGCCAAAAGACCTCTACTGCTCTACCTAAACTACCGGTAATCTTGGAGGGATAGAGATTTTAGAAAAAGGCCATAAAATCTGGCCTGATAAGGAGACAAACACAACTCTAAGGCAGTTTCTTAGATGTTGAAATGCTCTCAAGAGTGCCAGCAGCAAATGCTGGTATTTAACTTCGGTGATGAGGAGAACCAATTACAGTTCTCTTATGTGAAACATTCACTGAAAGGAAAAAGTTCAATGATTCTGCACTGTGACCAGACGGGGGTA
The DNA here is from genome assembly GCA_030014935.1 of Caiman crocodilus. Classification (NCBI taxonomy): domain Eukaryota; kingdom Metazoa; phylum Chordata; order Crocodylia; family Alligatoridae; genus Caiman; species Caiman crocodilus. The sequence goes on along the minus strand of JAGPOW010003316.1, from coordinate 21,141,861 downwards.
AAACAAGTAGCAGTATGCCCAATACCAGTTCAGACAGTATCATGTATTGGCACACAAGGGACATGCATCATAATCACAAGATAAATATTTGGACCAAATTGTTGGGAATGTATATGCAGAGCAAACTGAAGTGGATACAAATAAACCTAAATAAATTCCCTCTCCAGAAAGCAGCACTGACATATCCAGTGTGTATCACCCTGGCTTGTAGCAGCATGTTTTTACTTGCACTGAAGGATCTTGATATAGCTCCTAATTACATGCTGTTTCTTGTACTGTGATGACTACTAACAGTACTGAGCTGGTCACATTATTAATGAAAGAGCATTTCAGTACCCAGCAAAACAAATATTAGGCTGTGTACAAACATGCATTTAAAATGGTTGAAAATTTATACCACCAGAATCAGGAATGATTCCAGATCAGAGTGACCCTAGCCCCTGGAAAGCATGAGGGTCTTTCTTTTGGCTCCACTCCTTCTGGTCCCTGGGAAGAGTGAAGTTGCACAAAAATGCACAAACATTTGTTCTCCTAGGAGTAACTTCTAAATTGTTGTAGTCAGACTCCTGAAGCAGCCATTTTTGTTTCAAGAAAATAAGCTGGAATGTATGTATACTTGTAGTTTCTAGCAGGAGAGCAGCGATTCTCCAGGTAGAAACTGACTGTCTGTATGTTATCAACTGGTACACTGAGCCTCTTGGCAATACAAGGTGTGAGTGCAATGTTTACAGCACAAAATCCAGAATCTGACTGACTAAGTATAAGCAGTCAAAAAGCCCAAGGCTGAATTGATTCAATCTTTGCAGGATAGTCTGAGCTGCAAAGATTAAACCAATAAGAAAATGAATAGACATTCACTTTTGACTCAAGAAATGCAACTACATGTTTGCAGTGGCTCAGGCCAGAAGCTGGGGGGGGGCACTACAGCACAGCTCTCTGGCATGTAGCCAGCATGGGCTGTGTGTTCGCTTCCTTTTCCTGCTGCTCCAGAAATCTCTGGGATTTGCAGTCCAGATTCACAGTAGCAGGACTCTTCAGGGTTGCTCATCATTTCCTCTTCCTGCTTCCAGGTAGCTCTGGGATTTGTAATACACAGTTGCAGTTAGCTCTAAGCAAACAGAGCAGGGCAGCTCCATACTTGGGGGAAGGAAAGTTCAATCCCCTCCCTTGCCACAGACCTGGGGTGGAGGGCATCAGTGAGCCAGTCCTCATGCAGAGGGGCAGAACCAGTCCTGCTCTTTGGAATGGACAGTACAGCTTAGTCCAGGGCTGCAAAGCATGCTAGAATGCTGGGGGCTCTGATTTAACTTGAAACAGGAAGGGGTCTGGGACAGAAGTTTCATAAGCTGGTTTGAATTAAATCAGTTAAGTCTGATACTACCTTCAACTAGGTTTATTTTAAACTAGTTTCAGCCATTTTGAAACTGGTTTCTGTACACTGAACTTCTGGTCTGTTACAGGTTTCAACCAGTTTTCGATGACTTAAAAATTGGTTTGTATGTAACTTCTGTACCTGGCCTTAATGGTTAATACAGACCAGTATCTGAATTTAACATAAATACTTTTTTAAATAAGAAATAAATATTGACCTAAGTGCAATATGAAAAGATTGTTTTGTTGAGATTTGAGGACTGATGACCATAAGGGATAAAATAAACTTTAATTTACCTTTTATTCTTGGAATTTATAGGAGAAATACACAATCATTAGGGAGGTATATCTCTTACCATATGAATTCAAATGAATAAACAACATATATGATATCTCTTAGGAATGCTTGTCTTTTACTGGTAATCACTAAATCGATTTTCTAGAAATAAATACAAAAGAAAAAAGGCCATTATTGCTTTTATATGCGTTTAGCATGATTTGAGATAATCTAATTTTTTTATAACATAATTGATAAACTGGTGCATATGCTTTAATTAACCAGTAGATAATAGTATTCAATATGTACTAAATATATATGCGTGTGTGTGTGTAAATAAAATCACTACATATTGGATACTATTATCTACTGGTTAATTAGAGCATATGCACCAGTTTATCATTTATGTTGTAAAAAATTAGATTATATCAAATCCTGCTAGTCAGATTATATAAGAAAATCCTAGTCCATCCCCTTATTTCAAAATTTAACTGCTAAAAAAATAAGACTTGCATCCTCTCACTACTCAAGTATTTTATACTCACACACACTATACATAGATATACACACACACACAATTATATAAACTATATATATTTATATAAATAATCCTTAAAGAAAAGAAAAAACCCAACTTCATTATTAATCTGCTAGCTTTAGAAGACCAACACGAAATAAGTCTACAAGAGTAAAACCTATTACAGCAGTCATTGATTTTTCCCTAGTCACAAGGCTTAAGTAATTACAGCTATTAGAAAAAAAGAACCTTTAAGTTTTTTTTGGTCCTCTTTATTTGACCATCTTTGAATTTTACACAGATCTCTTTACTGAAATACTCTTTGTTTGTTGAGTGATTAAAACACATTATTTTATGTACTTGACAGCACTAAAATAGTCCAACCGATTTTAGGAAGTCAAAAATCTCTGGCTATTAGGAAGTCAGAAATATTCTCAAAACTGTAGTTCTTGGGCTGCTGTTTGTCCACTTTGTAGTGATCTACTGAGAAATGGCTGTCTATACTCCTTGTTTCCCATAGGCAAACAGCTTTAAGAGACATCAAAAACTTTTCTAACATTACTTTCCTGTGAGGAATTGCCATCATTATCATGATATACAGTTGCTACAGGCAGAGGAAATGGTCCAGAAGAGCATAATGGGAAGGGGAATAATTCATAAGAGATAACCCATTAAAATGTAGGGTCTCTTTATGAAAAACGTTTGAGAATGCCATGTCATATAATTTCAAAATTGAAACTTCAATTCAAAAAGGTCTCTGGGATGGGGGAGGAGTGGGAGGGTGAAATGGAAGGGGAAGGGAACTTAAAAAAAACAAACAAACCCAGGATAAAAGGTAACTTTTTCACTTAAAACTTCTTTATTTCTTGAAGTCATTTAAATGGCTCTGAAGTTGCTGTTAATCACTTTAATAATCTGCCATTTTTCTTACCTTCACTGAAGTATTTATTGATCCTTTCCTTTACCTACATTTCAACAAAGCTGCAGGTATCCCATTGTTTATTGCATATATAAGTAAGACAGCACATTCAGGGCACTAATCTCTTCTTCAAATAGTTTGTTCCCGTACAGTTTGCAGCTGTTCTCAACTATACTAAGTGAGGTCATGCAGTTACCTTTTCTTCTGATAAGCTTTTAAGATGTTTATCAGTTCACTTGAAATACTGAAAGCATAAGCCAAACTCCTCAGATCATTGATAGAAATCTGAAGTGCTGTCATAGTTTACAGCAGTCATTAAGGGTAAAATTGCTGTTCCTTAAATCTATAACAATCACAAGGCAGAAGGCAGGGCATGATGGCACTTTAAAAACTAACTGCTTCAGAGACTAACTAAGCTTTCATAGCGACAGTCTACTTTGTCGGATCATAAGAGGTGCTTTACCTTGTTTATCCTTTCAAAAACTGCTTAATAAAATAAAATAATAAAAATACAAGATCTGTACCTGTGGCTTACTATTCTATCTCTGTTTTACAGGGGGATTGAAGACCAAAGTTTTCTAGAATTTTAAAAAAGGCCCAAGGAGAATTTTCTTTATATTATAAAGAGCCCATACTAGACAGTTCAGAATTAAATCAGGATCCTAATTTCTAATTCACATATTTTGGGATGTGTGGCTTTGGTTAAGTTCTTTTCAAATCAGTATAATGAATATTACATATTACACTAGAGCCAAGGGTTTTTGTGGATGCTTTTACTGGACTAACTGCACAGCTGGGAAAGATTTAGACACTCTTTTGGGCATAAGATACTCTTCAAGTGATCTAAAAACTAAGATTGGTGCTATCACTCACCCACATTGTGATCCTAAATGACAATACTCCAAAGCTCTGAAGCACATGACCTGAAGAAGAGTCCACTGTACCTGAAAGCTTTCCTAAATCTCTCCCAACCACGTAGCTGGTGCAATAAAAGCTATCACCCACAATAATCTTTGCCTGGCACAGTTACTGGACCATCATGGCTACAACTTTATTCCAACACTACTATATTACAGAAGGATTTTTTCAATACACATAAAAATTAGAACTGTAAGCACCCACAGAACAATTACATTTACAGTCACTATGACTAGGGACAGACATTACACATAAACTGGTTTAAGTGATCAGACACTGGTTTAAACCTTTAACAGAACAGATGCTCAGTACACATAAATAAGTTTGAAAATGGCTGAAACCAGTTTTAGATAAAACCTGGCTGAATGTAGTATCAGACTTAAGTGATTTGGATTAAACTGGCTTATGCAATGTCTGTCCCAGTCCCCTTCCTGGCTTAAGTTAAATCAGAGTCACCATGCATGCCAGCACGCTCTCTGGACTGGGCTAGGCTCTTTGCTCCAGAGAGCTAGGCTGGTCCCTCCCCTCTGCTCCCTGGCTGCAGTTCTGGCAGAGACTACACATTCAACAGGGTCTGCCTGGCTTCCTCCTGCTGTCCTGCTCCCTCCTCCCCCGACTCTCTGCTGAAGCAAGAATTCCCCCTGCCCCTCTGTCTTACACAGACACCTCTCAACTTTAGCTAGCATACCACATGCTGGCTATAGTCTGTGTTGTGGGAGACAAGATAAAGTCAGATAGGACAGTGCCACTTAAGGCTTTTTGGAGCTAATTAACAGGTAGCTGGTAATATCCCTCCATTCCTTCCTTGGAAAATCTTTTTAAGAAGAGAATGAACTAATATAGAGAAGCTGTTGTTTTCTTAATGAGGTGATAAACACTGTGTTAGCAACTCCCTGCTGGGCTAGTCCCTAACACAGGCGTCCTGCTGGGGCCTAACCAAACCCCACCCCCTCAGTTCAGCTCTATGGAAGGGAAGGGAGGGCTGCTTTAGCCTCTTGGCTTCTAGCCTAACCCACTGCAGGCATGTGCCTGCATTTTTTCAGTCCAGAGGGGATGTCTGTATGGTTACAAACAGGTTCAGCCTAGCCACGTTAGACTAACCTGCAAAGACTGAATTGATTCAGGCTCAGGCTTTTTGAATGTCTGTCCCTAGCCACTCAACTCTCCAGATTTACATAAAAAGGCATATAATCCATGCCATGCCACCACAAACTTTGGATCCTCAGCCCCATTCTGAAGCACTAGAATACTGGTCACTAGTGTTTCAAATGTGATGCTGAGTGATCACACAGCATGCAGAGGGGAGAAATCCCTCCCTGGGCAAAGCAAGGGCTACAGATTCCTTCTTTCCTCCATGCCTACCCTCTCCCACACCTTTCCACAGACACATCTTGTCCAACATACTCTGTGGAATGGAACTCCTAGCCCTTGCTTTGGGGTTTCCCCCGTACCTGTCTCTATCTCCTGCCTCTTTGACCAGCTCAGGATCCTGGAGGTTGGGAGCTGGGGTCCTGTCACTCTATTAGTTGTGTTAATGATCACTGTTGAACTTGGAGAGCTTCCCCAGCTGGTCGCATTTGTGTGCCATTTTGTGTACCACAAAGGTGGTGCTACTTTTTTCACTCCCTCTGGACAGCATGCCTTTTGCACATGCAGTTGTGTACATGGTGCAAGGTTTTCACCACATGAAAGAAAAGTCATAGTGGGATTGATATAACGTCTTCCAGGGGCCTGAAGCACATTTTATATGGTTCTGGCAAATCTATTGCAGTTCTTAGTGAAAGAAGCATTCGGGTTTTTTTAGGGCTTAATCAGCAGTCAGCTTCCTCCACTTACATTAGGAAGGTGTTGACTGTCTTTTATTGGCACACTGAAAATAAAAAAGAACATAGAAGAATGAAAAACAATAGTCTGAAGCACCTTTCTCTTGTTATCAGACCACAAACAAACAACAATGGGATCCAATTTTAAAATGGCTTAGTTTTTATGAAGATAAAATGAGACTGCTGAGCAAACAGTTTGAAGATGGAAACTCCTTTTCAATTATGTACAGCAGCAGACCCAATGATGTGGACATGATTTCTTGGTAGATACAGAACTCCAAATTTGCTTTGTGAATAGAATCAGAGTAGCAACACAATTACTTTGCTGGTGGTATCATAATGTGAGAGGAAAGATGAATAACCTCCATGTTTTCAACCTCAGTGCAGAGAAAAGACGACTTCCACTGAACAAAAGCAAAAATACTAAAGGTGAGATACTAAAGGTGATGAGCAAAAGAAACAAAACCAAACCACAGTTAAAACTTAATTTATTGGACTTCTTACTGCCTTGTACCATCTGTATGGTAACATAAATACAACCCAAAGTAAAGTGTTAGAGAGCTGGAACATAATGGGCACAGGGAAAAAGGTTACTGTCTCCTGGTAGCCATGCCCTAAGGTATTTTATTTTAGAACTACAGGACTCCCTCACTTTATGTGGGTTCTGTATGTGCAAATTTGCTCTTATGTGATAACACTTTTTATACCAAAAATGTGGTATGTATGAGGTAAATTCACTGTTAGCGATCGGTATGGTGGAAGCCCGCAGTCAGCTGCTTTGTGTGGTGCATTGTGAGAGTGATGCGCACTAAAATAAGAGTCTCCTGTGTGGATCTGTGCATCTTGCTCATTGTCTGAGACACATGTTTCTGTAGCTGCCATCCTCATTATGGTAACATTTACCACCACCTTCTGCTTGCATATACTCTCTGCTCTGCATGAGTACCAAAACTGTCTTGTAAAAGTGGTAGATATGGGCCTGAGGGTCAGTACAGTTGAGGTCTTGTAATGCATCCTTATTTGTTACATTGTCAAGTGGGTTTCCTTTATACAAATTTGAGTTATGCGTGGTTTTCCAGGAATGCATGTACAGCATAAAGCGAGGACAACCTGTAGAGTAGGGGTGGGCAAAATACAGCCTGTGGGCCCCACGGTCAAGCCAATACCCTAGGGTCAGGAGCAGAAGGATTCTTTGTGTGTTGTATGTCCATACAATGAGTGGGGAATGGAGGGAGAGAGAGAGAGAGTATAGTGAGGGTGGCACAGAGTGAGCATGTGTGTGTGTGCGTGTGCGCACAATGAGAGGGAGCAGGAAAGTGTGTAGCGAGAGTCCCACAAGCACATCCTGCTATACACATACAGCCACACCTCCCCTTGCACTGCAATACATGCAGATCCCCACACCCCCTCACATACTCCAGCCACCCTCCTCCACACACAGCCCCCCCCAAAACCCATACCCACCCACACCCCACATATCCACACACACCCACATGCTCCCTCACCCCACACACGTATCTATCCCCCACACCCATACCCTCCCCAGCTGTCTCACAAAACTATGCCCTCTCAATATACAAGAGTAAGATTTCATTTTAAGGTATAGTGAGATCACCAGTGTGCACTACACAAATGCAAGTAAATCAGGACAAAAATATATATTTTTTAAATCAAATTAATTAATGTTGTAGAGGTTTGAGTTTTAGAATATAATTTGGTATTTTTCTGATTTTGAGATGGCAAACCCCCTTGCCGAAAGGAGTATTTACAGGGGCAAAGGGTGGGACTTCTGGTCCGGGGGGTGGGGCACCTCTCAAGGGGCCAGGCTACCCATACAGCCCTCAACAACACTTGTCAAAACTTGGTAAGCAGCTGTCTGCCCGGAATAATTGCCCACCCCTGCTGTAGAGGGTTGGATGATGACAAACAGAAGCAATGTCATCAAAGGAGCGGAGCTTAAATTACCATCAATGCTAATTGTCCTCCATTCTCTTTGTCTTGCCCTGTGTTTTGTGCCTCACTATGACTGCACCCTATGCTAGTGATGAAAATGCTCTTCCTTTGTTCTCTCCACAATTGAATACCTTCAACTATATAGAGACATAATATGTTTTGATATGGCATACAATATGGATCACTGTTTGCAAATCATGATCCTAGCAAAAAGGCCTCTCTGCTTTTCCTTGATTTGGAATGCCACCCCTGCCCTCTGCCCATCTTTTCATCCTTACAGTAACACTTCCTGTGATGAATACCAAACTCACAGCTGATGGTAAAGCCAAGGCTGACTGAACTGGGCTCAACTTGTCAAATTCACTTCTTAAATCATTCTGAGTGTATAATAGTCACATGAAAAAAAATCTTCTATTTGAGGGGCTGAGTATGTTCTTATGAACAGCAATGCCACTCTAGGGAGCAAAACAATTAGCCTGAGCTCAGACAACACCCCACATTGTACTGGAAACACAATAGTTTGGTTGGCCCCTTGAAGAAATGTTTATATGTTTAAGTTGTTCTTTAAAAAAAATATTTAATAGAAAAGGGCAGTCTGAATATAAAGGACTACATGTGATTTTCAGGAGCATCTTTTTTCAGTCCTTATCACAAACCTTTTATTCTTTATACTTTTGTACTGGATGTTAGTCACAATTTAGTACACCATGAACTACAAACTTGTCACAGGCATTTACAATGTATCAACTGAATAAAAAAAAATGTAGATTTAACTATAGAAAATGGCTCAGATGGTAATCCACTCATGCTTGGAGAGACTTTACCAGCAACTCTAGTATCTAATATTGAATACAAATCCCTATAATTTTATGGAAAAATAAACCAGACTGAAAAGCAAGGTCTACATGACTCTTCATAATGTGTTTTCACTGTGCATTTACCTTCTAATATATTGCTCATTTTTTTGTGTAAAAATGCTCAAATGATCTAATTTGTAACACAGAACAATGATTTCTGTATGCAAAATAACTTGCAAAATAAAATAGACTGAAAATGTGAAGCCTAAATTAAAAATGATAAACACAACTTACATAAAATATCTTCCCAATAAACCATTAAGTATGGGACTTCAAATACTAAGTTTCAAGAAGGAAGGAATGTTTACAAATAAACTATGAGGAGAAAAGCAAGTGCTCAAATAAATGGGTAGTACTATAACTAATTTAAACCTATACTTCATATATGGGTCCCTCATTACACTCCATCTAAAGTAGTTAATAGATATTTTATTTATTCATGTTTATAAAATGTTTACATGGACAGCAGCTCTATACTGTGGACACTCAATTCCTCATATTTTCTTCCACTCAATTACTAATATTTTCATCAGTGTATAGAAGGAAAGTTAAAATAAGTCTGACAATTCCAACTCTTAGTCCATCTTGCCTTCTGGAGGAAAAAAAAATACCTCTAAGCACTTCTGTCATGCAGAGAATGACATTTCTCTTTCTGCCTTGCAGAGCACGGGACTTAATGATATACTTAAAATTAAACACATGGAGCATCTTTACATGTCCTTTAAGGTGCTGGTGGCCGGGGGTGGGGGGGGAGCTCTTTAATTAGAGCAGTTCTGAGGACCCACTCTAATAAAAATGCCTACATTGTGTATTCAGCATAATTCAATGAGCTTTAAAGTGCCCCCACCTCCATTTTGAAATGCGGGGGTTCCGAATACTCATAACAATGATGCTGCTGGAACATTCTAATTAGAACTTATCAGAGCAGGTGTCAGGTGCATAAATAGATGTCCATGATTCTTAACCCCAGGAAGTAAATGTGATTGAAGAATGTGTTTAAGTGTTTTGTGGAATAAGTATGCACTGTAGAACAACCTCAAGTAGTTTGCTAAGTCAGGTAAGGGGCTTATTTGGTGAAAAAAGGATTAGGGATAGAACGGCCTGAAATGGAATTGGTGGGTTTCCCTCAACCCTGTACATATTCAAACACTTGGTAAATTTATATTTGATTAGTCTTTATACTCAATACACAGCTACTCACATGTGCAAATTTCTTTATGTGAATAAGTGTCTGCAGGACTGGAGCTACTTGCTACTTTTTCCAACAGTGTAAGAAATGAGTCAAGAGTTACAAAAACTTAAGTTTCAGAAGTAAATGTTGACCTTAGTTTCAAGTCTAACAAATTGGTTTGAAAAGAATTCAATACTTTTGCTTTCACCTTCTTTGGTTGTGAATTTTCATTTATGAGTCCTTAATTAAAGGTGAGTACAAGAGCTAAAGAATTTGCAGATGGTCCAGTGATGATCGTTTTTACATTTTACCATATTTATCCAAATAAAAGATGACCCTGAATTTAAGATGACTCTCCAATAATTAGATTCAATATATGGAATATTTAGACATTTGTTATAATTTTCCAGATATAAAATCAAATGATTTGCCTTGAATTTGTCCCCCTTCTAACTACTACCTTGCCCTCTACCTCAACTTCTTTCCTGTGCACCTACTTCCCCTGCTCCCCTTTACTGTCAGACCCTGCTGTCCTTGAGCATGTGGAAGTGAGGGGCAAATTTGAAAACACTGACTTGAAATAAACATGCCTGTAGTAATTTAGTAAATCCAGAACAAAAACATTTGACCTTTTCTGAAACTGCTGCAAGTTTTTGCACATGTACTCCATTAACACACTTTTAGTCAGCAGTTTTGTACCTACTTATATACAATACAAACTATGCATGATTTAAGTCCAAAGCCAAGAGTCATGATTTACTATACAGTTTATTTGATTGGGCCCCAGCAGAATCAACAGCATTACAAGCTACGGTGAACCCACTGCTCAGTACTGCTTAGTATGTGTGTGTACTCCACATACCCCCCCTCCCCTAACAAAGGAACCCTGTGCTAAGTAGCAGTCCCACTCACAATTGGAACTAGGTGTTCTCGTCATGAGTCCTAGGATCCTCAAAAATGTATATACAGATGAGGTGCAGGGCAACCTGGTTCGTCTCCACCTCACGGAGGACAGGCTCACACTAATCATTATATATAACAGACAGAGAGGGAGCAACATAGCTGAAATGTTTGGACCCCCATCTTATTCAGGTATTTGCCAGTCATTTAAGGCTGGTGAAAAAAACAAGAATAACTGGAAATAGGAAAGAAAGGTGGAAGTGAGTGAAGAGGAAATCCGAATGTATTCAGTGTAGCGGCTCACCATGACCGGAAAAAGAATCAGTGCTGAGAGGGAATGAATGCAATGGGTACTACGATATGTCTTACGCAGATGGTCTGCACTAACCTGTCTTTGTGGTAAGTTCCCAATGTGTTTGCCCAATATTGGCCATGTGTCTTACAGTTGTGGATGGCCTTGGCTGCATTTAATCAACTTCATTATTGGCTTTCATTACTTTTGGCAGCAATTTAATGATAGACAACATATTTAATATGATTTCCTTGTAAGGGACCATAAAATGAGGGGCTTTTTTCATTATGCTGATTGGTTAAAAAAACACAAACAAAAAACCCCCAAACCCTCGTATTTGAGTGAAAAAGGTAATTTCCATAATAAGCATCACAATAGGCAAAAAAGATAAAAACAGGTCAAAGGGCTTGTTTTTATGAGAACTTCTCAAAGAAAGTACCTCCTTATTATTCCTAACAGTCACAGATGCTAAGGACACCAAATGTATTTTAGTGCCAGCCACTGAAACAAGCTAAGCAGTTTATGAGCAAGGCCTTCACAATCGCAATAAATGTGTAAATAAAAAGGTTGGGGGGAAGAGGTTGTTACCTAATAAAATACTTTTAGAACCATATTTCCCAGAACACTATAATGACTAATTTCTGCTGAACAGAGGAAAAGACAGAAGGAAGATCAGAGACATTAGTTTAGCAAAAAAAATCAGTATGACATCATTGCCTGCCTGCTAGCCGGGAAAGGAAGAGAGGGATTATCTGAATAGCGAACATCTGGATTGTGTATATAAAGGCAATGAAGAATTTTTACACATATTAGTTCACTGAGTTCCACTGAATTTTTATCATATAAAGAAAGAGTATTGCTGCAATGTATTTTCATGGACTTTTTCATGTGAAAAACATTGGAAAATGCCGCTGATTAGATTTAGTGTCCTGAATAGTATTTATGTTTATATTGTATGGAGTTGTGATTATTAGTTACAAAATGTAGTATGCTGTAACTAATTTTACTATTTGAGAATATCGAAATATCAACTGTATTCCTTTAGATAAAAGTGGAAGAGATACTTGAAGTTAGTTATTTTTCCAGTTAAAAAATTTGATGTAACAAGTGCAAGGGGAAAGGGGCTCTCTTGCCTACTCAGCTTTTAAATCCAAAGATTAGAAGTAACATGTTTCTAATCACACTGAGTTCTAAATGCATTCACTTCCCTTTCCCAGCATTATACTTAACTCTTGCCATACTTGTGAAAAAGCAAAACAAAATACAGTATTATGCTTGAAATGCTTTAGTCATTTAACAAAATTCAAATAATTAAACCAAAATTATTTTTTCTTTTTTTAATACAACCTAGCATGTTAAATATTATTGACAATTTTAATAAAGCTATTGCCTAGAAAATCCATTTTCTTTGCTTTTTCTGGTATTAACTACTATAAAAAGAATCATTCTTGCCTTGAACTGTTAGCGTTGCTGATGCTTCAGCTTTTCCAACCATATTTTCTGCAACACAGGTATAAGACCCCATGTCTCCTGCCATAACTTTCCGGATTTTCAAGGTGTGATCATCACGTATTTCATATCTTAAATACATGTAATAGGAAACAAACATGACTGTATGAGTAAAATTAATGCATGCAATTCTATAGTATATGAAATGCAAGTATAGGAGGCTCTTGCTTTAAAATACAGAATCTATTTTCTTCTACATACATGAGAAGAGATGCTTTGAAATGCTTACTTTTATATTATGAATGCAAGATGCATGTTTCAAGCCTTTCTTCATACACACAAGATAGATGGATGTATATCCATCCGTCTAGCTGTCATTTTAGTAATAATTTGAAAATCAATACTTTCCCAATTGACATTAGTGGAGTTTCACTCATGTAAAGTTGATTACATCTTGACCTAATTTTTTAGTATGCATTTTGAAGGTATATTTAATCATATTTTTGAAAAAAGGTATTATTCTTTATACTTTTCTTCATTTGAATGCAAGATGAAAAAAAATGCACGTACCATAAGGAAATATAAGGGTAAAAAAAGGTTAAGAGAGCTAAATTGTTCTTATGAAGTAACCAATCAGCATTTTAGAAAGTTACAAGGAATAACGATTCATATACTATTTTTTAAAAGGAAGACTGTAGCATTATGCCTGTTCTGATTTTGTCACCTTTTTTATCATCCTGACTTAATGTAACTAGTGTGTTTCTTTTCAAAGAAAGTCAAATTTTCCTGAACAAAATTTGCAGGAAAAACTAAATGGGTTTTTAGTGAAGTTATACACTGAATTAACAGGAAACAAGACTGGGATGTAGAACACAAATGGAGCCAACTGTTATAGTGCTTCCTTTTTGGGGAAAAAAAAACTAACCATTTTTAAACTGATGATTTAAACAAAATGGAGAAAGAATCCCTCATAAAATGTATTTCCTTTTTACAAGACAGATTTACTTTCTGCCTCTGCAATAGAGGAATGACAGAAAAGACATGAACAGGAGACTTGATAACAAGAGAGCACATCCCTCAAGAGCAGTCTATGCATTAGCAGGCTGCATTTTTCATTAATTGCAATTCCATTAACCCATTTAGGTGCTGTAACCTAATTTTATTATTTATGGTACATTTTCTAGTAGTTTTGATAATTACAGAAAGTTCTTTGAGCATGGAATTAAGGTACATCATACATTATTGACTGAGCATGGTACCTTTGTGAATTTTTTATGTTAGAATATAAGGAACTAGTTCTGAGTTTTTATATAAAAGTGAATTATGACTATAAGCGGAGGACTATGTAACTAAGACAAATCTTGTTAGATCTTACAGGCCACCTTCGCAGGAGTGGATCTATTAGATGACAGATCATATATCAAATGTAAATTGCATTTTATTTCATCCAAAAGGAAGCAAAATACACTGCACCTTGCTTTTGGTAATTCTCCATCATCTTTTCGCCATCTTACTGTAGGTACAGGGTCACCTCGTGCCTCGCACTTGAACTCTGCACTGTCTTCTACAGTTACTGCTAAGTTACTGGGTCTCTTCACAAAAGATGGTCTTTCTACAAGGAAGGAAAAGGAAAATTGGATTAGAACTACATGCAAATCCCCCATGCCCTGAAGAGCCATTTCCTTTGCTTAGTATACTGAATTGCCTGAGCAGTAATAGGTCAGCAGAGAGCAGTGAGATGAATCTCCTGAGGGACAGTCTGCCATTGTTCTTCTGGCACATATTTAGAGGGCAAGAGTACAGCCAAAAAGAGGTCTCACAGGAGTGGGAAGAATGGCTGGAGACCAGTGATGAAGGCCATAGATCCTGGGGGTATCTGACTGACCTGTGTTTCTTGGGGTGCTGGTGCATAGTTCGGCCAATTTTGGTTCAAAAACTGCAGGAAGCATGACAAAAATTATAGCTAGTCCTAGCTCTGTGACATCTGTTTCTCTCCTGCAACACAAACCAGGTTCCTGAACCAATGACCACTTGGTTACTCACAATGCTATAAAGTTGTAACTTGGATGGAAAGCCCAAATTAAGTATTGCTTCATCAGCATCTTTGAGACTACCATGAACTCTGGGATTTTAAGTAATCACCATAGCATCTTTGTTAGAAACATGTAGTGGAATTAGTAGCAACTTGTGTTTTACAAACATCTCAAGCCTTGCAGTGGGGAGACTGAATATTTTCTTTAGGACCAGCTCACAGAAAAACAGATTTACTTTTTTTTTTTTTTTTTTTTTTTTTTAATAACTCCTGTCCACAAAAGTCACTGCTGTCCCAGAGTTATGCTGACCACATGTAAATTCTACAGAGTTAGAGTTTTGGAGTAGCTTATCCTAATAAATAGATGGTGTAGAAAAACAACCCTACTGAGCTGTTACTACTGAAATTTTCACTTACTTCTCAAGATTTTTTTTATACAGTTACGTACAAGTGCAAAAGGGTATGCCTTCCTAACAGTTACTGAGCTACTACAGAGTAAAGAGCACCTGCCACCTGCAGATAGCATCAAGTGATTACAGATGTTGAATGCACAGAATTTGGAAAAGACATGAACAGTGAATCAGATGTTGGCTTTACAGTGTTTCTTTATATACGGCATATGATCTTATTGCCAGAGAAGCTCCAAGGAAATTAACTTTGATACTGAAAGAGGTAGCTTTACCTTTTTACTTCTATGCATCTTAAATACTGTATCCTAATCACCTAGATATGGATGACTGAAGTCTTCTTTCCCATTAGCACCAAATAATAAAATATAAGCTAACCATTTGTCTTTCTGAATTAAGTGGCGTTCGAACTTCTAGGCCTAGAATTATTCTCAATCTTAAAGAAACAGTGATCAGTATGTCATTCTATCTGGAGAATAGTGACACTTCCCAAGAAGGGGAACACAGGGTCCCCTTCCTTCTTGAGAGCTGTTATAGATACTACCTCCATTTTCATAAACTGCTGCACTGCTGTTGTAAAAGTAAGGACAAAATCCTGTACCTAAGAAGCTATCTGAGTCTGGAGATAAGCATTCTTTAAATTTTCTGTAATACAATCTCCTAGTGGATGGAGATCTACTGTAATACAGTCTCTTTTATCTCAAATGTTGGTTTCTTTGTGAATCTTCTGGAATTCTTGAGGTTGATAACTGCAGTGGTCTTCTTTTTATTTAAGTTGAGATGGACTATACTCTCCAGCTATGCTAACTTTGCTTGTGGAAGTATGCAGACATACTCAGGGTATCAGACCGTAGTTTCCATTTACTTGTTTTTGGTGCTCTGATAGTTAGCATGCCCAAAGAACATGAGATGCTATCTCCCTGGACCTGACTGCCTCCGATAGGCCTGTACTCTGAGAAGAACACTCTTTAAAATGAAAAGTTAGAAAGAAGCACTTAGCCACTTAAGAAATAAGTACCTTTTTTTTCAGTAGTAAAACCAAAATAAATTTGAATCATGCATGCTGAAGACCACCTGGCTTACAGAATGGATTCTGGGGTTGGAAGGACTACTGACTGTCTCATCAAATCCTAATAATTTCCTAGGGGTAAGAGATGGAGGCAAGGCTTGGAAACCTGCCACAGAGGTTTCCAGAAATAATAAAGCACAGACTTTAAAGCACAGAGACCATTAGGGGAGCTGGAGATAACAACCCAGTAGTCAGAACACAATAACCTGAATTTCCCTGTCTTTTATATGTGGCAGAAGGCCCCTATGCCAACCATTTAACCTTCTCGGGGTATGTGAGGAGAGATATACAACTATAGCTTTACTAGAGCAGGCACAGATTCTACAGTACTCTCAAAATGTTAAATACATTCTTGCCTTGATGGTTGTGACCGGTATTTTTCTGCTATTGATCTGCCATACTGTATTCAGAGACTGTGAGCCAGAGAACCAGTGTTGAGATCTATCTGTCCATGAAGAGGAGCAAGGGAATCAGCATCAAGAATTTACTCCATAAAATGTGAGTAGGGGTAGAAAAAAAAGAGAAACATCCTCTGCTTCACTCTTCAGATTTAAGTTATCTATGGGAAACAGATTTAACCTTTCTTCTTTTAAACTTCTTTCTAGAGAAATTCCCTGAATCAGACTCTTCCAAAATTTATCAGCCTTGTTCCATTAGTGCTTTTTGTTTGTCTGCTGGGTTGACTAGAGGGGTTGGTATACTTGTGAGACTTTTAATCATTTCAATTATCATCCTAGCTTTGATCCTTTACCTCCCCCTCCTCAGAGGGAGGTGGCAGGGAAAGGGACAGGAATTTTATACTCAAGGATCCCTGGGACAGGAGAGGTGGTAGGTCACACTTTGAGCAGCTTCAGAAATGCCTGCTTTCAGAAATGGTAGGTTACAAGTTGATGGTAGAATGCTTCGGAAGGTGCTTATCAGGTCCCTCACTTCATTCAAGTGACATTCATGGAAGAGGTCTGGACACAGCTGACCTGACCCTTGGGATATCAAGCTCTAATCTGCAAGGTTCAAAAGGGATTGCTGCTGTGCGTGCAACAGTAGAACACACAATATGATGGTACTTCTGGCTGGGATTAGACCTGCCCTGTTGGGAGGCTGGACAGAGGAGGAGAAGACACTGGGTAGGGAGGGAGGGCTCAGGCCTGAAAACATCTTACTATGTCCTCTGTGCTCTGGATCCCTGTCAGCAATTTTCCACTGCTGTGTTGGGTGAGTATGAAAAGCCAGGCAGACACTCCCTTGTCAACAATTGGGCTGTTAATGTAGGTTCCCAGCAGCTGGGATGCTGGTCCTGATATTCAACTTACACTGCTCCCAGCCATCGGCAACTGGTAGGGGGTGCACTGGCCCTCCCTTATGGGGCCAGTGCCACCCCGGATGGCCAACACCAAAGCTGTCGGCAGGGCTGGTGCCCGTCCTGACAGAGCCGCCACCATTGGCAGCTTCTATGGGTCCCTCCCAGATTCAGGAGGCACCAGTTGCTCATGCTCCCAACAGAGGGAGAAAAAGGAGGATGCTGCTATTATTTGTACTGATCCTGTAGGGGAACTATATTGCCATTGCTCTTATTCTTGAGAGTTTTCCTGATTGGTGAAAAGAGTTGACATGGAATCTACCCTTGTTGAAGTAGTGTGTTTGAGAGACGCTTGATCTCTGTGGATCACAGATAGAACTTCAATCAACAAAATGGGGAAAGGTGCATGAGAACATTTGGTTTTTGATCTCTCCTATGCCTTTTCTATGAGACTACACTTAGTATAGGTGAACAGGAAGACATGGAGACAAGCAACCACAAGTGTGGTGGGGGGAAGGGAAGCACACATACAACTCCATTAAAAATTGCTGTTATAAATCTTTAGAAATTAAATCCAAGTACACTTTTCAACATGCAATGTTTAACAATCAGTATTAATATACCTAGGATAATAGTTAAAGAAGACTGTGTAGAAAATTAACCAATACAGCTGAATAGGATTCCAATGTGAGAACCTGATTCAAAGAAATATACATTTCCTGCAATAGTCAACACTTTTTAAGACCATACATTTCCTTATAGACCAAAGACTTTAACATGCCCAAATGTGAAAGCAACAGAACAACACAAACAAAATAATCTCGAGTTTCCAAAAGTTATCACAACAGAATCAACATATACAAAAAAAATCTTTGCTACTTAAAAACAGTTCTGAATGGGACTTCAATTTATCTAGAGTCAGTTCTCAACAGCATTAAAACAAGTCAATGAACTGGAGACTTTGGAGATTCGTTCAAAATCAGAAAAAAATGCCACTGGCCAATTCAAAGGCACTACACTGAATCTAACCAGATTTGACCTACCATAAGGATGTGAAGTTCCTGAAGTCATAAAGCATAAACCTCTTAAAGGCTATGGGCAGACATTACATGTAAACTTGTTTAAGTGATCAGAAACTGGCTGAAACCTGTAACAGAACAGATGTTCAGTGCACATAAACCAGTTTGAGAATGGCTGAAACCAGTTTGAGATAAACCTGGTTGAATGTAGTATCAGACTTAACTAATTTGGCTCAAACCGGTTTATGCAATGTCTGTCCCAGTCCCCTTCCTGGATTAAGTTAAATCAGAGACCCGAAGCATCCCAGCATGCTCTCTGGGCTGGGCAGGGCTCTCTGTTCCACAGCAGGGCTTGCCCCTTCACTCTGCTCCCTGGCTGCAGCTCCAGAGACTGTGGCCTGCTTTCCCCCTCTCCTCACCATTCCCTGCTAAGCAGGAATTTCCCCCTTCCCTCTGCCTTGCTGAGGAGGTTTCTGTGCATTAACTAGCAGACCACAGCCTGGCTAGTCTTTGCTGAATCAACAAGTAGCTGGTAATGTTCCTCTGTTGTTTTCATAATTGGGTGATAAACACAGAGTTAAAGCTATTAATTCCCTACTAGACCAATCGCAGTGTCCTTCCAGAGCCCAGCCACAGGCATCTCAGCTGCATGCTGTGGAAGGGAAGGAAGGCTGCTTTAAAGCCCCCCGGCTTCTAGCCTGAGACATTGCAGGAATGTGCCTGCATTTCTGGGATGTCTGTCAAGTTACAAAACTGATTTAGCCTAGCCAGGTTAGACTAACCTGTGAAGATTGAATCTATTTAGGCTCATGCTTTTTTAATGTCTATCCCTAGCCTAAATCTTATGCTACTTTGAAGTGACTTGACTGGCTCTGCGGATAGCGGGAGAGCAGGAGATACGCTGACTTTAGACAACCAACACATATATTGATTTTAGAGAGGCTTTTGACATAGGTGTTCAGTGACATACTCATTAACAGGGATCCTGGTTTTCTCCAATTTAAAATAAATCCTCAATTTTCACTTAAAAAAGTAACCCGAATCTCCACTTTTACATGATTAAAATGAAGTTTAATCATAGAAAATGGAGATTTGAGATTACTTTTTTAAACCAAAAATTGGGGATTTTATTTTATCAGAGAAAACCTGGATCCTTACTCATTACCAGCTAAGGGCATCTAAACTAGACAAATGTACTAGTTAGATGGTTGGATCATCATACCTAACAAAGGGCCATCTACACATGACACTATTTCGCCATAGCAATGTTCTATGGCGTTGTAGTGCCCATGAGCAAAAACCATGGTGCCACTCCTACATTGCCAAAGCAATGTGCTCCCTCAGTCCCTCAATGTTGCTATGACAATATAGTGGCTAAAAATAACCATGCACTGCCAGCACGGTGAAGTATGGGCTGTTACTATGCCACTAAATGATGGTGCAGTAACAACAGTGCCATAGGGACATGTGTACATGTGCCCAAGTAGTGTTCAATGGCTTAATGTCCATTTGGGAGGAGGTATCAAATGGGATTCCCTTGGGGGAGCTGTCCTGGGTCCACTGTTGTTTAATATCTTCAGTAATGATTTGGATGATAAAACTGAGTGCATATTTAGCATATTTGTGGATAACACCAAGTTGGGTGGAATTGCAGATATTCCAGAGTAGGGTTAAGATTCTGAATTACTTGAACAAACTAAGGAAACGGTCTAGGATCAATCAGATGAGACAACAAGGACAAGTACAAAGTCCTGCATCTGGGACAGAATAATTGCATACAGAAATGCAGACGGGTGAATGAATGGCTATGGCTGCAGTATTGCAAAGGAGGACCTGGGGGTTACAGTAGACCATAAGCTAAATATCAGTTACCAGTATGCTCTTGTTGCAAAAAAAAATCCCATAGAATCCTGGGTTGTCTTAACAGAAGTGTCACTTACATATCCAGGTAAGCACTCTATTCAGACTGTTGGAGCCTCACCTGAAGTTTTGTGTCCTGTTTTGGGCCTCACACTTCAGGAAAGCAAAAAGAGGTAGCTCTCAATAAGGTTATGATGCGTTGCCCTACAGAAGGTACTCCTATTATATTGTGCACATACATTTATTGGAGTTATTCACATTCCAAAATTTCATAACATTAAGTATTCGGTCCCATATTTGGAATGATGCTTACCTTGTTCAAGGAAGGGGAAAAGTATGTATGTACTAGTAACTAATGTTACTTTTTGGTTTGATACTATAATACTGGTATTGTTAAGAGAAACTGGCAGTATATATATCATAAATACCAAATTTGCAAGTCAGATCTGACTACATATTTGAAAAATAAATCTTTATTGTGTGATCACACATTGACAGTTGGCTGATGTGTATTTTCTTTTTCTTTCTTTCTTTCCCTTATTCTGTTGTCCTGGAGCCATAGGGTTTTTTTTTAAATTTTTACAATATTCTACCATGTGCTGACCAGCCCAGATAATTCATTAGTCATTTTCTGAAACATAACTGATAAAATAAAATCTCCAATACCAACACTGAGAGAAAAGGACAGAAAAGGTCTCCTGACAGAAAAAATTAGGGCTGTTCAAACTTCACTAATGAAGCACTATCAATGGGGTGCTCAACTTTGACGTGGCCAGAGGCTGTCAGTTCACTGGGCTCCACCAGTCAGGGCTGCATGCTCTATAGGCTACATTAGGGTGGGCCACACCCCTCTTGGATAGCACACTCCATAGACAGCTCCCTCCCCACCTTCCCCCACCTCTGTTCTCTGTGTCCATGACTGCATGCCTGCACTCCCCACCCCACCCACCATCGTACTGCTGTACTGCGCATCTGTGATCTCCTGCGCCACTACACTGAGCAGTCGTGCAGTTGCCCTCCCACACCATGTACCTGTGATGTTCCCCCCACATTCCTTGTTGCACCACATGCATCAGGCTCACCCTCAGCTTTCCATGCTGCCACACTGCCCAGGGCAGGTGTAAAAAACAGCAGTTGGAAGAGGGAGGTGGAACTGGATCCTCTGCTGTTGCAGAGGGAGCAGTGGGGGGAAGAAATGGTCAGGCAGGAGTCTGGGGGTGTGGCTATTTAATCCCTTGCAGGCTGTATGTAGTCTGTGGGATGCCATTTGGATAGCTCAGAATAATCAGGTGGAGTTTTTCTTACCCAAAACAGTAAGCTCTGCCACTTCACTCTCTCTTTCTCCCACCATATTTGTTCCAACACAGACGTATTTGCCAGCATCATTCTTTCTTGTATAGGTTATCATGAGCTTTCCTCCTCTGATCTAGGATAAATTAAGTAGAAATAAAATAGTTTTAAAAGTAATCAATTAATTATATACAGTCTGTAAAGATATGAAGCACTATGTAGATAAGTATGAGCACAGCATTCAAAGCTGAGCACAGGTTGCCATTTAGTGTACATTTATTTTCTGCATATTGGAATTTAAACAATGGGACACATGCAATACTAACAAACTTCATGTGCTCTGGCATCTAAGGGCTCCTTTACATGCGTGTGAAGCCTGCTCATCCAAGATGCTGAAAATCCAGCACGTTGGAGTGGACTCGATCAATCGAGTCCACTGAAGCACAGAAATTTATGTGCTCCAGCAGCCTTCTGTGTCACATGTATCAGCTTCCCTGTGCACCTCCGCATTGAAAAAATAGTGGTGGGGCACTTTGAAATGAAACATATTTGATGAGTTTTAGTTCAAAGTGCCCCGTCAAATTTTTGCAGTGCAGGGATGCTGAAACATGTGACATGCAGGTACTTTTAATTAGCATGGCTAGTTAATTAAAATGCCTGGCACTGTGTCCCACACCATGTGTAAAAATGCCTGAAAATAAGAAAGATGTAGTCTAAAAGACCTTTTTCATAGGTAATGAAAAAACAAGTTAGCAGTCATTGGCTAAATCATGTTAGAAATTGAGGTGATGTTGATAAAAAAAAGCTTATTTATTTTTTAGGATGTGTACATCTGTTCATCATACCTGGTTGATGTTTACACACTTTATTTTAAACCATGTGAATGTAGAATGGAAGGAGCATGTACAGCTGTTCATGGTACTGGGATCTGTGCAGGGAACCCAGTATAAGTAAGTTAAGGTGGGAGGAGATGTAGGTAGAATTGAGGCTAGCAGGTCCACCAGATGGGAGGAGAGGTTTGCCCTGCCTGTAGGGAGGGGTCTAAAAATAACCTGGTCAGCATTGGGGTAGAAAGAGTATATTGCAACAAGGGGCTGGGCTTTCTCAGTTCCAGGGCTGGACTCTGAATATGTACAAACATTCAATAAATTGGGTTAATCTGTCACAACCTCAGTTAGTTTACTTCCTCAGGTGAACTAATTTATAATCGGGCCTGACTTTTTTTTGCCTGATTTAACCACTCTGAACACCTGAACATTTAGGTTGACAGGCATTTAGACTGATCTAACTTTAGTTAAATCAACCTAAATGTAACAGCAGTATGTACCCCTTCTGGTATATTAAATGAGTTTGCTATGTAAAGCCTCAGTAATTTTATAATTCCATAAGAACCTTATCTTCAGTTTGTCTACTGGCCAACAGCCATTCTTTTGTGCTTCTGTTTAAAACTTGATAAACACCAGTTCTACTATTCACTTCCTATTGCCACTGTTTCAAAGTATGACACACAATACATTGTTATAACACTTTTCTGCCTGATAAGAGGGAGAGAAAAAAAATCCCAATATTAGGGGCTAAACTGCCATTCCAAGATGCATTTCACACACAATTTATACACCATGAAAAGTTGATAACCAGCAAAATGCATCAAAACTTTAAGTAACAAAAACCTGTGAAATAACTGGGGGCGGGGGAAGAGAAAATAAAATACTTAACAATAACTATTTTGTAATAAAATGTCACTTTTGTTCTCATGAACCATCAAAGGAGTAGTTCCAACTACACTGTCCAAAACAAGTATTGGTGGAACAAGTAAATTATGCTTTCTTATGAAGATAGATTTGCATCTTATAACTTATATAACTGTAAGGTATATCAACATTTAGCTTTTTCTTTAACCCCCCCCCCAAAAAACCCCCCCACATGTCTCTAATTGAGTTTTAAATTTTCAGAAGTAATATAAGCATTCATGTAGGGGTATTTTGAGTTTGGCATTTGGTATATATGGAGTTACCTAAATGATGGTCTTATTTACAGTGGTTCATTTATTTGGAAGTTAATGAATTTTCACTTGTATATATGGGAAAAGAGTTTCTGCTTGCTGTTACCAAAGTGAATGGTGCAACAGTTTATACTTAAAAATAAATTTGCTGTACCCAAAAATCTTATTATCACTCAAATATACTCATTTTCTCTGCATTTTATAAAATTGATTAAATTTTTTTAAATTTCAGCAAAAGTGGTCATCCAGAATGGAATATATAAATTAGATTAAATGAAAATAATATTCACTACAATGCCTACAAAAGTACGTATTTTAAGTTAGGTTATAGTTAAAATCTCACATAATAATTTTAAACTGAAGTTACAGAATGCGTATAAAGTTACATTAAAGAGCTTAATATGGTCAGTGACTAAGAAAAAGAATGTTCTTAATGTGAGGTACTTTGCTCAGGTTGCCTGCAGCTAGAAATCTATCCCTGAAAACTTGACATCTTGAGTAGCATTGGACACTTATTATCATTGTAAGACATATACACACAAAGATGACAGCCAGTTATTGAGATAGATGAACAAGCACATATAATGTAGATAGTGTTGCATACAAATGTCATTCTTTTGCCTTTGGCACACATTGTTTGAGAACACAAAAAATTATGTCCTTTATCATCCAGCAATCTAGTAATGCTGAATTTCAATGGGGATTTGAAGCATGAAGAATGGAATATTAAAAGGTGACCTGCAAATATTTTTTTAAATATGACCTAAATGCATTTTTATTTGCTGTATGCCTTGAAAAACAAGAGCAAGAGATTGCATATAACTTTATTTACCTTTGAGCATTTTATTTATTTCACATTCCCCAAAGTCACACAAAGTTTATTTCAGTACTGTGTGTGTGAAGGACAAACAGAGATTTTTCCCTAAATGTGTAACTATATTGACTACATGGTACAAGTATGGTTAAATTATTTATTTCAAACCCAGACAGATGATTATTATGAACGTACACAAATTAAGAGCCCCAAACCCATTGATGTTCAGTGGTTTTTTGGTTGTAGCCATGTTTGTCTAAGGACATAGACAGGCTAGGTTCTTTGGATAGATGTGATTAGACCAACTGAGTAGCTGGAAAAAAGTTCTTTGCAAGTTTTTGGTCTCAATCACCCTTCTTCAGGCATAGGGAGTCTCTGTTGTTCTGAGATCTCCAAGGAAATAAGCTAAAATTGTGACAAGATGTCTGTGAGAATATAAATAGGAGGAAATTAAGAGAGCAAAGATAAAGAACGGAAGGGGGAGAGAAACAAGGAGCTGGTGGGGAGGGGGGAGCCAAAGATAAGTAAGGGTGCAAGTGTGGCTGCTGTAGTAGTTGTCCAAAGTAGAAAAGAGGCCATCTGTGAAAAAGTAGATAGCTGGAAATTAGGAAAACAAAGGGTAGAAAAGGAGGAGAGGAGAGGAAGGGGTGGAAAAGAGAAGTGTAAAAAGGTCAGATCAGGCACGTATCTGGTGAATCAAAAATGTCAGGCAGGTTGTAATGTGTCATAAATTCAATATCTATATTAATTCCATGATTTTTTGTATACAATAGATTTACGAAGTGAAGTTCACAGGGTTGTTTATGAAAGGTGTTTTGTAAGTTCCTTTTGAGTATTAGATCTGAGAGATTGGAGAGGGAGCGACTGACTTGAAAAGTATGCCTCGATAGGTAATGTGGTATTCTTATCTTTGATATATTTTCAGTGTGCATTCATTCCAGTGCACAGCTGTTGTTTGGTTTCTCCTGCATATTTTCCATCAGCACATTTGGTTCTTGAGATCAGATATATAACATTTCTGGAGGTTCAGGTATAAGATCCAGGAATGGTGATGGTTCTGTTGTGGGATAGGGTGGTGGAGATGTGTTGGCATGTTTTGCATTTCTTGTTCTGGCATGCTCTGCATCCATTGCGTGTAGATTGGGTCAAAGGGGTTTGATCTTGTGATGGAGGTTAGGAAGGTTCAGTGCTTGTTTAAAGGTTATGATGAGTGGTTCTGGAAAGATCTCTTTAAGAACTGGGTCTTCTTCTTGATGTTCAGTGGTACTCATGTTCCTGGATCATTTAAGTACTCATGAAAATCCTATCCAAATGATAGCTATCCTGTCATTGTGTATTCTGTATGAACCATATCTTACAAGAACATATTTCTAAAATGTTACAGAAGCTATTTCTGAGTTCTGCAAGTTCAAGTGTTTCATCTACCACAAGTCTAATTGTTCAAAGCTCAGATGGAAAGAAATGTTAAAACAAGTAAAATGTGAAAAATAACAAATCATTTTTCTATAATGTAGAAATTTTCAAGGTTAGCTGTAAGGGATAAGTTATATCAGGAAGAGAGGACAGGAATCTTTTGATAGAAATGCTAATACACTTTCTCTTTCTAGTTTGGGAAACCTTAATGCATAAGATATGGTATTTCTTGGTTTAGAAAAGCTGGGAGTAGTTATAGGGGAGATTTTTGAACCCTAGGCCTCAGGCATGAATGTTTGGTTTGTTTGTTTGCGGAGGTTTCAGGTTTGAGTTTGTTTTTTTCCCCTCTACTTTTTAAAACTGAAAAGGCTTGTAATGGTAGCATACATTCCTAGAATGATGACTAAACTGAAATGGATAAATATGATAAATTGTACAGATTTCTGATAAATTTATCATAGGATAAATAGGGCATGGATAGACACACATTTGTACATGGAATTTTATATGTTCATAGTAAATGTACAAATACAATCACACTATAAACATGATTTATATTTATAATTACACTGCTGATTAATTGAAGATGAACTTCTTCCTTTGTCTGAGTATGTCAGTTTTCCATTACTTTATGACAGTTATCTAGCAGTAGTTATTACTCTGGGTCTTAAAATTAAAAAAAAAAAAAAAAAAAAAAACTTAACAGAGGAAAACTGTAGCTGTAGAATGTGTTCTTAAATATGCACGTTTTTTCTCCTTTCTGTGACACTTACTGCATATAAAGAATGTCTGACAGTGTAACATGTTAAAAGGGAGTTATTAACAGTCATTTGGATGACCTACATAAGGACAAATACATGGCCCATGGCCACTTCTGAGTAATTCAACCATCCCAGGCCCATTTAACTTATTTCTTTAAACTGTTATAAAACATATATTTAAAGCTATAAAAAACCCTGTAGGTATTTTAACAGTTAATTAAATCTAGAATTATAAATTATGACCACCCACCAGCAAAAAAATATACAAATAATGAATCAATTCAGTTGACCAATAAATTAAAGCCATAAAGCCATATCCCAAAGGCTCCATATAATGCCATTATGTAGTCACTGTGCTTGTTTATATGCAGACTACCTAGACGTGGGACATATTATCAAGGAATTTATTTCTAAGCCCCTGGAGAACAAGATGATCAGGAACAGTCCATATGGAACCATGAAGAGCAAGTCATTCCCTCCTATGACAAGGTGACAACAGTTTCTGTAGATATGGGGAGAGCAGTGGATGTAGTATACACCGACTTTTAGCAAGGCTTTTGGCAGTGTCCCATAACATTATCGTTAGTAAGCTAAAGAAACACAATCTAGGCAGATCTATTGAAAGGTGGATATTGGTTGGATCACCGTGATCAAAAAGCAATAATTAATTAGTTATTTTGTCTACTCCGGAGGAAGTATCATGCGGGTTCACTAGGGATTTGTCTAGGGTTCGGTACTGTTTAATATAATTGTTAATGATTTGGAGGACAGGATGGAGTGCACACTTCACAAATCTGGAAATAATTTCAATCTGGGTAGAACTGCTGATATTCTAGAGGAAAAGATTAGGATTTAGAATAACCTAGACAGACTGAAGTAATGGTCTGAATTCAGTTGAATTAAAGTCAATGATGAGAAGTACATTCAGGATAGAACAATCACATGCACACATATGAACAGGAATGACTGGGTAGGCTTCAGTACTTCAGAAAAGGACCTGAAGGTTAGAGTAGACTAAGGCTGGCCAGCCTGAACATGCACGCCTCAAGTGGCATGGCAGCTGATCTGTGTGGCATGCAAGTCCTGGGAGTTCAGTAAAGAGAGGCACCAGAATGAATGCAAGAAAGATTGAGCTTCTGGATACCTGAAGTGGAGCTGGGGCAGGATGCTGCTGTGAGGAAAGGTTTCAGGTATCCTTGCAAAGGGTCAGGTTAATCCTTCCCCAGCCTTACAGCTGCCACCAAATTCAGGACTTTGGATCCTCTTTTACCACAAAAAACTGTGGCAGCTGTGGGGTCAGGGTTATTTTTGACAGTGACATCTCTCTTGCATCAGCATCCTGCCCACACTCTGTTCCACATGTCTGGAGGGTCAAGACACACTTCCTCAATTCCTGCCTCCCCTCCTCTCCCCTCTGAAGTCACAGACCCTATCAGGTACACCTCTGGGGACAGAGAGGCATCTGGAAGGAGGCCAGACTTGTGACATGCCTGCTTGATGGGTATACCACCACTGTTGTAGATTGTAAATTGGGTATGATCCAACAGTGTGCCCTTATTGCAAAGAAAGTCAATACTGGGCCATATAAATAAGAGCATTGCTTGCAAGTCAAGGGAAGTGATTATTTTACTCCAAGGGTGTTCAAGTCACCTGGGGCCTTAGGTCAGATCTAGACCATGAGATTGCCTAAGGGCTGAGTCCAGCACATGACATTGGGGATGCTGCAGTGGCTACCACAGCAGTGGCAGTAGTGGTTAGGGGACCAGCAGCAGTGGTGGGTCTGGGTGTTCACCATTAACTGGAGGTGTCTAGCAGAATCAACGAACCTGGGGAGGAAGTCCAGGGGTGGCAGCAGATATCTAAGCTTGCCACCAATGGCCATGCCTCACAGGGCAAATGGCCCCAGATTCTAAGGTAGACCTATCCCTCAAGCTCTGATGGCACTTTAGTAGCCCAGTGGGCCTGACAAAGAGGCTCCAGTGATCAGATCCAGGCTGTAGACCATATGTTTGACACCCCTGTTTTCCTCTATTCAGATCTGGTGAGGCCCTGCATGGAATTCTGTGCCCAGTTCTGGGGACCACTCTTCACGAACGATTTGACCAAATTAGGAAGATTCCAGCAGACAGCAACAAAACCTGTTTAGAAATCTAGGAAACATGAGTTAAGAGGAAAGGTTGAAGGACTAGGATTACTGAGTCTGGAGAACAGAGTATGCAGGGTGAAGGGGAGGGTATTGATAACAGTCTTCAGATATGTGAAGACTGTTATAAAGAGTAGTTAGGAAGATGTATGTGTACATGCCTGTGTATCTAGAAGAGTGATTATAAAACAGGATGGTGATAGTCTATTCTTTGTTGGCACAGTAGACAGAAGTGGGTAATAGATTTAAACTGCAAGAAAGGAAATGAAATTAAGGTTAGATATTAGAAACAACTTCTTCAGTATGAGGGTGGTTAAGCAATAAAAACATGCTACCTAGATAAATTACGGTATCCCCAAACTTGAAAGTTTTTAAGAGCAAGTGAGACAAATACTTGATCCACACACACAATGCATCTATAATAGGAATTTCATTTTCCTTTTGGAAATAATTTTATGAAAGTGGTGGGGGGTGGGGAATGAAATCAGCAAAAGAAGAGTTTAGGAAGTCTATGTATAAAGACTACCAGCATATTTAAACTGGATTACATAGAATTTATAATCCTCATTCTATATAGTATATCAAACTAAATTACATTTTTAAAATGCTAAAGGCTAACTTAAATCTCTAAGGAAATGAAATTCAGATTGAAGGCTAGAACTCTGTCAAGCAGTTCACAACAATTTCATTATAGCAAATTGTAATGTTGTATGGCTTGTCCTGTCATTATATTACTGTTATTTATTTAGAAATAGAAGTGTGTGTGGGATAGAACAATTCATATAGTTAAGACGTGGCCTCTACCTTGAAACATTACAGTCTAATTTGAAAAGTAAAATGGTAAAGAATGAAAAGGAGAACATTACTGATGCAAGGCAATCCTGCAGAAATCAAAAGAGATTTAGAACCAGACAGAGAAGACTCCTGCAAAACTTAGCAGAACATTACCTAAAATGGGCGGGGGGTGTTGTATTTTCTTAATTAGGGTGAAGCTTTGAATGTTCTCACATGAGTATTCCTGTAAGAGGCTATTCAGGAAATAAAAAGCCTGTTACTGGTTTTCAAGAGATTTTTTCAATTCAATTTGGCTTTATGTC
>JAGPOW010003316.1:21089272-21112110 GCA_030014935.1 Caiman crocodilus | reverse complement strand
TTGGCTTTATTGCAACAGTTAAATTTTTTAACTCTCCCTCTAGTTAACCAAAAATATATGGCACCCCCCCCCCCAAAACCACTGCTTGCCGATTAAAAAAAAAAAAAAAAAAAAAGATTCTGATAATTTTCTGACTGCAGCAGTAGTGAAGAGCCAAATTGTAAACCTCCTTCCTTCATCAAGAAAGAACCTCCTTCCTTCATCAACAAATATCCCCTCTGGCCTTAGTGGTGTGGGATGTGGATTTCATAATGAACATAATGGCAAACAGTCAACTACAGCAGAACCTCACCACTTAAAAGTAGTGTTGAGGGTGGAGATCTAGAACTGCTTTTGGCACCTATCCCACCTCAAGCAGACAATATGTTAGCTGGAATTAGTTTCAGTTCTGCTGTACAGAATAAAAGAAGCTCTGCCCACCTTTAACAAATAAATCCACTAAGTGCTTGATACTTGAAAGATATGAGTATCTACAAAGTATTAACTGTTGTTAACTTCCATTGAGCTGCTTGGTAACTTCAGTGGGAGGTAATGTGAATCAGAACTTGACATGAGTATGTATCAAAGCACAGAATGACTATACATGCTTGATATATTTCCTTATAATTAACAGAAAAAGTATGAGCTGGCAAAGTATATCCTGAACATGATAAATAATCTTAATAAAAGAAAATTCAGATCACGGCATGTCTTTTTTTAGAAATTCAAAACAGTAGAAGTCTAAAAGTTAGTTATGCTTAGCTTTACATTCGGTTCTTGCCCATCTCAAAGAAAGGTTGAACTGAAGACAACACCCATACTGGTGCCCTAATCACAACTCATTTATAAACTAGAGATCCATACTTATATGAACTCTCTTGAATTAGACAGTTTTCTGAAACATGTTTTCCTATTACTATACTAACCTCAATTGACTGTAGTATATAATGAATTTACTGTTTAACACATCATTATTACAATTCAAATCTAAAAAAGCTAGCACAGCAAAACCATATTGTTACTACCTTACTGTATAATAGTCTGTTGTCTCTAGTTCAGCGATTCTTAACCTGAAGTGCTCCAAGATCCTTTCAAGTGTACCATGGGATGTCACCCAATGTTAGCACTGGCATGTGTGAAAACATTGTTCACAAGATAAACCCAGAGATTTCAAATCGGAACTCATAGTGTAAAAAAAAGATTTTGACCTCTGGTAGTCTTTCTGAAGTCTCTGCAACAGAAACATTGTCATAGTCAAAAAATGAGTGAAAATTAAGCTGGAATTTTCAGAGGAATGCTTTAAGTCTAAAAAGCTTGAGAACTGCTATAGCTCTTTAAAAAAAGAATTGCAGGGAACATTGGTCTGAAGAGCTCTGCCTAGTTTTCACAAAGAGTGTACTGAGTAACAGTAATATATATCCACATTATGGAGCCACATACTCAGCCTTTTATGAAAGACATTAGAAAATCTATGGGTATGTGCATAGATTTTGTCACAAGCAAGTTGCTGAGAAACAACTTGAGATGTAAACTTACAATACACCAGTTAATTTGTGGTAACTATTCATGAATGGATTTCTATGCCATCATAAATATATAATAGATTACCCTACCTTCTTTGAAAGGTAAGAGCATGCACAAAGCCAGTTATTATGGAATAACTAACAGATATCACAAATATGGACCCTGCCTTACTTTGAGGGGCCCATTCACTGTGTACCAATGTCCAGATACAACTGCCATTTTCATCAGGATATATATGCATTCACATAAAGATAATTCTCTAAAACTGTAAATTTAACCCATCTTATTTAGGAGGTGGTACGGCATATGTAGCTTATGCTGTAATCAGTGACTGGAATCAGAAATAAAAGTGAACTCAACCTGAACTCAGTGTCTGGTATGTCTTCATTTCTCTACCCTTAAGCAAGTAAAATGATTTGAAGTATCTGTTACACAGGGATTTTTTCAAGCATCACCACCACACTGCTATTCATTCACTGCTTAGATTAAAATCCTAGACCAACTGGGGCTAATTAGCTGTCTCAGTCACATTCAGAATCTCGCCTGGTTCTAATTAAGTTAACCTAAAGTATTACACATTCAATGGGCAAAAAAAGCATAATATATTTTAAATATTACCAAGGCCCTCAAAAATAATGTCTAACTTCTAACTGTGGAAGAGAAATGATGTCTTTCTGCTTTTTTAAACATCTTAGTTTTCTTGGGGGGGGGGAAACAGTGGGGAGGGGTTGGTTCTTTAATATGATCTAACTTTAATATGATGGCCCATAAATGGCCAGCCCACGGCAAGAGTGCTACAAGTGGCTTGGGCAGCCTGTGCATGACATGTGAAAGATCAGGGAGTGAACAGGTGGTGCAGCAGCAGACAGAGCAAGCAGCAGAAAGTAGAACAGAATATTTGGCGTGGAGAACAGGGAATGGAGAAAAAAACAACAGGCACAGAACTGGAGTGGTACTCAGGGACAGCGGGGCTAATTTACAGCATACTTGCCAAAAAGTGCAGCTTACACTGGTACAGTGAGTGCGTCTCATAGTTCAGGTATCTCTAAAAGTTTTACCATGATGAATAATGAGGAGACAGTACATAAGCTTCTGAAGTCTTGTGCAGTTAGCCATACTTGCGTGCATTCAACTTCCCATATGGAAAGAATTAGAAAAGAAATGTTTTTTTTTCCCTTATATATTACGTATTTAATATAAAAATCTTATACAGTGAAGAATCATACCCATGCATTAAGGGAAGAAATGCTGACCAGAATCAAAGTTTTTCTGCAATGCTGTCGAAGCCCATTTTTTTTTAAACTTTTATTTTGAAAGGCATCAGATACAAGTAGAAGGCACTCCACCTGAACTTCTCATGTGAATGAATGATGGCACTTGTAAAAAAGCAGCATCTGCTACTGTTAATAAAGGCTACTGATTCAGGTTTAGAAATTAAACACAAAAATCTTCTGAGAAAGAGAAAAGCTTTTTGCAAATAGAAGTTTAAAATTATTTTTTAATGAAAAAAATGACTAAAATTTATCCTCTCATTGGAAATTGAAACGTTTAAAAGTTTCAACTAGTTCTGTTTCTTAATAAAAATGCCAGTGTTTCCTGGTCAGTAATTAAGACACTTCTATCCTTTAGAAAACATACCTTTGAAAAGATAAAATATATTAAATCTCTGTTGCTTTGCAATACTTTTGAATAAGATAACCTGTAGTGTAAGATTAGTTCTCAGTTAAAAAGAGCTTAAGGATTTGCCCAAGTCCCTCTCGCTTCAAAGCAAATGGCATAACTCCAGAATCATGATCTCCATACAGATATAGATCTGCTTTATCAAAGAGACAAACAGAATCTAATAATTCTTTATTTGTCGGTGACTTAGCATTTGTGTTACTAAAAATATTACTTGTACTGTAAGACTAATATATAGTGTTGAAAATCAAATCATGATTTACATGACATCTATTACAGGGATTGGCAATGTTTTTGGGCAGTGTGTCAAAGACAGCTAGAACCTTGACTTGGAAAATGCTGGCATGCCAGGGGCAGATGCTGGGGAATCTGTGAGAGGCCTGATACTTGTTGTAGCAAGGAACAGTCCTTTCCCCACCATCTGCCCTGAGGTGCATGTCTTAAGCAAAACGCTTTCATGTGCCATGATCTGCTACCCATGTCAAGGGCTCCCTATCCCCGTTTTATAAGCATTGTGAGACCATTTTATTTGGTCAGGCTTTTAGCACATGGAATTAATTTCTGAGCCAAAGTTTGGGGAATTGTTAGTTTTATTCTATTTTAATATTTGAGCTCTTTTTATAATTTGTCTTCTTTTAGGTGTAGGGTGCCCCTTTTCAGGAAAGGTGATGTATAATTCAGTAAATCCAAGAGCTAAATAGCTTTGTGTAAGAACTTAAAAAAAACCCAACTCACATATTCTTCATATTTCATAATCAGCCCTATGCATGGAACATTTAGTTCCCTGCTACATTTTATCCTTCCATAGATTGACAACATTTTATTGATCATTACACTGTATTCAATTCATAACTCAGTGGAGTTGCAGGTGTAGTTTGCAGTCTTCAGAGGTCGGAAGACTGAGGTTAAAAAAAATGTCCACCTGTTCATCTGATTATTACTACTACTACTTTTATTTGTAATATAGTAGCATCTGGAGTCACAAACTACCATTCAGGTCCCAATGTTAAGGACTGTGCAGATGCCTGGGCCAAAACAGTTCATGCCTGAAAAATATAGCAGACAAGTTTTGGAATGGGAAATAATGACAAAAAATGGGAAGAGATGTACCCAAGGTCACACACGAGCTGCGTGACAGAACTCGACCTGCTTGCTTCCAGTCCAGTACATCAGACATTGACCTCCACTGCCTCTTAACTGCACTTTCAAAATATACTTAAATTTATCTTTTTGACATCTGGGGCTTCATATTCAAATGTGTCATCCAGAGGATTACTTGCTAAACCAGTTATTCTCAACCAGGTTGTCTGGGGTGCCGCAAGATATATGAAAGGAAATTGCAAGGATAAGATTTGTTCATCACATGCCTAGTAAGGTTATGTTCTGATTGAAATGAAATGTGCTCACCCTGGTTAGGGGGCAGATTTTGAGAGTGTGAAATAAGACAACTCTAGAAAAATTTAGAGAAATATCACAAACACACAAAATGACCGCAATTTTTTTTTCTATCTGTCATGTTTAAAAACAAACCGCTTGTGTTGTAATAGTTTCATTTTAGTCTATCCTCTTCTCAACGGACCACTGTCTGTGCAAAACAGTTAAAAAGATGCCTCGGCACAGCTGTGTTGAGCACATTGCGAGCACGGATGCAGGGTGTTACCCCTGTAGCACGGGAAAAGTTTCGGTGCACAGTCAGAGCCTGCCAAAACCTTGCAGCTGCACCACCAAGTGCATGCTTGTGATTGGCTCATGGTAAATTATGCAAACGTGTCAGTTGGCAATTGTCTCACTGACTGAATAAAGGGCTTGGGCAATGCCCGCCCAAACTGGAGGAGAGCTCGGACACGCATGAGGAGAGATCCCCGCGTGTATTTCCAAGCTACAAAGGAGGCCTGATCAACCGACAATGACTCCCCACCGGAATCATCCGACGCCCCATACCCTGTGTGAGTGTGAGCTTCTGTGTGCCTGAGTTCCTGTTTGAGTTTTGTAACTTCAAGGAACGTGCCTACAGCCTACGGACTGTAAGTAAAGGTTTTTTTTGGCTTCCAACAACCCGCATGTCTAGTGCCTCAATTCTGCTCCATCAGCGGCCCCATTCCGCCAGCATTTCTTGGCCCCCACAACCACAAAGATGGGGTCTTGTAGATCTTCATTAGTTTCTTCATCTTCAATCTTCTTGTAGTAAAATGTGCACTGTACAGATTAATCTTCATAATGAAGGACTGGACTTGACAGCATTTAAAGTGGCTGATTACAGTTCCCTCAATAAGCTAACAGAGACTGTGGCTGGGTTAGACAGAGTTTACTGTCTCTTTCCAAGTCTCTCTTACTGTAGGTTTGTCTCTCTTCTGGATGCATATGTTCTAATATCCTATCAACCTTAAATTATAATAGCCACACTCGCAGACTCTGGCAGTCCAGCAATTGATACTTACTAGTAACAAAGTACACAAAAAAGCTACAACTGGTCTGCTTTTCCTATATCAGTCTTTATCTTTATATCCACAAACTGCATAGGGCTCAATATGTAAATGTCAGTGACTACATTATGAACAATGAAAAAGATTAAGATATTAAAGTAACAAGGAATTCTCCCTTTCTCCTCCTCTAATGTGTACTAGTGCACTCTCTCCTTTGCTCTCAGCTGGCAGTTGACCAAGCTATTGAGAGGGCTGTGGACCCCCACTGGGATAATTGCTTCCTTTGCAGCAGTTCCTGGCTGTTTCTCTCTGATGCCATGGCACATTTAAACTTCTGCCACAATTGCTGTTGTTGTTAGAAAGGTATTGCAAACTGTACCAAAGGGGAGGCGGGGGAGGAAAGAAAAAGGTTGGGGAGAAACTGTTGGAAATAGGAAATCCTAGCTGCCTACATTTGTTCTTAATATTTTTAACATAAAGTTTAAAAGATGTAGGTAGCCAAATAACAAATTATAATATTTACTTTTTTATGGTAGCTTGCTTGTATGCAGAAAGACAATGGAAGATATTCAAGAAATTAAAATTATCCTGTATGTTGCTTCCCTGTTTTTTCCCCTGTAGTTTTTTGTCAGCATTATTTTAAAATGGAGCTCTATCTAATATGTATCAGCCCCCAGGCTCTCTTTTATCTGATGATATTATAAAAACAAAAGAGGACTAGGATGAGATATTTAGAAAAACAAGGGGAAAATAATTAAAAATGGTGCACCATCTGTGTGGTATTCTTTTAGTACTAATTGTCTTTTTATTTCTTAATACTGAATGAAACTAGCAGTTTACAACCAAATTCCCATTATGAATCTGATTCTGCACTCTTTCCCTCTGAATGTAGAAATAGTTACTTTAGCCTCCAAATGAAGCCTGAGATTGAGGTAATATATTTCAATGCATCCTAACTAAAATAAGGAGTTCCTATTCTTAAAAATTCTAAAGATTTCCAGTTTTTAGGCAAATAATACACAGAAATATGTCTTCACTTCTAACAGACTCATGCAGTAAAGTTTCTGGCTAAGAATTTCAGGCGAGTACAGTCAAGCACAAACAGGAGCTAATGTATGTGACTTTTGAACCAGTCCCTAAACATGGTTCAAGACCATAAGTTTATATTTCTGGCTCCCCCCTTCCCTATAATCTTACTTACAGTATACATAGCCAAAGGGAGGACTTTCTCTAGAGAAAAACCTTGAAAAGGCCAAAGATCTGTCTCAAGCCTAGATATCACACTGGACTAGCATGATTAAGATGTGCCAGTTTTAGGAGCCAACAGCACCAAAGGAAGCGATATTGACAGCATCACACCTAAACACTTTGGGTGCCTGTACACAAGTGAGGAGGCTGCTTCAATGCACTGTAATTAATCAAATGAGCTTTAGTTAAAGTGCTCTGCTGCCATTTTGACATATGGGGATGCTGATACGTGAGGTACTGTGGGCACTTTAATTACAGTGGCTCTTGGATCCACTCTAATTAAAGCACCTCCCACTCCCAAGGCACATGTAAACGTGCCCTTTGGGCCCCAGTAGACATTACATTTATCATACAATTGTTGCTGCATCATAAATTACAACATACTATATCATCAGCCAATTTACAGAATGATAAAATGGCAAACCAGCCACAAGGATTTTCCACGTATAATTTGGATTAACGTTATGGCTTGTTTGTATTGCACTTTAAATTGAACACATGGCACATTCACTAGAAGTGGGGCTGCTCACGTCCCACTCTGAAGACGAGGTGATCATCAGGAGGATGCAGCCTCAGGATCTGGGGCACAGCCACCCTATGTCCAATCTCTGGGACAGAACCATAGGCAGCCCTGATGCCTGGAGGCAGCCCCAGGCCCTGGACCCAGAGCTTACCTTCACCCAATTGTCAACAGCAAACCCAGATCTAAGACTCTGGATTCTCTCCCACTCAATCACTACAGAGTCCCTAGTCCTGGGCCTGCTTTCCACTTGATCCTCAGGTTCTGTGGTCAGGACCCAGGGCTGTTCCCTGCCCTTTGAAAGGCACAGACAAATAGTCCCCCATTACAACAACAAAGAGATAGTCAGCATCGAAGAAATAGTCCCTCATTCCAGTCTCATGGTGCCTGGATGGATTTGTGATGCTGCACTTCCAACAGTGCCCTTTAAAAGGCCAGGCTGCTCATGCCAGCAGTGGCATGAATGGAATCTGAGAACATTTATTCCCAATCCCAAAATCGCACATTCTGCCTTGTGTGTTTGGCATGGTAGGATACAGCAATTTTTGGGACTGGGCATACAATTCCTCAGACCCCAAAAGGTCAATCATGTTAACGTCTGCCAGCAGCCCTTCACTTATTGTCTAGGGGCACAAATTACACGTAAACTGGTTTAAGTGATCAGAAACTGCTTCAAATCTATAACCCAATAGAAGTTCAGTGCACATAAACCACTTTCAAAATGGTCAAAACCAGTTTAAGACAAGCATGGATGAATGCAGTATCAGACATCACTGATTTAGATTAAATTAGTTTATTAAACTTCTGACCCAGATTCCCTCCCAGTTCAAGTTAACTCACAGTCCCCTAGCATCCCAGGATCCTTTGCACCTCCCCCCCACACTCTCCTCCCTACTACAAGGTGGGCAAGCTTGGCCCAAGCTGTCAGCTCCATCAGAGCAGGGAGGTGTGCTCCAGTGGCCCCTGGCTTCTGGCCTCAGCCATGGCAGGCATGTAGCTACATTTCTGGAATCAAAAGTGAATGTCTGTTCACTTGCCTATTGGTTCAATCTATGCAGCTCAGACTAACCTGCAAAGATTTAATGATTTAGCTTTAGGCTTTTTGACCATCTGTACTTAGCCCTTAGC
Organism: Caiman crocodilus; assembly: GCA_030014935.1. Classification (NCBI taxonomy): domain Eukaryota; kingdom Metazoa; phylum Chordata; order Crocodylia; family Alligatoridae; genus Caiman; species Caiman crocodilus. The sequence continues at coordinate 21,103,608 of JAGPOW010003316.1, read as the reverse complement.
TCCAAAGAACAGCTAAAGCCAGTAGAGCTGGGCCAACTAGAAATGGCCTTTGGCATAAGTAAGGCTTAAATCCATGCATCCAGATCTATAAGTGATATCCCTTAGTTACTCTATCATTGCATCTTGATGTTTTTTAGATGAATCTTCAAAAGACATTGATGGTCTTTCTTTTTTCTATATATGCTTTCCATCTCATTTTCAGTGAAGCTGAAATGGTAAGAAAAAACATGGAAAACAAAAAAACAAAAACAAAAGAGAGCCAAAACAGAGCAGTTAAGAGACAACTAAGCTCCATATTTGAACATTTTCTCTAATATGAAAATCAGTATTAAAAAATAAATCTTTTTTAATATCTCTGCAATGCAAAAGACTTCACAAATTAGCTTTCTGAATCTTCCCATTTCTTTCTCCAAACTTCTTAAAAGATATTATATTCAACCAAACTGCAATTTCACTATATCCTTCCCGATGAACTCTAGTTGTCATAGATGATCATTCACCTAGAAATATTTGTACCTCTGCAGATCCAATATTTTAATACAGCTATGTTTCAGAAGGTGCAAGGGATTATGTGTGTATTAGTTGGTCTGCAAAAAGATTTCTAAGGTAACTGCAGGGAGAGGGGTTCATTATATATATATGTAAGCAATATTCTTTTTATTATATTTATTACTATATTTTCTATGGACCAGAAAAGAATGAGGCAATATGTGCTAGGCACTGTATACATGCAGAAATGTAGAGTGAGTTCGGGGAAGTAATTTAAGAGTGTAAATATTTCTACTAGTTTTCAGAACATTTCAGAAAGTTATTAGCACATTGTCATTTAGTAAAGTAAACCTTGAATTTCCTAAAGGGCTTAAAAGGTTGAATTATTTTCTACATTTAATAAACTAAGAAAAATGTCTTAAATTAATTGACAGTTAAAGCCATATGGTTTTAGGACATCTTTGGCATACAAATTCCATATGGAAGTAAAACATGAACATAATTAGAATTTGGATGGGTTCTTTGAAATTACTTAATTTTTTACCCAAGAATAGTGTCAGAATGATATAGCCACAATGGTGCAGGAATTATGTGGAAGGTAAGAATGTTTTGGGTATGGTATCTTCTATTGCAGTTGGTCCAGTAAAAGACAGCACCTCAAAAATTGTTGCCTTTCTCATTAATAGAAAGAAAAACAGTATTCACATTCTGGAATTTACTGAGCCATATTTGGCTTCTGGGGAACATTTTTAACATTAGCTATTTTCAGGTCAAGAATTGATGATATAGCAATCTAGTATTGATTGATATAAAATTATACAGAACTAACCTCTGATACCGAATCTTAGAAAAATAATGTTGGAACAAGCCTGAAGAGATAATCTACTCTAACTCTCTCCTCAAGGCAGGATCATCCCTGTCTAAACCAGATACAAATATTTGTTTAACCTGCACTTAACAGCTTCTAGTGACAGAGTCCACAATTGCTTCACTAATCTGTTCCAGTGCTTAGTCACCCTCCTAATTAGAAAGCTCTTTCTTTCAGCCTAAATGTCCTTCAGTGCAATTTATCCCATTAATTTTCTTACTCCCGTGGACACGGAGAACAACTGATTGTCACCTTCTGTAAAACAACATGTAGAAGCTTTTATAATAGTTTAGGAGGCAGGAATAAAACTACCCTTGACATATGTCCATGCAATATTCTGTGAATCCAAAGCTGATGACTAAGATGGTATACATGGACAATGGGTTTGGCTAGTCAAGCATGTGTGTGTTGCCTCACAGAAGATATTTACCCACAGTAAGGCTACCTTACAATTTTTTCTCACTCCGCGTTACTCCTCATTGCTTTGGTAGAGATTCTGTTCCAAATAAAAGTAATCACTGTTAAGTCAGAGCTTATGCCCCTTGTTAAATTTTCCCATAGACTCAAGGCTACAATTGAAAAAACTAAATAGTTGATATTTTTTGTAGCTGAGGAACATTTTTCCTTGAAAAATAGCTTAAAAAAAATCATCACAAGTGTCTTTATCAAAATCTTGTTCAATTCTTTGTTATTATGTAAATGGAAGTACGCCCTTTACATCCTGACTAGAAGTCAGTCTTTGGAGAACCACAAATATTCAAAACAACTAAAATAATGAATATTAATACAGGAGGTAAGTCAATGTCAGATAGGCTAGACATGTTCTATTATGTTAGAATGTCCTTATCTTTTTCTGATCCCAGAGAATGGAATTACATGCACAGCTATAACATCTTGGGCTGACAAGTTCAATCTTAAGTCTAGTTAAAACTGAAGAAAGAAACTTCCAAACAATTAAGGGGTCTATAGAAAGTCGTGTTAACGTTTCTGAAGGTAGTTAAGTACTAGGATCACAGGGGATAGTTCTCATGTCTTTAGTGTCTTGGACTTTTTAACCATGTTTCATTTTACATTGTTTGGCTATGCATGTTTGCAAAAGGCAGCTTAGACACTTATTTTGCCATTTTTAAAATGCGCAATAACTATTTTAGTTTGATGTGTTCTAGTTATAAAAAATAAACACAGAATAGAACAAATATTTTTTTAACTTCACAAATATTTCATACATCAATGTCTATATAGAAAAAAATTGATTTAGTCTACAGAACAATCAAAATGTAAGCCTGGGGTAAAGGAACATAATAGAAATGAATGCCCCTTTTGCCTAAGTGACTTGAATCTGGCGCAGATCAGAATTGACTAAAAATGAACAGGTATCCCAGTCACCAACATCACAAGTTGCACTGCTCTGTTAAACCTGCTGACAGTCACAGCAGAAGAGTCAAAGGTTCAGGTGACATTCCTGAAGAGCGTCTTTTAAAATGAAAACGAAGACCCATTTACAAGTCCGGGAGAGGAAGCTTAAAGTATAGCCCACAATGTGCTTGTTACAAGGGTAAGTGGCAAACTTCAGTGTTGGGCCTCTTTCATGAACTCAAAGCCAGTTAGTGATTTTTTTTAAAAGGTAGCGATCACTGAGGCCACTTAGTGCATAAAGGATGTAGTTTTGCTCCCACTGAGGTTTTAACATTTTCCAAGGTTATGTTCTTGCTGTTTTCACCTGAGACATAATTTTAGTTTGATATAAATGAAATGCAGGTGACCATGATGGACTGAATGCAATAGATGCTGCCTGCTTCCAGAAGCCAGCCTACAAGGGAGAGCTCCCTAGATATTGCAGGCATAGTACATAGCAGAGAAGGAGACAGAAGCAAGCTTTCTATGAACATCAAACCATAAAGACTACTTCATTCATCACTGTTGAGTTGACAAATGCATATTTTATATAAGAAAATATAACATCAAACTGAGATACTGGATTTTCTAGATACAAAATGCTACTTGCATATACTTCTTAAAACTAGATACCTAAATAAAAGATTCTCCCCTGCTCCCCAACCTCAGGTGCTGTGTTCTCTACATTTGTGAAATTTACAATAAAAGCTTTGAATTGCCTGGTAATTGTTTCTTAGCTGTGAAGGAATTTCTCAACAAACTGTAAAACATCATTCTATGTAATCCTTTGATTTTTGAAGGATGAAACTGAAGTCTCACATCTTACCTGCAGACTGGTGGGGGTTATCTAGATGATTAATACCAACTCCTGGATAGAACTGTTGTTTAAGTACAACTTGGCACTTTTCTTGAAGGGAAAAAATGAAAAATCAAAAGAAAAGGAGAAGCAGCTGTGGATAAACCTTGATCTGGCAAAACACACAAAAAATGGGACACCAACCACAACTCGAGAAGCAAATAAATGATGGAAAACCAGAAGTGTCTTTTCAAATCTCAAGTTGTTGGTAGTGTTAGAAATTGTGCGCAGAGAAAGGGGTTTCCTTTGGCAATACAGGAAGCACAGCCTGTACCTTCAGGGGCCCACAACTTCCCCCATAGTAACTAAGCATGATAGACAATCTTAACGGCAGACCTGTGCCTTATTTGGTCTTACCCTGCAGGTTGAAGAAGAGTCATGCAGTACTAGTAATTTTCCGCTAAAGCTTTGCGCATGCGAAAATATCATGTAACCAGAGAATATAAATACGTGTGTAAGAGTGCAACCGGGGTCCCTCTGCCTTTCTAAGGTCGGGGGACCTTCAGCTGAATAAACTGAAAAGACCACACCCTTGTCTCCTGCTTATTTGAGTTTCAGCTGGGAAACGAGCCCCACTGGGGTCAGGAGTATCCACAGGTCTTCCCTTTCCAGGTTGGGAGCTTAAGCGAATAATTTCTCCGACAGTAGGATATTTTTTTCCCTTCATAATTCACACTGCATTTTTTTCATTTGAAACACTGCATTTAAAAGTAGTGAACAGCTTGTTCATGCTAAGAAAAGCATTTTTCAGATAGGCTTTACTTTCAGGTAGGGATGTCAAATGAATAAAAAAATCTGATCACAATTAGTTGTTCAATTTAAAAAAAATCAGTTGCAATTAATCATGATTTTAATTGCACAGCTAAAATTCAAAGTTATGTGCAGAAAAGTTATGCAAAATTATGCAGGTACTTTGTATGGTTGGGGTGGGTGTGGCATGGGTGTGTGTGTGGGAGGATGGAGCTCAGGGAGGGAGATTTGTTCATACCCTGGCAGGAAGTGGGGTATTGTGGGTCAGGAGTGAGGAGCAGCAGCAGGGCTCAGGGGGCTATGGTGTGGGAGTGAGAGACAGACAAATACATACAGACACTGCCCAGCAAGTAAGTGTGGGGGTAGGGAAGGGGCACGAGAGAAGCAGCTCGAGGCCCCCATGTTGAGGGAGGAAATGGGGAAGGGGCTAGGGTGAAATGGGGGCAGAAGCCCCAGGATGAGTTGTGGGATGGTTGAAGCCACAGGAGGCTCATCCAGAGGTGCAGGGGGGCTCATGTTGCTGGGTGCACCGAGAGACACAGGGGGCATGTGAACCTCAGATCTGTGCATGAGATGGAGGCAGGCTACCACAGCAGGCTGGGGCTCTAAGCCCTGTTACCTTTACCCCAGGAGCCACATCCTGGCCGTGCCACATCCGCTGTCCGCCTGGCAGTGGGAGGCATGTAGCATTCCATGGCCCTCCCCCCCGAGTCAAAGGCAGCAGGGCACAGAGCCCCAGAATACAGCAGCAGCCCACCTTTGCCCTGCGCAGAAATTTGGGGCATATGCCCTGCTGCTCCAACCCAACCCGGGACCCAGTCATCCCAGTCCTTGCCTCTGGCTCTGACCCACTCCCTCTGTCACCATGTGGACTTCCATCTGCCCCCCATGCCCTTTCCCTTGCCCATGCCCCTTCCCCTTCAGACTTGCCTGCTGGGCAGTGATTCACACACACCAAACTGAATTCCTGGCTGCCTGCAGGCTGCGGCTAAATATCTGTGTCTGGGCACACTCCTCCTTCCCCACCCCACCCACTACAGCTGCCCAGAGCCTGTGCCCTGGCTGCCCTGTGGTCCTCTGCCCTGGCATCACTGCCCAAAGGGGTGGTCTGGAGGGGGTGGTGAAAGTGGCAGAGCTGAGCCCAAGCATAGACTCCAAAACTTCATGTGTGATTAACACATTGAAACAATTAATATGAACAATGATTAACTCGTTAACCATGATTAATTTACAGCCCCACTTTCAGGTTACACACCTGTTCCTTTTAAAGTCAGTAGAGGCATTTGTATTGACCTAAATTGGCTAGGATGAAAAATGCTCAGCACAAATGTAGACTAATGACACAGTCCTTCTGATTGCAAAACTCTCACTGATTCCAACAGAAATTACTATCTTGCAAAGCTATTCTCTGTTTATTAATAAGGTTAAAAAATCCAGGATTCCAAGTATAGATAAAAGTTCCAAAAACATTTACATATTTAATTTTGCACCTTCAGCTTTGAAAAAGAAACTTGAATGCTTTCTTTTAATGTTTAGTAAGATCTCAAAACATTTACACACAGACTTATGGAGTCTCATTTGCATTATAAGACAAAGCATTTTCAAACCAGCATACTCACTAACAGCTGAAGTAGTGTGCATTATGTTTTTCAAGGAAGAATGGCATCTGTTATTTTAGGAGAATAGGGAATCCTGTATTCAGGTCCTGTCATTCAAGGTGTCATGCGTTCCATTTGTTTACAAATAGAACCAGCTAATGAGGATCTGGTAATTATATTTTTTACTTACTTAGCCCCTTTCCTTTCGTCCTTCACAGATTCAATTAATGCAAATCTCACAACACTACTGAGATTGGGAGGGAATTTGACAGTGGGAGCTTATGTGACTTACAGAAGCACACAGGAAGGCAACAATCATGCCTGGGACAGAATCTCTTAATATTCAACACTTTCTAGTGCAGCAGTCAGCAACTCTTTGTATCCCGGGCTGAGAACAAGTTGGCTCAGTTCAGAAGTAGAGTGGAGCTGGAACCCAACCATCACCACTGCTTCTCTCCACCTACCAGCTGTGGTGGGGGTATAGCCCCCAGCCACCCAGCTAGTGGAGTTCTATGGGCCATAGTTGTTATTTTAAGCACTGAACAATCATTTCTCTCATCTACAACATTTTCCTTCAGAAAATTGCTTTGAAATTCACGATCAAAAACAGTTTCAAATAATTTGTAATTGTATGGTGTAAAGGTATCAGGGTCTTTACTTTTGGGCATTAAAACAATCCTTTAGCAAAATGAAACCATTCATTCTGGGAATATGGGCTCACATTGTGTTACTATAAATTATTCTAACCAGATAGTTTTCAACTGCTACTTCTACAATAATAATTAAAATAATAATCCAATAATAATTATAAACAATATTTCCATATGATTTCCAAGCCCTCCTTTCAGGCCTTAAAAGTCTTCAACCTGAGACAGAAGCTTAAATTTAATATTACAATTCAGAAAGGTCTTCAGAACCAAAGCACAACACACAAAGCAAACATCAGAAAATATTTCATTAATATAACAGAAAAAAAAAAAAGAAGATTCCTTCTTTTCATTCAAACATACAGAACATGCATCATAACCTGATATAGTCTTTTTGAAATTTCATGATATGAAACATAAGAATTCCCAGTCAAATAACCTGAAGTCAAAACCATGATTAAGGTTATATTCTTTTCAAAGAACTAAATGGGAAATTTTGTAGGCCAACCCAAAGTTATATAAACACAGATTTGCATGGCCAATTTCAACCTAAACAATATTCTATTCAGCACTGGAAAGGTTTAAGCAGATATCTAAGAAAGTGCCTGCTCTCATGCTTTAGCTTTTAGGGCTTTACTTTTTAATAGAAGCACTCTCTCTAGGAAGTCTCTTTCCTCCTTCCTTGTTGAAGTTTTTATTTCCTTTTCCTTTACATTTGAATAGTTTATCCTCCTTCAGAAAGCTGAAACAAGGAATTTTTTCCCCCTGAAAAATACACCATCACAGCAGGGACAGAAGCCAAAAGAAAACACATTGAATTAAAAGCAAGTAGACTTGACTTGCCCTCTCTTAATAAAATTTACTGAAATACTTTTATTAATTTGGAGAAGGAGAGATCCTCTGCTTTCTTTTTGCCTTCACCTGCTGCTGGCATGCAGTCCCCATCAGAAAACTTCAGAGCAGGTCAGTTTGCCTCCCTGCGTCATGCATGTCAATCTGTACTTAAAATCAGTTTCATGGCTACAAATCGGGTCTTTCTACAGGTGCAATCATTAGAGGGTTTGGACATCATGATTTCCAAAGGTCAGATGTTTCTCATGGCAAACAATTCAATATTTTGTGAAATCTGTGACCTTCCTAAAAATAATAAAGCCCTAAACATTACAAAGTTCAAACAGGAAAATATTGAAAATATAAGCTGACCCTTGAACATCTTCCAGATATTCTTAAACATTTTCTGTGGGAAGGGAAAAAACACATCATTTCTTCTCTTGAAATATTAAATATATGCATAATAAAGACTCAAATCCATTGACAGTCCTGCTGGGTGCATATACAACTAGTTCAGACTTCCTGCTGCTCAAGTGGATGAATGACCTGTATTTGACCATATGCCAAAATATAATTGAGAGAATTTGTAACTTGTGAAGAATTTTTTTTTTTTAATCAATTGTTAAATGCAGGAAGCAGCAACGTAAGTCCAGTAGATGAAAAGTGTTAAAAAGACTCTCCATCTCCCTCCCTCTCAGTTTTGGTCTAGTCTACAAAGTCCTACACAGGAGTCTTGGATGATATCCAATGACTTAACATGCTAGTCCCATTCTTCTGAGCATGCTGGATTTTACTACTTGGAAAAATCCTGACTGGAGGAAATTGTAAGTATATTAGGACCTAAAGAGAAAGAGAGAAAAGTACTTTGTTGGGTTGAGGAAACCCAGGAACTATAAAATTATTATTTTTAAAGTGCTGTGATTTCGACTAGATTTTTCATATGACAAGAAGCATCGCAGGAGATTTAGTAAAGCAAAACTATCCAAACAAAGGGAAATAAGCAAAAGCGAAACAGACACAACTGAAAAAAATAAAGACCAAAAAACCCCCAAACCATCAAAGCAATCCAAACAAGACAGCTTTAATCACTCACATGTGCTCAAGGCTCCAAGAATGGGCATCCCTCTTGTCCCCTACTTTTATTTTACATTTTTCTTGTTTTGATTATGAGAAGATAATATTTGCAAGTTCAGCATATTGATCACTGAGTTTTGGCTTTTCGTCTCTCTTTTTTTTTTTTTTAAATAACATGCTCTTAGAGCTGGTGTACTTTTACTTTAAAAAAATAATAATTCAGGGAAAAAGCATAGTCTACAATGAGGCTTCAGTTAGCTGACATCTGATATTTAGATTTTAAGTGACAACATGTGGTTCCTGCTGTCTGCAAGTGACTAGAAATAACAAGAATGCCAAGAACAATCTAATATATACTGTGCATTGGAGACTCTTAAGAAAAAAAAGGATAAAATTCCTCCCAGAAAGTGGGGAGTTGTGGGTTTGGAAGTCAAGTCGGGAAGAGATTTTGGTTGACTCAATTCTCTGATACCAACCATCACAAATAATCAAACTACTGCACTTGGAAAGCTGCCAGTTATCGCTCTCTAGCTCTAGATAAACAGAAATAAATTTTCCCCTTAAAAAATAACAATTGGGACTTCAACACACGCTTAAAGATAAATATGTGCTTACGTATTTCCCTGATTCAATGCATGTCCTTGCAATGCTCACCGGTTACCAAAAGATAAGGCAAAGTAATTCAGGTAAACCTGGTGTCCTGCTAGGTTAACCAAACTACTTTCAATAGTGAAACAAGCATTATTTAAGAAAAATCAGTTACATGCAATACACACAGAATTTAGTTATAGGTCCACACTACATATTAGACGAATTTCATTCAAAAAATTAAGATCAGAAATTTGTAACAGCATATGACTACACAGTTAAATCATAATCAATAGCTCCCTTCCTCCCATATTTGTCACCTAGAACACCTACACTGAAGCTACTCAAAGACACAGCTAACTGTGAAGATAGCTGCCATGGTTTTGGCAATAAGTTTTGTAGGGAGCATGTCACCTATGTGGACATTACAATTTTTTCTCTAGGGTGCAATGCAAAGTGTGGGTTTTAACCTTAAAAACTCTTTAGCGCTTTGCTATTATTTTTCTTAAATAATATTTCTCTCTTCATTTCTAAGATCAGATCCACCTGGTATAAGAGTAGAAAAGGGCATTTCCTATAGACAGATTTTGACTCCAAAATATACACTCACCACTGGTCTAACAAAGGGCACTGTTAAAAATGATGCTTGTTGCATGTTCAGCTCCTGGATAATACTCCTCAGCCATTCCCTGACAAGTGCATGGCAACAGAGCACTTTAAAAGTGCCCAATCATGCAGCACATTATTTAATGCTCTAAAGCAGAGCACCTTTATCAACTTCTGTTTGCTCTTGCATGCAAGCAGGGCTGGGCTGGTGCAGTCCAGCCCCATCCCTGATGCAGAGAGCACCAGGGATGGGGCAGGGGGGGAGAGGGGGCAAGTGGACTGAAACCCACCCCCATTCACCAATCTCCCCCACCAAACACAAACCGGACAAACTGCATATCAGTGCTCCTGCTCCTCTCCCATCCTGAAGACTGTAACGGAGCTGAGGGGTAGGGGCAGGGCTAGGGGAGAAAAGCTGCAGATACACAGCCTCTTTCCACGGGATCAGCTCCAAAGTACAGCTCAATTCTAACCCCTCCCCAATCAAACAGCGAATGCTTGTGGGGTAGTGGAGTGTCACTGTAATTCATGTTGCTTTCTGTAAAGTGCCATGACTTACAGCAGGGAGCTCCATGTCTGTCAGCACCCAAAAAGATAAGTTTTTTGCTTTTAAAAATTGTTTGCAAAGGCCCCTTCTTTACTCAGGATTTTCCTGAGGGACTTAGAGGAAGAGACTGCTTTAATTTGTGAAAGTGAGAGCAAGATGAAAAGATATTTTTTGAATTTGTTTCCAGTCTATTTCATTTTTAGCATATTTTATAAGAACTGTAATATAAGAAATAGATATAGCATACAAATGGAAAACAGAGCCTTGAGTTTGCAGTTTTATATTTCTCATGCAACAGTTGATGATACTGCTTACATACAAACATATTTCACAGCCTTCAGGTTGAGATCATATTTTGATCCTGGGTATTTTTAAAACATCTGAATCACACGTTGAACTCATATTCATATTTGCTTTGACCCATAACAAATATTTGTGTTTCATTTTTCATAGGAAGAAACTGGATGTGCTTTCTAAAGCTAATTCTTATGCTGAACACACAGACTATAAATAAGTCTCTTTTCAATTCTCCACATTCCCCTATAACTTCCCCTCTTACCAACCAAAAAAATAGGTTCTTTTCCATAAGGCTTAATAATTTAAACCAATAAAAAAAAACACAACAAATTTTTAGTCTCTTCACATAATAAATCACCTTTACTTAGGAGTATTCACAGAATTCAGTCCTGAAGGCTGTGGACACTGAGTGGGAATTCTAATATTATAAAAGCCTTAATTTGTCTGTCTCTGTCCATAATGCTCTGATTGGATGACAAACAGCCTATCAGAGTGAAAAGAAGCATTCAGTTAGATGGCAACGTGTCACTAAGCAGGGGACACGAGATGGAGCGACGGCCACAGAGCTCCCTGGAGGTGATGACACCCTGCTCCACCCTGCTCCCTGGAGGTGACTGCAGTGGAGGGGATGGAATGGGGGGCCAGGCCAGCAGTGCTAGCTTTGATCTCCTGTCCTGCTCCCTGTAGGTGAAAATGGAGCGGGGGATGGGGGGTGAGGCCACCAGAGCTGGCCTCAGTCCCCCGCCCCACCTTGCTCCTTGGAGCAGCAGCACACAAGTGGTGTGGGGACACCACGGGGGGGTGAGGTCACTGGTGCTGGCCCTAGCCTGCCGCTCCCCACTTCTGTTGCCACCTACAGGGCTGACCTGGCTGTGGTGGGGGGGAAGTGTGGGCCTGAAATGGGGGGGAAGGAACAAGTGTGCCGTGGTGGTGGGGGGAAGGGTAGGAGTGAGCCCAGGCCTGACTTGAGAGGGTGGGGAAGCAGGCCTGATGTGGCAGTGGGCGGAAGCAGCAGGTCTGGCCCAACACAGCCTGATGCAACTTGACTGGGGGAGGGGAGAAGCGTGCCTCTGGAGAGGGTCCAGAGAAGGGCCACACATATGGTTAAGGGCTTGCAGGCCAAGCCCTATGAGGAGAGACTAGAGCACCTGGACCTCTTCAGCCTAAGCAAGAGAAGGATGAGAGGCGCCCTTGTGGCTGCCTATAAGTTCACCGTGGGAGCACAGAAGGGAATTGGTGAGGCTTTACTCACCAAGTAAACCCTGGGGGTTACAAGAAATAATGGCCATAAGCTAGCAGAGAGCAGATTTAGACGGGACATTAGGAAGAAATTCTTCACAGTTAGAGTGGCCAAGGTCGGGAATGGGCTCCCAAGGGAAGTGGTGCTCTCCCCTACCCTGGGGGTCTTCAAGAGGAGATTAAATAGGCACCTAGCTGGGGTCATCTAGACCCAGCACTCTTTTCTGCCTATGCAGGGGGTTGGACTCAATGATCTATTAAGGTCCCTTCCGACCCTAACATCTACAAATCTATGAATCCCACCTTGGGCACAGGCCCATTCCTCCTCTACTGCAGCAGAGGGGTGGGGGTGGGAAATGGGCCCAGACCCCAAGACGCAAGAGAGAGGGGAAGAGCAGGTCTGGAAGTGAGGGGCATGAGGCTCCATCCCCGCCCACTCCCTGCCTCATCATTCTTGATGGGCAATTGGCTAGTGTTAAGATAACTGCCAATAACAGTTATCTTAATTAGATAATTAAGATAACCTGTTTTTCTTTTTTTCCAAATTATTAAAGGTAGAGAAACACCCCCACCTCCATCCCCAAAATTGTAATTTTATCATTTCAGATGGTCATTACGGTTCAAAAATTTCAGTGAGTCCCTTGAAAAAGAAAATTGTGATATGTCTAGGCCTTTGAAAGTTTAAAAAAATCCAGTGTCTAACATCTTATTTGCTACAGAACCTAATCCAGCTTCAGGCCTTTATTTTCTTTCACTATCTAGGTCATCAGTTCATGACCAGGGACAGAAGAATTCCATGGAGAATTTTGACTCAATCTAGCAGCCAACCAATTCCTTTAAACCAGTGGTATATCTGTAAGGGAACTTCACTTTTTTTCTCATCCCTTTGCTTTATTTTTATATTTTAATGCCAGAAATCACTGTAAGATAAGGTACAGCATTCACACATGCCTACTGAATTAGCACAGTAGAAGGTTTGTTACAGCTGGACCAAATAATACAGAGAAACGTTAATATCCTCCAAGTTACACACTGCAAATAATAATTCTGGAAGGCAGCAAAGTAGCTTCTACTTTGAACTTATGAAAATAAACTGTGTCTCAATTATAGCAATAACATCACTAAATCAAAGAAATATGTAATTACTGGTCATTTTAGTTGTGTATTGAAACCCCAAAATTCAGAGAAAAATAAAGAAAAGGCAGATACATCCAGCCACAGGAAATGAGTGATCTTTGGCTTTACATACAGTAATGAAATAGTTAACAATGCTAGCTGTTCAGTGGTCATAATTAGTTTTCTCATGTTACTTTGAATTATGATGAATAGAGGAAGTTCACACTTTTCTTAAGGCTATGGTTTCAGTTTGTCTGAATACAGTCTCACAGAGACAATGACTTACATTGTTAGGCATATCTTTGCAAAAAGAGTGGCTAAGCAGCTACTTTGGCTCACCTGAAAACCTAGTCCGTGTAGAATTCAATAAATACCTGTAGGAAATACCCTAAATCCACAGGCTCTCATCTGGTACACCTTCCATATACTTTATCATAAAGCTCACATTTGGTTACATGCATAAGTATTATCTAAATTTAAATGGCAACATTTTCTTTTGGAGATCCACAATGAAAAGTCTCACAGTCTTTGTTAGCCTTTGCAGGTGTGTTTTAGTTTATTCAAATTCTTATTAATTGATCATCATCGTCATATCAAAATGTGTAGCTTATCATCCATGATTTCATGCATGGTACACTGGTGAAGCTCAGATTTTTTAAAAAATTACATGAATACCGCAAAAATTATCAAAGAAACTTGACTATAAGAAACAAAGGAGATTATAATAGTGTAGTGTCTGAGAGTATTGAATATGTTTACTCTCAGACACTATGATTAGCAGCAGTGTGATAGCACCTGTAGACTCTATTCAACACCAAAGCTGACTTGTGATATATAACATACAGACTTATAAGAGAAGGCACACTTTGCAGTTAGAAGCTTACAGCTGAATTTGACACAAAGACTAGATTACTCCAGATCAGTAGTCCTCAACCTTTTCACATGCAACCCACCCCACACTGGACTGGCTCTTAGTTCTCACTTATTTTATTATTTTTATGTAGTCAAAAAACAAGTCCTTTATTGCAAAGAACTCAAAATGACCTCAACAGGTCAACATATGTTTAACAGTATGGATTCCTATTTGAAATTCCTGCATTTATTTTGTGAATCCAATTTGCACACCTAACAGTGGTAACATTGTGTGACATCCCATGGTAATCTTGAAAGGATCTTAAATCATCCCAGGGTGCAATGGCACCCTGGTTGAAAATCACTGCTCTAGACATACCCAGTTCACTGCTTTTCCTCTAACTCATCTATTCCTGTCACATGATATGGTAAAGACATGATACAGGGCTAGACAGACCATGGTCTGACCCAGTATGGCACTTAGTTCTTACTGTCGCACCTTGAGAGCCTTAATTTCCACAGACTCCTAGGGCGAGAACGAACGCTCTCTAACTAATTTCTTTTTCCCGCACTAGGCTTTGAT
>JAGPOW010003316.1:21014432-21089172 GCA_030014935.1 Caiman crocodilus | reverse complement strand
GCTGGCTTCAGGTGTTACTACAAGGGGTTTGATTTCACTACGAGGGTTTGGCTTCTTAGGTGGTGTCATGAGTCACCGCCTACAATGCAATCTGCACACTTACGTTTTCATGTAGGCCTAAAAAAAACCCCCACATCCTACCAATGCACTTAACTGCATTCACAGTTCCTTCCCAGGGAAGAACATGAAAGGAAGAATGAATCTTATGTGACAGATATTAGTCATATAGCTTAGGGCATCCCTGAAAAGTGATTAGCTATTATTGTGATGACAGTGACATGAAAATGAATTCAAACAGAATGGAACAGAGTAAAAGATGGCATAAAGATAATTTCTTATAAGACTGAAAGATCTATCATGCAGATATTGAAGGAAACTACAGCCTACAGATCTGATAGGAGCCAAGAACAGGCTAACAGAGGGGAAAGATTTGTGAATGGCCTCAGGTGTGGACAAGGATGAGGACAAGAAGCTTGTGGTCAAACAGAAGTTAGTCCAGAGAAGAGGGTTCAAGATTCAGTCAGAATAGCAGAAGCAGCAAATGAATCAGGAAGATGCATCTGGAATGCAGGAGAGGAGGGTGTAAGAAACCCAACATTTTTCAGTTAATAATATTGTATGCAAGGAAACAGCAAGATTTGGAAGCATCCTCATCTTCCTTCAGTGATTTCTAAAGACCACTTTACAGGTGTTCTAATTCATTCTATCCTAGGTGTCAAGTTAATGTCAACAAAGTCCTGGTTAAATTACCAGTGCAAGCAATGTTAAAAATGGAACTCATTAATGTAACTTCTCCTGACCTTTGAAGCAATGGCGGTGTCGGCAGAGGAGATTAAGAAAGAAGAACAAGACTCTACCTTGTCAGGAAGTCTAGAGGGAAAGAGGAAGCTGGAGGGAAGAACTAGGATGAGTAGAAGTCGATGAGGGAACCACATAGATGGTGAGAAGCAGGAGAGGAGACATACCAATGTTTGTGTGAAACCTGCCTTTTGAACCTTTTAAAAAAAAAATTAAAATATAGCTTCAAGTGAAATGAATTACTTATGTGTGGTTTCTTTTTTAACCACTGCTTAGCATATTGTGTACTTCATATGTAATCCCATTTGAACTTCTAGAAATTAGTGACTTGATTATACAGTGAATATGCACTTTGCAGCAATTGAGTTTACTTGGGTCAGGAAAAACATGAAATGAAATATGGAAGAAAAAAGGAAGAAAATAAGAAAATGGCAGAAAGAACTGACAGAAAGAAAAGAACTCACAGCCAGAATGCAACTCTGCATATTGATAGCATTGGAGAAGCTCTTCCAGTCCCAGAAATCCAGAACTTAAATGTTTACATTTTATATGAATATGTACGTAGACAGACAGACAGAGAGATGTATACACACGTGCATATCTGTAAATAAAATCTTTATTCTCACACAAGAGACGACCACAAATTCCCTTCCATCAGTGTTTGTTGCCTCATGCTTAATGCATCTCCGCAGTACAATTTTCACCACTGCAATTTATCTTCCAAATAAAGGTCTCTGGATGGAGATGGGACTAATTTCTACCCTACTTGTACCTCAGCTCTGGAATTAGAAACAACCAGTTTTATTACTATGCATAGTAGTATCATCTGAGTTTTTTCTGTTATGACAAAGATCACATTAGGATTTAGGTAGTTTTACTCCTGTGAAAAGCACAATGAGTTTGAGAACAGCTTCCAAAGAATGTTGAATACAGTCCTTTTTCAATAATTAATTAGCAAGCACATTGTGGCAAACAAACAAAATACTTCTGAGTGGATACCAGCTTTCATGGAGCAATTTATTCCAACAGAAAATTACAGTCATATTTCTGAATCTGTCAATATTTTAATCACCCAGTTACATAAATATAATATTTTGTAAGACACAGACTGTATTATACTTCTGACACGTTATTTAAAAGTCACGTTTAAAATAGCAATATACAGTTCAAGCTAAGAAGTGGTTCAGATAACGATGTCATTAAAAAATGCTGATGTCACAGAACAGCCACACATAAGAACAATAAAAACCTGAATTATTCATTTCACATCTTGGGTCTTAAAACCTACAAATCTGGAACATAGAAAGATGAGTAGATTCTCAGCATTTTTCTTTTAAAAACTCAATGAGGATGATTCAAGACAAATGACAGGTAAGAGTTAATAAGAGGTGGGGGTGGGTGGGATGGGGAACTGCATGCAGAGTATTGCCCCCATATTATTAATGCAAGAGTTTGGCTTTCCTCATTAAAATTAGGAGCAATTACTCTTATGTGTCACCATCCCCTTTTATGCATCTGTAAAAGATTTTACTTATTTAAAAAAAAAATTACTATGCCCTCTTTTTTTTTTCTATCACCTTCACTATTACTTCACATAAAAAATTAAGAGGCATTCTGAAGAATGGTCTATGGGTTGTATGAAATAAGTGAAAATAGAAGAATCCTGATTTCACCCAACTTTATTTTTTATCTAATTTAGATGCTTGCGACTGCTAAGCAACTTTTCTGTATATAGTTTTCCATGTGAAAAAGAGTGAGGATTAGAATTGTTCATGCCAGTCTGGTTGTAGGCAAGGTCGGCTATTCACTAAACATGGTTTACATTCACATGGCTTACTTAAAGTTACGTGAGCAGAGTAGGAGGCAACATGTACAAGTGTTTGCCACTCACAGCCACATGGAGAAAGCAATTTAAGTAACTCGGGGGCGGGATTGCCTGATTAGAGGGAGGAATAGGGGTTAAAACAAGCCCTGGGTCAGAGAGAATAGTGCAGCCCTGGTGCTAACCTTAGTGATCAGGCTTTTTCAGCCCTGAGGCTGTGCTCTGAAAGTGTACAGGTGTTCCATAGATTGGTTAGGTTGATATAAATGTAACAGGTGTATGTACCCTTTGTGAGTGTGCCTTTTTAAGTAATTATTACCACCAAAACAAAAGCCAATGTTTTGAGTAAAAGTGAAGGCCTACATGGTTATTGACCCAATATCAACAACAACAACAACCACCACCACCACCAATGCAGGCTCAGGAAGGTTGCGTAGCTAGAATATTATATTCTATATAATATTTTTTGTCCTAGGTGCTCCCCTTTTTAACGCTGAGGGTACACTCAAAAATATGCCACATAATGAAAAAACTAAGACTTAGGAAAAAGTCTCCAGAGAAGTATTTTAGCTGTCAAATGACTGACACAATGTATGTCCATATTCTGGTGCTTTCAGTTTCTCTAATGAGAAGGAACGTTACTGGGACAAAATTTGAAAAAAAAAAAAAGATTTTTTTTTAAATGTTCAGAAAACAGAGCTATTCCCCTGGTTGTACTTAAGGCTACCCCTGTTGGCCTATCCAACTCTACAGGAAGAGTTCATGATTTCCACCATATCCCCCATGGGGAAAAAAAACTAATTGGATGGATACAGAACATATCACCTGTTTTGCTTTGACATTATGACAACAAATTTTAGATTCGACAAATTATGTTAAAGATAAACATTTCCCCCCATGTTAGATGGTCTTTTCTGCTTCATTTGGAATACACAAACAAGGATTAACCAGATTTACAAGCATATGCTTTCATACTGTGGTGTAAAGAATACACTGGAGAGAAATCATGTTTAGCTCCAATGCACTGAGAAAATTACTCTTGGACCCATTTTTCTATAAACAAGGAGACAAAATGTTTAGACAGAGATTCTTCACACAGTGTATCAGGCAAACTCCATAGAAACATGATTAGCAGTGATTCTTAGCCTTCTTAGACTTGAGGCCTACCTAATCTGGCTTGAGGCACACCTCAGAAAGTGCCAAGTATTACTTTTCACTTGCTTTTTGACTACAGAAAAATAATAGAATAATTCTGTTGCTAAGAATTCAGAAGGATCACAATGGGTCAGGACATTCTTAACACTATGAATTCCTATCTGAAATCTCTGGGTTTATCTTGGAAATCAGATTTACGTGTGTTAACACTGTATGGCACACCACAGCACCCTCAAAAAGGTCTCAAGTTACCCCATGGTACCAGGGCAACTTGGCTGAGAATCACTCAACCAGGCTGATCGGACTACAATGAAGTCTAAGAAAAAAACTGAATCATGCTAGTAGAATTGTAGTCATGATGTCATACACACACACACACGTTACACACACACACACACACACACACACACACACACTCTCTGTCACCAATAACTAACTAATCAATAACTAAATTCATCTGTACTCTCTTACCATGTTTCTTCCATTTATTTCTCTCCAGAACCTTAAACACACACAATTTTTTTTGCTCTATTAAACAAAAATAGGCAAAGACCCCATGTATTACCTTGCCATCTAAAAAACCCGACTCATTTTGTTAAGTTTACTGTGACAAAACTATATTTCTTTTTCTTGCATTCCACAAGATTGTGTCCACCTTGGATCTTATTTAACAATTACTTTAAAAATTAAGTAGTTCCAATACAAAATTTATGAAACTGGTTTCATGATGTCAGGTTTGCCCCAGAAACCAAACTATTGCTTGCTTTCTGCTGCCTGAAAATCATCTAAAGTTGAGAAGTTCTACCCCAAGACTACCACTTCTACTACTGAAAGGAAAGGAATTTTTCAGATTGTAAAAGCTTTGGGTTGATGTTTTAGATATGATGGTCCAGGAAAAATGGAGGGAAGGATTATCACTGTGAAACCTGATGAAGAATACCATGGTATCTGAAAGCTTATCTGTGTTCCTCTGTACTAGCTAACTCGTCCAATAAAAAACAACCCACAAAGTATCTTGCCTCTTAGATTGTGAAGGCATTAACATAGGGCAGGACTTCTCAGTGGGTGTGTCTACACATACATTTGATCTTGGATCAGTTTACTTGCAAGTAAACTACTTGCAGATAAACACTCCGGGGTGGTGTCTACACAAGCAGAGAAGCAGGAGCAGATCTACTACTAATGGCAGCAAACTACTCCTGGTTCCTGAGGCCCTGCAATGGGGGCCTGTCACAAGGGGGAGCTTTAGATGTTAGCCCAGGGGCTGCCAGGTCCTGGCTGGGGCTAGGACACTGGCCCCTGCCCCTGCCCCCGGGGGTCTGTGTCTTGCCAGGATGGAGACAATGCCCCCCTACTCCAGCAGCAGGGAGCTCCTGGTCCTAGCTCCACAATCCAGGGCACAGGACTTGGAAAGAGCTGCAGGGGAGAGGCAGGTCCCAGTCCCCTATGCCATCCATCAGTGTGGCAACTAGCACCTAGCTTACTGCTAGCTGCCCCACCAGCAGATCGGGCCAGGCGGTGAAACCTAACTCAAGCCTGCAGCTCTTTCCAAGCCCCATGCGCCTATCACCTGACTAGGGCATAGGGCTAGGACCTGCCCCTGGCCAGGACAGTACCCATCCCTGCTCCATGATAGCAGCTCCATGAAGCTGGGTGGGGAAAAGGCTCAGGAGCTTGTTCCCTGCCCAGGTGTATGAGCGCAGAGCTAGGTGGGGAACAGGCTGAGAACTTGTTCCCCACTGAGCTCCAAGAGCACAGATCTGGGTAGAGAACAGGCTGGGGAGCTTGTTCCCCACTCTGCTCCCCACCCAGTTCTGTGCTCATGAAGCTAAGCAGGGAACGGGCTCCCTAGTCTGTTCATCACCCAGCTCCATACTCACAGAGCTGAGTGGGGAACAAGCTCCCCAGCCTTTTCCCCACCCACCTTTGTGATCATGGCCCTGGGTGGGGAAAGGGCTCCCTAGCCTATTGAACTAGGGAGATGAGCATCTCTTACTGTTGCCTCCATGCCTCCATGTATCTACATGCTTCAGTCACCATTTCCTATTTACACTTGCTTTAAATGGCATTTAGCTGGTGCATTGACACAACATGTTTACTGTGGAGTTGCCTACTTAGCTCTGCAGTAAGTGTCTTGGCATCTATACATGCAACGCTATTTGGCCACAGGAAAATAATAAACTCCACAGCAAGTCGCTACTTACAAAATACAAGTAGTATCCTGATTCGGAGCTTTTCCACGCACAGCAATACATGTGTAGACACTGATCCAGCTGGCTGAGGCATTCAGTGCAGGTGGCTAGCCTGACACTGGAGTACCCTCAGGCCCCAGTCAATCCCTTTGCAGCACATTGTGTCGAGTTGGAGCAGCCCTAGGCTCGCAGGAATATTTCCTGGGCACTCTGCCAGCCCAGGCTGCTCTGACCTAGATCAATGTCCTATTGTCCTGGGCACCAGAGTTTATTGATGCATATTAACTGCATGTGTAGATGCACCTAAATTAAATTTTTTCATTCCAGTCATTTAAGTCTACGTTAAATCCTAGACCTTAAATGCTGGAGGCTGCTAGTGAGAGGGGAACAGCAGAAAAGACCCTGGTCATACCCAGTTCACTCTCCCCTTCATCATCCACTCTCTGCCACTGTGTGACACAGGATACTGGGAAAGACAGACCTATTGTCTGACCCAGTAAATAGCAATTCCTATGTTCTTACGTTCTTTGGGTTTTTTCTCAGTATAGAAACCTCAAAATAATTAACTCTGAAAACATCACCAGCACTTTCAAAAGTAGTATCTACATATTCTTTCACTCTTTTGTAGACATACACATTTGTATACACCATTTTAACCTTTGGCCTGTGTGCTCCTGCAATTCTACTTTTTTAAAATGGGGACGCAACTCCTGTCTCCTAAATAATGGCTGAAATCTTGGTCCCATTAATATCACGAGTTTTGCCACTGATTTAAGTGGATCCAAGATTTCAATCAACTTACAGCACAAGTATGTTATGCCCTGTAAGAAGTGACTGACCTTTATTCTGACTGAAGTGTATCCATTGTTTTAAAGCACATCTCTTTGCTAATGGTTTCACCACTGTAATGGTTTAGCTCTCTTACTCAATTCTAAAACCAAAGTGGGAATGACTCATGCAGCATTATGTCATCTATCCAAACTTGTCCAAAATAAAGTTGTCAATATTTCTTTTTACCTTTCTCTTCTTTAGCCTGCTGTCCAGCCCATGTCCCTATTTCCCAAGCTATCACCAAGAAAATGCACTTTGTTACTGCAAAGCTGTAAAGACATACAACTGAATGTTTATTTATCCCTCTTGGCAAGATTCCCTACAGCTGTATATAAATGGGAATCTGCATTACAATGTCATTTCAGTTCCTTCTGTGCGAGAAAGAAACCATGATATTAATAGTACTGTTTCAGACAATGCCAGGCAAATATGACGCAAATTAATTCACTTGAACTTACCATCTCAGCAACATTAATTTACACCTCTAAAAACAAACACTCATCTTAGCACAAGACAATATCTGAATCAAGTTTATTTCTAGACTTGATAACAAATATCCTCCTCCTCCCTTTTTCTTCCTGTTTGTTTTTAGAAACAAAGCAGATAACACAAAATAATTCTGGCAGGTGGGATAATGGAAGAGTGCTAGTTAGCTGGCACAGTATATAATAACCATAAACCAAGGACAGACTTAGGGGCTCTCTCTCTACAACAAGTACTGATTTGAAACTATCAAAAAGCACAGGTGGCGTTGCCAGCCTAGGACAGTAGCCTTTGTTCTGGGTGTGTCTTTGTTCTCACAGGTGGGAGAAGACTGCTTTGAAAGTGCAACAACAAAAAGTACCACATTAAAGAACACCTGAAATTCCTACCATAGAAATACACTGCACCAACATGCAGCTAAAGTTTTGAATGCGTTTCACAGAGCAACAACATTGTTTTGATCTTCTGTTTTTCTATATTTGGCAGGACTTGTCATTGTATATTGAAAAAGAAATAAACAAATGTTTTTAAAGTAAAACTGGAAGGGATTTCATTTTTAGCAAGAGATAAGTACAGATTCTACAGACTTTTTAAAATAATTATCAATTTCATAGTTCTTATGGGCTAGAAGGGACCTTACAGATAATCAGGTTCAGTCTCCCCTGTACTTGGGCAGGAAAGACCACTGAGATCAGACAACCCCAGCAAGATGGAAAATTTGAAAATATAAAGCCTTCATTACATACCATTGCAATTTTCTAGGACTAAATAGCTAAGCTTTGTTTTTCCCTTAAGAGAAAAACAAAAGCAACAAGCAATTTAGATGTCAAAAAGCAATGGCAATTTTGAAAGGAGGGTGCTGGGTTTTAATGCTTTCAGTGATTACAATATTCATTCATCTCAGCAGATGATTAAGGTTTAATAGTATACATCTTCTGTCTTACTTTACATAAGCTTAAGGGTAGTAATTCACATGATACTCAGATCTTTATAAAATGTAAAGTTTCAGATGTTTCCCAGCCCATATGAATGGATGTCTTGTATCACTGTGTTGGCAAAATATATATTTCTGACCCCTGTATTAATTTGGATTTGTGCAGCCATTTAGACACAATGAATGATTGTTTTACCTTTCATAAATTAGAAGAATAATAGTTTTCTGATATTAGAACAGTGGTTCTCAATCTTTTTAAAGTCAATGCACTGCTCAGTCTTGGGGCACCCCTCCATAATTTCTGTGAATTGAATAGCAAGCCATTTCAAAAACTGATTCATCACAGGGTTTACTGCCTTGCAAAGTGGGCTGGCAGTGGGGATAGAAGACAGGAGCAGCTAAGCAGGGAGAGCCTAAGCCTACCCACATCTGCTTCTCTCCTTCTGAAGACTGAAACTGTCTTTATCTGCTTAATTCCTCAAACTTCCTACAGTACTCTTCAAAGGATTTTGCAGCACCCGTGGATACACCAGCATCCTGGTTGAGAAGAACTGTTTTAGAAGCTTCTTGTTCCATACTTTGGAATAACTGGTGCATGATAGTTGTTAACCTACACACACTAATGTGTGTGAAAACTCCTTTAATGAGAAACCTGCGTAAGTGAAGAGAGTGTTATCTTCCTAAAGAAAAGTGACTGTATCCCAGAAGCCTTATTATCCTTCCTAATCTACTTCACAACTCTACTGTGGGAGGTATAGCAGAGCCATTTCAAAGGATTTTTTTCGAAAAGTAAATAGGCTTACCTATGCTACTTACTGACAGTTCATCTTCACTACTAGAGAACAACTTAGTTTGGAAGTCTACTGTATAGACCCAAGACATTTAAAGTAATCAAGAGAAAGAAAGACTGTGACAGTAGAAAATGTAATGGCTTATTTTCATGAGCTACAGTTTGCAACAAACTCTCAACCTAAACATGGGGATGGAGGAGTTGGTTGATCATAATCATTCCTCAGAAATAGAAATGCTCAATCCCCCTTCCCTGTCCCTCCTGTCCCAAGAGACAGTATAAATCTGAAGTTAGACAGGATCCATTTCCAGCTATGTGCAAATGAGGTTTGCCTTCTGGGGCATGCAGAGTAGGAACAGAAGGGGGAGAGAATAAAGAATGGCAGAAGGCCAGCATGCTCACCACACTAATAACATGTATATCAGTTTGGTTTGCCATCGTATATTGTAAATAGAAAGATAATTAAGGGGAAAGGAGAGAGATTTGCAAAGAACTGTGTTTTTTGCTCTCTCTCTAATACTTACTGTGATTCTTTCATCTCTGTCATCCAGAGGGGACCCATCTTTTTTCCACGAAATCGTGGGTTCTGGATGGCCTCTTGGGGGCTGGCATTCCATCACAGCAGGCTCACCCACTGCTACCATTACATCTGAAGGGTTTTGTCTGAAGTCATCTCGTAGTACTAGAAGAGTAAAATGAAAAAATAGTAGGAACACTTTAGTGTATACATCAGACAGCAAAACACTGTGGCCTTCACTGGCCACTTTAACAAGATGTTACTTTGTTAAAAAGGGAAGTGAATATTTAAACTGTATGATCATTTTGGCTGCAAGGATAATCTCTGCTCATTTTCACATTGTAGCAGACAGAATTGCCTAGAGCTGATTTGTCTGTTACAAACATTTATGTCTGGAACATGGTGGGAGCAGGGGGATGGGGACTTTCTCTTGAAGAGCTCTCATCTGTGGAGTCTGCTCTCTTTTGTGACCTGTCTGAGCCTGAGTCTGGGAGATTGATGCAGTATGTTTGTATGTTACTATTTCACCAATAGTTGCATGGTTTGGGGACATCAGCTTTGTGCCCATCACCTTTGGCTATCACCCAAAACACTGGCTCAAGAGCAGAAAACTATTCTTAAGCCCTGTGCCAAAAAAGCAGCATTAAGTCTAATCTAAATTTAAATATTTTCATGGATTCATGGATTGTAGAGTCAGAAGGGACCACAATGGATCATCGTGTCCGATCCCCTGCCTCTGGCAGGAAAGAGGACCAATGTCAGATGACCCCAGCTAGGTGACTATCTAGCCTCCTCTTGAAGATTTCCAAGTTAGGTGATAGCACTACTTCTCTTGGAAGCCCAATGCAGATTCTGGCCACCCTTACTGTAAAAAATGTCCGCCTAATGTCTAACCTAAATCTACTCTCCACTAGTTTACACCCATTATTCCTAGTTACTCACTGGGGCGCTCTGGTAAATAGCACATCACCAATTCCCTGTTGTCCTCCCTTGATAAACTTGTAGGTGGCTACAAGGTCTCCCCTCAGCTGTCACTTGTGAAAGCTGAAGAGATCCAGATTCACCTTTCAATAAAGATGAATCTGTATTGGTAGTTCTTTCCATTAATGTGAGCCCTGTGTTAGATGGGCTTTTCTTTAAAATGAGTTTCAGTGAAAACAGTTTCAGCAAGTCAGTGTTATGGCAAAGTGTATTAAAGCTGAAGAACTATGTGGTACGGATAAATATGGGCCAACTCAAAGTGCAATTTCATGGATTTCACAGAAATCATGAAATTTGCATGATGTCCACAAAATCTGGGGGAAGGGAGAGGTGGGGAACTTACAAGAAATAAAATGCTGACACTCCAGTGGCAGTCCTCCCACCTGCAGGGGGGAAGGGGCACAAAGCAGAGCAGGCAAGATGGCTGTTGCTTTGGCCCCTTGCCACTGATTGGCTGAGGGAGCTGCCTATCAAATTGGCCACACCCCTCTCCACCAACCAGCAGTGAGAAGCAGGGCCACATGATAGATAGCCCTGTCAACCAATCAGCAGTGAGGGGTAGCATCATCATGACAAGCCCATGAAAATGGTGGCCAGCCCTGCGATCTGCCCACAAAATCAGCCACCTGCCTCCTTGTAGTAGACCCCTCCTGATAGAGCACATGGAAGTGCCAGTTGATCTGGTACTAGTTCTGTTCTGACATGATAACAAATCTTTTTGGAGTATCACTAATACCATGCCAAGAGTCATATCACTTATATATGACCCATATAAAAAACAGAAAGATATTTAAAAGGAGACATTGTAAAACCACACACACACACACACACACACACAAATCAAGCAAAACCTTAAGTGCTTTTCAAGTCTGGAAGACCTAATAAATTTACGATGAAAACCTATCAGATAGCACCTTGGCTAGCTTTTAACACCTTTGAAACAAAAAGAGAAGTTCAATACTTCATAAAAGCAAATTACTTGAGTAATTTCTACACTTGTTAGGCTTAGATCAGCTTTACAAGGGAAGTAACTTGTCTGTAAACTGAGAGCTTTCACAAATTAACCAATGCATAATAAAATGCCTTAGCAGGACATCAAAGGTCTAGGCCAAAGATACATCAAAATATTTTTTTCCCATTTACTATGAATTATTTTGACTCTATAGTTACATAATGAAAAGCTAACAAAATGTAATCCATTAAAGATTACTCTGCAGATAGTGGTCATGTAATTATTTTTGCAGCTGTAAAGTAGATACATGCTCCAGTTTTGCCTCAGGCCCTGGCATAAAGTTATAAATTTTAAGATTTCTTCTCCTGCTGAAAAAGCAATTTTTCTTCCATATCCTTTATAGTCAAAGCTCACTGTAAATTGAGAATGTTTCCTTTTGAAGATATAATAGCAGTATATGTCATAATCCAGTACAGTATATGCTTTCAGTTACCAAAGGGTCAAATTTCACCACATGCATCTCATTTTGTGAGCATAAAATCAACTGGAACAGAAATAGCTAAAATAAAACCAGGACGTGAATTTTATAAATTAGTTTGTATAATCTTGATGATTAAAAAAAAATACCCATATTTAAGAAACACTAGTGGCAACATTTATTAATACTGTACGCGAACATTTTGTAGAATGTAGTAAATGATGGCCACAATCCCATGCTCCTTGCCCAGGAGAGCAACTTGCTTTGACCTCACTGACTTGTATGAGGCTCTCTACTCAGTGAATTTAATCAGATACAGGAACAGCTTTGATAAGTCTACTATGAAGTCAGCCATATACAACAATTTATCATTTTATTTTTTCCCCTCCATGAAACAATTATATTTCCCAGAGAAAATGTCCTGGTGGCATAAGAAATAGAAAAGGAATCTGGAGTCACTTGTGGTAAACTTTTATTGATAACTAACATAATGAAGACATTTGCTGAGGTCCTGAACAAAGTTTCAAATCTGAAAGTCTGTTCTCCAAGTTTTACGCTGAAGGAGGATGTGTGTTACCTTACAGGATGAAATGGCATATAGGTGAAGTCAGGTTTAAGGCAAAGAAAGTTTCAGTTACCAGTAGGGATGCCTACAGCCCATACCAGTGAAGGAAAAGTGTAACTGCTTCATTGTTTATAGACAACCATCTCAAATAATTAACACAGCAATGATCTTTTACTAAGTCAGAACAGCAAAATTGAACTGTCCTTCCAGCGCTGGCTAATTTTTTCTGCATATCAAAGAGAGTTGACATTGCTTTTATCCAAATTACTAGATTAAGTAGCCTTTATTAAGTGCTTTAGTATCCTATGGTACAATAAATGTTCATCTTTATATGGTGCATATTAGAGTGTATCTGACTAAGAACTTGACTTTCTTGGGGGCGCTACATGCTGTAACAGGGGAGGGCCAGATCCAACCTGCCACGGGATTTAATCTGGCCCAGAGTTGGCAGCAATTCATTGGCAGGGGAGCAGTTGGGTTGCAAGCGGCAGCCTGCTTCAGCCCAAGCTGCATTATTCCAGCCTGGTACTTCTAAAGATTTCCATCCCCTACATTACAATACTTGTGAACATCCGGAGAGGGGGAAGAGGGGAGGGAGTTAAAGGTATTATGTTGTGAATTTTTAACAGACACAGTGACAAAATCACACCACATACATGTGCCCTTTCAGTAATTCAGTGTTACCCACTTGTGGGGCAAAGGAAGGAGAAATTATATTTACTGGAAGGAAAACATTAGTAAGACATTTCTACCACTCATGGCCGATCATTCCAACCTCACGTTATCCACTTAGCCAACAACCTTCTCAAACTGCTAAACAATCCTAGGGGCATAGAGACTGAACAAGGCAAGGGGCTGGCCAGGATGGCCATCCCCTGACCCCAGGCTATGACAGCGTGAATGACTTAGGATCTTCCAGTCAACTATCCTAGACACTTACTATGGGGAACACAGTACAAAAGAAGCAAGTCTCAGACATGTTGTTTGAGGTATATGCGAGTCCTCTTGGAAAAAAAAATATTTCACTTCCTTCACAGTGAACTTAATAAAAAAATGTTTCCTTTCATTGTGGCAAAATCTACGATTTGATTTAAATTATGACAGTATAAATCATATTCAGGTTCAAAATCAACATGTTTTGCTTTGGATTACTTAGGGATCATATGGAAGTCTGACATGAAGAAGTTGTCTTCACTAAAACAACTGGTCACTTGTTAACACCCTTTTTGAAAAGAAACAGATCTCCACTAGCAAGCACATTGGCTTAGATAAAATAAAAATATATGTTCTAACAGCAAGCTAAACTCCATGATCAAACAATCCAGTGTTAAAGATCCATTGCACTGCTTTATGTCAATGCACTTTTTGAAAGGCTACTGTAGTATTAATTCGATATTTTTAAAATAGCCTATTCCCATTTTTAATTCTTGAAAGATTACAGCCAAGACATCACTACTACTTTTTTTTGTCTATACAACTATAACAAATCTGCATTTTTCCAGAAGCAGTTTCCTTATATATCTTAACTTGACTGATAAAATACAACAAAAAGTTAAAATACAGAAAATTATGGGAAAACAAACTCTACAAAACAAGATAAAGAAAAATCCAGTGCATCTTGGAATGTAAATATATTTATGACGCACATAACCAGATAACAACCTTGATTTAACAGGCAATCACTGGTGAATCATTTTTAATAAGTACCCCGTTATCAGCTTGTCCCTCTGCATCTTTGTTTTCAAACACTTTTATATCTTAACTGCTCCTGGAAAGTTTTTAATTCATAGGTTGGTTATAAGCCATCCACAGTGAGTATTCAATATGTGATCTTTCTCTCTTTTCAAAACTACCAGCGTTAGACCACTCTCTTTTCCAATTTTCCCATTAGTTAGCATCAATAACTCTTTCCTCTGCCTATCTATCAAACACTAAGCTCTTGTTGAACCACAACACTTAGCACAAGATATGAACATATCATACAATGTCTGTCTTAAGCTCTAACTGTTCACACCAGACACTGCACATTAATAACAAAGATGAAGATCTCAGTTCAGCCATACAGTCAAACTTTAAGAATTGTTTTTATTGGGATGGCACATGTAATAAAAAATAAGCACACAGACTTAAATATCTTGCTGAATCAAGGTGCTAGTTACAAAATAATCAAGAAATTCTTTCTGTGGCTTTATATGTCATGATGACCAGATACAGACATTACATATAAACCAGTTTAAGTGATTGGAAATTGATCTAAACTCGTAACCTTACAGAAGTTTAGTGCACATAGATCAGTCTAAAAATGACAGAATCTGATCTAAGAGATACCTGGTTCAATGTGCACTCAAATCTAATCAATTTAAGTTAGATCGCTGAATTGAAATGCTGTACCAGATCCCCTACTGATTCAAGTTTGACTGCTGTCCTGCCACATCACAGCCTCCTTTGCGGCCCCGTTTACTCTCCTACAGGGAGGCAAAACAGCATTCAGCCTGCACGTGGCTGCTCTGGCAAAGTACCCAGTAGGTCCTGCCCTCAAACTCTGGCCAGCTGTCAGCTGCAGGCAGGCAGCAGTAGGGAAGGGAGGCATCTGTGCCCCATGCACAACCCTGAAACCTGGGCACTCACATTCCCAGACTGTGTCCCCAAATCCCACAATGTACACACACACCTGACACTAAGCCCAGGACAACTCTGTGCTGGGCACAGACCCACGGAGCCCAACCCTGGCTCTTGCACACCCAGCTAGGGATCCCCTCCACTGCTCCCCTTCATGTCCCCATGCTTATGTACAGCCCCATGGAGCCTGACTCTGACTCCTGCATACCAGATCTCAGAAGCAAGAGACAGGTACCTTGCTACCCAGATCCTAAAATGCCCCACCATGACCTTGGAGCAGGAGCTGGTGTGGGCAGCTCACCTCTGGTGGGTCAGGTGGCAGGGGACAGAACACTTGGACTGGGTCTGCATCAAGGCAACCCTGAAACTTCCACAGCTCAGTCAGTGCCAGCAGGTACCCAGGCCATAGACTCCTGGCATGCTGAAAGTCTTTTTTGGCCCACAGCTACTGGGTTCTGGAGTACTAGGGTGGTAGTAGGGTGGGAGATCATGTTTACCCATGTCCAGCAGTCAATCAGGGGTGGTCCAGCACTCAGCTGCTCACAGCAGTCTCCAGCAGCCCAGGGAGCCTGTGAAGTATGCTGAGAGGTGTGCATGAGCACCCCCAACCTGCAGGCCTGGGACAGTGCAGGCAGCCTGTGTGCCTCCCCTCTACTTCTCCACCCCCGCCAGACAAATGTGTATATCAGGGGTTGGCAACCCCTGGCAGGCATGCGAGGCCATTTTGCTTGGCATACCACCGCCAGCTTCGGCTCTGGACAGCAACTGCCAGGCACGGAGACCAGGCTGCTTCTAAGCAGGTGGCTGGGAGCCTGCAAGCAGGCTCCATGGCTGGCAACAGCTACCCAGAGTCTGGGGCGGTTGCATCCAGGAGCTGCAAACTGCTGCACTGAGGTCCAGAGCACCAGCTGGGCTTTGTGCTAGTGGCAGCTGCACACACCACTCTGAGCAGATGGCAGGGGAGGATCCTGAGGCAGAACAACCCTAGCCTTTCCTTCACCATCTGCCTGGAGGCATGCATACAGTCACCACCACCATGGAGTCAGTGCCAGCGCTCCAGAGCCCAGTGCAGGTGTTTGCAACCTGCTGCCTGCCTGCTACAGCTGCCCAGAGCTACACAGGGCTCCAGAGCCCTTGGCCAGGGTCTGTTGTTTCGGTGGTAATTGCATATGTGCCTCCAGGTGGACAGCAAGGGAGGGGTCAGGGTTGCCCTGCCTCAGGCCCCTCCCCCAACATCTGGTCTGAGGCACATTTGCACCCACTGGTGGTACAGGTGCCAGAGCTGATGTTGGGGCTGCAGAGGCCAGCGTAGCTGTTTACAGCTGGCTCAGGCTCTGGTCCCCCCCCCCCCAGCTTGGTGATTGGCCATGGGGGGGACCACAGGTACCCCCCCAGATCCAGAAGACACCAGTCTCTGAGCCACAAGGGAGGGGGAGGGTCTCCTGCATGCTTTGTGGCAGAACCAGAAGTGGACCAGAAGTACTCTGGTCCACTTCTGGGTCTGCTGCTGTGTGTACTGGGGACCCCTCCTGGATTCCCATGGGATGCCACATCTGCCTCACCATCTCAGTGTTCATGAGCCACCTGGTACCTTGAGGTACATAAAAAACATTTAAAGCTGTATCTATGTCCAAATCACTGAATCTCTCCAACTCTATTTGGAGGGTTCCTATTCGATTTGGAGAGATTACAGGGTTTCCTGATTCAATTCGGATTCAGAGATTCAGCCACCAAATCGGGTGGAGTCTCCAACAAATCAAATCACCGACTGAAACTTTGCACAGCCCTAGTTTCTGGCACTTCAGCTAAAAAACACTGCCTTGTGTATATTGTTCATTACCAATCTAACATAGGCCTCTTACAAAAAAACCATGCAACTTAGATTGATTCTGCCTCTGGCTTTTTGAATGTCTGTACCTAGTCTATAAATAAGGTCACACTCAAAAATTCCTGATGGTCTGAATTGCAAGACTACTAATTTAAATGTCATTACCTTTGAAATACTATTTTTGATGGCAAACATGGCTCTAGACATTAAAATCCTAAGAAGGGGTAAACTTTGTCTAGTTAGTTAACCCTGAGCTGACTCAAATTTTGATATTCAGAAATCCAGGGAATATCATATTTTAAAATTTCAGGCAAGGTTCTTTGGGTAGATGTGATATATTTTATTAGACCAACTAAGTGGTTGGAAAAAATGTTTTTTGCAAGCTTTCAGGTGCAATCACCCTTCTTCAGGCATAGGGAGTCTCTGCTGTTCATTAAATCAAATCACAAAGGCAGTTACCTTTCAATAACAAAGTTAAAAGAAGAAAAATTAGACACCTTGGAAAACTTCTGAAAGTAGGTCAGAGTAAAAGTTAGGTAAAAGCCACCTAAGTACCCCAAATTTTTTAAAAGGGTTAATAGTGAAATGTCACAGAAAATAAAATACTAAAACATGTAAGAACTGATCTCTTTCTTTCCCATATGACAATATACAGTTGGAGTTACTTTACTGTCATTCATTGTATTGTTATACAACAATGCTAAGATTTCATAGACATTAGGGTTGGAACGGACCTTGAAGATCATCAAGACCAGCCTCCTGCCCCAGGGGCAGGAAGTCAGCTAGGGTCAAAGGATTCCAGCAAGATAAGCATCCAAATGTTTCTTTAGTGTCCAGAGTAGGTGCTTGCACCATCTCTGGGGGGAGTCTATTCCAGGCCTTGGGGGCTCAGACAGTAAAAAAGTTTTTCCTTATGTCCAGCTTAAAATGGTTTTGGAGGAGTTTGTGATCGTTGGATCTTGTCATCCCTTGGGGTGCTCTGGTGAACGGGCATCCCCCTGATCCTGATGCACACACCTTATGTACGTGTAGGCTGCCACCAAGTCACCTCTGACCCCGTGCTTCTCCAGGCTGAAGAGTCCCATGGCTCTCAGCCTCTCTTCATAAGGCCTATTTGGTTGCCCTATGATCATGCATGTGGCTCTTCTCTGAACTCTTTCAAGCTTTTCTACGTCCTTCCTGAATTGTGGAGCCAAGAATTGGATGCAGTACTCCAGATGCAGCCTCACCAAGGCTGAGTACAGCAGGAGGATGACATCTTGGGTCTTGCTTGAGATGAACTGGTAGGTGAAAACCAGAGTTTTGTTCACTTTGCCGGTTGCAGTGTTATGTTGATGGCTCATGTTCATCTCATGTGGTCAATTATGACCCCCAAGTCTCTTCTGGTCATGGTGCTAATCAGTGTAAGATGAAATGGAAGGAAAAATGTAAGATCATTTTCAAGGCCATTTGGAAAAGTCTGGTATGATCTCTTGTTTAACATGGGCCTGAGAAGTACCCCTGAGACCCACACTTTGTCACTGAACTTTTCACAAATAGGTAGTTTTTATTTAAAGGCTCCACCTGACAGAGAATTCACCATCTCTCTTAGTATGACAGGTTTTATTGTAATTTCTGTGTTATTGTATTCACGTTGTTCCAATAGTGTGACACAGAGCCATGTTGCATGTTACTATTAGAATTTCCTTAAAATTCAAGTGACTGCACATTTAAGCAGTGAAACATGAGCTAACATATTGTAGCAAACTTAAGGACTTTCCTTAAAAGGGATATCTCCAGATTGTATTAATAAGCACACGTTCATCTACTTTTAGAGCCATGGAGAACCAGGGATCTCAAAGTGGGGAGGAACTCAGGCTTGCCTTCTGCTCAAGAAGAAAAATCTGTAAATCAACAGAAGTTCAGTGCACACAAACCAGTTTCAAAATGGATAAAACTGGTTTAAGATAAACCTGGGTGGATATCAGACTTAACTGATTTAGGTTAAATAGGCTTATTGAACTTTTGTCTCAGATCCCCTCCAGGTTCACATTAATTCACAGTCACCTAGCATTTCAGGATGCTTTGCACCTACCCCACAAATCTCCCTTCTCAGGGTGGGCAGGCTATTTTGGCCCAAGTTATCTGCTCCAGCCAAGCAGGGAGGCATCCTAGATTCTGGCCTGGACCACTGAAGACATGTGGCTGCATTTCTGGAATCAAAACTGAATTTCTATGCACTTGCTTATCAGTTTAATCTACACAGATTAGACCAACCTGTGAAGACTGAATCAGTTCAGCCTTGGACTTTTTAACTGTTTGTACATAGCCTCAAAGACCAGACAAGATCCTAGTGGTCCCAAGGCAGCACCCCACTGGAGGACAATCTGCAACACTTGCTAATCATTTTCAAAGAATTGCCCTAGGTTGATATAAATCTGCACCACAAATAGAGTTAAAAAAAAATTTCTCACCTAAGCTTTCAGTAACTGGATGCTGCTATGTCTTTGACAACCAGACTAAAAGCTCCTCTAGTGTCAAATGTTTAATGAAGTAGCTTAGATACTTGGATGACAAAACTTCCCTACTTTTTTAAATGAATGTTGGAAAAAATGACATCAGAACTGGATACAATATTGTCATTGCATTCCCTAATGTTGCATACCTAGGTCATATAACTAGAAACCTACTCAAATAGAGGAAGCAGGTGGCCCGTTTTCCAGGCAAATCACAGGGTTGGTCACATTTTCATGGGTTATCATGGTGCCCTCCACACTCCTTTGATTGGCCAAGGGCTTCTGGTGGCCCCACCTCTCACTGTTGATTGGCTCAAGGAGCTGTCATACAGTACCACCCCTCATCACTAACTAAGAGGGCAGTCTATCATGCTGCCCCATCCCTCACCACTGACTGGTGGAGAGAGGGAGAGCCACATGATAGGCAGCCTTCAGCCAATCAGGAGCGAGGGGTGGAGGCAGCAGCCATCTTGCCATAATGTCATCCTAGAAGAAACTTTTTCCTGGAAGCCCTTCTTCCTCTTCCCTCTCCCCCTGCCCCCATCAGGCTGTGTGGCCATGAGGACAGCTAGCTTCCATTGGGGAACCAGCATTTCATTTTCAGCAAGTTTTTTTTTTCCTGTGGACTTTGTGGACATTGCCCTATTTTGCAATTTCTGTGAAATCATGAATTGAGTAGTTCCCTATGTATAACTTTCCTATTATTGCTTGATGTTGCTATTTACCTAGTAGATAAAGTTTGGGCAATTTTTTCAGAAGAATTCACATTGATTTGGTTTATAAAATCTCTCTCTGTCCACAAGGGAAATTTCTCTTGGTTATATATGAGTTTGTTTTTTTGGGTTTTTTTAAACCAATATTTAAAGTAGACCTATATAACAATTTGAGCATTAATTTCTATATTTGTGAGCAACGATTTGATGTAAATTGATTGTATAAAACTGCCTTCTTCAGTCTAAAACTTCATCCCTTCATAAAACTCAGCACTGAATATTCTGAAAGAATAAGCTATTTTGAAAAAAATTTGTTTAGGTATGTTTGGTATTCATAATTATTCATTATATTAATAAGAATTAGTGGTAATATCTTCATGTTGAATCTCTATAGCTAGGAGCAAAATCTGCCAAAGATCACTGTGGATACTAATTTTGAGTTTAAAAACTGTCCTAATAAAAGTTGAAACAGATAAAAGCAAAAGGCTCCATCTTCTTTTTCTCTACCTTGCCACCCATGTGACCAACCAACTCATATTAAATAACTGGTTTGTAAACACTTCACCCATAATGTCATCCCAGAAGAAACTCTAGGGTGATAAACTTTAAAAGAGTTTTAAAAAGCCTCTTATTTCCTATTTTGATGTTGATTTAACTTATGAGTTGTCTTCTATAACTATGTACTTTCCCTCCTCTAGCCTTATATGTAACCTTTATTTTTAAACTTTAAATTATACCATGTTTAAGGTTCTTGTAGGCATTATAATATACACACAGTAAGATCACTTATTTTTTTCAAATGCTAGTAGCTTTTGAAGTCCTGAAACCTCAAACCTTGTGCTCTATCAACAGTATCCTTTTTTTTTTTTTTTTTTTTTTTACAGGATGGAAGAAATAGCATTTTAGTTCTAACTGCTACTCACTTGAGAACACATCCAAAACAAAATTAGTGGGGTAAGAATATCAATACTCTTTATACTACAGATGCACTACCAACACATTTGTGGTATAACTTACCTCGTAAAGGTCAATTAACCGTTTGCTAAATCAAAGCATCTGCTAGTTTTCTTGGAACTGTGCAAATACCCACTCATTTTAGGTTCTGTTATTAGCGACGTATGATAGGAACAAACCACAGCACTCTACTATGGTATCTAATGGAATTACAGCATTTATAAATCAAAGATTTTCAAAAAGTGACTGAAGATTTTGATTGCTTCAGTTCTGAAATTGCTAACCTGAAGTATCTTAAAAAAGCATGACTTTCAATGCCCAGTTACTATGCAGGTTTTGAAAATCAAAATACTTTAAGGTGACTCAGATTCAGGCACCCAAAAACTGAGACATTCATAAATGCTACTATTAAAATCATTCGTTGTTTATTTATTAGTATCAGTATCCATCATAGGTCATCTTTAGTTTCTACTAGAAGGTCACTATTTACCTTTAATAAAACTGTTCTTTGTTCTAAATACAGGGTAAAATTCATGGATTTTTGGTAATACTTGAATTTAAGTGGGGACCATGATAGTTGTTCTCAATGCAAGCAGAAAACACTTCAGTTAACACAATGTAAGGACAAAACTTCCATGAATGTTACTAGTAGTAGTAATTAAATTTGGATTTGAAAGTGTCCTAGGGTGAAAGGAAAGAATACAAACTAACTTAAGCATTATTCTTACTACGCCCTAAACGACTGAGGGCTGTCCTTTTTGACAGGATGGTCCTATGCCCTCCCTGACCACCACTCCAATTCGTTCTCCTTGCTGCTCCCAGCCCTGTGATCCCTGCATGATCTGTTGCTCTTTCTGCTCCCTGCCCTGTGCTTCTCTGTTCAATCTGCTACATGGCTTTCTTAGCCCTGCCATATACTGTGTTGCCCATCCCCTCCCTATCTGCTGCATGACAAACACAAATGCTGCCTGTGCCACTTATGGGGTGTGTGATGTAGGCTGGCCACTCCTGCCTTAAATTAAAAGGGAAGGAAGAGTTCAGCTTGCTGACTTACCTGAAACATGGCTTGTCTCCATTACAGTAGGACCATAGGGTTTGGCACCGTGGCACATGCCCTGTTAATGTCTAGGGTGGAGACGCAATAAGTACTTTGTTGTGCATTACGTATGCACATATTTTTAAAGAGCATTGGAACATGCAAGTTATCCGGAGAGACAAGGTTGTTAAAGTATGTCTTAGAAACTCATGTTATCTAGCACATGAATGCTAAGTGAAATACAGGTATTAATATATTACATTTGTAGGTTGCCATATTTACAACTAGATGGAGAGCTTTGAACCCCACAATTAAGAAAAGATCATCAAAGGAGACTTGTAAGAAACCTTATGAGAAAGTTACAGGTGATGCTGACCAAACACAATAGTATGCAGTCACAAACAGGTCAATATGGTCTTATCTATCCATTGAACACTAAGGCCCAGGAATGGACAAACAGGATGGAAGCCATCCCAATATATCTTTCAATGAAGGAAAAGGAATTTTTTAACCACCTGGCTCCTAGAAGATCAGCTAGGAGTTAATTAAGTGACAAAGAATGAGAAATTGTTTCAAGAAGCAAGTTAAGTTCTTGTAAGAAGTGTAGCTGAAATGCTGACAAGGACATTCAGCAACAGTGGGAATCATAATTAAACCCTGAACTGTATGCAATGCCTTACGGCAAAGGACAGGGAAACCTCCCTGCCTAGGGACAGATGTTCAGAAAGCTGGAGCCTGAATTGATTCAATCTTTGCAGGTTAGTCTAACCTGTCTAAATTGAATCAGTTTGTAAATGTACAGACATTTCCTCTGGACTGAGGAAATGTAGATACATGTCTGCAGTACCTCAGGCTAGAAGAGGGGTGCTAAAGCAGCCCTCTCTTCCCTTTCATAGTGCTGAGCTGAGCAGGGGATGTGGGCAGGCCACGGCAAGACCTTTGAGTTAGGGAGGAATTTAAACCCCCACCCTGGCCTGAACAGTCCCAGGTTTTCCCCATTCACTGCTCAAGGGGTAGCAATGTTGCCAGCCCCCAGCCCCAGGCTAGCAATCTGAGGAAAAGGGGGGGAGGGGGAAGGGTGCAGTTTATACATCTGTTGATGATACTGAGATTTACAACCTCCCTCTTCCTGGTTCTTCATACTGTCTGCAAACCTGGTAACTGAGGGAGCCAGCAGGGAGCTGATAACACAGTGTTTATCGGTCCATTAACAACACAAAAGCCTTTCTCATTAGTTCAGGCTCTTCTTAGACAACTTCTTCCAAGGAAGGAACAGAGGGACATTACCAGCTGACCTGTTGATTAGTTCCAAAATGCCCCAAAAAACCACTGTACTGTCTGCCTGTCCCAGTGAAATTGGAAACACACACACACACACACACACACACACACACACACACACACACACACACCTCTCCACATTAGTTAGAATACTGCA
The DNA here is from genome assembly GCA_030014935.1 of Caiman crocodilus. Lineage (NCBI taxonomy): Eukaryota > Metazoa > Chordata > Crocodylia > Alligatoridae > Caiman > Caiman crocodilus. Next base: position 21,065,591 of record JAGPOW010003316.1, on the reverse strand, counting down.
TGCCTTAGTCCATGTTATGGGAGATGGAAATAGAGGGGGAGACCCCTGCTTGAGCAGCTAGTAGCAGAGGGCAGGGGAGAGGGGAGCAAGGGAGCCAGGCAGACCCTGCTGTGCCTGCAGTCTCTGCCAGGAGCTCTGGCTAGGGAGCAGAGGGGTGGAGCCAGCTCTGCTCTCTGGAGAAGACAGGACAGACAGCCCATCCCAGCCCATCAAGAGCTGAAAAGAATCTGGGATGCTAGGGAACTCTTTAGCTTAAAACCGGAAGGGGTCTGGGACACACATTGCATAAACTGGATTGATCCAAATCAGTTAAGCCTGATACTACATTAAACCAGGTTCATCTTTAAACGATTTTGAAACTGGCTTATGTGCACTGAACTTCTGTTCTGTTACAGGTCTAAACCATTTTGTGACCACTTAAACCAGTTTATATATAATAACCCTATTACACCCCTATTTGATCAATCCTAGCCCCTCGGGTTTCCCAGAACTATAGAACATACAAGTAGAGCCCTGATTATTAACCTGATTGATTATATCCAAAATGTAATTCCTTCAAAATCCTGCAGATTCCACATGTTATGACTTAGCAGAGGCTAAACTGTCTTTAATTTAGAACTTGTCACTACAAAGAGCATATTGCTAAATGCAGAAGCAAGAGTGTTCCTTTACTTTGGTTTAATTGTTGATACTTCCTTTCTTTTTGCAAAATTACCTATTTACTTGCTCATAAATGACTTTTTTTTCTTAGAGTTCTTGTACAATTTGAATTTCAACATATTAAAAAGACAGTTTCTAGTATGATTCTAAAAGGACACACCAACTAGAAGGCACACTTTACTTGCCTGGAAGACGTGGATTGTATTATGGTGGTTGAAATAGTTTGAAGTTGTTAGGGCCCCCAAACTGGACCCTAGGCATAAGCCACAAAAGGAAGTAGCATATCTTTAAGCTTGAAAATTCCTGTCAATTTTCCTCTTTAGGAAAGAATAAAACTTGCAAATCCTCAGGCAAATAAAGAAGTCAGGATTTCTATTTCCAAGCCCAAAGATTTGAGAGAATTCTTCTTTCTTCATCTGCACTGTATGTCAGCTAGGTCCCTCTGCTCCTCTCTGCCTCACTGTAGGATCTGTGACAACCACTGTTAGCTGCCTTAGGCATGTATCAAAATGACAGAGGTGGAATAAGAAAAAAAAAGAACTGCAAATCATTGAGGGAAACTGCTTAACTTATTGCAGACACAGTCTTGCCCCTTTCAATTTAATGCATATGGAGCTGGTTGAGATAACTAAGGCTTCACAAAGGATTAACAGGGAACAGGGACAGTGAAGAGATATGCTACCAAAATAGTACTGACTTCCTTCCATGCTAGAAAACACCAAGGAAAGGGCTACTCTGTGTGGAAAAAGAGTAGATGAAGGCCCACAAACACAAACACAAGCTGTATTTTACATTAAGACTTTGTGGGAGGTAAGGAGGAGAGGCTAGAATCAGTGGTCCTGGAAGAAAAGGGGCAGTAAGGATTACCTAGGCATTCTCAAGTATAATTCAATACTTTGAAATAAGTTACTGTAAAATTAATGTTCTATGTAATATGTCTACTTAACAACTATTTATGTCGTCAGGGAACCTTTTATCTATAATGCCAAATGTACATTACAGAAATCCTTTTAGATCAAACCAGGCAACCAACCCACTCCATATGAAGAGCACCTCAGAATCACAAAGTTAAACACTCATTAACCTGGAAATGACAGAATTGTGCCTCTAATACTAATTTTGTCAGTGAGCATTATAATACAGTGCAGAGAAGTCAATGACTGAGGCACTGAATATACCTATTTAGCTCTTCATTGCACATTTAATCACATATTTCCGGTCAACATGTGTATTTCGTTGGCTTATGACTTGACTACATCAACCATTTTTGCAACAATGCTCAAAGCACTTTTCCTGAAAGAGGCTATTTCCATGACAATTTTTAATGTTATATCTTCATCTTAAAAGTTATTTAAAAACCCCCACGGTTTTCATTCTTTTTTTAATAAAGAAGAAAATACGTTTCCATTTTTACGGTCAAACAGCAACCGTCTAGAATATAAATCAAAAGATGGAGGTTTCAGAAAATTTTAAGTATACATAGGTTCAATGCAGGGTTCAAAACAACTAAAAATCAATGATAGAGACAGGATTAGAGCCAAGGGCTCCTTTACATTTAGCACTATGGTCAGACTACAGTCAAAATTTTGATGAACTACTACTTCTTTCTCTGGTTGAAAATGTAGAAGAACTTCTACAGGAGATTAATAACCTCAACATTTTTTCCTATATGGTTTTGAGCTATTTTAGAACATGAAATCATATTAGTTAGAAAGCAGATTTTTAGATTACCATAAAACTAAGTGGTCCCATTCAATAAATGTATTTCCATTCTGACAGTAGCATTCTTGCATTTCTGTAACTTCTAAATTTTAAAGTACACTGTTAATAAGTAGACAAGTTCTCAGTGAAAACAATTACATTAACTTAATAACAAGACTTTGATATCACATGTAAAATATTTTTTCAACTTAATTTTTTCTTTTGTTTGTTTGTTAATAGGAACTTTAGGGAAAAAATTGTCTGTGTCTTTTTTGCTGGTTTAATAATAATTTTATAGAAACATAGAATAGTTACCCTATTCAATGCAAAACTCTTGATACTACTGACTGCTAAATAGCCAGTGTTAAACGGAGTGTACTGAAAGTATGACAGACAATTAAGCAATAGCTAAAATAACAACAGTGGATTAATTGTCCAAGACTTGAAAATCTAAAGCAAGGTATCTTTTTGCTTACAGTAAGAACTCTTAACTTCAATCTAATAATCTGATGGTTTTTACATATACTAAGGATAAACCTAGCACAAATTTAATGATCAAAATCACAAACTACTATAACCAAAAAAAAAAAAAAAAAAAAAATTTCAACCAAAAACCAAACTTTACCAAACTCACAGTTGAGAATTGTGAATTGAGAATTGTAAGTTGCTCAGATTTATATACTAAGGCAATAAATTAATAATGGAGTTCTCTATTTGGACTTTTACTCTGGCCTCCCTCCCTCTAAGATGCACAGGTGAAATCTCCCCCCCATTGAGTGATATATTTGGATTTCACTTGCAACAAATACAATTGAGCAGAAATGTTGCCTGTTAGCAAAGGATTCCTTATTCCTGGATGGGAGGAGTGCATTAAGTTTTGGATTACCCCATGTAGTAAAACAGCAGCCAGCAACATGCTTCTGAATTAACAGAAGGAAATACAGGGCCATGCCCAGCATGAAAATAAACATGCACAAAGACTGCCAGATTTCATTACTGCAGATTTTAATTTTGATTAAATACTTCTTTTTATACTGGGTCATCTGACTTGTTTTCAGCCATGTACTTTCATTAATATTTTAATACCTACAGAAAATTAAGTTGTGTAACTTCAGTGTTGCAGCTAAGGATAACATCTTTAATAACACTCACAAGAGAAATAAAATCCAGATTGCATTGTTGTTCAAGTTTAATAATGCCATAAGCCACAATGGGCTGGCATGCATCTTGTTGCCAGCAGCACAATATTCTGCGTCTGTAGATGCTCACTAATACATTAAAGAATGAGTGTATAGTCTTCAGGTCTTATATACTCCACTTGAATAGGGAATCTGTAAATGTATCCTGGACAAACTAAGATGATATAACAGAAATGCCAGTTGTGGTCCTGAGGAGCTATGGATTTGTGGATTAGGCAGAGTTGTCAGTTTGAGCTGTATTTAAAGGCTAGGGACAGACATTCAAAAAGCCTGAGCCTGAATTGATTCAATCTTTGCAGGCTAGTCTAACCTGGCTAGGCTGAACTGGTTTGCAAGTGCACAGACATTCCCACTGGACTGAAAAAATACAGGCACATACCTGAAGCAGCTCAAGCTACTGGGGGGGGGAGGGTGGCAGCAAAGGGACTAGAGCAACCCTCCCTTCCTTTCCATAGAGCTGAACTAAGGAGGGGTGTGGCAAGGCCCCAGCAAGATTAGGGAGTGCTCCCCTTTGCTACTCCTTACCAACCAGGGAGCCAGCAGGGAGTTGATAACACAATGCTTACCATCCCGTCAAGAAAGCAAAAATTTCTTTTATTAGTTTAAGCTCTTCTTAAACACCTTTTTCTAAGGAAGGAAGGGAGGGACATTACCAGCTAACCTGCTAATTCGTCACAAAAAGTCCTAAGCAGACACTGTCCTGTCTGCCTTTGTCTGGTCTGCCTTACACAGACACCTCTCAGCATTAGCTAGCATACCACATGCTGGCTACAGTCTGTGCTCAGAGAGAGGGGAGGGGGAGAATCCCTGCTTGAGAAGCAAGTGGGTGGGGAGTAGGGGGAAGCCAGGCAGACCTTGTTGTGTCACCAAGTCTCTGCCAGAGCTCCAGCTAGGGAGCAGAGGGGCAGGGTCAGCCCCGCTCTGGAGCAGAGCACCAAAGCATCTTGGATTTTGGGGGGCTCTGATTTAATCTAAACTAGGAATGGGTCTTGCACAGCCATTGTGTAAATCGGTTAGACTCAAATCGACTTAAGTCTGATACTACATTTAACCAGGTTTATCTCAAACTAGTTTCAGACATTTTCACACTGTTTTAAGTTCACTGAACATCTGTTCTGTTACAAGTTTAGACCAGTTTCTGATCACTTAAACCAGTTTAAGTGTAATGTCAGTCCCTAGCCAAAGTCAGGCCAGGAACTAAAAAACAATCTGACTGTAAAACAAAACCCCTCCCATCCATTATACATAACTTTACACACTGAAAATTCACATGTTAGGAGATAATTAGGGTTAGAAAAAAGAATGCTATGTATATGTTTACCATTTTTTTTAATTATATTTGCCAATTCTAATACCATTACTGGTGAGGTGTATATTGGTAAAAACACTGTGACACTGAACATGACCATGTGTGTGCATGGAGGTGACACTGAAGGATCTTCATCCCACCTACCTTCATTAAGTCATATTTTATACTGGGGTTCAGTTACATTTGTGGCTACTTACATCGTCAAGCGGGCCAATGATATTAAGGAGCCTGGAAGCAGGGATGCAGCAACTCGTGCAGTGTGGATGGCTACTCCATGCTGCCAACAGGGCACTTTTTTATCCTATAAGTGTGGAAGGGAAATCATCCATGCTTTTTTCACTTCCACAAATGCTAATCCCAGGTTCATTCAGAACAATTGAAATTGGCACATAAGTTCTCAATAAGTAGATCCTCTTAACATAAAAATAGAGATTAGCAGCATGGGTAGATTTCTGGTTGGCTTCTATGTAGAAGATATGGTGCTGGTGTTGCCCTAAAGCTCTAAATGAGTTTGGTAAAGCCCCAAACAATATGGAACCAGTCTGTTTATGAGACCGTAGCCTCATTCTTTGCAACGCTTCCTCCTCCCAACTCCCTATTAAAATTTACCTTGGTTGCAATTTGCAGAGCTTCATGCTGCCTTTCCTTTTAAACAGAAAAAAGGACTAGAGTGCTCCCCAAAAGGGCACCTGAGCTCTGGAATCCACTTCTTGCCATTTTCAAGGAGCTTAAATTTGTTAAATTTCCTAGTTCATATCTTATGGTAGAGTTTTTAAAGCATAAATACGGGAAAGGCAGATAGGACGTACATAAAAAGTAAGTGATATTAATTAGTTATTTGAAAGGTTATGGCTGATATGCTTAACTATGAATTGTGATTTTTAAGTATATTAACAGGGCAATCAGAGCACTGGATGGGCTGTCTTGTATGTTTAAAATCACAGCATGAAGCATATGAAGCATAGAGAATGTTTTGAGGATTCATACTACACAGTGGATAGAAGATAAATGTATCCATCACTATATAGCACTGTACAAGTGCTAAGTATTAGTAACAATGCACAACACAGTTTAGAGCAGGTGAAAAAAATGCCGAGAGCTGGTTCTGGTAAATGGGGACCCAAAATGTTAAATGAAATACCATGGGTAAATTCTCACTATTCATAAATAAATGCACAAAGGGACAGGGGAGGAGGGGAAGAGAGGGAAAGAGAAAAAGGAGATCTTAACCTTTGCCATACGTTTACTATTGCAAAGAATCACCAAAATTGTTGTACTTATAGTTCTGATACACTGCAATACTTTTGTGCGCGCGTGTGTGTATCATATCATTATTTTAATAGTCAGAAAGCCAGATTACCTTAATAATACTAACCTCCACCCTTCACTATGAAGTGCTTAAGATAGCTAACAGACCACCTGGTTAGATACAGACCTTAAAAAAGTCTGAGTCTGAACTGATTCAGTCTTTGCAGGTTAGTCTAACCTGGCTAGGCTGAACTAGTTTGTAACCATGAAGACATCCTCTCTGGACTGAAGAAATGCAGGCACATGCTTGCAGTGGCTCAGACTAGAAGCTGGGGGGCACTAGAGCTGTCCTCCCTTCCCTTCTACAGTGCTGGTGGGGCATGGCCAGGCATTCTAATTAGGGATGGGTTCCCCTCCACCCCTTGCTACTGTTGACCAGTTCAGCAGGGAGTTGATAACAGGGCATTTATTAGCCCATAAGCAAAACAAAAGGCTCTATCATTAGTTCAAGTTCTTCTTAAACAATTTTTCCAAGGAAGGAATAGAGGGACTTTACCAGCTGACATGTTATGGCCCTAAGCAGACACTGTCCTGTCTGCCTTACACAGACACCTCTCAGCATTAGCTATATACCACACTCTGCCTATGGTCTGTGATGTGGGAGAGGAGAGTCTCTGCTTGAGCAGGAAGTGGTGTGGGGGTACAGAGAAGCCAGACAGAAACTGCTGCATCTGCCATCTATGCCTGAGCTCCAGCCAGGGAGCAGAGGGGCAGGGCCAGCCCAGCTTTGAGCAAAAGGCCCTGCCCAGGGCTGCAAAGCATCTGGGATGCTAGGGAACTGTAGTTTAAGTTAAACCAGGAAGGGGGTCTGGGACAGACATTGCATAAACTGGTTTGACCCAAATCAGTTAAGTCTGAAACTTCATTCAAGCAGGTTTATCTCAAACAGGTTTCAGCCATTTTCAAACTGGTTTATGTACACTGAATATCTGTTCTGTTACAGGCTTAAACCAGTTTCTGTGTAATGACTGTCCCTAGACCATAAGACCTATGCATTCCTACAACTACTTGATTTGCTTCAGAAAGTCACAACTAATTAGAATTCTTTGCTTCTGTTTCCTCATCACTATGCTTTCTCACACATCATCTGATTGCTTACTGTGGTTGTACTCCATCAGTAAATCTAACATTTCCATTCATTTGCCAAAGTGTATATATATTATGTATTTTTAGAGGTTCATAGGATCTTCTATTTTATGAACAGTAGTATTGGGTCTAGTAAGAACCACAAGAGAAGCAACTCTCCAGTAGTGTAATGAAGGAAGGGAGAGGGGGCAGGTCAACCAGGGCACAAGCCCCGGATGCCAACCCAGTGGGGTGAGAAGGGTGCATAAAAACAGTAGTAGCTGCATTGCTGGCAGCACAGCCCCCATTCTCTTCCATGACCACTGGCAGCCAGGGTGTTCAACCAATCCATTTATCTTCTGCAACACTCCTAATATAAACCTAGGCTTTGCTGGTAGTGAAATGCATGATAAAAGCACTAGAACATTCCTTTCATCATCTCTGGTTAAAAATGGTAGGAGTCATGTGTTCATTTGCATATCAGATTCTAAAACACAAGCAGAAATTTTCTTTGCAAAAGAAAATGCTTGGCTGTTGTTTCTGTGCTTGAATGAGATTGATTGGCATCTTCCAGTGCTTTGCAATTGCAAATGATTGCTTAGAAATTTTCCTGAATTTTCAGGCTGAGAACCTGCAGCTAACAGCATACTTCTCTGTAGATAACCCTTACTGTTTATAAAAAGTATAAACTGAGTAAAATTAATTTTCTTTATCCACTTTACTGCTTTCTTTTGCAATTATGAGATGCTTGTCTGAAATTCTAACTAGGCATATTTGCTATGAAATGTATAGGATATGTGGACTAGTACAAAAAAATCCACAGCAAATGTATTCAAGCTGAATTCAGTATTTCTGCATAGCTACCCATCCCCTCCACCTCAAACATTTGCTTTTCCCCCTAACACGCACGGCATGGAATAAATAGCATCAGCCCAGCAATATTATTACATATGATCTATCTATGCCACCTAAAAGCAATATAAAAGAACCAGCTATTAAGGAGAAGACTGCTTATGTGTCAAAACATGAAAAAAAGAAGAAATGAAGCACTAATTATTTCTACAAGCAATCCATTAAAAAAAAAAAATCAACACCAAAATCCTACCAATGTTCACAAAGGTAATAGAGCAACACACACACACACACACAACATTTTGATGCAAGCTGTTATCAAAATATCTGGAGATTTAATTAACAGAGGACACTTTCAATAAAACAAGACTGATGCACCATAATCAGATACACCAGTGCCATAAACAATGAAAATGCACATTATTCCCAAACAGTATAAATAATTTAAGACTTCCACAAACTCAAATTAATCTATATAGCACTTGAAATCCACACAACCACCAATTCAGTGCATGTAATAAAAATAAGGCAAAAAAGCCATTTGGATAATTAAAAATATGTTTCTAGTTTGGAACATAGTTAGTTTGGCAATGTTAACAACAAATAACAAAAAGTAAAAACAAGTGTCAAGAAAATCCTATTACCCACACATATTTAATATAATTTCTTTTCAGAGGAGATGGAGGAATTTGTGCTAGTATGATCAGACACTTAATCTGATAGATCTGTCAATGTCTACCTCATTAGCTCCTCAGCCTTTTGAAAATCTGATGTTTGATAGGGCACTCATTTGCACACGGATTGAAACAATCTGATTTACTAGTTGTTGAGGTGGGTATTCTTTGAGTCCTATAGTCCTAGAAACCCATACCCTTTCTTCCCAGATGAACTCTCAACAGCCTACTTCAAAGGAAAAAGATATGTATGGTACCTTAACCTTTCTTTTGAAACTGAATCTCTATATCCAGTATCATCTAGCAAAGCTAATTGCATAGCATGCAAGGGACTTGCTATTATTTCAATATAACCTACCAGAATATAATCTATCAGCAATGATAAAAACTGAGACACTATTGTAACTGGCTTTACATAAAAACAACATGGCAAACGAAACAGCGAAGGCTAACTTTCTGCACAGGGAGAAGCTGGAAATTGTTAGACACACTTTTTAATAATTTTAATAATATTCTGATATCAGCTTTCTTAGGTTGAAGAAACTCTTAAGAAAGAGAAAAAACAATGAACAGGAATATGAAGAAGATATCTTATTTCATGGTCAGAAGTTGCAGTATCTCTCTCATCCTGAGTAAACAGAGACCTATTAAATTCACTTTACTTTTATGTACTTTACATTTCAATATACTGCAAGGTCATGTTACCCTATTACTAAAAATCACCCCAAAACAACTAAGAAACCAGGATATACATTTTTAGAGATGATCATATAAATTTTTGGGATGCCCTTTTCCAGCATTAATTCTTATGTGTACAGTTAATAATAGGAACAAGATTTGTACTGGTAGTGTCAGAGTGATGTAACTATGATGTTCTGCAAAAAATGGCAGGAATTTTTGTGGGCAGTATATTTTATTAGACCAACTGCACACATTTTCAACAACTGCACAGTAGACAACAGCATTCTGGACAGATTAAGAGTTAACATTTTGTACTGTTTGTGCACCAAGGTGATAATACAGGGAAAATGTGTGAAAATACACAAATGGATGCTAGGATCTGAGAGCCAGGTTTATTAACTCAACCCTTTTAAAATGCATTCTTAGGACTTCTTATACCATTTTGGATCAATAAGATTATGCTGACAAATATCTGCTATGACAATTTAAAATATAAAAATGTGGAAGATTCCCTTCTATTCAAGTTCCAAATAACAGATAAGGAAACTCATAAATGTTGCAGTTGCTTCAAGCAGCAAAGATCCAGAGATGTTTCTGTGGTGCAGCTTCACCCACCTTCTAGCCTGATCCTGCTACTAGAGCCTCTCAGGACTTCAATAAAGTCTCTGAAGTAGAAGAGATGCCTGGATTTCCTTTTGGCTAGGGACAGGAATTCCAAAAGCCTGAGCCTGAACTGATGCAATCTTTATAGGTTAGCCTAACCTGGAAAGCTTGAACAGATCTGGAGGTGGATAGACATTCACTTTTCATTCCAGAAATGCAGGCACATGCCTACAGTGGCTAAGACCAGAAGCCAGGGGGTACTAGAGCAGCCCTCCCTTCCCTTCGACAGTGCAGAGCTGGGGGGCAGGGGGGCATGTGGCCAGGCCCTGGCAGACTGCTATGATTAGGGAGAGGTTTAAACCCCCACCCTGCCTGCACCATCTCATCAGAGTTTTTCTTAATCGCTGCTCAAGGGTGTGAGTGTTGCTAGACCCCAGCCCTGGTCTAGTAGTCTGAGGCAAAGAGGCTGGGGGGGGTGGGGGTGCTGGATGCATCTGTTGATGATACTGAGATTTTCAATCTTCCTTTCCCTGTCTGCAAACCTGATAGGGCTGCAAACCAGCAGGAGGCTGATAAAAATTAGTGTTTATCAGCCCACCAGCAAACCAATGCTTTATCAGCCCATCAGCAAAACAAAAGGCTCTCTTCATTAGTGCAAGCTTTTCTTAAACAACATTTTCCAATAAAGGAACTAGAGGGATATTGCCAGCTGCCCTGATTTAGCTCCAAAAAGCCCTAAACGGACATTGTCCTGTCTGCATGTCCCAGTGAAATTGGAGACACACAAACCTCTCAGTATTAGCTAGCATACCACATGCCTAGGGTCTATGGGGCTGGCGGAATCCCTGCTTGAGCAGCAAGCAGTGAGGGAAGCCAGGCAGATCCTGCTGTGCCTTGAGTCTACCTCAGAGCACTGGCTAGGGAGGAGAGGGGCAGGACCAGCTCATTGTTTGGAGCAGACACCACAGCCTATCCTCAGCCCAAATGCAAAGCATCTGGGATGCTGGGGGACTCTGGCTTAAGTTAAATCAGGAAGGGGTCTGGGACAGACATTGCACAAACTGTTCTTACCCAAATCAGTTAAGTTTGATACTACATTCAACCAGGTTTATCTTAATCCAGTTTCAGCTATTTTGAAACTGGTTATGTGCACTGAACTTATGTTCTGTATAAAGGTTTAAACCAATTTCCGATAATTTAAATTGGTTAGTGTCTAATGTCTGCCCCCAGTCTGTGTGTGCAGAAATACATCCAGTCCCTTACCCCCACCTGCCTTGGGTGCTTTCTCTCTTGCCCTGGCATGTGGGAGCTTCAGGGCTGCTTCTACCCACTCCAGCTGGGGCTGATCTTACCTAGTCCAGCCACAGCTCCAGCAGCTTCCCATACCTGCTCCTGGGGGGACTGGTAGTGTGAGGGAACCTGCCCTCTCCCTATTACTGCTGTCTCTGCTCCCAGTTAAGTCCAGCCCCTGCACAGCCTACTTGGAGAGGGCAGGAGCAGCTAACGAAGCTTCCTCCACCCCCTGGGACAGTGGGGGAAACAGCAGTGATTGGAGGAAAAAAAGAGGACGTAAGAGGAGGAGAAAGTACATGCCTCTAAGCATGCAGGGAAAGATGGGAATGTTTACCTGCTCTGGGAACTTAAAAAGTCCCTACAGGCTCCTCCTGTGGGTCTTCCTGCATCACTGGGTTCAGGCTAGAGGATCCAGGGAGCAGGGGTGCAGCAAGCAGTGTGGGTGGCTGCTCCAATCCCTTTGCCCTCTTCTGGATCTGGCCCTGCCTTCAAGTGTCCATTAACGATACTAAGAAGTGAATGGATGTGGCATCTTCTCATGATATAAATCCAAAAGTACTTAATTGTGGATTGATGTGTGTGACTTAGTAGAGAGACAACGTACCTAAATATTGTCTTGAATCAGGAGCCAAGCCCCCTGCAGTTATTTTCCCCATACATCTAGAGGGGGAAGAGTCTCTCTAGTGTTCATAAAACCTCTTAGAGCAGGGGTTATCAACCTTGTTAGACTTGAGACACCCCTCATGAGACTCAAAGCACTCCTCCTCTGATGTCAATTTTTAATTTCCACTCAGTTTTTGACTACAAAAATAAAACAAGATAGCAACTCTTTCTTTTTTTTTTTTTTTTTTTTTGCAGGGAAGTTGGAAATATTACAAGTCAGAAGGTTTTTAGCACAATGAATTTCTGTTTGAAATCTCTGCTTTTCTCTTGTGAATCATGTTTGTACCTAACAGTGCTAACTAACGTTGTGTGCCACCCTACAGCACCCTGTAAAGGATGTCAAGGCACCGAGTTGAGAATCACTACCTTACAGCATTAGGGATCAATGAGAGCATGCTGAATAACTCTATATTGATTAATATTGATTCACATTTGGCAGTCGTGTTTTAATTCCCCAAAAGTCTCAAGATATTGCTCCATTTAGAAGGCACTACTGCAATTTAACACAGAAGTTACAAAGGCATGGAATAGTGTGAGAAGTTTCAATTGTGTGAAATGACTGCCACAAATAATAAAAAAGCTTAAATTTCCTACCTAGGCCTATATTTTAGGTGATCAGTGATATCGCCTCAAATTCAAAGAAAAAACAATGGACAAAAATTATCCAAATTGTGACCCTGTATGTTAATATCTATCATGTTAATACAGTACCTTATATATGACATTGAAAACAATAATTGTATTGTTAGTAATACAAAAATTAACATTCTTTCATTGATATTTATTAACCTAAGCTCATTGTTTGAATGAAATATTTTTGTCCTTTCATGTCTAATACTAAGCATAATTTTTTTTTCATGCGAATCAGCAATTACAGCATCTATTTCAGTTACTGCTAAGACCACAGGGGAATATTTTTAAAGAGATGTTCATGCCAGATGCAACAAGGCAGCACTATAATTCCAAAACAAATTCTTGATGAAGAAGCTTGTAGTAGGGCAAGTAAAATAAGGTTACTTTTAATTATGCTTAGCAATTAATATTTAGCATACAGTAACCCATGATTAACGTGGTAATTGAAAATACTGTATTCTGAAAGATAAATATGTGAACAAGGCAAAAGGATCTGGCCTTATTTTATTGTGTGCTTTAATACAGGGCAACGCTAGTTAAACAGATGGCACTCAGGATTTCTCAATGAATTCAGCATCTGTGAGTACATGTTGCATAAATGCCAATTAAAATGTGTCCGAGTAAATTTAAATCCCTTGCTGATAGAATGTAAGCCAATCTAGCTGACTCAGGATCAAGGTTAAATTTAATCATCTGCTGAACTTGCAGCAAGTTGTTGTCAAATTGTACAGAAATTCCCAAAGAAATAATAAAAAATAGCATTCCTATTGATTTGTATCTGTTTACAATCATAACTCTCTTCTCAAGTCTTGCACTGAAACTCAAAGGAAAAAATGTGGTTTCGCAAATCTTAATCCAAAAATATACTACTTTGATTAAAAATGTTTCTGCAGAACTCCCTCAAAAACTTTCATTTCATGTAGCTGCATGTAACTATCGTCTTAAAAGTGTTTTGTAAGACCTATGCATAAAACAAATAAGCCTCCAAGTTCTGATCTTTTAGCTACCAGGTCTTAACATTTTAAAACATCTTAAAATGTTGCAGATAATACATAGTGAGCATTGAATTTTTGCTCCAGACAGGTTTTTAAATTACTAAACAATATTTAAACCAACACAACAGAAAACAAGAGGGACTGGAAGGCCTGGTTACATGGAAGAAGATAACAACTTTATAATACCAGACTGTCCAACCATGGGCTGCATATGGTCCATAAGCGCTTAATGCACTGCTTCTAAGCTTCCACCTGGATGCTGCTGCCTTTATTGCTTCAGGTGCAGAAACAGCTGGTTCTCCCCCACCATCCTCTAGTTTCTGGTACATGATCCTGCCCCAAGGGGCAGTACAGTAGGGCACCCACAGTACAGCCTATGGTGCCAGATGAGCTGACAACCCAGAACACCTGTGCAGTATGGTGCAGCAGGGAGGCCATGGCTGAGTAGCCAGAAGTGAGACAAGGTACTATGGGGTGTGCAGAGTAAAAAAGAAGCTGCCTGCATGGGAGATGGGGAGCAGGCTATAGAGTGCAGCCCCTGCAATGGCATTTGGGATGCACAAGCCCCAGCCACTGAGAAGTTGGACAGCCCTACTATAAAGCAGGCTAAGGCCATTTAGAACTATGCAGAAATAAAACTTCATTGGGACAAAGTGGATTATAGCAGGGATGCTGTAGAAACTAGAAACTGAAGATCTTGTAGACCAGGGGTACGCAACTCCCGGCACAGAAGTCAGTGTGTCTCCTGCAAAGGCATTTTGCTTTGGCACACATGCCTTGGGGTAGATGATGGGGAAGGGGCTGGGCCACATATGGATCAGGATTCTTGCAGCTACCCCACCATCCACCTGTGGCATGCCAACATCTTACAAGTTGAGGTTGTGGGTTTTTTTGCAGACTCCTAATGTCCACCATCTATGAACTCATGAGATCCTAAGAGTCAGATGGAACACCAAGTTTAATTGGACTGCTAAGCATATATACATATTAATGACTTAATTTTTCAGAAGTGCTCACAATACCTTCAATTGGAACACTGGCTAACCAGTACATTGAAAATTAGGTCCAATAACTACTGTTAATGTAAGCAGGTAATAGAGTTCCATGACAGATATATTTCCTATAGTAAGTGATTAATATTAGAGACATTACTTTCATCTGCAGATCGTTGAACTAACAACACATTCTCCATTGTTCTGAAAACAATGTAATCTTTAAACAGCAGTCTGAAAAGTGAGTACGGAGAAGGCATGAAACATTATTGTGCTGACTTGTTTGCATTTCAGTAGTGCAAATAACTGTATGAGCAACAGCAACAGCGGTCCAAATCTATAGAACAACAAAATATTTCAACTCAAACATTAATAAAATAGAAGCGTTAGAAAATAAAAGAAAATATTGGCACATTTTCTTTCAGAGAGGTTCTGCCACAAAAAAAAAAAAACAGGTTAGTGTTTAATAAAGCTAGAAAGGTGTATGACCAGATGGGCGAGGTAGTTGGGCAATGCATAAAACATGAAGTGGAATCTGCCCAGGGTCAGTACTTGATACCTGGTAAACAATGGGTCAGCACAAGCTAAGCTTCTCTCTCAGTTCTGCTTAAGTCCTTAGGGAAAAGGACAGAAGAGTGATTGCTTCAGTCATCTGAAGGAAGAAATGTACAGAAACAAAGGCTCCAGAATCAAATACGTTAAGATTGCAGCCTAAGATGATGAGCTTCCTTTTTCTTCTCTTTTGCTTATTTCAGCTTATTAAATTCTCTTTCTATAAGTACTATTCCTTACAAATGGAATCTCACCAATTCCAACTCTTCTAAATATTTCTCTTGGCCTATCCAGAGATTTTAGGCCCTTGTATTTAAGGATTTAAGACCAGAGAGGTCTATGCATAAGCTAGTCTGATGGTTGAATGATTTTGGGAGGGGGGAAGGGGAGCATAATCAGACAAACAACATCCTCTTTAAAGGTGAGTACAGATCCCTGGGGATCAGGAGCTCTGCGTGGCTCTTATGCACTTTTCCTAATGGCAATCTCTGCTGCTGGCATTTGAGATCTAATCTCTCTCTCAGCTCTTGAAAAATGAAAAGTATCAATGCACAACAGATATAATTTTAGGGCCAGATCCAAAATCCTTTTGAAGTCAATAGGAATCCTTTTATAAATATTAATAGTATAAGTCTTGGGCCCACTGCACTTACAGTAGCCTGCAATACAGATGACTGTGCTGATAATGCAATCTATTTAACACTGCAATTTACTTCAGTTGCACAATGAAAACATTTTTTAAAGAGAAAGATTCAATAAAGCAGCTTACATTGTTTTCAAAGTTAAAGGTTCACTTATTTGTTCAGGAGTGCTGACCTTCCAGTAACCCTCTTTTGTGGCTATGAATGAATTGGACATTTGACTTTGACCTCATATTGTAACCACTGTGAAAAGAATTACATTACAATGATTTTGAATCTTTATGTCAACATGCCAGATAAATATTTTATTCAATTGCTAACCGGATAATGTGTTTTCAAAACAACCACAATGCTGAATGTACTTTGCTAAATGAAGCAAAAATGGAACTAATTGTGCAATATTTGAATATATTTGACATTTGTGAGATACTGCAGCAATTTGCTCTGTAGAAAATGCACTACGTACAAACAAAAAGTCTGAGCTTCTATTAAGAATTTAAAAAAAAATCTATCTATAAATAATACCTATTTTTAAATTCCTTTCTATATATACCAAAATGCCAAGTTGTGCTGAACCTAAAACAAAACTAAATAAAAGGTAAAGCATCAAATCCATCCATTACTACCCTTTGGCAAGCTTAGTCTAATCAAAGTTTTTCCACTAAATTACCCAGATCAACAAAAACCCCGCACAATTGTGCTCTCTAAGATAGCACATGATCTTTGCTCATGTGGGTAATCGCTAGGGTGGAAAATTGCAGCAAGGATGATGGTACAGATGTTCTTTTTCAGTTGATCAAACAGAATGAAAGCAAACAAATATTTTCTCCTCCATACTGAGTTCTATTTAAAATTTGTTCTTTTTTATGAAAAGAAATACACACACACATATATATGAACAGGGGAGATTTTTCTGCTTAGACTAAATGGAAAGACTGGAATGTAGAGAGAGCAAATGGTCAAACATTGATATCAGCATATGAAACATGAAAATGTTAGCAAACTCATACTTCAGAATAAAACCACAAACAGTCAAGCATTTCTAATGAAACTTTCACAGCTAGAAATGTTTCCAGGAGAGAAAGCCATAAGTTGTTTAGCCTTCAACCTTCCCCTCTTTCCTGCTCCTCATGCCTTCCTGAGACCAGTCTGGTGGAGGCATGGAGAACAGTGACTGCTCCACTTCTCCCACTCCTGGGAGGAATTGGATTGGCAAGAAATGACTCCCTGCATTTCCCCAGACCATGGACACCAGGACTAGTGAATAGGTAGAAAGCCTTTGCCCTTCCCCTCCTCTCCTGTAGACTGGACAGAAAAGGAGATGGAGCAGCAGGGAAACATCTCTCACTCCCTGACCTGTTCCTATGACCATACAGTTTCTAGTCTGGGGAACAGACAGGCAAATGATCCATTTCCCTTCCCCACTTCCCTCTCCCCCTCCAACCAGACTGGTGTACTGCTCTACTTCTCTCCCAGTGTTCATTTTTGCAACAGAAATACTCTCACCGGGGAGATCTACCAAAGGGCAACATGAAATATCTTTCTTCTGGAGGAGGGATATTTCCCCCAAGAGAAATTGAATAAGCACTTGTACACTTGCAGTTTCTAACAGGAGAATGGTAATTCTGCCACTAGAAACGTAACATATGTACGTCATATGTTGCTGAAAGTTGCTGAAAATACTTTCATGACATGGAATGCATATGGTCAAATATACACCTGGAAGAAGCTTTATTCTATATAATACATAACACGAAGAAAAATTATTTCACTATAATCCTAACTCCAGATTATGTAATATGAGAATTGTGATAGGAAAGAATGAAAATGAATGAATATGGTTACATATATTATATGCTCTGTATATATTATACAGAGTGATTATACTGTGTCATTGATCAATTTATTAGGCCCTTCAGGATACCCTTTCAAATCACTAAATGTGCTTCTGGGGAAAATGACACCTACTCAGTGTGGGGAGGGCTGTCATCACTCTTAGCGGCTGGATGAGGAACATGCACATCCTATGTTACTCAATGGATTCCACATCAATCCAGTTTTTTGTTTTTGGCAACATCCACCTCTGTCTTTCAGACTGTAGGTTCTCTGGGACAGGGACTGTCTGTCATCTCATATATGTTTGAAAAGAACCTAACTTCTGGCTTTTAGGAACTCTCAAAATTATGTCTATATGATCACCAAAAAAAAGAGAATTATCTTAAACTTCAGGAAGCTTCCTCCCTTCCTTTCTGTTTTTCTTTTTTTAAAGAAAGATCTGTACATTGCTTTGTGCTGGTTCTTATTAGATAGCTCCTTTTCTCATTAGGTCAATGGCATAAAGCCCATTTAATTCAATGGAATCAGGACTGTGCCATCAATCACTGGAGTAGATGAAACATGACTGGAGAGGGAGCAGCCACACAAGTGGGGAATAACAAAAGCTGTCTGAAGGGAAGATAACAGGCTGCAGCTGTTTCTCTCAAAAGCAAAAGCCTAAGGTATGCAAGGAAAATGAAAGAAGAATTCCAGTCCCCCAAAGTCTAGTGATGAAGGCAGTGGCAATAGCTACAGAAACTTTCTTCTACCTCAAGAGATGAGCATCCAAGTAGTCTTCTACCCTGAAGCACTTTCTGTAGTGTCCTGGTCTCCCTATACTTCCAATATGTTTAATTCTATTGATAGAATAATTCAATGTCAGCATGATCCTGAAGACTGAATAAGGGTAGACGAGTAAGGCTCATTCATTGCTCTAAAATTTAAGATCATTATAGAACTGGAAATAACATAATATGCACAACTATTAAGATTAGAAAGATTACAATACTAAGATTTTAAGGTAGAAACAATCTTGGTTTTACATGTATTCTGTACCTACAAGCACAGAACAAATAGGGTTCTGCTTTATGATTAGAGTTTCTAAATAATACAATTAACAATACAATATTTGAATACATATTCATGATAGTCATTTTGAGACTAGTTTGTTTTAATGCATTCTACTTTTTGAGACCAACCAGAAGCTGAAGCTGGCGAGAACAGACCTGCCTTCTTCTGTGGGGCTTCATGCCAAGCATACACAAGTATTGTGGCATTCCATAAGCAACACTGGCAGCCCCCAAATATTTTGCCAGGGCTTGAGACACTGCTTTTATTCTTTCACTCTTCTTGGTGGTTGGGTACCTTGTTTCCTAATGAAGGGGAGAAGGGGACTGTAAAGTCAGACTGACTTCAAGATGCAATAGCCTATAGCCTGAGTGTATGCAAAGACTGTAATAGTATTAAGTCCTCTAACAAACGACACCTTTGCATTCCTAGACAGCTGAAGACTAGATCTGTGAACCTACTGGATACATGCACATGCTTTGAGATAGTGACATGAAAGCTAAAGTGTTTTAATTTTAATTCACACCTGCACACATTTTATTTATACCATTATTACTACTAAAGGTCACTGTGGAAACCTATTTCATTACATATACAATAGAGTGCCCGTCTGTATGTCAGGTTTAATTGCTGTATGAAAAAGTGTCCTGAGTTTTAGACAGTTACTCTGGGTTGGTTTTTTTTTTTTAGAAATTGCAGAAAGTATATCTGAACAAGTCCTGGGATGGGAAGGAGTGACATGTTCGTTCAGAAGGCCAAACAGTCAAAACATTACAAAAACACACAAAACATTACATATATAAATACCCTCCTACACACTTTAAGTTGACAAATGTTGGGCATTAATTCATTCTGCCTTTATATTATTGAAAAGTGAGATCCCCTCCCCCCCTCCAATACTGGTATATTCTAGTAACAAAACATATTAATCCTTTTAATTCAATTCTGAAAGAACTTTAATTTGATCACAGTGCAAGTCACTTTGCAAAGATGCAATAGAATTATTCTGTCCTACTCTCATTCATGTAAATGGAATCGACTATAGTTGCACATAATGGAGTCCCTCATTGTGTTTTTTTCTTTGTTGTTCATTTGATGCCACTCACGTAAGCCAAAGGGGATAAAGAACAGAAAGGAAGCAAGAATTAATGTGCGATATAAACTACAACTGTAATTGATCAAAATACTCCGTACGTCTTTCTACAAATCGTGTTGTAGATGAACGACAAACTGTTGGGGTACATGGAAGAATCCCTGGACAGAATTCTCTTGCTTCTATAATGCAAGGTAAATCAAACTATAGGCTCATTATGATCTCCTCAGGCTTTAAAATTTGACACATTTCCCAATTAAGTAGGAGACAAACTTTAAAGAAAAAATAGAGTTTTCTTTATACAATCACTTCTATTAGATAATACATTTAAGTGCTTCATAACAAGATGTCAAAATAATGAAAGCAGAAAAAAAATCTTACTTATGTATATCTTTTACAGAATGAATTACTTGAGGGAGGAGGGAGAGCTTTAGAGCATTACACAATTGAAGAAAATCAGTAACATTATCAACAAATAACTGACTTCAGTCCAGGCCAGAGCTAGCATTAAATGACTGATCATTCTAGTACAGCAACTCAGATGATATGGTTGTTTTATAACATTTTATGTGAATATATCCTTGTGTTACTGTGTTCCTTCCTTGTTTGACTGGTATCAAATGGAGTAGGGTGCTCTTGCTCCCGGGGTTTTGAATACTGATGGAAAACAGAACATGCAATTATTTTTTAAATAAGACATGTACTGTTAGATATGCATATTATGGAATTATCTTTGGCCATGAGAGGGACAGTGGTCCTTCTGCCAGACACAGATATCTGCATGTTTTATTTATACTTGTTATTTAACAGAAACAACAGACCTCCCAAAAATTAATAATCAAAGTATGAATATTTATTTAGAATTGTATCTGACAATGGCAAATTTAATTTTACCATAATTAGCATGGTGTAGGATAATTAAAATAAAGTACTGTGAATAGATCAAATTCCTACCATTTGTTAAGAGAACACATCCTCAAATTATAGACCAGACTCATCCTGTACCTGGAGTTTGATTTTACTGGCAATGGTAACAATAACACTACATACATTTTCCCTAAAGTGGAGCAATCCCAAGAGTGCTTGGAGTCAGTGATGTATAGTATATTCATCATAGCTTCTCTTGCATGGTGAGTTCTTGTCACAATGAGTGAGCTGGACCATCTCCATTTTTTTTAAGGTAAAATCTGGGGACAGTATCAAAATCCCTGCCATCCTGTTGTAAATTGGTATTTATCATTAATCCACTTGAAATAATGACCCCTGCTTCCTCCCCCTCCTCAAAAAAAAAAATTAACTAGCAATGATCAGTCATTTTTGTTCCATGTGCTTTGGGAATGGCAGTATGAATCACCAAAACATAGCCTAGCCTGATCTAACACCACCTCTGAAGGGCTAACTGGCACAATAATCATGCCTCCAAACCTCATTCTGACAAGCAATTGTTAACTCTTTGCTTGCAGCTGCCCACCTTTCTCTCTTGCTGTACACGACCTCTTCACTATAGCAGGCAGCAAAAGAGGATTCAGCCTGGGCAGGATGCCAAGTGCTTCTCTTCAATTTTTGTAAACCTTCTCTTCTTCCTTCCCCTGCTCCCCTGATTAGCCTCATAAAAATTAAGAATGGCTGCAGCAGCTAAAGAAGTGGGAAAGGGAAAGGGATAGACAGAACTTCAGGGCAAGAGTAGTAATGAGAAGCTTCCCCAACTCCAGTTTTAAAATAGCTTGGACAGAGCAACAACAACAACAACAACAACAAACAACTTCCCTTCCTCATAACAGATGGAGAGTTTGAGTATTAACTCCCTGTCCCATTCACAATACAGTTTACACAAAGAACCATTGACCACTACTTTCACTGCTTTACCTGCAATAAAGCAAAATGCTGAATCAATGGTATTTTACCAGCAGGGTTGAGCAAATGTTTCAGTGAATAAACAGTTCATTCACCAGAAGAGCTGCTTCACTCCAACCAAAATAGTTTTTCAAATGTGGCCTGAATTTGGGGAATAATTTCAGCTGAACAATAAAGCAGTAAACCAATTTCAGACATGCTGAAACGGGTCACTGTAACATTAACCAAATGGTTTTAATTTGGGGACTCCAAGGAGAAGGAAGAGGTTACGTCTTTGAAACAGGCCCCCAGACCCCCTCCATCTTCCTCTCTTTTTCTGATCTATCCAATAATGAATTGTTTTCTGCAATGTCACAGGTTCAGCAAGAGAGGAGGAGAATGATCCTTCTAGTCTCAAAACAGCACACACCCCAGTGGTTACAGCATTTTCTTGGTAAATGAAAGATAAGGTCTGAATCACTTCAGATAGAGGAAGAAATTGAATACGTCTCACAATGTGAACTGCTGTACAAGAGAAGCACCACCACCATTTTATGGGGTCCCCAATCCTCCAACTGTGCAGTAGGTGTGCTTACTAGATGGACCACACCAGGAAAGATATGCAGTGGAAGGCCTAACTTCTGGGTCTAAAATAGACATGGTTGTTAAATAGGTGCAAGACAGATATTTAGCTGCTTAGCACTGTAAAAACTAACATGCTTTTGAGCAAGTGTATAAGCAGAATTTGAGGTGCATAAGGAACATTGAGATTTAACCCCCACCCCCC
Organism: Caiman crocodilus; assembly: GCA_030014935.1. Taxonomy (NCBI): domain Eukaryota; kingdom Metazoa; phylum Chordata; order Crocodylia; family Alligatoridae; genus Caiman; species Caiman crocodilus. The sequence goes on along the minus strand of JAGPOW010003316.1, from coordinate 21,043,174 downwards.
AAAAACCCCTAACAAACACCTGAGATATCTATAGAGTTTAAACTGTACCAGAGATAAATGGCAAGTGGACACAGTTTTGGACTAAGGCTTCCTCTGTGCCATTAGTTCTCAACCCTTTTTGACCAGGACCCATTTGTAAACATCAGTGGCCAGTCCCAACCCAGTGACCCTCACTCCTGACCTGCTGCCCCCAACCCCTCAGTGTGGGGGCAGAGGGGTATGTGTGGAGCATTGGGGGCGGTGGGAGCAGCCCCTTGCAGGCTGGAACTCTGCTAGCCTGAAAAGACAAAGCTATGGTTTCCTATTTTGTTTCTCCTGAAAGAAGAATCCATTTTTAAAGTTTGATCCATTTTTAAAATGTGTTTGTGACCCTTCCATATATTCTTGTGACCCACTTTTTGGGTCACAACCCCTGGGTTGAGAAACACTGCTCTACACATTATAGGTATTGAACAATTAGCTGCTTAATTGCACAATTAATTGAGACTAGGTACACATGCAAAGTACCTATCACACCATAAAAAGCTTCAACTAGCTTTAAATTTGTATGTGTAACAGGGTCTTGCTCCCCTGCTACTGGGAGCTCTGACAGCTGATGGGGCTCCCAGCCTAGGGGTGCACCATGCCCAGCCAGTCAGGAGTCTGCAACTGAGAGGACTCTCAGCCCTGGGAGCAGCTAACTCCATCTCAGCAGTGCCCCAGCTTGGCTTCTGCAGCTGCAGGGTGAGGCTGCATGAAATCCCTAAACCTGGGAGATCACAGTAGGTGCATCCCAGCTGCTGAGATGTGTGGGGTACCCCTGCAGCTGGGAACACCTCAGCTGAATTACTTATGTAACTCAACCACGGGACCTTGCTTTTTGCCAAGACTGGGCTTCCCCCACACCAGAAATAAGGTGTGATAGATCAAATGTGCACATATGGAATGGCAGGAGGCATGATTGTGTGGACCATGCATTAGATCCCATTTACCACAGGGAGCCATATAAACTGCCAGGGCTCTCAGCAGCATGGGAGAGAGACCCTGTTACATGTGCAAATTTTAAGCCGATTGATTCTTTTTTGGTGTGATAGGTACTTTGCATCTGTATCTGGTCTCAGTTAATTGTGCAATTAAGCAACTAATTGCTCAATACCTGTAATGTGTAGAGCAGTGTTTCTCAACCTGTGGGTTGCAACTCAAGAAGTGGGTCACAAGAATATACGGAAGGGTCGCAAACAAATTTAAAAAATAGATCAATGCAATGTAAATGCAGAAGGGCTCTTAGACACCTAAATTCTACCTTAGTCACACTGTGGGCATCTTAAGTGGGTTTTGTTTGGTTGGGTTTGTGGGGGAGGTTGGTTTATTTTGAGGGGTTTTAAAAGGGAGCAGGGGAGAGGGATGTGGCAGGTTGGGGAAGAGTCCAAATATATGAAGTTCACAAAAGTCCAGGATATTTATCAGCACTTAGCAACTTATATGTACATGGTTAAATGATTTAGAATTATTTGAAAATCTTGTAGGCCTCACTTAAAATAAGAATTTTAAGTTCTCTTTTACTGTATATTCATAATGAAAAACAAGAATCCAATGTTTAAATAAATTGAAAGATCCCCTTGTTTCCTTTGGACTTTGACATTTAGTTAAATCTCACTGAGTAGTTTAATTTAATCTAGAATGCTTTCAAAAATATTAAGCAACATTCAAATCAATGGTCCAGCAGATCAATGGATGGTCCAGCAAGATCAAACTTTAATCAAGGCCAAGGGAAACCTGAATTCAATGCTTAGTGTCTTTTGCTAGGATAACTGCACTTCAATTATGTCATATTAAAGATTGTGAACTATTAAGGTATTATTGCGGTGGATGCTAGAAATGTACCTTAGATAGATAGACCATGAATATCAACACACTGGCATTGCATGTTTCCTAGAGAGGTTCTTGAACTTTTATCATTGGTACTTTGAACTGCAGGTTAAAAGAATTACGTCTGAAATAGTTTAGACCAAAATGAACCTGAGTTAAGGTTGGATTAGATGACATCTTGTGGTCACTTCTAGCTGTATGCTTCTATATTCTGAGAAGATTTCAACCTGTATGCGTCCCTCTTTATATAAAACTATTAACTTGTAAAAACTATTTTCATGCCATCCACAATGATCAATGTGCATGTGAATGTCTTACAGTAACGGATTATGAAAGCCTATTTGGTTGGTAGCTTTGTTATTGGAAAATATGTTTGGTTTGAACTTTCCTGAGAGAAATGAATCCAAATCATAGAAAAAAAATCAGGGTTGGAAGGGATCTTAGGAGGTCATCTACTCAAACCTCCTGCTCAAAGCACGGCCATCCCCAACTAAATCATCCCAGCCAAATGGCTGAACAGCAGATCAGTATATCTGCAATATACATACTGCATAAAAATTGCTATGTTCATACTGATCTTCAAAGCCAAAATATACTCTTAATGTCATTAAACAGACACAAATCCTATTAAAAGCACACAGGACAGATTTTCTTTTGCCTAGTTTTACTGTAAACTTTATCAGAACTTTATGGTTGGGGTTTTGGCTAATAAATAAAGTCTCCCAGAAGATGCAGATTTAAAACCAGAAAATTATAAGTGTGAATATTTTTCCCTTAGTTCCTCTTATATTATTAAGAGCTGCAAAGTAAATGACTATCAGATTCCTGGGGCGAAAAAGTGACAAATTTACTTCACCAATTTATACTGGATAATGAGGTTGTCATCACAAGTAAGTCTTCGTACAGAGTTAAAACTGTGATCTAGCTAAAATTACAATTTAAAGAGCTTGCTGTAGCTTAGCTGATGTTAAGCATGTGAGAAATAATAAGAGCATGCACAAAGTTACAATTAATCAGATAAATTTAAATTAAAATCAAATAAATAAATAAGGTTCAGTGACTGTTGCAAAGTAGTATAAAGAGGAAAAGATATTCAGATTGAATGTGTTCAGTGGGTAGCTTATAAAAAAAGCACAGAATTCTTTGGAAGATCCTACCATGTTTCCTTATGATGCCTGGCAATAATGACTTTAGGTGATAGGGGGCGCACCTACCCATGCAATTAATGAGAAGTGATACTTCGAGCTGGAGTACAATGATACGGCCGCAGTGTCTACCTGTGCACCCAGGACAGCCGTACTTTCGATGGAGGTGGAGCTTACTGATTTTCCACAAAGTAATCAATCAAATTAGGGCCTAGAGCAGAGGTGGGCAAAATATAGCCCGCAGTCTGAATGCAACCTGCCAACTGACTGGATCCAGCCTGCAGCTGCCCCCACAGTGCTCTACATGGGGCCAAGCCTCAGCAATTCCAACTGGGGCAGCCTGTGCCATGCTTCTGCCAGCCTCTGGCAAGTGCACAGCTTCTGGCAAGGCTGAGACCAGTGTGGCTGCAGCTGGCCACATGCTCCACTACTCCCCTCACCTCCAACAGGAGCCACTGGGATAAAGCTTCCCCCCACCCACATACTCAGAGTGGAGTAGCCAGGGCAAAAGTGAGAGGAGGGGCTGCCTCTGGAAGCAAGGGAAGCACAGCAGCACCTGGTTGGCTGCAGCCACGCTGGGAACAGCCTCACTGGAAGCTGCACATTGGCCAAGGCCCAGGCACTGGGCTGGTGGGGCCGTGCTGCTTCATGGGGGGTAGGGAGGAGGGAGCTTCATCCAGGTAGTTCGTGTCCAGAGCATGGCGCTTCAGCTGCAGCTCCTGGCTGCTTTCTACCCACTACACCTACCCAAAGGTAGCCGCTCATCACGCAGGCATGCAGAGTGGGTGGAACGTAGGCAAGAGCAAGAACCAGAACTCCATGTTCTGGGCAGGAGCCACCTAGCAGAAGTTTCCTGCCCACCTGAAATGGCACAGCAGGGGCAGGGGCAGCAGCCACAGCTGGAGGGAAGGCAAGCAGAAGAGCTCTGCTGACCTGGGGCCCAGCTGGCATGTAACTTCTGGTTTTGCTGCTTCCAGTTCAGCTGCAGGTGGCCAGATGCTGCTGTGCTCCTCTCACCTCGTGGTGACAATATGAGCATGGTTGGCTGCAGCTACACTGGGAACATCCCCACCCACTGGGCAAGCTCTGCTGCATGTGCTCCCTGCCTTACCATCAAGGGATCCCAGCACCCCCCTTCACAGACATACTCCCTTCACACACCCCTGCCACTCTCCCCTCCACATGGCAAGCTATGTAGGCAGTGGATCACACCTGCCCCACTCCTGAACACTGCTCCCCACCACACACAAAGCCCCATAGGGATTTTTGGTGAGTTGTTGAATGGAGCGGGGGGTGGGGGAGGTGCCGACCTGGCCCACAACAACTCATCAGAACCCCTTATGTAGCCCTCAGGTCCAAATAATTGCCCATCTCTGGCCTGTAAATTTTCAATGCAACATGACTGACATCATTTCAAAATCTGCTCCAACTCTATTTAAACAGTTTTTAGTAATATCTTGACAGTTTCCACATATGTGATTGAATACTTTTCTGGACCAAAATGGTATTTACACGTAGATCAACTAAGTGTATTTACTGTCTAATAGACACCCACAGAAGAACATCAATGGAAGGGGAACTGAAAGGCAAAATTATAAATTTATAGAACTGAAGGCCATTTCTATGACTATAAAGGGGAAAAAGGATTTATGAATGGCTTCTCTTTGCTATTCATTTGATCTGGATGTGGCGAGGCATTTAGAAAGATCAGTGTCATGCAAAATAACAAACCTATTTAGTGAATCTTAACACAAAGTGTTGAAGTTTATTTCTAATGAGTATTGGCTGATCTTGGCAAATCAAGCAAATTAGAGGGCATGAAGCTGAGTGCAACAAGTTATCACTGAACAACGTGCCCCAAAGAGATAGGAAGAATAAGTTGTTTGATAACTTTCTATTTTTTAAAGAAATAGTAAACCTGTGTATGGATAAGATCACTATCTTAACATACTTCTACAATTATACTTGTATTAGAAATATTTTGCTAATTTATTTTTATTGTGAGTTTGTGTCCTTTGGAAACCTTTTTATTCATTTAAAAAAAATGGAACCAACCCAGCAGTGTGCTTTCTTTTCATCCATTCAAACACTTGTAGCACACTCATCACCCTTGTAGCTGTGTGCCTGATATCTGAATGTTGTCACACAGAGGATTAGCATTGAAAATCCTGAGGGACCTGGAGTGCTGCACAGCCAACAATGGATTTCATTTCCAGAGTCCTGTGTGGCAACTATGGAGAGGAGACACTGTGATTTAGAAGGCCTAGTTCTATTCTGACTTCTACTGCTGACCCTCTTCAAAAACGCAGGCAAGTTCTGTTCTCTTAGCACCTCAACTGCTCTGTGAAATAAAGAGAACTACACATGCAAAATATCTTATGAGCTATGGCTAAGAATACTCTCTGAAAACTGTGAAATACCCTGAAAAATCCTCAATAGCTGCACTATATGGCTCAATATGGAAATACATTCAACTCTTTCTAAAAAAAGGAGTCAGATGACACAAAGCTTGCCATATCAAGATAATGGAGAATTAAAGATGATTTTTATTTAATAACAAACATATTTAAAACACACAGATTTGGACATTTACAAATCTTTTTATGAACTTAGGAAAAAGGGCAAAAGGAAGCAGCTTATTTTATTTATTTATGTTTTTACAAATTTCATGGAAATTCACATGACTCAATTCTAGATTGATGTACAGAAACAAAAAAAAAAAATGTGAACATCTGTGTGCATACATTTGCTCTTCTCTTGACCAGCTTCTCCCATTACAGAAAATAGGTCATTTTGCTAACCTAATGCCTTTTAGTGTTTCATATATCCCTTTCCTTATTTGATCATTATTATTATTCAACTTAATGCATCAAATATATAGCTACATTTCTGCATATGGGAGGCCAAGGAAGATAAGAATGCCAATGGACCCTTTTTTAATGAAAAAATATCAAACTTATCTGGGACCAATATTATCAATCTTACTTGGAGCATATATATATAGCATTTATAAGAATACTGTATACATACCTTACTTATTTGGATTTATTTTTTTGTAACCAGTCATAATTTGATAATTTCTTTTTACATCTGGCACTTTTTTCCCCATTTGCATTTAGTAGAAAGCTTTACAGTAAAAAAAAAAGTTTTCAGATTTATATTCTCTATAGTTTCATTAAAATTTCAAACAAAAATGTTTCACACTGTGTGGCCAAGGATAAATCATATATCATGTGGCCAGATAAATCATACATATTGTAAATCTTTTTCTGTATTAAACTAAGAACGAAGGCAAGTTATACTCTACAGAAACATTATAAAATACATGGCTTTCTTCCTCATTTATAGGACTCGTTGACTCCAAGGAAATCAGGGCATGAATTTCTCTGCAAAAAAATTGTTAGGTATTCCTAAAGTTCATATTAATAACAGCATCATGGCTGTGACTAGTATATTCCTTAGATAACTAATAACTACTACAAACAACAGAAGAAAAAAACCCAAAAATCCATCTCTATACTCTGGTGTCATGATAAATTAGTACTTTACACACAAACTTGATCCAGCCTGGAAAAAAAAGAAGCAGTTGATATTTCCCCTAATTGAAACGAGTATGTGGATAGACCTGTACAGATCTAACCTTTGTTCTCCTACAACAAAACTGCTCAATTACACAAGAAAAAATAAAGCAAAATAAAAGTTATGGCATCTATTCACACCACAGGAATCCAATTTAATTATTCCCACTAGGAGATATGAAGTATTTCCTAATGCAAATACTGGACTTTTTCAGAACATTATATCAAGGATCTGTACTGTATTTTTCCCCCACAGGGAGGAAGTGTAAAAAGTCTTACATTTTTCACTCAGATTAGGCCTAATGATTTTCTCAAGACTGCTATGCAACTGCTATAGAGAATCTCAAAGCTTTCAATAAAGTCCTGGAAGATTTTGTTATATGATAGCATAACAAATGATCACAGAATATAGCAATTTCTGTAAGCATTAAGTACTAACCTCATTCCATAAATTCAGTGCAACAGTTTTTAAGTGGTGATTTTGTTTATGGACTAAATATTAAAATGGCTAAAACAGCTATTCCATCAACAGATGTGGGGACATCCCCATTTGCTTTGTGCTGTAGGACATCCTTTGTCTTACAGTTTACAAGACATGGTGGTAAATTACTTTCTGCAGATCAGAATAAGGATGTTATTCTTCAAACCTAAATGAAGACTAATCTCCAAGCAGTGGCAGTAATTTTAATTAAAGATGGCAACAATGAGAGGTCCATTTGATCTAGTCAATAGCTCACAGAAACTGCATAGCACAGGATATAAACACAAGCAATAGGCTAATCTACTACAGCCTAAATCGAAACACTGTGTCTTTGTATCATTTCTAAATGTCACAGTTTCATCCCCATGCCATTTGCCCTGCCAGTATTCTCACCTTTCACCTTCTTTGTCAACTTTTCACACAATACACTATCTATACAGATAGGCCAGGGAGAGACGTTACACAAACTGGTTCAAACCTGTAACAGAACAGAAGTTCCGAGCAAATAAACCAGTTTCAAAATGGTCAAAACCACTTTAAGATGGACCTGGATGAATGTAGTATCAAATTTAACTGATTTAGGTTAAACCAGTCTATCACACTTCTGTCCAAGATCCATTCCCAACGCAAGTTAACTCACAGTCCCCCTCCAGCATCCCAGGTTTGTACTTCCCACACAAACCCCACTCTCTCACCTTAGTGTATACAGCTAGCCTTGGCTCACACTATCTGCTCCAGCCAAGCAAGGCTGCCTCTGCCCCTGTGCTGACCACACTGAGGGATGGGAGTGGGAAAATCCCCATCTGAACTGGCAACAGGGCTCAGGGGATCCTGCCCAGGGTGGGGTATCCGGGCTGGAGGAGCTGCCCCCGATGTACCTGTGGAGAGGGAACTAAGCTGGTGCCAGACTGTGCTGAGAGGCGGGACAGGGAAATTCCCACCTCTAGCAGTAGTCTGAGAACACTGCTTGGAGCAGAACCCAATGCTATGGCACAGGGATCCACCCTTGGGGGCTGATACCCAGCCCTGGGCTGGAGTGACTGTTCCCCTGCAGAGGTGGGACTAAGCCAGTGCTGGGCCATGCATAGGGGTAGGAGGAGGGGAAGTCCCTCTCTGCACCAACATCAGGGCTTAGGGGAGCCTGCCCATGGCACAGGAATCCCTCTGCTGAGATGTGGGGTTCCATCTATGTGGGCTGATGCCCAGCATTGGCTGGGCTGGAGGGAATGTTCCCCCCCCATATGCCTGAGGGTGCAGGGCTAAGCCGATGCAGAATGGTGGGAGGGAAGGGGTGGGAGGGGAAAATTCTCCCTCTGGCAGTGCTCATGAACCCTGCTAGGGCAAGGGAGCACCCACTAAGGCACAAGGATCCTCCTTACATTAGCAGATGCCTGGTACCCATTTGGCTGTGGACTGGGGGGACTATTCCTCCCCCCATGGTGAGGGGGGGATGACAGCAGGGAGTTGGGGGAGTGTGTGCTGGACAGCCAATCATGGATGGGCCCACTCAGCTGTATTCCAGTGCCCTATGCTATGGCTGGCAGGCTAGGAGTGCTCTAGTGCCCCCGGCCCCTGGTCTGGGCCACTGCAGGCACCTGGCTGTGTTTCCAGATTGAAAAATGCTTATCGGTGTACTTAATCATTAGTTCAATCTCCATAATTTAGAGAAAACTGTGAAAACTGAATCAATTCAGTTTTGGGTTTTTTGACTGTCCATACTTAGCCATACAGTGAGAGAAACATTGGCTAGCTACCAAGCTTTAGAATTTGTGCTCTTGGGAGCAAGGACTATAGCTTCATGTCAGTCTGCTAAGTGCTACGCATCCAATGGAAAACACCATATTGAAACAATAAGCATATAATAGCCAAAAGGAAAAATGGCATACAAAGAACATAACAGCTATCTGGATATCTTTCCCTGAACTGCTGTTCTTCTTTTGGGGTTCTAAAGCCACAGCCTATGGGCAACATACCACCCCGGTGGTTCCCATACTTTGCGCAAGCTGCTTCCTAAAAGAGAAACCATGAAATGCACTATAGAGGCAGGTACAAGTAGGGCTAATTAGCACTGCTGAGTGCCTGTGCCAATCAGCTCACAGCAGTGCACACACTGCTACCTGCTTCTGGTTTAGGATGAAAACTGCTTGCAACAGTTCAGTGTGCCTGAGGGAACTAGTGTTGACTATGACAAGTTCACCACATAGACCAGTGGTTCTCAACATTTTTTAGACCCCAGACACTAATCAGTAAAATAGCTTTCCCTCATTTTTTGACTATGGAAAAATAATAGGGCAAGTTTTCTGGTGCAAAGTTCTCCAAAAAACCACAACTGGTCAGAATGCTTTTGACGCTATGGATTCCTATTTGAAACCTCTGGGTTTATCTCATGGATCATGTGGAAGGGCTTGCACACTGAACACTGCTAATATTATGCAGCAGCCCGTAACACCCTTAAAATGATCTTGTGGCACTGGTTGAGTATCATTTGTATACATATACCACACATAATTAACTAGCTACTTTTCTTTAAAATATACCATGTCTAATATGAGCTGTAATGTTGCAGTTTATCACACAACTCAGCTGTTCTAGTGGATAGTGTGTGCATGTGTGTGGGGGGGGTGTCTGTGCAAACCACATTCATATTTTTTGTGTTTGCAATAAAAACAACAACAAGAAATCAAGGCTCTGATCCTACAAATTCTTCCATGAGGGAGGTCCTATGCACCAAGTGTATTCACTAGGCCTCAGTAGATACAAGAAGATGTATTTATCATCAGAGAAGATGTTTATATTCTGTGCATAAGAATAATCAGATATTTCCCATGATGGAAATACAGGAAAAAGGCCAAAGGCCTGAAGACTTGTTCATTTCATGGATGGTAAGGGGGTGGGGGAAGGGGAGGGAGAGAAAAAAAGAACATGCAATTTATTTGAGAATAAATGTTTCCCCTTAAGTGCTCACAATGAAACATTATCACATGTAGAATACTTGGAAACACAAAAGTGAAATTGATTAGAAACTACAATTATAAAAAGTAAGACTATTTTCATTTTCCAAGCTGCCTGAAGTGTGAAAAATCAAACAAAGAAAAGACTAAAGTTCAATCTGATTCTTCTTTTAGTATTAATATTCTAAAGTGTAATTACACCTAAAAAATTACATTCAATATGAATTTTAACTTGACAGTATAATTTAAAATAATACAAAGCTGGACAAATTAAATATATTCACCCATTTAATATGTACACACAGACACAAACACAACTTTACTGTGCATACAAATCAAAATTGTTACCACATGCCAACTAAACTTTTACAGATGTTCAGGAATGGAATTCAAAAGTAACTGCATCATGTCTTCTTGGATCTGTTAGCAGCCAAACAGAAACACAGGCTTGCCAAAACATCAAGTGATGTGACCAGTTTTGTTGGGTTTTTTTTCAGATAAATGAGATATTCAGGACTTTTGTGTTTAGTTATTCTGTTACTATTACTTCATGTTCCATGTCTTGAACTTCATATAGAGAAAAAAAATGTGACAGTCTGCAATTATCTTATGGTTATTCTAACTAAATCATAACATGTTTCAAATATAATCCCTTTTCTCCCTATTTTTCAATGCAATGTTTCAAGATTACAGGATACAGGCAAAATTTACATTAGAGAAAATGTGCACAATACAGGTGTCCTGACAGTACACCTACGTGTAAAGAACTTATAAATATACATGCACATTTTATCTATAATTTATATACACATGCACATATACATACTATTATCTGTAATATGAAGACACAGATATGAATACATATATATGAAAATGTGTTTTTACAAATAAGCACATATTATCTGACCACAAACATACATTTTGAATTATTTTTCTGTGCTACACATCTATATTTTCTTTATTCATTTCTACTTGTAGCTCCAATAATATACAAGATACTGTATGAAGGTGGTATCATTCATATCCCAGTCTGGTCTTAATCATTTTGCTGTTCTTTTAGACTTTATACTTTTATCAGTACAAGTGATTGTAAAATGATCTATACCTGTAAACAGGAGAAGTTTAGCACCGAATTAATCAGATACTGTAAGTGTTAAACTTTGGTCTATACCTGTAATAGAAATTTGGCATACAAAACCAGTTCATACCCCTAACGGAACAGAAGTTGAGCACACATAGGGAATTTTTACATGTGCTCTGGGATGTGGTGCCAGGTGTTTTAATTAGAGAGTCACGCTAATTAAAAGTGTCCATGAGTCATGTCTATCAGCATTCATGTGCAGAGAAAATGGCAGTGCAGCATTCTGAACAAAATCTCATCAAATGTGTTTTATTTCAAAGCACCCCACTGCCATTCTTTCCAAATGGGGACGCACAGGGATGCTGATACATGTGATGCAGAAGGCTGCCAGAGTACATCAATTTCCATTCTCCAACAGACTCAATTAATCAAGTCTCTCCAATGCATTGATTTCCAGCATGTTGGAGCAGGCTCACTGTATGTCTATAGGAGCCCATACACTGGTTTAAAAATGGCAGAACCTGATCTAGCTACACCTTCACCCACCGCCCCCAACACAAACCAAATTGTGAATATGTGTTCTGTTCACTACTGATCTAAACTATGCCGCTTACAGAAAATGCACAACTTGGATCAATTCTGCTTCAGGTTTTTTTATGTCTGCACTTAGCCATAAAATCTAATGCACTGTAACTGCATATATTAAATGCTTGGATACTGTAATAACATATTCAGCTATATGATAAGTTTAATTTATCATACACTACTGCCTGCATCACCTGTTTCCTTCTTCTGTACCCACTAATCCATCTCCCCTGAGGCCACATCTAATATTCAAAGCATTCGAACAGCATGTCCCAGTGACTGCTTAAAAAAACCTGCTAGGAAATATTCCTTCTCTCTCTTTATTATGGAATTTCTATCTACCCCTTATCCCCAAACATCCATTCACCACTCCAGATTACACTTCCCTAAGGCTTAGGATAGGCAATATTCAGTCCTGGAACAATGACAGGTTTAAAGTATAATATTTCATAGCCCATCAGGCCTGAAACAAAGGCTGCCTAACATTAGTGAGCTAGGAATTCTCTCTCCAGTTAGGGAGCACTTGCTTCTTTTTTGGGTTTCTCCTAATATATCAAACTTGAAAAAAAATGTGACTGTGATATTTATATAAAAGCTATTTTAGACAAGTTTTTAAGGTTTCTAATATTTATTACTTATAATTTATTTCTATTTCTTATTCCTTCAAATCCTACAGATGTGGAGATAAGATTAGCAAAAGTGATATGAGAAACAATATCAAGACAAATGAGAAACAATTTAGAGAGTTTCTGTAAACTAGATTCTTCCTCCTCCACAAACATGCCCACAACCCTTCCCTAAGTTGTAAGGGGTGGAGCATGCAGGATGCAATGTAATGTTTAACTGACTTTTGCTGGGAATGACCTACAAAAAACTCATTTGTGGCTTTATGTTCAAGTAATATGGAAATGCCAAGTTCAAACAAATTAAAACCATTATGTATTTTCACTCTCTCTAACCATGGTGTGAGGAAACATTTTATGTAAATGTTCTATAAAAGAAACTTCATTTATCTGCAATATTATTTAATAAAAATGAATGGCTGAACTTTTAAATCAAACAGAAATAATGAAGTAGGAGGAAACTGACAGCATTTGGGAAGACAGTCTTGACTGTAAAACAACTACACTAGATTTACATAAACCAAGCACATTCAACATACTTAAGTAGGGGCTCATTTTGCAATGCTGAGCCAGTTCTGACCAAGAGCTATGCTGACAAAGCCAGTTTGCTCAGAAAGTTTGCTGTGAATATGCCAACTTCCAAGAAGGGGTGCGGCTGCCCACTGTCCCCTTCCTGGGTTCACCCATGTTAAGACCGATAATATATTCCACATATTTCGGTATTCACACCTTCATTAACATAGTTCACAATTTAATGATTTTTTAAAATCTCCAATTGCATTTTATGTTCCAGGGAGATGCCCTTTTTTCATATACAATGTGTACCAAAATTGCAACCATTTCTCTCTTGGACTTTGTCATCAGGTTATGCAACTTCTATATTGGATTGTAATGTGTCTGAGATGAAGCTTGAACTGACTGAGAATGTTCAGTCAACTTGGAATGTAGTTGTCTTAATATCAGGATACATGTAGCTATAATAGTTGCTTGAGTGTATTATCAGTAGAGAGACTGATCCTCAGACACCTGTGTACTTGGGACATTTTAACCCATGCTCCAGGAGGCATGGGGAGGACAATTTAATTAGCAAGCCATGCTAATTAAAAGCACCTATTGTCATGCGTTTCAGCATCCCTGGATTGAAAAAATGGTGGAAGGGTACTTTGAACTAAAGCTTGTTTGAGCTTTAGTTCAAAGCACCCCTCCACCATTTTTCAGCAAGCGGGTACTGACATGTGACGCTAGTCTGCTGGAGGATGTTAATTTTTGTGCTCCTGCCGATTAGATTGATCGAGTCTGCTCTGATACATCGGAGCGGGCTCCCTTCCTGTGTATAGGAGCCCTTACGGTCCTGCCTACCTGAGGAATTGCAGTACCAGATGAGATAAGACAATATTCCATATTATAATTTCCAGATTGCTGGTAGATGTGAATGGGGCATGGTGTTTTCCTTTACCTTTATTATGCTGTTTTCAAAGCCCAAGTTTGTTAACCTTCTGGGCACAATGGAAAGCTTATCTGTGTCTTTTACAAGATGCTGGATCATAGAAGGGTGTGGTGGTTGTGGAACACTGCTGAGCCTTTAAAGACGCCTCTGGGTACTAACTGGGAGTGCTGTCTCGGCTCTCATATTTATTGGCAGAGTTGTAAATCTGGAGTGCATCCAGATGTATAAATACAGATGAAGCATGTTAAAATATGGCATTATTATAACTTGTTTGCATGCAATCAGAAGTAGAGCATGACATCCTGACCCAGCCTTTTCAGTGGCAATGCTCCGATTTACTTCAATGGGGAGAGGATTTCACTAGAGATGAGGCACATTTTAAATCAAGATGTGTAGTCCTTGCGCTGTGAAATAAGGGCATTAAAAATATTTGAAATAAGTGTATTAAAAATAATTAAAAACTCAAATATTTAATTAATCAAGTAATTCAATTATTAAGTAATAATTTAATACTCAAATTATCTTATCTGGTACTGCAATTCCTCAGGTAGGCAGGACCGTAAGGGCTCCTATACCTATAAACATTAACACATAAATATTGCAATGCTTATTTTATAGACTCACTTCTCAGAGCAGAATAACAATTTAAATGCAGGACTTCTTTCTACTTAAAGCAACAGGTACTCCAATTTCCTTTAAAAGAAGAAAAGAAAAAAGACCAGAAAGATCTGGTAGTACCTCTGTTGACTAGTAGGCATTTAGGTTGTGTTTACTTACAAAGCTTTTTGTCTTCAGCTTTTTAGTTTGTAATTCCTGAAGGCCTAATTTAACAAGGAACTCAAGCATGTGCTTCAGAATATGGTTATATTAACAAGATAGCATAAGGTATGTAGGACATGAACACCTGGCATACTGGCTACCCCACAGTAAATACCAAGGCACATTCTCTTTAGTGCAACATGGCTTGTCATTCAGCCAAAGTGGGGTAAACTAACTCATTACAGAGTAAGAACAATTACTGAGATGTGGCTAACATAATAAGTTCACAGACAAGCTTACCTTCTAGTAACTTTTGCAAATAGCTATGCTTTAATATAATTTATATACAATATTTGTGACTATCCCACTGATCTTAATATTAGACATGTGTTTAAGTAGCCTTCTGATTTAGGGTTAAATATCCATTTGGCAATGCATTTGTATTTATATATTAAACTCTGGTTGAGATTTCCAATAAAAAATAATTTTCAATTGACAAATCATTTCTATAATCTTCAAATACGTTGCACTATTAAAAGATATTTACTGCCTTATGAGGAGAAACGCAAATCTAGAATGGGATTTTTGGATATATAATACTGAAGTTCACAAATTACCAGGCATTTTGTAGGTCACTATTTTGTAGTATACCTGTAAAGGTAAACTGGTAAGAGTGACCCATATTGTCACAGTCACTAGGAATATGAAGGCTGCATTCTACCAAAATAGCACAACTAAGATTTGATGAGCAAAAACTGTGCTGGACAACCAGTGTGAAATCATGAGTAAAACTATTTTAACCTTTTTTAAGGCACTAAAACAGCAGCCAAAAATTAAACCTTAGGTCGATAATATTTGTGTATCTGGGAGCTGGAATAAAATACTGGCCATCTCCTTTCAAGGCTATCATTTTTTCCATAAATATCATTTCTAAATCAGGATCATGTGAAAGTTAAAATGTATTACCACCATCAGAACAGAATGTGCAGACTTAAGAACAACTAAGAGTTAATAGCTCACCAAGACATTCCCAGTGGAAGGGCCAAGTAACATAAATTTTAACAATACCCTTGCTGGCCAGTTTACAAGAAAGCGGAGCCAGAGCTGGCGCTTGGAGAGTATGGAACTGGAACTACCTTATTACTACCTTTTGTTGCACCACTGATTTTCCTGTCATGTGGCACAACAGTGGTAAGAATGTCTATTTGCTCAGCATTTGTGCAGTGATAAAAAATTAAGGCAGAACAAATGAGAAGTCTGATGACTTGTGTTTCCACCCCAAGATACAATGGAATCCATATATGGTTAAACACACATAGCCTCTGAAATAATATTTCTGGCTCAGACCAGCACTATATGTCCTAGTTTCTTCCTCACTATGGTATGCTCATCCTCAAAATATTAATGAAAAAACAAAAAAAAAATAAGGAAAATCTAATTGGTCTATGGAGCTTCCAGTCAGAAACAATCTTGCACACCATAACCTCAAAATATTTGTAGCCTTGTCAATAGTTTTTCCTTAAAAAAAAAAAATATTGCTGGATCCAAACTTTAATTTTAAACAGTTCATTTGGCAGGCGAATGTTATTTTCTCTTCAAGGAAACATTAATTGTGCCAGCATTTTTTTTTTTTTTTTTTTTTTACTGATCTCAGTAACTCAAAGTCAAATTTTTTGAAAACATGGATAAAAACACTGTAAAACTTGCCATTCACACAGTGATATCACATCAGCAAGGTAAAGAGTCATCATGCCATAGCTATAAACCGCTAAATTTATTTACTGTATATTAGTGAATAAAATGGGATACCCATGTGTTGTAGAAGTATAACTGGATGAGGGGATTGATTTGACTTGCTTCCAATAATGTGGTTTTCTTAGGTCACACAAATCAGCGTTCATCGTTCTAATCACATAGTAGGTGCTAAATAAGAGAATGTGTGTTTTAGGACTGGTATTTTAAAACCATTAAACCCAGTTAAGGTCAACATTTTCTTCTAGAGAAGCCAAAATGTGAAGCACAGTATTAGCATTTCCACATTGCTTAAACACAAAGAAAAAATCTGGAGTAGTCAGCTACGTCTGGTGGAGAAATCATTCTTTACAATGTCCTGGAAACGTAACCTTATTCTATAACTAGCTTCATAATTCAGCACTTATGCTACACGTAATGGTCCCAGGTCTATGTGGGGCAAAAGGGAATTTGGATCCAAAAAACTAATACATATGGTTTTAATTGCCTTTTGCAGTGAAGTCAGGATCCAATGTAAAGAAAATTATTTCTAACGCCAGCTTGAAAACTAGGTTTTCATGTGAAAATTCCCAATAAAAAAGCAGCAGCAGATGTGGCTGTGGCTATTAATTTGCCTAGGACACTTTTTTCAATCTGCGTATTCCAACCAAGTGCCACCTAACTCTCCCAAACCAATGTTGTTTTCTTTTGGGACAGTGGAGAGGCTTTCCTCACACAGTGTGCTGCCACAAAAAGAATCTGCAGTACAGACTTTAATTCCTGATACTCTTCTTTTATGCTTAACCTTTTCTTCAAGGATGGATTTTGTATTAAATGTCATTTTCATACAGGGAAAAGAAACAGGATATCAAGGCAATTGAACAGCAACCTAGTTAGCTGTTCTAATCCTAATCAAAGGAAGAGAATGCAGCCATTGAGCTTCTATGTAATAAAAACAAGACTTTTCTAAATTGATTCTTGTATACTGGCTACAGTACTGCACACTCTGTTGCACAGTAATCCTTAAACTAAGGAAATTGCATCCAATAATATGGTACCATTTTAATGTCTTCAAGATGATTCCTACCCCTCCCCTTCAAGAAATTAATTTAAGAATTTCCATAGGTGAATAGTACTGGTTGTAACACAGATTCCCAATTATCTGCAAAATAAAAACCTGCTTCATTCTCTGAAAGCATCATTCCCACAAGGTGAGAGGAGAATGGGGGCAAAATCTTCCATAGTGTAATCCAGTGACTCTAAACAAATTAGCAGGTCCATGATCTATTTACCACAATTGCTGCCTCTATGTAACATCAAAGATAAGGATTAGATACAATGGAATCCAGATATGATTAAATGTGGGTAGCATCTGAAACACTGTATCTGTCCCACAGTTTCATCAACACTAAGATATGTTTGCTGCAACCACATAAAAGGGAATAACCACATGAAAAAGAAATAAGGAAAGGGGAAAAGGTTCCTCATAACCCCGTTCTAGTTAGGTGATTTTAATATAACTCCTCTAAGTACCATGTGGTTGAATAAAGTAGGAGTTGATGCAGTTTGACTTCCACAAGGTTTGTCTTCAACAATCTATCAAAAGATACATCAACACCTTTTTTATTCATAAACATCATCACTCTAATGGTGGACTTTTCCAGATCTATGACAATGAATTTCTGCACATTCTGTATGTCACTTAAATTGACAGATTAAATGCAATCCAAGTAGCAGTAAAAGAAAAATGGTTAAGTTCTGCTATTCAGTTTGGAATGCTAAAAAACAAGAAAAGTAAGCCCTAGGAACAGTAAAATCTGTTGCAAGGCCTTGCAAATATTAGGAAGCACTACTGGAACAGCAGTACTTACCCAAAACCAAGACAACTTTGAATTTAAGATGGTCCTGCAATAATTAGATTCTAGGCATAGAAAATAATTTTCTATTTCTAGAATCCAAATATTGTAGGGTGGCCTTAAATTTGTCCCATCCCCCTGTCTGCCCCCCAAATGGCTAGTGGGGAAAGCAGCAAAAGCAGGAGGAGGGGAAACAAGTGGAAGGCAAGGCAAATGGCTTGACCTCCCACTGCATGTCCTATGCTGCCTATCCCTCCCCAACATTTGTCCCTGCAACCTGCTCCCCTCTGCTTTACCCATGCCACAGCACCTGCCCCCAGGCCAGTCTGCCTATCCCTCCCCCCAACTGCTCTCTGCAGCCTTTCCCTCCCTGCAGCCTCTCCACAGCCTGTACTCCCCTGGCACTAGTCACTCCCCTACCCACCCCACTGCAGCCTCTTCTCCTCTACCTCCTCCCCGCAGCACCAGTGATAATGGCAGCTTCTCTTGTGTTCTGGGCTGAAGCTGCTGCTGTTGCAACCATTTGTCCCTCCCTGCCACACCAGAGCTATCATGGGGTTGGTGCCCCAGACTGGAGCTACAACTGACAATAAGCTGTGGGGGGCAGGCAGGGAAGCAGAGGCTGCGGGGAACATAGTATAGGGAGAGAAAGCAAAGGGGAATTAAGTAAAATTTAGAGAAGTTGGATGACCAGAAACAGTATGATGTGCCATAACGAGTGCCATACCACCTCCTAACAAGTCAGTCATTTACACCTCCCCCCCAAAAAAAAATTTCTTTCAGCTTCTTATAATATTATTTTTATGATAATTAGATTTCAACTGAATAGTGTTATCAGTAAGATTCTAAACACTGAGAACATACATCTCCTGGGGGACTTCAAGACCAGAGTTGGTGCTGACAGTGAATCCTGGCCTAGGCTTTCATAACATGGTAAGCATGAATGATAATGGAAAACAGCTGTTGGATTTCTGCTCCTATCATAACTTGTGCATCAGCAACTCATTATTTCAAATGAAACTGTACCATAAGGCATCATGGAGACACCCAAGATCTGGTCACTTGCACTAGCTGGATCTCATCACCGCTAGATGGTCCAATCTCAACAATGTTCCTCCTTACTTATAGCTATCATAGTGCCAATTGTGACGCTGGTCACTTGCTTATGATTAGTAACATGAAACTGAAACCAAAGAAAATCTTCTGCTCCAAATAGTGTTTGTCACACATTAACATTGCCATCACATCATGAGATCATCAGAAAACTCTGCAGTTTATGGAGGCTCTGGAGAAGCATCAATTCTATTCTCAGTCAGTGTCGACTGCGATGGTTTGGTCACATGCGGAGAATGGCTGATAGCTGCGTACCTGAGAATCTCTTGTACGGAAAACTATTTATAGGAAGAAGCCACATGGGCATCTTTATCTCCATTTCAAAGACGTTTGCAAGAGTGATATGAAAACAATGAACATTGAGACTAATGACAGGGAGAAGACTGCTGAAAATCAAAGCACTTCAAAACGGTCTATTAAGCATGGAATGAAGATTTCTGCAGAAAGAAGAGCCCAACATATAGAGGAAAGAAGAAGCCTGAGGGAGAACCCTGCACTGCATTAAGAACTGGCTTAACTTACAACGTGATAAGTGTGGAACAGACTGTCACTCAAGAACTGGGCTCTACAGCAACACTCGCAGATGTTTAACAAGTTAATGCCTCACTTTGCGCAAAAATATTGTCTTGTGAGACAGACGGACGTCTACTGCCAGCTCCTTATAATACTATTTATTTTTCTGATAATTCAGATTTCAAGAAATGGATAGCAGCTGTGGTTAATTATATATAATTGTTTTTAAATCTAATTATTTTAAATGCTTTTAGTAACTTAAGATTCTGAAACTAAAAAAAAAAACCCAAAAACTTAAAAACATGATGTTGCATCTTGACCATTCAGAGGAAGGCAAAAAGGTTTCCTTTTTGTACATGGGCAGAGCCTGCAATTAAAATAAAAGAATTAAATTAAAACCTCAAATTCTGAAAATGACTGCATTTATGTCGGACAGCATTTATGTCTGTGTGGTACTTAATGAAGATGATTTGATTTTAGGTCATATTTTAGTGCAATTATTGATATGATGGAAAATAGAACTACAATAATATAAAAATAGTAGTGCTACTAGTATTTTTCCACAGTTATCAGACTGAGAACTGAAATACCTTATCTGTGTTCATTAGCATTCCCTTGTTTTATGCTCTGATACTTTTTGAAGTAGCAATTGTCTTTTTGTTTGCTCTTATACTGCATCAGGATCTTTTTCCATAACTAGAGCTCTAGGGTCATAAAACAATCTTCCTCCACAGGATCTACATATTATTTAGCAATAGACGAAATTATTTTAATTTGTGCATTTTATAGGAAGGCATACAAGAAGGCAGACTGGAGATGTAATTAGTAAAATTGATTTTACACTTATATTATGAACTTGTACAAGAGTACAAACATTCTGGGATAAGAAACAAGCAATAGTAACTTAACTGTGGGAACAAAATTAAAATTTTCTGCTATATCCAAGATCGGTTCTCTCTACCTTCTGAAGATGAATATTTCTTCTGACACACTGCATATTTCTTTTCTTTTGTAGAATTTTATGTGTGATAAGGAAATGGAAATCACAAAGTGGCCCTAAGCTAAATGAATGAATTCCAAAGTTTTACAATATGCCACCAGTGAAGAAAGACTTTATTGGTTGAAAAATAATAGCAGGACTTTTTATCACTAGGGGTGTAAAATGGTATAAAATATTATACACTGTGCTACCTGTGTCTTTGATCCTGCAAGTAGATCTGCACAAACCAACCCATGAACCCATGGAGACCAGCACTGAAATCTGTGGTGTGGACCTATCTGTACTCATGCTGTAGCAGAAATCTTTCCACATTCTTCCAACAGACATGACACAAGCCTCCATCAGATTAGGTTGAGCCCTTCCACCCCCATCCAGAACCCCCCCTGATTATAGCTTGTAACTTTGACTGAGGAATCTAGCCTTTAAAAGGATAGCTGCCACAGGCTATCCCATACCTTTCCAGTGTGGAAATGGTAAGGACTTACTTGACAAGAGACAAATTTAACAGACTGCCAAATGGGGATGTTGAGAGAAGGCTCAACTAAAACACCCCATTTTTGCAGAACACTGAGTGCATACTCTACTGCCAAGTTGCTTTAAATAGGGGTCAGAGATTTTTTGGAGCCCCCAAAGTGTTTAATTTTTATATTTCTCCTCAGGAAATCCTGTCTATTTTATTCTCTACTAAAAAAGAGCACTGCACTACACTAGTATGACGATGGATTCACTGAGCACACTCATTGGAGATGCCTCCTTTACTTACTGACTATGACATATCCATCCTGCAGCAAATACAAAGGACCTTTCTAGCACTTCATAAAGAATCAGGATTCATCTGCCCCAGGATATGCAGTCAGGGGACACCCAAAGTTTTAGATTTTGATAAACGAGTAACTGAAAGGATCATTTCCTTCTGAACTGAGCCCTCAAAGTAAGATAACCAATTTACAAAACATTTTGACATAATACATTTAAGTTTACAGTCAACTTCTTACCCCATGTAAATACCATTCATTTTACTTGCCTCTGGGAACATCACTTCACTGATGATAAAAATGGACTGCACACTCATATGCTTGCTATGCCTGATGGACAATGATGAGTTGGGTTTTAATTTTGTTTCCAAAACATAGTTAATGCATATCATTATGCATTAAAACCCAGGGGCAGAATAGCTAAAGCCAAAAAAGTATGCACAGATTTGAGGAGGGTGAAAGGGGGAGAAATAGAAAAACACCCTCTGTTTTAAAAGCAATGGAATTTGCTATAAAACTACATTTTTATAGAGGCGGGTTTGACATCATGAGGGACTTATTTTAGTGTAACAAAACCAGTCTTATACTAAATGACTGCTTAGTTAGTAAGTAAAAAGATATAGTTCAGAGCATTCATTAGTATAGTTCTGGTGAAAAATCCAGATTCATAAAAGAGTAACTATGATTCCAAAACATACCTTGATTTTTTGTTTGTTTGTTTTTTAAATACAAGTTGTAAAGTTACAGAAAAACTGGTTTTCACAGAAGTATTTTGTTTTAAAAAAAAAAGTTAAAAAAATACAGGGATAATAATAGAATGAAGGCCTGGAAGTAGAAGTAGGCCTGGAAGGGACCTCCACTGGTCTAGCTGAGGTAGGATTCATTCCTATCTACACCATCCCATATAAATCCTTGTCAAAACCTAGTCATAGGTTTACAATTAAAACTACAGGATCCACTTAGCAACACAGCTACAAGGCATAGTTAGCACCACAGGCAAACCAGCTGCAGGTAAAACAGAGGGGGGCAGCTATAGCCAGCAGTGTCCCACTGCTGCAAGGGTTGTTAAAATAAGCTTGAGAGATTCAATGAAGAGGGCGATGGCTTCCTGCTACAGAGGCAAGCAAAAAACCCCACAGTCCATACCAACTCACCATGAAGTAAAATTCTTTCCTTACCCCAAATACAGCAATTGATCTCACTGTGGGTTTCAATCCCAGAAGAAGCATGGGCACATCAGTCAAAATCTGCAGCCTTGGCTGCAGCCAACACCTAATACTTCTTAGGAAGACAAAAAACTCCCGATGTGTCCAGAAACAGAGGGAGAAAAAAATGTCTTTCCCAGCCTCATGTGGCAACAAGCAAAGCCCAGAAGCATGGGAAATACCTATAATATAGCATAGGCATCATTACTTCTAGATCACCCCTTCCATGCCTTTTATGATTTTTGCCATCCGCCTCTGGACCCTTTCTAACTTCTCCATGTCCTTTTCAAAATGTAGAGCCCAAAACTGCACATAGGTCTCTAGCTGAGTGCTGAGTAAAGAAGACACTGTAATCTCCTGTTTCTTGAATCTAAAGTTCCTCTTGATGCAGCCCAAACCACATTAACCTTTTGTGCAGCTGTGTCATACTATAGACTCACAATGCATCTATGATCCACAAACACTCCTAAATCCTTCCCCATAGCGCTCCCATCCAGCCAGTTATCACCCATTTTGCAATTATATTTTTTATTATTTTTCCTGAGGTGTAATGCCTCTCATTTGTCAGCACTGAACTTCAGCCTATTGGATCTAGCCCAGCTTTCTAATCTGGTCAAGAACTTTCTGAATTTAACTCCTGACCTCCAGTGTTTTTGCAATCTTTCCCCATTTTGCGATCTCCAAAATTGCTCAAGTTTTCTATTCCAGCATCCAACTTCATTAATGAACACATTGAACAAAACCGGGCACAAGACAAACCCTGGGGGACTCGTATGAAAAACCTCTGCTCTTATCATATAGATCCAAAATTACACTTTGATTCTAGCTATTGAGCCACTTTATCCATTTTATAGCAGTTTTGTCTATCCCACTTATCTCCAATTTGTGTATAAAAAGGTCATGTAGGACCTTCTCAAAAGCTTTGCTGAAATCCAGATATATTGAATCCACTGCATTCCCATCTTCCACCAAACTAGTTATTTTGTAAAGGAGATTAAGTTTGTTTGGCACAATTTGGTCTTAGTAAATCCATGCTGGCTGCTTATGATTAACCTTTCCTTCTCCAGATGCATACAAATGGACTTGTTTATGTCCATTTAATTTATGTCTTTATGTTCCAGTAACTTCTTGGGATCGAGGTGAAGTTAACCAGTCTATTTATTCCCTAGGCTCTCCTTTCTGCCTTTGTTTTTTGGGGGCTTATTTGTTTGTTTTTTGCTTTTTGAGAGAGGGGCACTATGCTGGCTATTTTTCCATATTCTGGTAAATATATGGAACCTACCTACCATAACTCTGTACATATTATTGCCAATAGCTCCGAGATCTCTTCTGCCAGTTCTTTCAGTACCCTGCGATGAAGCTCATCAGGCCCAGCTGACTTGAAAACTCTCTATTTCTTTTATCTTATCCCTCAGTTTGTCCACTTCCTTATCCAAATCCTTATGACAATCTGGTTGTAGCCTAATTTTTTAAATATATCATGAAGTATTTATCTGCAACATACATTTTAATATCTCTAACTCATAACTAAATCATAACCAGAGTAGACTGGGCTTTTCTCAAGTCACAGTAAATATGTTGGTTTAAAAAATTCTTCACAATCATAATGTGCACATCTAAGGCTGCACATCAGGAACTGAGTCTTATCAACTTAGTTCCTGATTCTTTTAAGTCAAACTTTTGATAATCAGCAGTAACAGATAGGAAATCAATGTGACCAAAACAATTTCCATAAATAGAATTATTTTTTAAAATAGGATTCTAAATCTGAATAGTGAATACAGAAGATATCCCAAATGGGGACAGAACAAAAAATTATTTTTGAGCAAGTGTGTGATCTAGAAATGTAGTGTCTCCCAAATGGTGTACCTGAAGACAATTTAAGATATATTAGAATCTTATCTTTTGCTCTCTTTCTAAAAGACCTGTGAATTCTGTTCTCCCAAACCTTGAACTGGGGAGGAGGAATGAAATTCCAAAGAACTTTGCACTATTTGTACTGACGTTTCTATTTCAGTTACACCCATCTATACCTATATGGTGATTCAATTTTTTTTTCTTAATTTTAATTCTGATAACCTGAGACAGGCACCATCTAGGAAAAAGCCTGGGTAAATCCAGTAATTATGTTGTCAACTGCAAATCTGCAGTCAATTTGAAAGTACAAGTAGAACTAATCAAATTATTATGCTTCAGCATACCTTAAACTGTTGCCAACATAACTTTTTTCCAAGTAGTGCTCCTAATATCTTTAACATATTGTCAGAAAGATGCTCCTGGATCTTATTGAGTAAGTGATACTTAGCCCTTCAGAGACTGTAGACATACACAGCCTCCTGAGCATTAATTTGGCTAAGAGTTTGGAAAAAAAAGGAAAAAAAAACAAGAGAGTTTATAGGCTAAAGCACAGTTGCCAACAACTGAGAGAACAAGAATAAAAATCCCAAATGGTTATTAAAACAGCAGTCATCCTGCAGTTATCAGTGCATTACCAAGGGTAGCCAGTTAACATGAAAAATTATATTAATTATGGTAATAACACATTAATCTAAACACTACATTAAAAGATTTCTCAAAATATCCAGAGTGAACAGTATTTTTCCATTGTCAAGATGAGTTATACAGGATCAGAAAACAAAAGTCCACTAAACAGTGGATTTTATACACAGATGCCTAGTCTTCCCATAAGAAACAAGCGATTTTATACACAGATGCCTAGTCTTCCCATAAGAAGCAAGCATTATGCTATGCTGATATAACCTCCTGCCTTTGTACAAAATGTACAAATAAAAATGATACAATTAGAATGATAAATTACTTCACTTCAAAATTCCCCTCTTTAGCATAGTGAATATTTCATGACATAACAATATTTTATCTTTACTGAGTTATGCAAATTATTTTCATAATATGAATATTTATTTAAAAACTGGTTAAAAACAATGTTAAACAGAGAGCATCTTATATCAGTGGTTTTCAACATGTTGTCCACAGATCTGTGGGGGGGCTGCAGATTATGTCTAAGGGGTCTGCAGAAGATGACTCTGAATACCCACACTTACCATTCAAAGGGGTCCACACCTCCATTCGAAATTTCCAAAGGGGTCCACACATTCTTTCAAAACTTTTTAGGGGTCCACAAATGAACCACTGTCTTAACATGATTATTCTTTTCTGTTACTCAATGACACTAAGACAAACTGACAAGCGTTCTGTTTTTCCATATAAATTAGGCACTTAGGGCTAGGGACAGAAATTACATATAAACTGTAACCAGTAACAGTTTAAACCTGTAACCGAACAGTAGTTCAGTGCACATAAACCAGTTTTAAAAAAGCTGAAACCAGCTTCCTGGTTCAAGAGAAATCAGAGTCCCCCAACCTTGAAGCATGCTTTCCAGCCTTGGGCTGGGCTGTGCTGTCTGATCCAACAGAGAAGGATTGGAGATGGGGGGGGAAGAGAGGCAGGGATTGCCCCAGGCAAACTCCAGTTGGGGTCCTGGGCCAGGGAGGGAGTTTAAACCCACCCTTCCCCCAAGTACAGAGCTGCCCTGACCTGCTAAACATACTGAAAGTTACTACTGGCTGCACCTGGGCTACAAATCCCAGAGGCACCTGGAAGCAGGAGGAGGAAGTGATGAGAAAGCCTGCAGAGTCCTGCTGCTGTGATTTTGTACTGCAAATCCCAGCGATCTCAGGGGCAACAGGAAGAGGAACTGCCAGAAAGCTGTGCTCTAGCACCCCTGAGCTTCTGGCCTGAGCCACCACAGGCTTGTGGCTCTATTTGCAGAATCAAAGGTAAATGTATGTCCAGCTCTTTCTCAGTCTAATCTTTGCAGTTTAGACTAACCTACAAAGACTGAATAGATTCAGCTTTGGGCTTTTTGACTGTCTGTTCTTAGCCCAAAAGAAACTAGACTTCCGAATTAACCTAGATGGACCAGATCTCTTCTTTCTTTCTGCCTTGTCCGATTAATACCAGAGATGAAACTAACTCATTAGAAAGTGCTTCCATATTACTTGTTTTCCCTTGTGTAAGACAAATGAAAACCAAACCAAACCAGGACATAACTCCTAAATAACCAACATGTGTAAGGGTACAGAGCAGGAAAAATAAAGAGGTACAGGATGATAAAATAAACAACACACAACAATATCATACTAGACAAATCAAATCCCTACCCTTGGAGAATATTAACATAGAGTAGCTGCACATAGGAAACAAGAGTATAAGGACAGAGTAGACTTTTAAAGTATTAAGGGTCAAAGGAGTTTATTACTATTATTGGTTAAGGATGCTTTCAACTGCTTTTGTGCCAAATGAGCTGATAGAGTCTGGGGCCTCTTAAGCTGAGCTGCCACAACTCAGTAATCAGCGTATTTTCCTATATAAAACATGCATTTCAAAACTGTTCAGAGGTGAGAACAAGATTATATTCCCAACTATGGTCTATAGATCAAGATATAGAGTCAAACCTTTATACTTTCCTCAATCCGTAAGTATTTTCATAAATGTTGGTGGCAGTTTGCACCAAAGAACGAGTCCAACTTCCATATAGTATATGAACTTCACACATTTGCTGTCTTACTGTTATACATAGCATAATTTACTGAGAAAGTCTGTGTCCCACTACGCAGCTGCAATCACTTTCTTTTTCTTCTCTGTTTTCTCTCTTGCAACTACTCTTTCCCAGTCAGGACTTTGCTACCAGTGTTATTATATCTTGTCTGATAAATAGATTAGCAATGGAATTTTAATATTGAAACAGAAGTGTCATAACATAGGAGTAAGAAGCTACTATAAGGTTTGGGAAAAGAAAGCTAGGCACCATGATGTCTATGGGAAGACTTTGTTGCTTCTCAGCAAATATCCCAATCTAGGACACTTAAGCACATACCTATAAACACTCTTGGCAGAGGAAAGCACCTAAACATTCAAGCTTCTCTAATCATAACTGAAAAATCACTGATCAAAAAAGAGCAGGTGAGGTATTGTGCCCTGCTACAGAATCAACTCAAAACTGGCCCCAAAGTTTGTCATTTGCCTAAATGACAGGTGACCAAGAATTAATTTCTCTCTACTTGTAGGAAAACGAGCCACAGAATTAGTTTTTGTCACATACAATTCTCATTAAATATCAGATGAGAAAGTTACTAATGAATGAAAACTTAACTCATCCTAGAAAAAAAGGAGTTAAAAATAAAAAAATAAAATGATAGAGTCATGTAACAAGTAGACTTTTCTTTCAGTTCGTCTGCTCATTATATAGACCCTAATTTCATAAGCATGGCATGAGCCTCACTAAGTTTGTGAGCACTCCCACTGAACTTAGATGCTTCAAGTTCAGAACCTGACCAATAAATAGCAAGACCCATGCTATTTATTAAACTAATTTAGGATAACAAGAAGAAAAAATACATTTTCCCTCAAATTGAATGCAAGTGTTTGACTGAGCATCAAACAAATAGCTGTCTTTAATTTGACGTAAATGGCCAAAACAGTATATAGACTGAAAGTGATCCAGTAAGCCCAAGAAATGTAAGAAGCAATTTAAGATGGTCACTAATGAAAAACAAATGAGGTGAGCTCTGTAACCTAGTTAGGGTTTTGTACACCACCTTTTAAGAACAATGCAGCTGGAAAGTAACATAATACCTTCATGAGTAAACTTGTAGAGTTCATGGTATACTTTCCACAGTCAAGTGGATGGCTATGCCCTTTTCAGGAACGACAGGGTGGGTAGGAGAGGCGGTGGGGTTGCGCTCTATGTCAGGGAACATTTCTCTGCAGTGAGCGTTAACTTGGGGACGACTGAGGACCAGGTGGAAGCAATTTGGGTCAGGCTGCAAGGAGGACAAGGGGAAAGGGACTTAATGGTGGGTGTCTGCTATGGACCACCCAATCAGAAGGAGGAGCTGGACCTCCAACTTGCTGGCCAGCTTAAGGAGGCGGCTAGGATGAGGGATGTCATCGTCATAGGGGATTTCAATCACCCAGACATCTGCTGGGAGGAGCAGTCGGCCAAGTCCGAGAGGTCCCGGAGGTTCCTGGCGGAGCTGCAGGACCTCCAC
>JAGPOW010003316.1:20903790-21014332 GCA_030014935.1 Caiman crocodilus | reverse complement strand
GGTGGCTAGGATTTGGAACCAGCTTCCTAGGGA
The DNA here is from genome assembly GCA_030014935.1 of Caiman crocodilus. Classification (NCBI taxonomy): domain Eukaryota; kingdom Metazoa; phylum Chordata; order Crocodylia; family Alligatoridae; genus Caiman; species Caiman crocodilus. The sequence continues at coordinate 21,014,299 of JAGPOW010003316.1, read as the reverse complement.
AGTTGTTCTTGCTCCTACCTTGGGCGTCTTCAAGAGTAGATTAGATAGGTACTTGGCTGGGGTCTTTTGACCCTGGCACTCGTTCCTGCCATTGGCAGGGGGTCAGACTAGATGGCCTGCTCTAGGCCCCTTCTGACCCTACTTACTATGAAACTATGAAGTGAACATGGTGGCTTCAAGGTGCATCCATATGCAATTAGTTATTTTCATTAGTGTTTTGTTATGGAGTTCACTGTACAGTATACTTTAATACACAGTGTCAGTTTTCAAAATATAAGATAGACCTTTTCAATATACTCACCATGTTAAATATAGTTTTGCTTAACAGTGCTGTAAACATTGGTGTATTTGGTGTTAACAGATGGGGACTAATTACAAAAAAAACCTAAGACATGCTTTTTCTCCATATCTACTTCTATCTCAGTGAACCAATTTTCTCTGCAAGTATCAAAAATAAAATTTGTAAGTGCCTGCTGCACAGTTTGCAAACATATTGCACATTTTTCGGTAGCTGTTCATATCTTTTCATCTATTTGTTACCCTTTCCATGCCCGTTAGTCAATGAAGTTTTTAGTTCAGCAATTTCTTACAACTAAAAATACATCATGCTAAATATTTTAGGAGTTTTATAGTTAAATCCATGAAGCCTAATAGGTAACTGTTGTTACCATATATATGTCAGTCAAAGATAGATTTGTAATTAGAAGATGATCAAAAGATTTTACAAAATGTGCATATTTAAATTTAACAAAATAGACTCTCCTTAAAAGCCAACACAAATGAATATTTACAAATTGTTCTGAATCTTTCTCTCTAGTGTACAATAGTGTATTTGTTAACACTGGCATTTATCTGGCTTTTCCCAGGCATAGGAAAAAATTATGTCAATTTTCCCTCAGACTGCCTTCCTATTCTGTCACACACGTTATTTCATGAAACATGAATCCAAATGTTCTGTTTCTTTTCAATTTCCTTTCACCACAAATTCCAGAGTCCCCCACTTCATGGCTTGTCTGTAACAATTCAGTCTTTCTATTCTAATGGCAAAAACTCAATACTGCTGTCTTTAATCAAGCTACTTTTGACATGTCTTCAATACTGAAGATTCAGCCCTTTATGTTAGAAGGCTACTTTTTTTAACCAGGTTGTAAATTATGCTTATGATTCCCATTGTGTATCTACCTGCACAAAAAAGAGAAAGGCCTGACAAGATGACTTGAAAATATGGAAAACTGCCATAAAAAAGTACTAATGGATTTTAAGAATGGGCCTTCCTAAAAAGTCGTAATAATGAGGTATGCAGTAAGACCTAGATTACTTACAGAATTTGATAATAGCATGCCAGTTTTACACTTACAGTTCAACACAAAAGCAACCAAATTTGAGACTAAAAAGAAAAAAGATTGTATTTTTCCTGTGTCTCCATTCAAATTAAAAAACTGGTGGTCTAATTCAAATTTCTTAAGACAAAAACTGACACTGTATCAGGGAAGAGGAATAAGAAAGTCAAGAATCCAAGACTCATTTAGAAGTTCATAGGTGAAAACAAATTATAATTATATAAAGAAATGTCCAGAGGGCATAGTCCATTGTTCTCAGTGTCCTGAAAAGTCCCCAGTTAGAAATCACGTCAGGAAGACCAAATAATGAGTTGCAGGTTCAATATACTGAGGATGAAATGCAAGTTAATATGTGGACTTTCCCATTGTGCACTAGTTGCAGTCCTTTGATTAGTATCTTGATCTCTCTGGCCCCTTAGACACATGAAACTAAAGGCACGATGGAATAGAACGTGAAATTCACAAACTCGAGTCTACTACCATGCAACACGTGCATGGCAGGAGGCATGATTTTGGAATTACAGCCAGCCGCAGGGGAGGCCCTGCTACACATACAAATTAAAGTTGGTTGGCAACCAGCTATAAAGTTAGGATGTATTTTCAAGGTCTAATTTATAGCTTTTTGGAGCTTTATACTTTGCGATAGCTACTTTGCATTTGTAGCTGGTCTCCAAGTAACAGCACAATTAACCAGTTATTCATGCAATAATTGTAACATGCAGAGGAGGGCCTCTGACTAAAAGATCTGTCACACAGTAGTTCTACCTTCTACTCCTACAAAACCCAAATGTGCAAATTAAACTTTGTACCATTAGAAACAATGGATAATGTGATGAGTAAAATCCCGCACATATACTTCATTTTCTTGTTCAGTCAGGGAATACCTGAAAAATCTGTCAACAGTGAATTTGTTCTAGTTCTAAAACCAGTTCGTAACCCAGACAAACATCTCAGAAATGCAAGAACATGCCAGCAGTGCCTCAGGCTAGAAGCTGGGGGGTGCTAGAGCAGCCCCCGCTTTGCTTCCACAGGGCAGAGCTGAGGGGTACCTGGGAAGGATGCTCTGATTATTCCTTCCTCCCCTCACTTCTAAGCTGCCTGGCTTAGAATGTTTATTACCCTTAATTTAGTATTTAGCACTTAATTAAGAAAACAAAGCCTCTCTCCATTACCTAATGGAGCTCTTCTTAATCAGCTCTAACCAAGGAAGAATATTAAGCTACCTGTTGATTATCTCCAAATAGCCTGTCTGCCTGCTGTTGCCCAAAGTAGGGACAATAGCCAGCATGTGGTCTGCTAGCTAATGCTGAGGTGTCTACGTAAGGCAGAGGGGAGAGGGGAATAATTCCTGCTTAGCAGGGAGAAGTCAGGAAAATGCTTTGGCTAAGTCTGTGCCAAACTCCAGAGAGGGAACAGAGGGGAGAGGCTGGCCCTACTCTGAAGCAGAGAGACCTGCCCAACCAGAGAGCATGCCAGGATGCTGGAGGTGCCTGATTTATCTTAAGCAAAGGACTTGGGACAGACATTCCATAAGCCGGTTTGAGCCAAATCAGTTAACTCTGATGCTGCATTCAACCAGGTTCATCTCAAACCAGTTCCAGTCATTTTCAAACTGGTTTATGTGCACTGAGCATCTGTTCTGTTACAAGTTTAAATCAGTTTTCGATCACTTAAACTGGTTTGTGTGTAATGTCTGTCCCTAGCCTTACACACCTAACAGAGTAGGAATTACTTTATTGTGTTTGACCTTTAACTTAATGCTCCATCACCATGAAACTAGCATGAATGTGAGCAATTTTATCTTCAAAATACTGTCAATTCCTGATGAAAAAGAACAAACTCTGTATCCAAGGTGGGTCTAAAATAACCCTTGCAACTAAAGGATACTACCTATGTTTAAATCACAGACCTTTTCTATTGTCTTTAGGTAGAAATCCCCTGATGCACTTTATTTTATTTTAGTTAACACCAGAATTCTTATCTCACCCAGTATTCCTTAAACTACAACCTCTCTCTACTTACAGTACCCCAATGCCCAACTCTCCCTTTCACATCCTGTAGTAAAACAGGATGTCGTGGTGTACATGCTAATCAAATCTTTCTTTTTCACACAGGTCCCCTGACAATCTGCAGCTCTGCCCTACCTCTGCTGCTCCTGCAGTCTTGTGCTCTATCTGTTCCTTCTGTTGCTGCTGGGAAAGAAAATATGAGTTCAGAAAGCCAAATGTGTAATGACAAAATTATGTAAGAGATCAGTGAGAATGTGAAGCTAAGGTATGCTGCTGTGGTTTCTCCAGGTCCTGCCAAGGGAATGCATTCCTTTGGCTTAGATGACTGCTTTGGGAATGGGAATGTTCTTTCCATTTAGGTCTGGGACAGATGTGCATGTAGTCAGACCTACATATACATCTGTGTCACTGCTATGAGTTGCAATATCTGCTGTTTCAGCACCAATAATCTAAGATCTTGGATTGTTTTTATTCATCTCACTGCAGAACTGTGTTCTACAGATGGACTTCAACTATAACAAAAATGACAATAGACTGGCAGGCAGATCCTTCGCATGGCTCAACACAAACAAGGTTGTTAGGTAAAACTATACATATTCAACTCAAGGCTACGCCAAGAAATATCTTCATATACACCTTCAAAATATACACAGCTTCATGATCAAAACTGGTCACTGCTATGAACATCAGTTCTGAACTAGCTATCTTTATAAATGTAGAGGGCAATGTTGCAAAAGCTGAGGGCATTTCAAGGACTGTCCCATGGGCTGTGCACCTGACAGTACTTAAAAGCTAAAACTAAGCTTAATATAAATTAATGCCTCAGTGGGGGTTCTCCCACCTTGCCAGGTCCCCTGAGCTCTGCTGCCACGGCAGCTGGGGAATTACCTCCCCCCCTCCTACCCCCTTACACCTCTGCATGGTCTGGCATCAGCTCAGCCCCAAACTGAATGAATCGTTCCCACTGTACCTGTGGAGCAAGGTGAAGCCATCATCAGAGAGGTGGGAGGGAGGAATTCCCTCTAGCAGTGCTCCAGAGACCCTGCTTGGGGTGGGGAACACCCCACCTGAAGTGTGGGGATGCCCAGCAGCAGCTTGAACCCAGGCTGGAGAGACTGTTTCCTCTGCACTTGTGGGAGCAGGGCTAAGCACTGGACCATGTGGAGGTGTGGGAGGGAAGAATTTCCCCTTCACCCTCGAGACAGGTTTTAAGGAACCTTGCTAGGGCAGGGGAACCTCTACTGAAGCACAGGGATCCAGGCCAGCCCTGGGCTGGAACGATTGCTTCTCTCCTCCCACCTGCATGTCAGTGACTGCCACAGGCCCAGGAGAAACCCTCACACACCAGGGATTGGTGCCAGGGCTAGGGAAGGTGTGGTTTGTTCCCCCACCTCCCCTTTCTGTCTCACCAGGCTACCAGATGCAGACAAGACCAGAACTACAGAACAGTGGCTTTGCTGCCTCAGCTCTGTAACAGCCCAGGGTGAGGCCAGCCCTGCTCAGCTGCAGGCAGCCTGGGCCAAGAGTAGCCTGGCAACCTTGAGAGGGGACTTGCAAGGGAGGTCAAAGCATTTTAAGAAGGGGAGGGGGACTGTGAGTTAAGTCAAGTCAGGAGGGGATCTGGTACAGAAGTGTAACAGACTACTTTTAAGTTTGATACTAGATTCACCCAGGTCTATCCTTAAATTGGTTTTGGCCATCTTGAAGTCAATTTATATGGACTGAATTTCTGTTCTGTTACAGGTTTACAGCAGTTTCCAATCACTGTACCTACCCCTGGAGATAGCTTTAGTGTTCCAAAAACACAATTACATTCTCAAAGGCTAGGCATTTAAGTTCACATAGTGTTACATTACTTATTTTTTCATCAGAATTTTAGGATTAATATCTGAGAGAGACTTGAGCGCTATGGATAGGGAATACCATGGAATAATGACAGGGTAGCCCTCTGAATGGAGTGCTTCACATTGGAAGATGCAGCAACCGAGGAAAACAGAGGTCATTTGTCAAAGAGCCCAGACTATGTAATGCCTTCAAATTCCTCAAGCTACTGTTGCACTTAAAATCCTACTCCAAATCAACCTATATGTTAATAAAATGGGTAGTTATACATAAAATAAAAATAAAATAAATTCTTAGGTCTGAACTTTTACAGTCTCAAAGCAGAAGCCAAGCAGAAGTAGCACACGTGGCAAGACCATTCCTCAGGGGAAACTGGGAGGCTCAAGGGACTCTGAATGGTATATACAGGCTTTGATCTCTCAGACAGTGGTCTGCTTCCAAAATGGATCTATGATTCCTGACACCTGAGGATGACTTAGATGCTCCTAGAGTTAGGTGGTTTTATATGGGGGTGCTTGAAAACATAAAGGCAATTTCAAAATAAAAACATTCTGTATACAATAATTTACCGAACTTCCCTATGTAACTGTGTGTTTCACAGTATCTTGATTAGCTCCCTCTTCCCTCCCCGCCCAACACACACAAAATTTTATTTTAAAATTTTTAAATTTTTTAAATTTTATTTCAAAATTTCTGTTACCTTCTGAAACACATTATATAACCATATTCTCTCACACACAAGCAAATGCATATACATATATAAATATGTAAAATAATATTTTTTGGAGAGAATATTCATAAAAAGGCCAAGACAACAAAAATCTCTTTTTGAAGCTTCTGATTTTTTTTCCCATACTGCTTTTGACTCTTAATTTTTCCTTTCCCTAATGATATAAGTTAGATGTTTAAAGTCCTTTAAATGGAATGTATATATTGACATTGTTTTGCTTCCAATTCCTCAGTAAAAATTAAAGGTCCCAAGATTCAAGTAAAGGTGTGTTAACTGAAGTTACCAAGCTGGATTCACATGGATGATGAACTGGATGCAAAAACAACCACCAGCATCATAGGCAACTGGTAGGGAGTGCACGGGGGAGCACATGCCCTCCCCCTGCCCAGCGGCTGACAGACACTGTCGGCAGGGCCAATGCCCCACCAGGACTGCTGTCACCAGCACCTTCTGCAGGTGCTCACCAGCCCCACCAGTGATGCTGTCAGCAGCTTCTGATGGTGCACCACCCCCCCCCGGATTCAGGAGGCAAGTCACCCTTGTCCAGCATGGGCATTGACTGCTCAACAAAACGATATTGACCCCTGCAACTTACTAAAGGAGAAAAGCTTGAATTTGTAGACCAAACTCTTTATCCAATCTGTTGGGTTCATCCATAATACCACTCTGAGGCAGGGAGTTACTACTATCTGTATTTTACAGAGGAGAAATTGAAGCATGGAAAGACCGACTTCCTCAAGGTCACACAAGAAGTCTACAGCAATTGAAACCGGGTCTACCTGGCTAGTTTCTCAACCACTGGGCAATCCTTTCTTACAGTCTGCTTGTCCACATCTCATGAGATTTGCTAGATGAACTGAGCATTCCATTCACAAACACTACTTTATTAAATATATTGTTTGCTGACAAAGAAAGACTACTATACTTCATCTATACAAACTGCCTCTTTTTACTTGTATTTGGGTTGTAACTATCAACCAGCAGCTTTCCCCCTCCCCCCACCCTTTTTCTCCTTTCATTCATGGTTCTGATAACAAGAAGCTTGGAGCTTTCTATAAAAATTAATGCATGTCAAATAGATTACTACGAATTCTTTGCTTTAGCTTTGAGCCAATAAGATTATTTACAGGAAGCAGACAAAACATGAACGCATTTTTTATTTACATTGATAAAGTCTTAAGTCAGCTGCAATATATTAAGGAATTTGCTTAAGCCAACTTACATTTTCTAGCAACTGCAGCACCTGGCATTAGAAAAATGTTTGAAGAGCCTAACTTACATTTTGATAAGTTAACATCCAGCACTATATATGAAAAAAACTTCAACTGTATAACTCTCCATATCTCAAAATCAGGTCTACATTCTTTAGTAACATAAAAATAGAATTAATTTAAGATGAGCATCTATAATAAGAGATAGGTACTAGTAAACTTTTAGTTGTCATTTATGGAACCAGAAGAATAAAGTGCATTTTAAAAATTGCCCCAGATTTACATTTAACAATTATAATATGCCATGCTATTTGGAGGGGGAAAGAAACCGAACAGGTTTTGTGGAACCAAAAAAAAAAAGTGTCATCACAATATAAAGGAGGCTCCAAGGCTCCAACAGAATTAGGCTCAAGGAATACAATGCTGGATAACTTTTACATGCTTTAGACAATGGAGTGGTATTTCAATTTTCTCATTTGCAATTCCTCATACCTGACAAATATTCAGAGTACATTATTTGAAATATCAGCACAACTAGTTAGAAGAGTTAGAACAAATTCTAAACAAAAAAAGGAAAACATTAAAGAACAGTTCATTTAGTTTTTTAATCCACAAAGAAAATAATTAATGCCAATCACACCATGATGGAAAGTTGTGTCAAATACACCTATTTTCTTTCCTTCTTTGACAGGATTACTGGTCTGTGTTACAGAGGTAACGATGCTGATATAGCATACTTGGATTTCAGTGGCACATTTGAGTTACTGGTAATACCACATTTTGATTTAAAAAGCGTATGTTATATGGAATTAACATGATGTACATTAAATGGATTTCAAAGGGACACACTGACAGATAAAGTTGAAATATGTATGAAATGTTTCTAATAGGAGCCCATAATTATTGGTCAAAGGATATTTAACATTTTTTTAAGTAACAGTCTAAAAACTACTGTAAAAAGCTTTGCTTACAACATAGAGATAATATTATTATCTTTTATTTGGCAGTATTCAAATTAACAATATTGGTATGAGACCATTTAACCAGGAAATACATATAATTCTGTAACAACCATTTGACCATGTCTTTATTTACCACTAATCTTTGTGGCAAGCTTTCCAACTTTGCTAACTGGGGCATAACAAAATCCAACAGATGGTAGTTGAAGTTAGACAAACGCAACCTTGTAAGAAAATCTAATTTTTTGGTAGTGCTGATAATAAAACATTGGAAGTTTAACAAGGGAAGGTAGACATCATTTTTTAAGCTTATAATGACAGGATTGGGCATCTTCTTTAAAAAAAAAAAAAAAAAAGACAACCTACTGCAATTCTTCTAGGAGAAATTCTATGATCTGCAAATGTTGGAGGATGGTCTGGACAGCCCTGGTCATAAGACTTCACTTTACATCAGGACAATAACTGTAAGCAAGTCTCATGTTTCAGTTGATTTCTTGCAGGGATTATTTTTTTCCTCCAGCGTACAGATGTATTCAGGGCTTTATTTTTTTTGCCTTCCTCTGAAGCACAATAGATTCACCATAGCTAGCACCAGAAATCTAAATGAAATGAAATGATGCCTGGAGAAATACTTATTCTTATAAGCACAACTGGTATGTCTTGTTCACATGATCAGAGTCATATTAATAGTCAGATCTCTGTCCTCTGTAGCATGCTGTGTGGTTTGCCTGCTTGAATCATCTAGGCACATCTATCTCACTTACTCATTTTTCTTCCACTGCAGTCACTGGTAAGTATCTTGAACTCTCCTGCTCTGTGCCTGTGGCACACAATTGTTTAGTCTAACTAAACCCACCAGGCTCAATATACGAATATACGGATGGAATTTAATGGTCTGTGATACACTGAAGGTCAGAACAGAAATTTACTGCTCCCTTTTGGCCCTAAATATTATTAAGCTATGAAAATCAGACCTGTGGTACAGATGCGGACCAACTGGAGCTAAAATGAATGTCCAGGTGAGGATTACAATCATAGACGATGACAACTTTAGAGGAAAAGCTGTGACGGAATATGAAAATGTATCTACTCAATTAACCCAGTGTGAAGGATAATGCTTAAGTTCCCCTATATTGTGCACGCACACGTGTGCATTTGCATATGGGGGGAGGAAAACAAGTGTGGGAAGACAGACAGACAAACAGACATGATGTTATAATCTTAGGAGAGCTATGCTTAGTCAAATGAAATTAACAGTCACAAGATCTGAGCACTTTGCCTTTTGCTGGAGGAAAGGCATATCAGTATTTTTCTAAATGTTTACCCTTTCTTCCTGTGATTGCATTCTGTTTTAGTTTGTATACATCAAGCAAGAAAAATAAAATGCAGAGCAATCTGAACCTAGCATTGTATTAGCTAGGTATACTTGGTTAAAGAGTTGCTGCTTTCTATCCTATACTTACCTTCTGTTTAGATTACTCTTCAGTGCACAGACTGTTTCTTGCTCTGTTTGTACCATCTTGCATAATGCTGTTCCAACCATAGCAGGGACCTCTAGGACCTCCTATAATACATTTCATAGCTAATACCTCAATTTCATGTTTCCTGATTCTCTTGCTGCTATGCAGCAAGAGGACCTTCTTGTACTGATACTGTATATGACAGCAGGTTCTATTTGCTTTTGGAATGATCATTAAAACAGCACCCCTGAGAGATCATATTACAGACAAGATGGGAACAATGGGGACTTCAAAATTTCCTGGTAGGATTTCCCTTTCTTCTACTCTTTTTTAACACTGCTTTGTACTTTCCTTTTTTAACGTATATATTTTGAGTAAGTTGCTTCTTCCATGGGCCTTCTAAAACAGTACTAAACACAGGAGTTTTCCTTTAAAGAAGTTAAAAAATACTACACTAGATTTGCTTTGACAGAAGATATCTCTATTTGTAGGTCCCTTAACTGCTGGAAGCCTCTGCCCACCCAATGTCATAAAGTTCTTCCTGTGCAGAGTTCATTTTGCTCATTCCTGTGTTAACTGCTACAGCCATTAGAACCCTTGCAAAAACTGCTGCAAAGCTGCCCCCAAAACCTGCCCTCTCCTCCTCTATTTTAAAATTCCAAATGATTCACTCTGGATTTACAGTGATGAGCTAAGTATACTTTAGCCCCCAAAATCCACTTACTCAGAGAGAAACAAGCAAGAACAGTATTACCAGTGTATTGGAAAGACTCAAAATGAAGCCACAACAATAATAATAAAAAAAAAGCAGCTTGCTTCTGCTTAAACTGTTTTAGAAAGTGTTGAATAAAGTTCACCAATCCATTTCTCCAGACATATTGCTGTCAAAAAGGGTTTAATTTCAGGCGCTGAAAAAATGGTAGTAGTCAATCTATTTAGGAATTGATTACAGACATAGTAATGACAGCATTATATAAGAAAGCAAATTTTGGGCTGAAAGACAAACTAAATTAATTCTGAAAAGCATAACCCACATTCCTAAAATCTGTGAAGGAAACATAACACCCAATAACCAACATTTAGATGAGAAAGTCAACAAATTATGAATGTTGCATGGGTACTGTAATTTTTAAGTTGGCCCTCATGTTGTTTATGTTAAATCTAAGCTATAATTGCATTTAATACACCCAGCTGAGTTTTCTTTTCTGTCAATCTTGAAGTTAAGGTAAACAGGGCAGACTTGCACACACACACAAGCACACTTCCATATGTACCCCCCCGCCATAAGCTTACATGGGCCAAAGCCCACCTTAAATAAATCATAACTTATGATAATACCCTTGGAGAGAGACAGAAAACCAGAGAAAAGTTAAGCAGAAGACACAGCAAAGTGGCACCTTATAGACTACCTAATTCAGAGAGGCACAACCTTTCTTAGGCACCAGATTACTTCATTAGATGCAATGCTCTGTCAACATCCAATGAAGCAAGCTATTGCCTGCAAAAGCACTGTGCATTTCTGAATGAGTTGTCTTTAAGGTGCTACTGCATTCTGACTTCTGCCAGACTTCAGACAAGCAGATAAACAGAAACAGCAATCAAAATTTAAAATAAAAAGAAGTTTGCTTATGTCAAGGTGACAGTTCTTATGGTTTAAAATGTAGATAGAGTTATTTTCATTTTCTTAGAGAAGGTTACCATATTTATTCAAATATAAGATGAGGTTTTCCCCCCCACAACTGGCAAGGGGGAAAAAGCCCCTCATCTCAATCTCATACCAGGAAATCCCCCTAAACATATTCTCTGTCATTAGACAGAGGCAAAGCATATACCCAGCAATGGAAGCCAACTATGAAGTTGGTTAAATGTAGTCAGCACAGAGCATGACTAAAAAACATATGGCCCATATTGGGCAAACATGCTTATGGGAACGTTTTATATTTATTTTGGGGCTCCTTAAAAAAAAGGAGGTGAAGGGGTTCCCTCCACAGGGAACTGACACCAGGCCTGGTGGTATCGTAATACCAAGCTGGTACTTGGTGTTTTTACAAAACACCCTTTTACAGTTACACCATTTGTATTTCCGCTACAAAAAACATCACCATCACCTTTAACCATCACAGCTACACAAAGGACTACCTCAGTACCCTCCCACTCAGTCCCACCATCCCAACTCCCCTTCCTGTTAGCCCAGTCCTTTCTCTTGTAATTTCATTCATTGTTGGCTCTGTTGCCATCCTAATCTTCATCATCACATTGGATGACCTATCCTGAGGGAGGGAAGACTAGAGCAGTGTACAGAAGCACTGGTAGTAACACTGTCTTTATGAGTGTCATGTTATCACATTATAAAATATAAAAATAGTAGGGGTGTGCAAAGCTTTGGTAGCTGATTTGATTTGGAGGAGATTCGGCCCGATTTGGGCCGAATCTCCAAATTCAAATCCAAATCAGGAGACCAATTAAGACATCCAAATTGAGTCTGAAGCCTCCAAATCAATTCCAAAAAAGATTCAGCACCATTTCAGAGATTCAGCCATAGACTAAACAGGCAGCAGTCCTCACCATGCTGAACACAGCTGCCTCCAGCTGGTAAGTCTGTTGTGGTAGGCAGAGCAGGGAGGGAGGGATTGGGGTTGGGGCTGGGATAAGCTGCCCAGCCAGGGTGGGGGAGCATTGGACTTGGAAGGGAGGCAGAGTGAGTATGGGATATGGGAGTGGCAGTGCTGTGAGCAGGGGCTATGGCCTGCTGCCACTTGCCCTCTTCTGCCTGGAGCAAGCTGCATCAGCATTGCACCCTCCCACCCTGGCTGGGCAAGTGGCAGCAGGGCATAGCTCATTGCCTGCCCAGCCGGGGCAAAGGGGCACAGATTGCAAGCTGCACCTGCATCACATTGCCCCCACCCTGAATCCTGCACCCTCTGCCCCAGCTGGGCAGCTTGTCCCAGCCCCAGCCCCAATCCCCTTCCCCTCTGCCCACCACAACAGACTTACCAGCTAGAGGCAGCTGTGTCCTGTATGGTGAGGACTGCTGCCTGTTTAGTCTATGGCCCAAATTCCAAAATGGCACCAAATCTTTGGATCCAATTTGACCAAATTGAATCGGGACAGTGATTTGAATCTTGAAATCGAATCATTATTCCTCCAAATCAGATGAATCTGAATCCGAAGCAACTAGCTGCTCCTTCACACAGACCTAAATAATACAAGGAAGACTGAATCTGCAGCACATAAAACTGAAACAGAGAAAAGTATAGTTAAGCAGTGTGCTTATTAGTAGTTTTTTTTCACACTGACCTACCATAACTACAGTATATCAAGTCTAAAGCACTTACATGAGAAGGTGATCGCTGATTGAAAAAGGGTTCTTTAATCTAGCAAGGAAAACCCCCCATATAAAGTTACAATTGCTAGAAGTTGTAATTAGACAAATTCAGACTGGAAAATGAGCGAGCAATTTTAATGGTCAACGGATATGGAGGATTCTCAATCACTTGACATCTTGTAATTAAGAGACTAGTTATCTTTCTAGAAGATGTACTCTAGCTCAACCAGAAATGATGGCCTTGATGCAGGAATTACTGGGCGAAATCCTATGGCTAGTGTTATGCATGAAGTCCAACTAGATAAATACAAAGGTCCTTTCTGGCCTTAAAATTTATGTTTGTTTTAGAGTGGTAAAAGCAAAAAAAGTAGCACATAATTTGTATTGGATAATTCTGAAGTCTTGGGGTCAGAGAGAAGAAGGGAATGTACAGAGAATTTACTTTCTTTCTTCTACATAGAAAAGGCTAATTTACTTCCTTCCTTCTGTATGGTACAACTGTACTAAATGTAATTGAAAATATCTACATTCTAGAACAGGGGTTGGCAACAGTTTTGGGCGAGGTGCCAAAAACCCCTACAACTTAGACTTAGAAGACATTGGCATGCCAGGGGCTGATGGTGGGTGAATTACAAGGAGCCAGATCCTCATTGTGACAGTGCAGGCTCACTCTCCGTGCTTCCTGAGGTCTGCATGAAGCCTCTGCCAGCAATGAGTGGGGCCCGGGCTTCAGACCCTGGTGTAGCTGCTTGTGGCTGCCTTCTGCAAGCTGCCTGGGCTCAAGACAGGCTCCTACCACCTGCTACAGAGCCTGGGCTGCTCACAGCAGGACTTCCAATTTCCCTGCCACTTGCTATGAGCAACTAGTGCTCTGTGGCAGCAGCAGGTGCATGGATACCTTAGGGTACATGGAAGGGAAGGAGTCTGGGGTAGCACAACCCTGGCCCCTTCCCTGCTGTGCACCCAGAGGCATGCATGCAACTGCCATTGGCCATGAAGCCAGGGCTGCTTGCAGCAGGTGAGCAGGCTGTGAAGGGCTGCACCGTTGTTCAGAGCCCTGGCCCAGCTCCGAGGCAGTGGCAGCTGCACACACACCTCAGCGTGCCTGGCAGGGAAGGGGATAGGGGTTGCACTACTCTAGGCCCCTTGCCCACCGTATGCTCTGAGGTATGCATGCAGCTGCCACTGCCATGGACCCAGGTTGGGGTTCTAGATCCTGGTATTAATTTAACTTATTAGTCTTTATCATTCAGACACCATCTCAACTTACATTTTCTTCAGCTATGCAGCACAGTTTAAATAAATACATTACTGCAATTTGTAATATGTAATGCCTTTCTATGCCAAACACCTATCAGCTGAGTTTGCATTTTTCTATTAACTTAAATAGCATGAAATTGAAATTTTACTATATGGATACAAAGCAGACTAACCAGTTACTGTGTCATAGACTAGAAACCTCTTTCTGCATGGGGGATGACAGAGAATACTGCACATCATTTCCAAGAAACATGTCAGCAAACTGATGGGAATTCAGTGATTAGCAATAAAAAAATATTAAGTACTTTATGCAGAAGTATTTAGCCATACTAACCTTCCCCTTCAACAATTTATGACAAAAGCACGATATGCTAACTTGCTATGGGTATCCTGTGTTAGGTACAGAAAAGACCACAGGGTTACTTAGGTTGCGCTGGATTATAACTAAGAGCTTGAATTAAACAGTGCTATAATTTGAGTGTTGCCCCTAAATCAAGTCTTATTCAAACAAACTCCTTAATGCAAGCGTAGCAGTGCTTTTAACTCATGTCAAGTGGCCTGTCCAAGGGGTATAGGCTAAATTATAGAGTGAACTGCACTCATTGGCTGTTAGCGTAATCACACTATGCTGTTAATACAATCATTCTGTGTAGTTCTGTGCAGTGTTATTTTGTGATGGGGGCTCTTCTCACTTGAGTTTCACTAGCTTGAGTGTAAAAAAGTTAACACTGATACCAAGTTAACTTTAGAAAATCAAGTTAGAATTTGAGGGGAGATATCCAACTGGACCGTGGAATACTCTTCCATATGAAGTGGAAGAAATTGCATTGTTTAAAAAACTGGCCTAAATTCTACACTCTTGAGAGTAATTCTGTGTTGCCAGTGGGACAGGAAGGTGCTCTAACACATCTCTCTCTTCTGTGACTGTTTCCTAAGAATTACATTTAATTTTAAAATGCATTATTGCTAATAAAATGACATTGTCACCTTTTATTTTCTAATTCTTGTAATGTCAGTGTTGGTGTCACCACCCTCCTGCTTAAGTAACTAAAATGTTAAAGCTGCAGTTTTCATTGAACAATAAAGTTGTAAGTGTTTTTACTTTTTGTTGCTTTTAAACAGGCAGAATTACTCATTAACTTCACAGACTTCCTTATCTACTACTAAATGACCATCCCTCAGTTGTCTAAGGGAGATGGCCTTAGGGAGTTACTCTGCTATCAACTGGAAGAAGCAAAATCCTTTGAAGTCATTCTCTTGTGGCCTTAACTTAAGAAGAATACGTTTCCTCCAAAGAATTCTAATTACAGTGTTTCATTTCTAGGAACATCCTTTTTCACTGTTCTGATGGTTCAAGAATAGACAGGGTTTTTTTTTCTTTGATGTTGAAGAACACACATGTCCAAAGCATAGGAGTTTTACATATGTATTAGTATGAGGACCAAAAAACTCTCTCAAATAAAATGAATTACATAATGAAGACTAAAGTCTATTTATCTGCTGCAGTTTTGCACAGGTGTTATCTATGTCGATTATTCACAAAACTGTCCATATGAAGGCTTACTAGGAATTCAACAGGAGAGTGCAAAAACCTTGAACAAGCCACATGTGGGTCATGTCATCAGTTTCAGGGCTACAGAAGTTTTTTACTCCTGTAATGAGTACAAAATAGTACGAGTAGGCTGCTAAAAGACTTGCATCTTCTTGCTTCTTCTAAACATCCTTAGCTATCTCATGGACTGAACCTAAAATTTCTCATATTCAACTGTCACTATAATTTATACAATATACATCTCCTAGTCTTAAAGCATAATAGAGCTCCATTTTCCAGAGAGATCAAGGGAAGACTGACTGTCCATTAGCAAAATTAATAGAAAAGTAAATTACTCAAATCCTGCCCAGGTGGATAGTTTTCTACTAAGGGCACAGGAAGAGAGCACACAGAGATGAAATCTGTAACTATTGAAAAATCTTGCCCATTGCCCAAACTTCAGGATGATAAATCAGTGTCAGGTGCCTTCCAATCAGAATTACAAATATAAAGAATATCCAACAAAATATACAACATAGTGTTTTATATTATGTACATGGCATTATTGTCTTTTAATTTTTCTGCAGGGAGCACTTAGCATAACATTACAAAGCAATATTTTTACATAAAAATCCTACTGAGAAATTACATATCCTGAGTGATATAGAGGCAATATGTCTAACAGATTAATTATACCAACTTAAGAATACAAAGTTGTCTGTATTTAATCGACTGGGAAATGCACATTTCACTGTATTTCTAAATACTATATTAATCTTCTGATTTAGTGAAAGAATCACATTAGCTTATTATATAGCTTGGTTTTCTATGAAAGACAACCCCCACATAGAAATATGAAGTCTAAAAGAGCACACTGAAAATGCAGATGAAATAAAAATGAATAATTCAAAGATAAAAGGAACAAGCAGTAAGTTTTCCTTTAGATTTTTTTTTAGAATTCTATTTTCTAAGCAGTATTAAAAAGAAATGAAGGGAAGTCTCCTGTTATTTCTTATTTTACATAACTGAAAAAACCATTTCAAACCAAACATCTTTTGGAAAAATAACAATAAAAAGTTTAGGTTGAATAAGAAATGTAGACTGAATTTCTTTCCTTTGTTGCTAAAACCCTCAATGAACGAGGTATATCTGGAAATCTTTTAAATTTGCAGGTACAGACAATCTGAGTAAAGAAGGATTTCTACTTGCCAGGTATATACATTACACTTTTACTGGTATAAGTCTTCGGAAAATCGTCTGTATCTGTAACAGACTAATTTTGTGTGCCAAACTTCTATACACATAACAGAAGAGAAGACCAGCACATGCAGACTTGTTTAAAAATGGCAGCCCAGTCTAAGATTTGCCCCTGCTACCAAAGGGTGAATGCGTGTTCTGTTCACTACCAATCTAAATTATGCCACTTACAGAAAATCATGCAACTTAGACTGATTCTGCCTCTGGCTTTTTGCATGTCTGTCCCTACACCTGGTTTTCTTCCTTACCAATACCACAATTAAAGGAGTATTAGATATCTACTCAGAAATTACCATCATCTCTACCCACACATTTAACGCAGATCATTCCCAAACTGCAATTCATTCACAGATCTCAAAAACAAATCTCAAGAGAATCATTTGTTAAAATTTTCAGGCAATACATCCAAGCTTGAATATCTAAATATAAATTCCAAAAAACTATATTTATGCAATCTTATAGACCTGGTCAATTTTCAAAGGTACCAATAGAAAGTAAGTTCCAAAAAAAATTGAGTGGAGCCATAGTTACCCAGAAATCCATAAAAATCTACTTATTTTATTTAGGAACTTAACTTAAGGCATTAATGCTGATTTAAAAGCAGCATCTAGTAGAAGGAATATACAGAAAAGAAACCTTGGAAGTTTTTTTCAAAATAAATGCCAGAGATGAATATTTTCACCAGGCTTAGTTGAGAAATGCAGCTGCTAAAGAATTATTTTTATAGATTATTACTACTATTCATTTCAATTGAAGGAGATATCCCAATGGCCTGGATAATTTTCAATCAAATACAAATACTATTTACTAAATAACCAAAACAAAACACACTGGAATTTATCTATATAGATGTCTATATCTCTCTCTCTATCTCAATCTCAAGAGATTTCAATAGATCTTGATCTCAAGAGATCTTGATATTGATATATATCTCTATATCTATATAGATATCTATACACACACACACATATGTGCGCACAAAAAAATCTTAGTTTTTTCTGAATTGTCAACATGTCAAAATATTGTCACACCTCAAAATGAAGAGAGAGATCTCCATAGTTTCACTGAAATGGTTTCAGATAAAAATCAAGGTTTAATTTACTTCAAATTCAAAATTTAAGCAAGAAAAAATAAAGTTAAAAAGACACACGTCAGGAAATTTCTATCAGAACATCATCATTCCTCATTTCCCCTTAGCTAAGGAATTCATCAGATTAATGTCAGATCTTTCCTAATTTAAGTAAATATATTTAGTCTGCAAAATGAAACTATATAGTTTCTTTTATATTTTACTTGCTGCATTGTAAATCAGAAAGGTTCTTGAACACTACACAGGTAACATTACAACTTTAGTATAATGAAATAGACATTTCTATGTTGTATATTTTTAAGAATACCCACAATCCAACACTCAGGATTACTGGGAGAATTTTACTGTGACACTTATTTAATCACAGGAAAAGGACATGAAGTAGTTTTATTTTTTTACAATCTGCCTCGTTCCCTCTATTCACTAGTATTTCCTCAGATTGTCTCCAACTTTCAAACACAAAGCAGAAAGTAGGCATAACAGCAAATTTAATGCATTGTTAAAAATTATGCAGCATGATAATGAAGCATCATATTCTTTGCTCAACTATGAGCAGATCTTGTTTAATTCTTCCCAGACCAAACTTTCCATCAAGAAGGGAATGAGACATTTTATTGACTGTCTACTAGCCTGCTTCTTACTGAAGTTGGAAATACTGAGAAACCCAAGAAATCATAAAGACTGACCTACAAGTGAACTAAATATTGGTTCTGTGCGGTCTCCTGAACTTGGCCTTTTTGTCCTTTCATGCTTAAATTAGCAACAAAAATAAAACACTAGTATTTAACCAATTCATTACAAGACTTTCATCCATTCCAATGCAGTAGTCCAGCAATTTATTTTGACCTCTGTCCCTACACCTAGTGATATTATTCACTATTTTTAATTTACAATGCTTGATACCATGGTCCATCAATGTTAAATGCATATTTTGAAAAGTTACAAACAATACCACCTACCCAAAGCCAAACAGAAATCTAGGCTTATACGATGTCAATATTTACAGTAAGAGATATCTAATGCCCTAGATTCCAGAAGGGACAAATGGTCCAAGAAGCTCCATTATGTAATTTCTTCTCAGCAGCAAACATGCAGAAGTATTTTAAATTTTAGCTTCACAGTATATACACGTAGACTTATGCGCATATGTTAGTCATGTTTAATGTACTGCTGGAAGTTTCTTAGATAATACAGTGGTGACTACAGTTTGATGAAACTGAAAAAATACTGACTAGAACAGCATATGCCTACAGCCTCATGCTCCTACCTAAGCTACAAAGGATATTCTTGACTGTAGGGTGAATTTAGTAATAATAGACTGCTTTATAGGAGTGACTCTAGGACAAGATTGACTGAGGTATGAGCAGGTTTTTATTGTTGTTTTGCTTGTTTGTTTGTTTGTTTTAAGATTTAGTATTTGGTTTTGTCAGTGTCTTATCTTGTGGCTACCTAAATACATGGAATTATTGACATCAGCTCAGTTTTGTGTCCATGTTTCTGCCAAATGAGAATAAAAGAATATAGTTACATCTCCACTGCTTCACACTCATACACTTCCTATTTCTGCTAAAGGATTAGTTATATGAGCAGTGATTGAGACCACTGCTTTTAGAACCAGCTGTTGAATAAACACATGACATTCTTGACCTTCTAAAAACGCCTCCATCACATCTACAAAGCTGTAACAAAATTCTGAATGTAATAATACAATCATCTTCTGCCACTCATATACTGTAAATTACTTGGAGATTCATAGACCACATGACATGAAAATGAGACCTGGATGGGACAAAGAACATGGTTAGCAGCCCCCTTTCATGTAATTACATAAGGGCACATCACAATAAATATTGGCCTAGCACAGTTTAGCATTCATACTAATTAAAAGCAGTAAATCATGACAGGTTATTGTCATGTTATATCACTTTATTGTGAAGAACAGCGCTTTGACTTTTTAGTTTGACATCTTCAATATCATTTAGCAACTGGGCTTCTAAAAGGGCATCTTTTACTACAACATTTGATTTCAAATCTTCTTCAAAGCCTAATATGAAATACCTTAACATTGAAATCTTATTAACCTCTACAATGTACATTGGCAGCTCTTGGCAAAAATCTTACACTGACTGACAGTATACATTAGGCCTGTGTGAAGCTGCTAACATTTGTTTTGGATTCAGATTCGGCTGATTCGGGGGACAGTGATTCAATTCAATGATTCAAATCACTGTCCCGAAAGGTTTCAGCCAAATCTGATTTGGATATTTGCCTGCCATCAAATTGGGTGAATCTCCAAATCAAATGGGCCCCATCTCCCACCCATTCTCCCAGCTCTGTCAATGGCTGCCCCACCTACCCCAGCATCCCAGCTCCTTACAAAAGGCAAAAAAAAAGTCCTGCGCTCATGAGCTCCTGCCAGGGGAGGAGGGTGATCCCTCCTGCCCCCCACTATGTGGGGAACTCTGTCCCTCAGAAGCCCCAACAGCTGCTGCAGATGCGAATAAGTGCTGAGCATTTTTTTAATTTTTTTTTTTTTAAGAACTGGGAGCTGGGGCCAGAAAGGGCAGCTATTGACAGGGGTGGAAGAGCAGGCACGGAATGGGGGCAAGTAGCAAGGCCCCCCACACAGAGCATGGCGGGGGGGCAGCAGGGATCTACGCTCCCCACCCTCCGGCCTGACAGGAGCCAGTGAGTGAAGGGCTTTTATTTCCTTTGAGGGTTTTTTTGTTTGTTTTTAAGCTCCAGGATACTGGTGCTGGATTGGACATCCATTGACAAGCTAGGAGAGCAGGTGGGGGTTGGGGAGGTGCTCCAGGGGGTTGCTGCAGAAGCAGGCAGGTGATGGGACCTGGCAGAGGTCCCCCACGGTCCCCTTCCCCATCCTCCAACCCTCTCCCGCCCCTACTTACCAGCATGGAGTTCAGGTCCAGCTCTCTGTGGTGGCAAGCAGAGACTTGCCCAAATCTCTGACGCTCTCCAAATAGATTCAGAGAGTTTCAAATCAGTTCAGAGAGCTTTGAATCGATTTGG
The DNA here is from genome assembly GCA_030014935.1 of Caiman crocodilus. Lineage (NCBI taxonomy): Eukaryota > Metazoa > Chordata > Crocodylia > Alligatoridae > Caiman > Caiman crocodilus. Next base: position 20,993,255 of record JAGPOW010003316.1, on the reverse strand, counting down.
ACCTTTTTATTGGTCTCCCAATTCAGTTCAGAGATTTGACTGCCAAACTGAGCCGAATCTCCTCCAAATCAAAACAGCACACCCAGCTTCGCACAGCCCTTGTATGCCTCAGTAGCACTGCAGTATTATAAAAAGAGTAAAATCACAATAGAATATTATCTTTGGGTGTAAACATATTATTTTATCTCCATTTCAAACTTCAAAAGGCACCTTAGTATTTTTATCATACATTTCTTTTTACCGAAATTAAGCAAACTAGAAATAGTAAATAACAGTATCATTCTGGGTTCCATTTAATAGTGCCATGCTTAAGATTAAATGCTTCAAGTGTTTTCTTGAATATAATACACCCCCAAATAGGATACACACTTTATTTTTGAAAGCTGTTATGAATATTTTTCCCCCCAGAATAATGGCTGCTGAAATTTACAGCTGGCTCACCCTCCCTTTCTTGCTTAACTAAAACCGTAGCTGTTGCTGAAGACTGGTCTCCATAGGTAGACTTATAATCTGGAACAAAGCCAAAAAACTGTGGAAGAGGAGAAGAGAAGAGAAGAGCCCTCGAAGACAAGAAAATTGCCCTAAGAAATGTTAGCTTGATTAGTGGAATGACCATTAAAAAGGAGAGATTGCTAACACCTGTGAAGACAAGAACAATGGACCATTAACTCCCTCAGCTCCCTGAATAGTAATGCCAGAGATGCTGCACTGTGTAGCAGGAAGCAAAGTAAGGTCCTTCTTTGGGGGGGGAAAAAGAAAAAAAAAGAAAAAAAAATCAGATTCTTCTGCTTAATACATGTAACCCAATTTTGGGTGGCTGATTTTTGGAGAAAAGGTACATAATGTATCCAAGAAAGTAAGGTACATATGAGAGAGGGATACAGCATCTGAATTTAAACATCACTTAAAAGGTCCTGGTAAAGGGATAACTGCAAATGTTTTAGCTCAGGGGGGCTCCAGCCCCAGTCTGTGGGCCAGATCTGGCCCTCAGGCCAGTGGGACGATCCAAGTCCTATGTGCTGGATCAGACACCAGATCCCAATGTGTAGGGCCAGGTGAAGGATAGTACCAGAGCCCAGGGTCCCCTTCCCAGCACAGAGGGTGGTGCTAGGGCACGTGGTCCAATCCTGGTGCACATGGACAGGAAGAAGTAGCATGAGGGCCCAAACCCACTATGTGGGGCCTGATTCCAGGGCCTTATTCTGGCATGCAGAGACCAGGCAAGGCCCCACATGGCTTGATCCAGTCTACAGATTAGACCCATGCCACAGATCTGGCCAATGGGAGCACAAAGCTTGAGCACCACTGGTTTATTTGAAACTCTTATGAAGAATAGCTACTAGATGATTACCCACTCCTAACTGGAATTGTGATACAACTGTGGTCTGAGATGAATACAAATTGTGCCCCCTGCTACTGCCACGAGAAGGTGCATGGCCAGTGTGGAGCTTCCAGGGAAAAGACAGCAGGGCAGGGAGCACTGAGCCCACAGTAGGCAGCCTGCATCTGCTCCCGCCCTACCTTAACCCACTCAGCTCTCTGCCCCACCTTCCCATTTTGAAAAGGTGGCCACCCTAACTGCTACTAACAGTGTTGGACCTTTCTGATATGTTTTCTATTTAATTTCCATTATTTTGTATTAATGTATTTTTTATTTAATTTCCATTATTGTAAAAGCAGGTACTTTTCATATTGGATAACTTGAGATAAACACTGAGATAGATAATAACTGGTCAAAAGAAGTACATTGTCATAAGCTCCAAAAAACAAAACAAAAAAAACCTTACAAAAAATGTGCTCTACTTGAGCAGAGTCAATTCTCTAGTCAATTAATGAACATATTGCCAAAGACCTGCAGCATTTAAGCCATGTGACAATGTCAAGAACTCTTGCTGCTAAAATCCCAATTACTACATTAAGGGGCTGAGAGAGGTTTTCTTTTTGCCATGTGTCTTTTGACAGTACTATAGAACAACATGGAATATGTTTTCTCAACATTAGACTGGGTATTTTAAGCCCAGATCACTACATAACCACAACATTAATTATGAGAATTATCTCATGAATTCTCTATGAGAATCTTTTTTTATTTAATCTACACAAAGCTATATATTTTAAGGTAACGTCTGCTCCCACTTGCACAAAAGTAAAATCTAGAGTAATTCTATTGAAAGCACTGAAAGTTTACACAGCTATTACTGAGAATAATGTTGATGTCTTACTGCATCACTACTTTAGTTTGAGATGTAGATTTAATTAGAACTGTAGATTCTTACTTTATGCCATGTTTAAAATGCTAGAAATACACACATATTACAAAATAATATTGCAGATTAACAACTTTTGTTAAAAATTAACACAAAAACAAGAAAACCAAATGTTTAAGTACTGTCCACTTTTACTAGTGCTATTACTTAGCATAGCCTGATTCAGCAGTGAGTTCTCAAATTTGAAAAACTCTTCTGTTTTGCTACATGTTCTGTTCTATAGCATGCTCTGTTTATAGCATTTATAGTTTCTGTTCTGATCTTTAACTACTGCTGTGAAAAGCATCCCTAGAAACCACAACTTTTATTCAAGTTGTCTAATGTAGGTTTTGTCGACTGGTCAGAAACCTGTCAGACTATTGCAGAATATGCATGCACTCTCCTGTTTATATAAAGCGAATTCAAGATCTTTTACTGCTGACTAAAGACAAATCTATTGAACAATGAGTTTATTCTGATTTTAAGAAAAAAAAATATTTGCTTTTGTTTTTTACCTGTATCACTAAAACCCACACACACGTACTGGAAGCCAAACATACTCACTGAAAAGACAGGTCAACAATCTGTGTACTTTATTCCATTTATGTAACTCCATTTTAATTCAAATTGAAGTGTCATTGTGCTTTCATAGTGCTATCATCACTGGACAAAAAAAAAAAAAAAAAAAAAGATCTCTAGCTACTTATATATGCAATATGTGCTGTGCTTCATATATTGGAATAGCACAAACCCACAGAGGAAGCAAATACTAAAAAACAGGAAGTTGGAAGTAACATTAGGGATTTACTCAAATCCAAGATGAGGTACTCTCCCACTCCCCCCACCCCCAATCAGCATGGGGAAAAATGAGTCTCATTATGGATTCTAGTATCAGCTCTGGGACTCAGGGCTGAAACTGGAACACAAACCACCAGCCCTGGACAGGGGACTTAACCTGAGAGGGAGGAGGCATATGGCCGGAGGGACAGCAGGGAGACCACAGGGGAAGAGGGGAACCTGCAGCCTGTCCCTCCACCCCTTGCCAGGAGCTGCCACTGCTTCTCCTTAGGCAGGCTGGGCTGGGTCCCTGCTTTTTACTTTCCTGAACCAGAACAAAGTTGCAGCAGAAGGGAAAGCTGGGGTGTGCATGGGCACAAGCAGTGCAAGGGGGTGGAAGGACAGGCAGCAAGGTGTGGGGGAGGCAAGCTGCAGGAGTGCAGACAGGTCAAGGGTCATGGGACACACGGCAGAGGAACCAGGGGCAATGGTCTGTTCCTCACCCTCCCGCTACTTTCCCCACCACAGTAGCAGCAGGAAGAAGGATGAATTTAAGACAACTTTCTACTAATTAGATTCTATACACGGAAAATAATAACAAATTTCAAAATTTCCGTGTATAGAATCTAATTATTGGAGACGAGAAGAGGTTGTCTTAAATTCAAAGTCTTCTTGGATTTTGGTAAATACAGTAGTTTCCAGATGTGCTAGGGATTTTCAGATACTTATATCGATGGTCTGCCCCTATATAAACCAGATTGTTTCTCTTTATTTTTATTCAGCTTCTATTATTTCTATTTTGGGCACATCCCAAATTAAGATGGGATTTTCAAAAGCAGTGTTGGCTAAGGCGGCTATCACTGAAGTTAATGAAGGCCAGATTCACAGATGGTGTAAATCAGCTTAATTTCATCAAATCCAGCTTTGACACTGACTTTACTAGGACCAGATTAAGCCACTGAGTGCTTTTGAAAATCCTACCTTTAATTCTTATGAATACACATTTAAAATTTAATTAAAAGGAGGGAGGTGGGGGGAATAAAAGCCAAGGCCACAAGAGATCCTATTTTTTCCTATCCATAATCATCCCAACTGATGTCTGCTATCTAACATTTTAATGAAGGGCACCACACATATAAACAGAGATAGAAACTATCTCCATCACACAGGAAGCAGCATCAAGAAAGCCAAGTGACCAGATATTCACAAGTCTTCACCTGTGGATAAACATTCCTCAACCTTCTAATCTGTTAAAGCCAGAAAAAGGAGCCCTCAGCACAACAGTAACTGCTTCCCAGTATTTAAGTATAAGAATGAACCGAAGGCTCAACATAGTACTTACTTATCGATTCTATTAACATACTCATCTCAGACCACAGTTGTAGCACTTGATATATTGATCTTACCATACCCTCAATTTTACAATGCTGTAAAACTCCTTACAAATAAGGAAAAGAAGAGCAATAAAAGAAGAATTCCATGCTTGTTAAAGGCTTAAACTTTATACATTTTCAATTTAAGGGAACAATTTACCATTTTACCTGACCCTGCATGTAGCATATGACATTCTATTTCACCTTGATGTCTTTATATTTAGCATAATGACCTCCAGGTTTGGGGATTTTTTTTAGATCCCAGGAAAAGGAACTGTTTGTGGCACCAACACAGAACATGGCAACCCAAGATGCCTCAGATGGCTGAAGATATTAAGGCTTAAGTCAGGGGTGGGCAAAATACAGCCTGTGGGCTGGATCAGGCCCATCAAGCACTTCCTTCCAGACTGTGGAACACCTTCAAAACCCAAGTAATGGCAGCTGCCTAAAAGCCTCCAGCAGCTCCAGCTGATGGCTGTTTCCTTGGGTTCTGGTTGCAAGGCAACCAACCCAGATCTCTACCTGAAACAGCTGACCTTCACCCACCCATGGCTCAGGCCAGGTTTGCAGCTTGACAGGAGTGGGGGGAGGGGGGACCATCTGGCATAGGTAGGGGGAAAGTTCTGGGGGAGGTCTAATGCCCCTGAAACCCCACTGCTGCAGCAGGATGTTAGAGGGGTCACAACCCCTTGTGATCTGGTAAGTTGTGCAATGGGAGGGATGCCCGGTGGCAAAGGTCAGGGGTCAGGACTTCTGGTGGCAAAGATCAGGGGGCGGGATGTCCGGTCCCAAGATGGCGACCAAGGAGTGGGGCAACTGAAGGGGCAGGGCTACCCATACAACCCTGGACAGCTTGCAAAAAGTCATCAAGCAGCCCTTCACCCAAATAATTGCCTGCCCCTGGCTTAAGGTGAGGTATGCTCACATGATCCTAGCAGAAGACACATACATACTTCATGCTACGAAGTGAGGCAGACTTCCCTCTCACCACAACCAAAATCTGACATTCGAAACTTGTGAAAAACGATTTCCCACCCCCAAATGAGGTGGCCAGTTTGATCCCGAGCATATAAGTAGCACAACACCTAGACTAAGATCTTAGGAAGAGTGTGCTCTGACCCATGCCCTCCAGTGCTCTGTGTCTGTAGAGGGGAAAATTCTGATATTGAAGAGTAAAGCAGGACAGAAAGAAAGAAAAACAGAACAGATCGTGACAACTATGCATTGGTGAACACATTTTTTTCCTTTGCCTGACCCTCTCTTAAAGCCCTGAAGCATGAGATTTGATTGCAGTCATTACCTTAATGTAAAACCATCAGTATCACAAATGTGCTGAGAACAAAACAGATAATCCCATCTTCCCCATGGTTCATGAAAGAAGCAAGCAGGGTCCTTCCACCCTTCTCCCAGCCAAAAACACTAGTACCAAAGCTCTAAGCATCACACATAGTCACATTTTCTAGCAATAAGAGAAACATTCCTTGCATGTTTGGTATATAAATTTTGAAGTTCTGCATATTTTCAGAATTCATTTTTTCTACCAAGCAAAACTCACTTGCATGACACAGACTTTTATGGTAACCGGCATGACACAGTATGTGAAGGCTAACATTTTTACCCTCACCTCTATTCATCTTCATGTCACTGTACAATGATAAAAAGGATGGATAGAGTTCTGTAATGTTTGTGGTATGCAAAAGAAAATTATTTATGGCTTTACAAGAAGAATATGAAATATTCATTTAAAATACGTAACTTTTTGAGAAAGGTATATGCAACTGAAAGAAGACATTTAGTAAGGATCTTTCATCTCATCCTTTATGCAGTCATACAACTAAAGATTCGCAAAGAATTTCTGTTAGTTTCATTTTTAAGGACCTTCATGGTATAGCTCTTTCAACCAGTTCTCTTTCAGGCTCAGGACAGAAGTTACAAATAAACCAGTTTAAATGATCAGAAGCTGGTTTCAACCTGTAACGTAACAGAAGTTTAGCACACATAAACCAGTTTTACAATGGCTGAAATTAGTTTAAGATAAACCTGGTTGAATCAGGTTTAACTGATTAAGGTCAAACTGGTTTATGAAACTTCTGTCCCAGACCCCTTCCTGGTTCAAGTTAAATCACAGACCCCCTAGTATCCCAGCATGCTTTTCAGCCCTGGGCTGTGCTACCTGCTCCAGAGAGCAGGGCTAGTCCCACCCCTTTGCTCCCTAGGCAGAGCAGTGAGGGCAAACTTCCTGGCCTCACTGGCTGGCTCTCTACCCCTCCATCCCCACCAAAAACCCTGGCTGGGGCCAGGGAGTGGGGGTTAAACTCACCTTCCTCTGAGTACAGAGCTGCTATGCTAGCTTACTTAGTGCTGGCTACAGCTGTGGACTATAAGGCCCAGAGGCACTTGGAAGCAGGAAGAGGAAGTGATGAGCAACCCCATAAAGTCTTGCTGATGTGATTGTGGACTGCAAATCCCAGACACCTTAGGGGTAGCAAGAAAGTATGTGAACACAAAGCCCATGCTGCATTTATAGTTTTTCAGTTTACACTTTTTATTCAGAGAAAGTGCTATTCCTGTTTGAGCTTTTATGAAGTTAATGTCACCATCCTCCTCTACCCTCCACCCCCACCTGCCTAGGCACAGCATGGCTGGGACCTGACCACACCCTTCCACTCCACCAGGGAGGGGAAAATTCTTAGAGATCTTTCACTCTTCCCTCCCCTCTGGCAGTGGCTGGCACGCTTGCTCTACCGATCCCCTTCCCCCTCTGCAGCTTGAGCCACTGCAGGCATGCAGCTGCATTTCCTGAATCAAAAAGTGAATGTATGTTCATTTGCTTATCAGTTCAGTCTCTTCAGCTTAAACTACCCTGCAAAGACCAAATCAATTCAACCTCACACTTTTGACTGACTGTATTTAGCCTCATGCTCTACAGAGAGGTCAATCTCCATTTTCAGTCTGCCAGTGATGGCAGCATTTATTCTCCTTCACTCCAATTTTCCTCCCAGACACCTTCGTGATTTCTACGTGGTACCTTTCATACCCAAGAAGTGCTTCCCATAAAAATCTTTCAAATCATTACATTGACTTTCTACAAATCTCTCTTTAAAACAAAACTAGGGCACAATGCTTACAAAAACTAAACAACAGATAGGCAGATAGTGGGTTCTTATGATTGCTTATTTTAATTTTCCCACAGTAAGCCTGTATTCTTTCTGGCTGTTTACTATATACCCTAACCCTTGCTGACTCACATCATCTATTTGAGCTTGTAACTACTTAGTGAGAAGGATCATCTTTTGTGGAGGATAAGGCAGGTATATGGACATGCATGTACTACCTTTAAAAATGGCACTCCAATCCTATAATTCTTTCTTTTTTTCACCTCCTTGTGATGAGGCATTTAGCAGAATTTGCATATCCATTGGAATCTGACAGGACATACCATTAGTGCCTCCACTTTGACCTCAAATTTGCGATCTCTGGGCCAACCTTGTGCTTTAGCACTCAAACCACCCTAGCCCCTATCATATCATGCTCATTTATTATTTGTTCACTGTACTATTATAGTAGCAGTGAATATTGGAGATATCATTACGCAAAGTTATTCTTTAAAACTGGAAAGAACTGTTCAGGTGCATCTATTTGATCAGTTTTTCACTTATCAAAATAAGAGGAAACTAGGTCAGAAGCAATCTGGCAACTTTGAAGTTGCACTAAAGCAGGCTATGCAGTCTACCTGCTCACTATCTTTGCATGGTCCAGAACAGCCAGGATTACACATCTCTAAAATACGTTACAAAGCTGGAGCCCCTAGGTATTTGAGAATGGGGAGAAACCTGGGGAAGGATGGATCTTTGACTAAGAACAAGGTATTCAGAAGCTCTGTTGTTCACAGTCAATAAATTTCACTCAGACTGGCATTTTGTGTACATAAAATCTACTTGGATCTCCCCTCTTTGTCTGGAAGTTGAAAGAAAAAAAATTCCAGGAACAGAACTTGTGGCAGAACTATGGTATTAGGGGGAAGATCTAAAAAAAAAATAAAATAAAATAAAAAAATAGAAATCTCTCATGTCCAAAAAGAACCATCAAAAGGTACTTGCTTATGGACATCTCAGAAGGTAGGTTTCCTCACCAGCAAGTCACAGCAAGCTCTTTCATAGTACTTTCATGTGGTGATCAGAGCCAAAAGACATACTTTGGTTCTGGGTTTTTTTGTAGCCATTTACTCTTTCCATCATATATCAGGGGTTAACAAAGTTAAGAGGTTGTCTGATAAGGTATTTACTAATTGAAACCCCACAGACAACCCTCATCATTGTTTTATTCAATTCTTTAGTCTCTACAATTCTAGGGAAATTAGATAGGGTGATGTAAAAGGTGCTTTTCTGCTGCCAAAGAATGTCTGAAGAAAGTAGTAATTCAGGATAAGACTACAGAACTCTTACTTTCTTAATGGGAACCACAATAAACCTGAAAGAGTTTATATGGGCTTATGGACAAAATCCAGGACAGGAAAATAAAATCCCTCTCAGCCATTAAATCTTTAATCCTTGATTAATTGTCCAGCAAGGTGGCAGATGGTAAATCTACTGCTATTATTAAGGCTCCCGCTTTTGCATTGGCATCTGTTTTCCCTTGGGTAACTTTTGTTTAGAGGGAGTTTGGAATACGAGTCTTTGCCACCTCCCTAGCCAAATCAGTGAAGCCCAGCTATGACTCTTTTTGATATATTAATATTGTACATATTACTTATCCTCGATGTATTTTCTAGCACCATGAAATCTTGTTATAGGATGCCATAACAAGTTATATACTGACTTGTTATGGCATCCTATAAATTCATGGTCTTTGTACAAGATAAATTCTAGAAAGGTATCTTTGCTTCCTACCTCCACATTCCAAATAGATATCAAATGCCCAAATTTAAAGAACTGTAGCTGTAGTCTAAAAAACAAGATCCAAAAAGTCAACGTTTCCTCCCAGTCTGGCATTTAAAAAGAAACCTCTTTTAAGGAAGGCTCCTATAACAACTCTTTGATATAAGCAATTATATCTTTCAAGAATATCCAATCCAATATTATATGGACATTAGTGGAATCCTTCCATGAGCTTCAAATATGGGGATGTCTTATACCAGTGGCACTCAATATTGCTTTCGCCCCTCAGGACAAATGAGTGGTCCAGGCAATTCCACAGATTGGCCTGGGCCCCTGTGGCCCAGGATCAGACTCCAGGGCCCTGCACAATTCCAGCCTGCCAGCACTGGACCTGGGCCCCCAAACTACCTCCAAGTACCTGAATCAGGGCCTGCACACTCAGATCAGACTCTAAGGCCTCGCACTGCCCAAGGTAGCGAGCAGGAATGTGGTCCACATTCCTATAAAATATATTCCCTATAGTAGTGGTTACCTATTGGCAACTACTACTAGGTGTGCATAGATGAAATGGCAGCAGTGCCCATTCCTCAGCAGCATTCGCCCACAGGCACCTGACTCAGGAGGTCCTGGGGGTCATTGCAGCTGCAGACGGAAGCACCAGGCCCCTGCACAACTCAGGCAGGCTTGGGGGTGGGGGAGGGAAGGGAGAGGAAAAAAAAATATATCAGGTTCACCGCTTTTATTGGGCAAAGCCTACAGAGCAAAGCTTTTTTGCTTTTATTGGGCAAAGCCTATAGAGCCTGCAGAGCCCTTGAGCTGCACAGAGCCCGGTGCTTTGCTCCATGGCTATAGGGGCAGAAAACTGCGCCCCAAGTCATTTAAGGTGCATTATGCCGCCGAATTTGATACAGTGGCTGTAATTAATGCACAATAACAGCTGACGTATGCAAACACCAACACCATTAATGTGATGCAAAAGCATTAAGCCCACTTTAAAGTGTCATGCTCGCATGCCCCTCATTGCATTTACACACACTATTACTGCTTATAGCAGTAGTGGTTACCTTCTAATTGTTATGTACTACATTCCCTCTTTCCACCACTTCCTTCCAAACACAAAGGCAGATACAAAAGTATGGGTTGTCAGAAAACACTCATAATATTAAAGATGATAAAACTTTGACACTAAATCTGTTCTACACTCAGTCTTGTTTATACACCCCCCCCCACTCTGATCACACTGTAACCTAGTTGAGAAATAAGCAGCTGCTGTTCACTGCACAAAGCTGTTTCATTTTTTTAAATGACAGTAACTCATACAGACTGGTGTCCATTAACAGCTTTTCGCAAACCATCTTATACAAACAAAATGCACTAGAAAAGAAGCCATCTGTATAATTAAATGGTCAGTCAGCACATTTAACTTATATAAGCAATAGTACAGCCATATTACAGCTCAATGTAAACAATGACTCCCTGAGTCGACATCTTAGCATAAAAAAAGTAAAAAATAAATCAGCTGTTGTCTGGCAGGGCTAGGACTGCTGTAAAGCTGGCACATGTTGCCGTGGAGTAAGCCTTGCATCATCCTTGATCTATGTTGAAACAGAAAGAAAACTGACAAGGTCCCAGTGGGGGTCTAGTTCATTCTATCAGACAGAAGACATGCAATAGTGTGAAGAGGGCCATTTGTGGATGGAGAAATACAAAGGTCATGACCTTATCTACCACTTCCACAGTTACATGGGCCTGTGTACATTCAATGGGGAAAAGGAACAAAAATGGGAGGAGGAAATATGAAGAAACCATCCTCCACAAAATTATATTTATATTCTGAAGACCAAACCCAACTAGGCAATCCCCATTAAGAGATATTTTTGGTATCAGACAATACATTTAATTATGGATAACTTGCCTTCCCCCTCTCTCTCTTTCTCTGAACTATAAACTAATTAATGTAAAATAAATCTTTTGGTCTTTCATATATGAAAGCTCTATTACATACTAGAGCTCAGCCACATACCATAATTTCTGTAATAACAAATAAAAGGTCAAAGGGCCTGAGCTCAGAACAGATATGTTGTCTGCTCTGTAAATCAACGCTCAACTTTGTGTTGACCACAGTGATAGGTTTATAGGAAAAGGTCAAAACCTTTAGAAGGCTCAGGGAATAGCAATGAAACCTTCTGCTTAGACCCCTTATCCTCTACCAACCTGTGAAGCACACGCCTACCTTATGCCATTTTCTCGAATAGAAAGATGATATGATGTACAACAAATCATTCAATTACTAACAACAACAGGGGTATATCATCATAGGAAGCTCTTCAAAGCTCTCTTGACACCATAAATTAAGAAGAGGATGCCTGTTGGAGCTCAGTAGCACATGGGGAAAGCACAGGAGGCCAGCTGGAGCCTTGGTATGATCCTGGAACCAACTGACAATCAGCTGATGATCAGCCAGTAGGGACTGCACACCCCAGTGCAGTCCTAACCCTGCCACACGGCCTATTTAAGGTGCGATAAAATTAAGGGACAAAAACATTACACGTTTTTTGTTTAATATTTCTGTGGCTCGTTTCCTTTTGTTGTGCTACTAATTGCCTGAAGATGTGGCTGCATTACTATTTAAGACACAGCTAATAAGTTAATCACATATAAAATATAGCATCCAATGGGGACCAAAAACGCATTTCATTTCTTTAGGAAAAAATTATTATTAATAAACGCTAACTTCTTTTTTTAAAGCAGACACAAAAGAAGTTATCCTCTTATTTTGAGATAAAATGTTGTAAACTACAAGCGTTAGTTAAAAAATAAATCCAAAAGTAAACCATTTTGTTATATAACTTTCTGAGAATCACCATGCTGGTACTTGTGCTGTTTTTGATGCTCCCAGAGTTTACTTTTTCAATTCAATCATTTAGAAAGAAAATACCTTGTTTATTTCTATTGCTCTTATTAATGTTCTGCCAGTTACAATAGCTTCTTGCTGCTGATTTAGCATTCTGATTAGCTGGCATCCAACTTCTTTGTGATCATTCTCAGTCCCCTCAGTTACAGATGGAAAAGATCTCAAAATACTTTGCTACTGCTTTGTGGAAGAGACAGGTTTCCTCCTATACTTCATCAGGATTTTGGGACCCTAAACATATATCTCTTTATCTGCATTTTTAATCAAGTCCTTCCTCCAGGTTCTTTTCCTTCACTCTACAATTATTGTTTTGTTCTCAGAGCCAGCATGAAGAAAGGCAAAATCATGAAGAAATTAAAAGATTTTAACAAAATTAAAATTTTAACAAAGACATTAAAATTAAACATTAATTGAATGAACTGCAATAGAAGCTATAAGCCCTCCCACGAAAAACCCCAGCCCCTCCAAAATGTGCCTCATAAGTTTTCTGGGCTATCACACCTACAACAACACTCCAATCCTACTACAATTAATTTTATTTATCTGTTCATCAAGCTGTATACATTACCAGTTGTGGTAACCATGTGATCTTATTACAGGGACTCCACATTCCTCCTTTCTATTTCATGACTATAATAAGAGTATGCCTACACTGTGTCTTTGCCAGGCACTATTAGGGATGCAACCAAACAGGCCTTGCCCATCTGCTTCCATTCACAAACAGGGAAAATGTTCCCAACAGGTCCTCTCAAGTGCAGTAGAGATTGATAAGGGGAACACTTTTGGAGCAGTTTCAACAGGGTTTGGCATGTGCTGGCAAGAATGCATGAGTGGGACCTGCTCAGTAACATCCTTGCCAAGGCACACCAAGAATACAGTATACACATATGCAAGCTTGTTACAGCTCATATTTTTTAAGTGAAATCTCAAATGTAACCTTTTTTGTGTAGGAACCATGCCTACCAAATGTGTCCACAAACCTTAGGAACAAAATAATTATAATAAATAATTTTTCCAGTGCTTGAATAAATTAAAAAGTAACATCTCCAGAGAAACAGGGTCATGAAAGACTTAAAAATCTCTGGTCACTTCTTTTCAGAAGTACACCTTTATGATTTAGAAATTCTCTATCCTGGTAAATTACTTAATAGACAAGCAGCTCATACCAGAAGTATTCCAGCATATGTGGGGCAATTTAATGTGCAACTTTGACTTGAAGGTCACGCCCCTGATGTGACTATTTGAAAAGATTCAAACAAACCTTTTAAACCCACAGCCTCCTCTTTATATTTAATGTGATGAGAAGGAATCACTACATTTTTCATTCAAGAAAAATGTCCATATATAGTTCATAACTGATGTTGTGAATATATTACCTTAAAATGGAAACATTCATTTAAAATGAAAAGGAACTATATTTAAAAGAGAAGAAAAAAAAGAAAGAAAAAAACCATCCTGTGATTTTCCAAATGCATTCCAAAGGGGTTACTTAAATTGCTTTGAAATTGGTTTGAGTTATGGGAAGGCCATAGCCTGAGACCAGCAGCTGAGACATCAACAGAGATGAAAGTTTTTAACTTTGCGATTCAAGGGGAAATGCAGCTGCTACAGCAGGCCTTCTCAGATCTCAACACTTACTAGAATGATGGAGAAGGCGATAATGTGCAGCGTCTCAGCTTGAAAAATGCATTATTAAAAACAGTCTCTAAATAGCACAAAAACCAATTAATCAAACACTAGAGTTTTGGCTCTGGAAACTGAAGTTGGCTGAGTTTACAAAAAGCGGGTTCTGTTACATTCCAAATTAGTATCTCTACTTGAAACTTCCAGGGATATGAGTCGGAATTATTTTTCTTGGTAAACTTACTGGAGCAGAGGTTGTTTACTATAGACTCACAGATGTTTAGCTTACAGTTTTTATCATTGTGGTAAAGAATAGAAAATGGAAAAGCAGCATGTATGAGTGAAACATGACTGCAAAAAGGTTTCTCGTAATTGTGTAAACTATTTTAGTAGGATGTTGAACAGGACACTTACAACACAGAAGCATAATATGCAGCAAAATTTTAGAAACAAAATAGCTATAATAATATTAAGTGGAAATTACAGATGCTGTCAAGATATTTAAACTGGACTTCAACTCTGAAGTCAGATGCCTGTCAGTATTCTATGCAGGGATATATAATCCAAAAAGAATCCAAAAGAAAGAATGCAGTTGCTTTGGAATATAGTTCAAATTTTGTGGAAAAAAAATATTAAGAAGCACACCAGATTGTAGATATCATTTAAACCGGATAGCACATAGCCAATTAAAGGTCATTAAACTGAAACAACTAGAGGATTTAAAATGAAATATTAACTAAAGAGATAGATCCAGTGTTTAATAAAATATTTGAGCCTTCTTGACCCAAGATGAAAAAGTGCATATTAAGTTTAATGGAATTATTTGTATCTCAAACTTTAGCAAAATTTGGAGAAGCAGAGAGCAACAGGTCAAAACTAAAACTCAAGCTCAGACCTTTAGGGTCAGAATTACAACAGACTTCTATTCAGTTGAGAAGAATGATAGCTGTTGAACACTTAAAAAATAAAATCAAGTTATTTCACTTTAGAAGCTAAGCAACTTTACTTTAAAAATACTGGAACTTTCTAGAAAGCAAAAAGGATGGAAAAACTTAAACATGGGGAAAAAGGTCATGGCTGAAAAAAATGTCAACCTCCTCTTACAACTAAACAACTGTATTTACAATTTAGGCATAGTTCTGATAGTTTGAGTTCATATCCTTTGCCTTTTGATGGAAAAATATTTAGTCTAAAGAACTGCCTCTGAAACTTTTCCAGTGGTTTAATATATAACACAAAACTTACAAAGTCCCTGTCATCAACCAAAGAAATGAAGAAACAGCTTTGCAATGTAAGTCAGCAGTCTTAAAAGTCTGGGGGCCGAAAATGGCCGGATGGGGCCACACCAATGGAGTGGAATTAGGCACAAAAGCTTGTTGGTTGAATTCAAAAGAACTTTACTTACAAACTGCAGTACAGGGACTCGCGTTGATGCACGCAGTGCAGGTACGCTCCGTACAAGTTGCAAAAAGGAAAAACCGGGTGGCACACCGATGTTGTCCGAGCATGCAGGGTACGGGATACGTCAGGATGAACGGCGATGGGGAGTCGCTGGGGGTTGATCAGGCCTCCAAGTTCACTCCGAGATACACATGGAAGTCTCTTCTGTTGTATATGCAGAGTTCACCAACTTGGGCGGAAGCTTGCCCTAGCTTCTATACGGCCAGTGAGCCAACCGCCAGGTAAGAATAATCCACAACAAGCCAATTGGTAGCATGCATGCAAACAGTGCAGCTGCAAGCTTTGGCGGGGACTGATCATTGAACCAAGGTTTTTTCCCCACCGTATCAGGGACCTTTTGTACTGAGTGTTCGCATTGGGCTAAGAACTCTGCTGTGCCGAGGCACTTCTAATTACTGAGCACAGACAAAAAGCACTGCACAGCTTTTAATTCTTCTTGATACACCCCCAATTCAGAAAAGCTGTCCAAAGGACTGCAGCATTTTATTGAAAGATACCTTATTTTAATAATGAAAAGACCAAAAATAAATAATTGCTAATATAAGGTAATTGTCTATATCCATTTAAGCCGAATTAACTGGTTGATGCCACTGTGAACTAGAAACACATATTTCGGAATTCAACATAAAAGAACTAAATGACACTGGCTGAAGAACAGCACATTCAGTATTTAAAACAGAATTATTTTGGGAGTTGGGGCTCCCAAGTATTTATACTTCCATAAAGTATATATACTTAAAACACCTAGTCTTTATTAAAATATAAGAAAAACAAACACACTGTGTGTGTTTTATTATGTATTATGTGCATTTCTGAAAAAATTGCAAGTTGTGTTTAACTTTTAGAGCCTTAGGAAAAATATTTTGTGAATTCAACTAAACAGCATTTTTTCATTACATTAATTTTAAAAATATTTTCCTGGAAATCAAAAGATTCTCTCCTCACCTGTTTCTTGTAGGTGAACAAATGGTAAAAAGGAAACCAGAGCAAGTTATTGAATGGAAATTTTGAAGCTGCAGAAAAAATGTCTATATTCTACTTCAGATGCAAAAGTAGTATTATTTTATATAAGTCAGTAACATATTAGTATGAAATAGCTTTTGAACAATAGGCATAAATCCTTGAAGATTTTTATTTCTGGGTTGTTAGAAATACGTTTTTTTTTTTAATTAATCTACATTTGGATAATTAAATCTCTATGTTCCCAGGAATTCATAGTGTGAAAGCAATACTCTAATTTCATATAAAAAAGGAAGTCAGTTAAAACAAGCATAAACATTCCAAAAAATACACTATTATAAAAATTGAAATGTGCTTAAATCCTGGACCTAATGAAGTCATTGACAACAATGGAATCAGGATTTCAGAGAGATCCATCCAGGCTAACATTTTTCGCTCGCTTGGATTAAAATTACTTTATATTTAAATTAGTCTGCTATTATACTGACACCTCACTGGAATATGCACTTGTTTCAAGTTAAACAACCTGGAAAGTGTACACTCATTCACATATTGCAATGAAAGAATAAAAGTTACATTTAAGCTTTCTTTGAAAAAGTTTATAGTTATCACAAGACAAAGTCATCATCCTGTGCCTCTTCTAGATTGTCATGTTTTTAGTAGAATAAAATTATGCACAAAAATAAGTGAAGGCACACACACAATTTTTGGAACAAAATATCAACAGAAAATGGCAGTTACTTTTCAGTTTGTCATACAGTTCTGTAAATGTAGACACCACTGAAATCCTCAAGTGAGGAATAAGTATCAAAAGCTAAAACCTATTTCACAGAGCTGGCCTACCAATGTATCATACCTCTACTGATTCTCTAGAACAGCTGGTATTAAATACAAGTCCTTCGATGTTCCGCACAAGTGAGATACTTTTGAGAAATCTCTACTGAGATTATTTTGCTTTCAAAGAAACTGCTATTTGGCTTTTATATTCATTTGGAAAAATTGAGGTAACATCAAGTAACACAGTGCTTAACCTAAAAGTATTAACGATAAATTAATATTTTCTCTATAAATCTCTTAAAAGCTATTATAATCCCCTACTTTTTAAAATGTTTTAGAATGTGACCATTCAGATCTAGCAGAATTACTACTGTTAGTTTAAAAAACAAAGGTGCTGCAGATATGTGGAACAAAGATAGCAAATAATGATTTAACAATAATAGTAAAAATCCTCCTATTTAAATTTACCTTAAACTTAATTTTACCTCTAAAAGTAAATTTGTTAAATTGTACCATACCATTCCTTTTCATCTGGTAAAACAGTGAGGTGTTTAAAGAAGCAGTCAAAACGTGTAAGTATGGTGTACAAAATCAGTACACTGAATGAAAAGCTCGTGATTGTGATAAAACAACTGGAACCCAACAGGGAGACTGAAAAAGAGAAACATCTGAGTAAGGATTTCACTAAGTTATAAAAGACTATATCCATGTCAAATAGGGGTTACCATATGTCCAGGTTTTCTGGGACATGTCCTTTTTTTTAGGTCCTCCAAATTCTGTCCAGGTGTTTTTTTATAACATGAACAAATGTCCAGCATTTTATTCTGCTTAGCATCAAAGTTTTTCCCAGCACTTCCTGGCTAGCCCTAGCAAGGAACTGCTTACGGCTGGAGGGGAGGGCAATCAGAGGCAAGAGGCACTGCATGCATCTGCACACACACATGCATGTGGCCTGCATGGAGCCAGGCAGGGTAGTAGGAGCAGTCCCAGAAGCTGGAAGCAGGCAAGTCTATGGGGAATGAGGCTGGAGGGCCAGAGCTCGGGAATTGTCCGGAGTATTGTGTGGCACATGCGAATCTGTGTGCATGGGTGTGCATGTGCAAGTGTGTATGGCAGGGATATGTGGAGGGGTTGAGTGGTGGGGGAGGGGGTTGTCTGATAGTGCTGGAGGAAGCAGTCTGGGTGCTGGGGCTGCAGTAGGACAGGAGGGGTGGGGGAAAGCACCTGCCCCTCCAGCAGGGGAAGGAGGCAGCAGGCAAATGGCACTGCAGCTGCTGCCCTTCCTCACAGAGGCCAGGCAGCTAGGAGACACTTCAGGGAGCAGGGGGCTGCAAGTGGGGAGTGAGAGGCACCAGCAGTGCTGTGGAGACTGTGGGTCAGAAGTGAAGGGCACTGGCAGTGCTGGGTGGGGCAGGGAGCTGTGCATCAGGAGTGAGGGGCACCAGGCATGGCCCAGGGGGGTAGGTTACTGTGGGTTGGGAGTGAGGGGCACTGGCAAGGCCAGAGGTCCGCGGGTCAGGGCCGGGGGAGGGGGGCTGTAGCTTGGGAACGAGGGGCAGTGACAAATGCAGGGACAGGGAACCAGCATATCACTGCCCCCTGACAAGATGTTAGGGCCAAGTACAGTAAAAAAGTCTGAGGCTGAATCAATCTTTGCAGGGTAGTCTAAACTGAATAGATTAAACTGATAAGCAGATGAACAGACATTCACTTAGTTGGAGCAGACAGTTTGGGCCAAGGCAAGTCCACCCACTTTGTGAGGTCTGGTTTTATAGGGGAGGTGCAAAGCATCCTGGGATACTGGGAGACCCAAGTTAACTTGAGTTTGCAGGGGATCTGGGACAGAAGTTCAGTAAATGGATTTAAGCTAAATCAGTTAAGTTTGATACTATATCCATCCAGGTTTATCTTAAACTGGTTTCAGCCATTTTGAAAGTGGTTTATATGCACTGAACTAGACACTAGATCTTAGCTGAAGTTCTGTCACTGTGCAACCAAGAATGCAAGATTCCTAGGGCCAGAGGAAAAGCAGAGTAAGAATGACATGGTAGCCCAGTGACAGGGAGACCTGGTTTTCCATCACTGCTCCCAGAACAGTGTTATCCAACAGTTAATCCAATGCCTGTATCCTTTAAAATGCTTCAGTAGTCCTAGGCACCAGAACCGGGAACTCCACCCTCTAGGTGCTCCTGCTTGCTCTCTCTGCCCTTTATAAATCTTGCATTGCTTTCTGAACAATAGCTCAGCTTCAAAAGCTACCACCCAAGTCTTAGCTAATGGGTTGATGATGATTTGGAAATCAGCTACTGCCCAAGTGTTATCTCTAGTTTTGTTAGGGCATTCTTCTGGGAGTTGGGATATGCTGTATGTGCTTGAATCTCTTGTGGCTGAAGAGCACCTACAACTCCAGTTCCCCCCTGCTCTTAGACAAGCAACAGCACTACCATATCATTCACCCAGTGTTCCTTTAAATGCAAGTAGCTGTGACTGCTGTGCTTTGTGTTCAATTCACTACTGATATCTAGTTTATGAATCCCAAATATACTTGAACATGAGATAAGTCTGAAACATTTGGTACAATCAAAGTAGCAGTATCTCTGGGTATTGGAAAGTACTACACAGTACTGGATACTGTCCCTTGCGCTGTGGGCAGACACCCCTGTGAGAGTCTACAAATGTCCCCAAATGTGACGATCTCGGCTACACAATTTATGGTGATGGGCCATTGCTCTCAGACTTTCCCTCAGGCTTGCTATTTCAGCTTTTTGTCTAGGGGCAAGTGAGACTAGGTGGCACCTGAACCCCCCAGGCCTCCAGTCTTATGCTTTGCATGTAGGATGCTTGCCATGGATTTGGGAGTATCTGAAGCCCCAGGCTGAAGAGTCTGGAAGGTAGGAGAGCATAACATGTTACAACAAGAATAATAAGCACAGCTCTCATCCAGAATTCTGGGTGTAACTTGTCAAGTGAATTTTAAATAACATAAATATTTTAAATATTAAAGACATTACTGAAAAGGTAGTTCTTGTAAAAGCAAATTATTTGGAAATATCATTATGAAGAATACCCCCAGCACTTTAAATTTAACTCTCAATTTTAGTTGCAACTTTAGGATTTACAAGCCCTGAGCATTTGTAGTATATATTTATACTACAGTAGGAAAACCTTGGGTCCCTATGTAGGCAAAGGCAAGAGGAAAATACAAACCAACCAACCAACAATTGGCTAAAGAAAGAAGGTATTAAGATCTGTTTTCCACTTCCAGGAGTCAGACTGAGAAAACGCTTTACATTTTTGAGGCATGGTCTTTCTAAAAACTGTTGTGAAAAACCAAAGCAGATAACAACATATATTGGGTGCAAAGACCCTCAGGGTAAGGGGAGAGCCATTATGCTCACTCCTTGTGTCCCCACCCCCAAGACATACTATTTCATGCAGCACTGCACTGACAAACTACTAGGCCCAGGCATGGCAGAGACTCCTCAGATGGTGATTATGAAACTCCACATAAAACTGGCACCCAGGCCTGATGTCCCACTCCGTCAACCCTTATTATGTTAGTAAGAGAGACAATATAATGGGTAGACATTAAAAAATCTTCTTAGCAGCTCTGAAATCATGGCTAAGGATAGATATTCAAAAAGACTGAGTCTGAATCAATTCAATGTTTGCAGGTTAGTCTAACCTGAGTAGGCTAAATCAATTTTGTAACAGAACGGACATATCAGAAATGCAAGGACATGCCTGCAATGGCTCAGGCTAGAAGCCATGGAGAACTAAAGCAACCCTCCCTTGTTTCCACAGTGTAGTTGAGCGGGGCATGGCCAGGCTGCAGCAGGAGCTCTGATTAGCCCAACAGGGAATTGATAACAGTGTTTATCACCCGATTAAGAACACAACAAAAGAACATTACCAGCTACTTGTTGCTTCTGCCTGTTGATTTAGCACAGAGGGTAGCCAACATGTGGTCTGCTAGCTAATACACAGGCACCTCCACAGCAAGGCAGAGTGGAGGGGGAAATTCCTGCTTAGCAGGGAGTGGTGAGGAAAGGGGGAAAGCAGCCCACGGTCTCTGGAGCTGCAGCCAGGAAGCAGAGGGGAGGGACAAGCCCTACTGTGGAACAGAGAGCCCTGCCCATCCCAGCCCAGAGAGCATGCTGGGATACTGGGGGTGTCTGGTTTATCTTAAATGAGCAAGAGGTCTGGGACAGACATTGCATAAACCTGTTTGAGCCAAATCAGTTAAGTCTGATACTACATTCACCCAGGTTTACCTCAAACCATTTCAGCCATTTTCAAACTGGTTTATGTGCACTGAGCATCTGTTCTATTACAAGTTTAACCCAGTTTCTGATTACTTAAACTAGTTTGTGTGTAATGGCTGTCCCTAACCCATGATACTACCTAGCTTCTCATGAGGGCTTTGTCTCAGCACCTCATTTGGTCCCACCCTTTGTGTGCCTTATCTATTGCTGACAGTATCTGGAACACTTGTCAATTACAAAATACCCTGTTCCATGCAGACAATGCAGCTCTGTTCCCAAGGCTCATTTTCTGAAATAACCCACAAGGAACACAAATTTGTGTAATAAACAGTTGCAAATTAAGGTGCAATGAAATAACCAAGAGACCAACTGAATGGATGTCAAGACTAAAAGTGTTATAGGCTCTGAATTCATTATACTATTGTTTCTGTTCACTCAAAATCTATTAAACCGAATAGCTTACTAAAAGCATAGGAATAGAACAAAGCCAATTTATTGAAGACATCATTACTGCAGTTCAAGTATATGCATTAAGGGTGGGGGAATCAAAAAGCTTCAAATCAGATGTCAGGGAGTAAAGAAGTATTACGATAATTGTATACATCAGCCAGAGTGTTCCATTTAGTATTCTCTCCCTGTTATGTAAATGTACCCAATATAAGAGGTCTATGAAGCCTGAACCTTATATGTGCTGAGCATCTGACTTGTCCAGAATCTCTGCAAATTTCTAAGCAACACAAACACAGTAATATATTGTATAAAATATTATTGTTAATATTAAAATATAGCAAATCACCTGAATGGCCACAGCAATTTAAAAATATTTTCTCTAAAAGAAATTGCAAGTTCTAAATGCAGAATATCTTAGTGGTTAACATGTCTTAGTGGTACTCATAACCACTTTTAAAATACAGTCTTACCAAAAAAGAGCATTTTAAAATTAGGATATTCTTTTTACAGCTATGTCCTTTGTGTAAATATTAGAATTAATTCACAAATGTTACACATTAATTTTAATACAAAAAGTCTAAAAAGCTTATTGTTCAAAAGGTTGTGCTGAAATTCACTGAAGTTTTTCAATTTTGTGTAAGGAGCTGGCAAATGAAACCACACTTCTGGTAGGCTCATATTTTTTTACTGTTTCCTATCAATCTGTAACCAGGCCTGAAGCTATTTAAGCATCTCATTCAGGGTTATAGAAATTTATATTTTAGATAAGTGTTTCAGTACAGTCTAAGCAGGATTAAAAATATAGTTTATGAAAAAAAGAATTACTCCACCCTCAGATTTATTCAACAGGCTCAGTAAAATTAAGTACTCCACATCAATTGTTATCTCTAACTTTGTTCTACAAGGAATAGCTGTTTAAAATTTTGTAATGCTATATATAGTATAATGGATCTTTTTAATTACACAGAATAAGTATATTTCCTTAACCCTTTAGATACTTGACATTAATGTGTTATCCTAATAGAAAGTAGGATGAGAATCTGACAAATGAACTACCTCTTTTTCCAGCAGGTCATGACTGGTCATCCATGACGAAAGGTTTCTTCGCAGAATTCCAAATAATCACAACTCTATGCTGTTGCCACAGAGATGACAGCTACCATTAATTTCCATCAACACAATCTTGATATACTTGGACAAAAGTATATAAATCACAATGAGTTCTGAAATAAAATGCCCAAAACTATTAAAATTTGCACAGCACTGTTGGGCCTTGATTGCACAGACTTAATTTTATGTACTAAAACAAAAATCTATTAAATTCTAAATTAGTCCTAGTGCCATCGTTGAAAAAAAGACTGAATATTATTTTGCACAACGCATGGCTACTTTCATAATAAAATCCAAGTACTATAATTCAAAGCAAAGCAGTTTGACTTTTTTATTACTGCACCATCTTTTAATTCCCTTTTTTTGAACCTAACTAGCAAACAGACCATAGGTAATATTCTGTTACCTCTTTTAGCTAACCATAGCACCACAATCACTAGCTTGACAGGCACCCTGAAATTTTTAGGATAGCCATGTTTTTGTAACCCTACATTCGGTGTAAAATTAAAGAATCAAAAAAGGTATATTCAGCTTTTTGGCAGAAAGATAATGAACACTCGCAGGCCAATGCATTAGCATTGCTGACAATTGGTCACAGACTTCACTTGTGGAAAACAGTAGGTTCTCATCCTGTAAGAAACAGATAATACACAGAAGAATGTGCACAATGTACAGAAAGAGACTGTGGAAACAATAAGTAGGGAAATGGCATTATGAAATAGGAAATGACAATGTAGAGAAAATATGGGAAGATTTCATGCATTTGGCAGCATATAAACAAGATTTAAAGAAAGACTTAAGCCAGCATAGGGGATTATAAGAACAACTAGTAAAAAATGAGTTAAGTGGAACGTGAAGAGCAGAATGATATCAAGAAGGTAAGGAGAAACCAGTAAGGCAACAGAACATAGTACTTTGGATACTGAGTATCACTGACAGATGGAAAAAATATAGAAATCAAATGCAGATACTGTCTGGCACAAGCCTGGGGGAAAAACACTACAACAGAATATAAATGGGAGAGATACCCATCCTTCCAAGGCACTGGGGTGGGGGGGAGGGTAGAAGATGGGAAAGGGAAGGACATAATCCATTAATTCCCCTATACCAAAAGAGACCATGTATTTCTGTTTGACTTTTTGCTCTGATGATTACAGACAAACTTGAAATAAGCATCTTCTCCCTAAAAAAAATGACAGGCAGTAAAGGACAGTATGCTTAATTCATAAACCACAAGATTTTTAATCCAATATTATAATATTGTTTAATCAAACTAATGGTTTTTGAACAAGTGTTTGGATGTAATGAACATCTATTGAGGTTTGAATGCATCTATTAGGGTATTGTGTAATGATTCAAGTTAGCTTTGAGCATAACAGACATCGTTCAGACTGACTAGAAAGGGAAGAGCATCAAGTGAAAGTTATACAACTCCTTTATTACAATTTATGTCATGGCTCCTGTCCAAAAAGACTACAAAAAGCCTAAATATGACATATGAGTCTCAATATCAGTTGCTTTCAAAAACTCACAAATTATGAGGAACCATAATACAATGCAACTAGAAAACATATAATTATGATTATTAACAACAGTCAAAGTACTGTGCCACATTTTATCATCCTGAAGTATACTGGTTGTCACTACAACAATGTTGGGTAAGAATTATTCTTGCAAGAAAGGACCAGAAAGTAATATTTCATCAAAGAAAAGAAAATGTAAAACATTAGTAAAACCAAAAGATTCTTCAAGGAAAAAAAGGCAAATCCTGTCTCTAAAAAATAACATGCACAAAACTAATGTTTTAATGACAGCTGGCATATTTCAATGTCAAATAGCCTTCATTTGCATTATTTCTTATGCATTAAGTAGCAAGAGAACTCTATAGTAATTGTACTATAACAGTGCTCTGGAGTGAAACAAAACTATGAGTAAAGGAGAAGTCTATGGAATGAGCATGCATTCTGGCAATAAAAATAGCATCTCTTGGGCTATATAATCGGAGAAAAACCTTGTCAGATTTTTATGTGCATTTCTTTGTCTTCTCATTTGACCATATACTATAGAATATATGACTTAGCCATAAGAAAGCTTGCTTCTCCCACTTCCAGCTTAGGCCAGTGGTAGGCAAAATCCGGCCCATGGGCTGAATCAGATCTTCAGTGGACTCCATTTCCCAGTAGCCTATGGAGACCACAGATGCAGAGGGCCATGACAGAAATAGCATGGGGTTGAAGAACTGGAGCTCTGCCCTGGCCCAGCCTAACCTAGCACTGTTACTACCTTGCACTATCACACCCCCAAAGTCTCCAGGGAGACTGCCCAGGAGCTGCATTGGCAGGCAGTCTGCATGCTTACAGAGTATTACTATTCAGGGACAAATATACACATTTTGTATTACTGATTCGTGGCTTATTTGTAAACTATATATCAACAATTGAGAGGTTGATTCTTAGTCCTTCACACTATTCTGGTAATGTAAGTGATAAATTTATACTTACTTGAAAATCCTGTTATACTACCAGGTTAGTATAATGGATGTTAAGAAATAAAAATCCTTTCCTTTAGGTTAAAGGTAATACTCAGCACTATCACCGAAAGTAGGCTAGCTGAGCAACAGGTCATGACCTCACAGGAAGAAATTGTGGGACAACCCACCTGCCATATATGCCAACAGTAGTTGTAGTTAGAAATCAGCACCTAAATATTCATATTTAGATACCTCAGTAAGTGGCCTGATTCATTTTCCTTTTAAGTGCTAGAGGTTGGAATTAAATTGAAAAGATTGCTGGCTTGCTTTCTTTGTCTTCTCTCTCCCTCTTTTTTTCTTTCTTCTTCCTTTGGCAGTGGAGGATGATGAAATTGGTCAGAATAAGGCTGGAATATGGAATTAAAAGATTGGGCATGGACAAAGCATTCTAAAATCTGGGAATGCCATGCAGATCGTTGGGCTGATACAGAAAATAGTTGAGAGAGAGACAGTGAAAGAGACCATGAATGAGTGAGGGAGCCCTCCATAGAGTGAAACAGATTCTTGTTAGCATTTTGGCAGCATATCACTGCATTTCTTGCCAGACATGAAGCATGCTAGTGCAGCGGGTGAACTGGCATAACATCAAGCAATACATTTTACTTCATGCACCTATCTTTCAACTGTGATTGGTATGTATAGCAAGTGATGTCTAAGAAAAAATAATCAGAGAAAATTGCCTTTAAGAGACCCTCAGGATATTCAGTATTCTAAAGTAACACAGGTAGTTGTGTGATTTTGTTAAAAAATGACTGATTCTTGGCCACTGTTCTAACATAGGAAATATAAAGCTTACAAGCTCAAAGTAAGACATTTGTAAAAGCTTAAGATCTAGGACAAATATGTGCATTTAAAAGAATGTGTTTTCACCTTCCTTTTAAATACTCCAAGCACAATGCTATTCATAGGAAGAATGTAAAGATTTAAATTTTGCCTAAGTCACAGTCTATACTAAGGATAATATTTCTGTAAATAGTGACAGTGTTCCTATTGTACTACCCCATAGGGTTGGGGATAAAATCTGGCCAGGGTAGTAGCTGACACATTAAGGGAAACTAAACTCATTGTATGGATTAATTGTACGGATTGTAATAGTACGAAACAGAAATAAACAGGCTGGCACAGAAAAAAAATGAGAAAAGGGAACTTCAAAAACTCCTAAGCCTAGAAAATTTAAGATTTGGCAGAAGCAATGCTACATTGGAATCATCTGTTTTATTAGTAAATCGGGCCTTTAGTACGGTGAATTTTTATCCATCACAGTGTGCATCTATTCTTTTGAACTGATGAAAATGAAGCAAATCTCCACAGTAGTTAGACTTCGCTTATTAGTTGATGACCTCATTTGCAGGGCAGTCTGCCATGAAATATTGAAATAAGGTTAGTTGTATTACAGTAGTACCTTGGTACAACTGTGAATGAGGCCCCAGTGTGTAAGACATGGCACAACACCACAACCTTGTTATAAAAGACAAGGCTAACAAGGACTAAGACAAGGAAAGAACCGTGAGCACCATCTGGCCTAAAATGTCTTGTTGATTTTATGATTTTTATTATTATTTTTTACTTAGCAAGAAGGGAAAAAATAATTAAATTTACTTAATTACAAAAAAGAAGAAATAACATATTCTACAACATTCAGGTATAGATTAAATGGATCCAAAATGTGAAAAAATAAAAAGGCAAAAATTGATATTCTTTATGACCAATGTCCTTATAAATTCACTGCTACTTAATTGAAGATGCCTAAGACACAGATGGAAAAACAAAAAAGTTACTGAATGCACTAAAAGCTAAAAATGTTATAAAGCTATTCTGCTAAATATCAGAAAGGACTACTGTAGAAAAAAATTATGCAACCTCTCTAGCTACCCTGGTATCTGTATCTACTGAGGTTCAGTGACCCCTAAATGTCATAACCTACTGAGTGCTAACAGATCAAATGCCCAAGACCCTTTCATGTATTTCAGTTAAAAAAAGAGAGTTTATCTAATCTAAGTCTGAGGTTTTCAAGGCAATGCATATTGCATAATACCAAATAGTACTTCCAAACATGAAAAGTTACAAAATATATCAGAATACTGTGTAAAAATAATCTTTTTGTACTCTTTCAGTAACTTTATTTCTTAATTTCCGTTACTCAACATTACATTGGTTTTGGAGAGAAATATTATCAACTATATGACTAGCGTTAAATACTCAATACCTAAGAGTTTTATATGCTATTCATAACTTTACATAACTGTATCTGCACTTCACATGCTAGCTGCTTTTGGTATAGTCAGTTCACAACTTACCATGTATACATGTATAAAGGAAAAAGGAAAAATCTAGCCACTCAGTAGCCTAAACATTTTGAATTAAATTACTTTCTTCATAGCTATAAACAAGCACTGCCTTTAGAGCAGCATCAGCTGTGCTGGGATGTCTCGTGGCACAGCTGAGACACTTCACTGTCCCAAGACAGGGTGCAGCAGCATGATATTCCCATCTAGGGAATCCCATGCCAAGTGATTCCCAAGGCATGCTTCTGCAAGCAGGGAAAGTTGGGCAAGCACTTCCAGGGCTTCAGGGATCCTATCTTTCAGGGGAATTCCAATGGCATGCTAAATCAGGCTCTGAGAGCACCTATCCAGGGAAGCTAGAGATCATGGGCAGCTCCAAAATGCTCTTGTTCTCCCACCATAAAGAAAACAGAACTCCAGCACAAAAAAGAGACACGTTTACCACTTACTGTCATGGCAACAATTTGGGGCATTTGGGCCATATCTACACATATGCATGGACATTTGTTTCCCTGGGGACAAGAGCCAGTGGCACACCTTGGGCCGCTGCTACTTATGCCTGTCCCGCACACACTATGGCATGTAACAGATTACCCTGGGTGGGGCAGGGGAGTCTGGGGCTAGCACTGGGTTGGCCCCAGCAGCCTTACCTCAGGTCCTGGGGGGCCTTCTGGGGCTGCATCAGTGGCAGTCCTGTCCCTCAGAGCCAGGCCAGCAAATCATACCATAGCCCTGGGCCAGCCTGGCTCTGGTTTTGGGCAGCATATGCTACCCCACTTCCTTTTTTTGGGTAGGTTTGACTCTGGGATCTCAGTGTGGGTACTCCCCACACTGCTACCTTGAAGCATGGAGAACAGCTAAATGTGGTATGTGGTGCTGCACATGCATCTGCAGTGCCACATACCACACAGCCACACTCATCTGGATGCAGACTTATGGTACAACAAGGGACACAGCCATTTGCTTGCTTGGGTTTTGTGCCACCATGACAAATATTTATGGCAAAGTGTTTGCAGCCTCTGTTCATCATGCTGTTTTTATGAAACACTATTTGGAATCTGCCTCCCCCCAACCTCCAAAGATGGTAAAGTTTGTACAAAAATTTCATAGATTTCATAGACATTAGGGCTGAAAGGGACCTCAGAAGATCATCAAGTCCACCCCCTGCCCCAAAGGCAGGAAGTCAGCTGGGGTCACAGGATCCCAGCAAGATGAATGTCCAACTCACTCTTAAAGGAGTCTAAAGTAGGTGTTTGCACCACCTCTGGCAGCAGTCTGCTCCAGGCCTTGGGGGCTCAGACTATAAAGTTCTTCCTTATGTCCAACCTGAAACCGTCTTGGAGAAGTTTGTGACTGTATATATATTAATAGATTAAAACAATAATTTAGTAAAAGCCAGTAAGAAATTTGTACCATGAAACCAAGCATTATAATAAGAATGGTGAAGACTTGGGATATACTACTGAAGGAAAAAGTGAATTAACCTACAAAAACATTCAGGTCCTTGGAAGTCTTGCCTTAGTGTTACAAGAGAAATGAACAGAAGTAATTTATATTCATATGTTAATCAGTTCAACTTTTCTAAAATGCACCCTTTTTACTTAAAATTACCCTGAAATAGTATAGGTGCACTTAATCATGTTATTTAAGGATTTCTTTGTGGGTTTGGGGAAGGAGAGACAGAGAGAAAGCATGAATCAGTGCTGTGAGTCTACTCATTTTTAAAAACAATGAGAAACATCTTGCCACTTGGAGTGTTCTACTTTATGTATAAACAGGGAGACTATACTTATTTTAGTTCATATTTACTGTCACAGAAATTAAAACATTAGTTGAAGCTTCACTTGCCTCTACTTGACACAAATGAAATGTTAATAATGTTCAGCTGAGTCATTACCCATTTCATCTATTACTTGACAATTATGAGTGTTTCACTTAGTCTGTCCTTAGCAGGGAGCAGTATGTTAAATGAAATCATTCCAAGTTTGCAATGTTATTCAAAATAGAACTGAAATGGCAAAACATGCCTTGCACTATGTGCCAATAAGTAGCATACCTTCTTCCCATGAACTCAATTTGTACTGGATGATCATTTTGTTAGCTCTTGGAGCCAAGAATTACTTACACCGTAACAGTTTGCCAAAAGGATAACAAACAATAAAAGCACCTTTAAAGTTTAACAGTTGAAGAACAAGGAGGTACATGTTTCAACTAAATAATTATAGGTCACAAACTTGAGCTAAATGAAAACAGACAATCTTACTAATCTTTTTTCCCAGCTATTTTTACTACAGATTTTTTTTTTTAGTAGAGCATATTTTCATTATTGCCTCTTTGTCCAAAGCAAATTTTTAAATGCAGCTTATAATGGCACAAGTCTACAATCTACAAAAACAGCTACACCTGATTTTTTCTAAATCCATTAAAAGAATAATGCAGGACCAAACCTTATTTTTCTTTAATTAACAGCATACACACAAGATGGAATCCTAGCAGTCTCATTTTTCAAAAATGAGTCTGATATGCAAGTTGAATGAAGTTTCTTGAAGGATGTCACTCACAGGTTTTGAGTCTAGTTTTGAGTCTACTAGTTCTGGTCCCTCACTAGTTTTGCGTCTACTTTCTGTAGCATTTCTTGGCACCTTATATTTAAATAAAAAAGGGGTTGTCACAAAGAAGAAAGAGTAAATAGAGAAAGACAACTTACAAAGGTAATTCCCTCATAAATTTATTATTTCTAGCATGCCTTTTATATAAGACTAGAACAATGGGATTTGGAAGGTTTGGGTGGGGGAAGAGTCACAAACCTGGACTTGTTCTAATTATTGCTAGCATTCATAATTCATACTTTGACCAGGTACAGACATTACACTTTTACCAGAGTCTACATAAACAAACTAGAATATAGATATAAGTGATTGGAAACTGGTCTATACCCATAACAGAACAGCAGTTCAGCACACATAGGCAGGTTTAAAAATGGTAGAACCTGGTCTAAGATTTTCCCTCTGCCCAAGGGCAAATGTGTGTTCTGTTCACTATTGATCTAAAACCACGTCACTTATAGAAAACCACATAAGCTTAGATTTATTCTGCCTTAGGCTTTTTAAATGCCTGTACCTAGCCTTAGTGTCTAAAAGAAAGAAAAATGCAGAAAATCTTCTAGAAAGGCAGCTGTCTCTAGAACATCAGTACAGACAAAGAAGAGATAAGCAAGTGAGACAATTTGACCAAAAGGGTAAGAATAAAAGAAAAGAAGTCAAAGTGTTTTAATGGGGAAAGGGAATGAAGGAAGTGTGCCCAAGGACCTTAATCCTGCCTCCAGCAGTGAACAGAAGAGCTATGGGATGGCATGAGGCAAAGACTGAGGCGTGGGGCTCCATTCTGTCCGGCTCACACTGCTACCAGACCTTTAAAAAGCAGGCATGAGCTACCAGAGGAATCTCTTGGGAGATTCTTAACATATGGAAAAGAGACTGATGAGTACTGGTATCACAAGCAAAAGATTGAGTCTGCAATTTTAACAGAAGACAGCCAAGCTAAGGCCCAGAGAAATATTTCAGACTTAACTCAGATGAGTTATACGAAAAAGAAGGGTAAATTTGCAGTTTTTTTCAATGGTATCTTCCAATATCACACCTCTTTTACCTTTATATTCTTGACGTCACACATCTTACAGATGTGACTCAGCCAACAAAGTGTACAGATATTAAATTCATTGCGAATTACAGTATTTTTTATAGTAACAACACAAAATTATATTTCTTTTGCGCCACTAATTGTTTTCCATGATGCGGAAATACCAACAAAAATGTGCATATGCTACACACCCTTAAGTAACTTTCTTTAATACATATTCAAATATTGCCAACACTAACACACTACTGGGCATTTCCAAAATGCATTGACCATGAAATAAATCAAATAAAAAGAAAACCTAATGGGGGAGCATCAAAATTAGTTACTTCTGGTTACAAAGGAAAGTAATTAATGAAAAAAGTTGAAACATTTCTTATTAGAAAAAGAAGAGAAGGACAAAGACTAAGTAACTCCTTTCCAAGAGTACCTCCTTTCCAAGAAATAGATACATTTTGCTCTGTTATTTTAGTGAAAAAGAATTTGTATAACAGTAAACATTATTGATTAAATGATTTTACAAAACTCCACTCCATAGTTTAAGAATCTCTTCCACAGGACTACAATAATTAAATATTATAAATATACACAGACTGATCGGATTGATATAAATTTCACACTGATGTTAACGGAGGTATATTTAACTAACTTCAGCATAAATGAGAGTTATTGTTATCACAATATTTTTTGAAAAGTCTAGGCAAGAGACCTGTAAGCTTTTTCCTCATCCTGTCTTCTTTTCTTCTTCTCAGGCTTGCCTTGGCATTCAAACAGACTCTGAGTATAGCTGAGTATGTCAGTATTTCTTTGCTAGCAATAACAAGCCACACAGCACACCAGTCACAACAACTGTACAGGTGCTGCATAGGAATTGCAGCTGAACAAGTTTCATAAGTGACATGGGGGCTGTCAGTTATTTATCAAACACTTCATATGACTATCAGAATTTGGGGTACAACTATTAGCTGATTTTCACATGTGCATGAGTCTACATAAACAAACTAGAATATAGATATGTCAAAACATTTTAGCACATTAAGTAGTAAAACGAATACTTAAATACACTTTATTCCGCAAAACCAAAAAAGAAAAAATTCAACCAAAAGAGAAATCTTTTAACAGGAACAAAGGGAACAAAATGGCTTATGGGTATCTTAGAAAAAATTAATTTAGCAGTGATGAAAGAAACCTTGAAACTCTGGATTACAAGAGTGTGTGCAGGCATACTCATGCACACACGTGAGAAAATCTTCATTATTATTATTATTATTATTATTATTATTATTATTAAACTAACACTTCATTCTCCAACCCTAACTATGTTAGTACACCAACCAAACTAGTAGACTGACAAGTCATCACATCAATACACCATGTAGCTAGCTAAACAAATATTGCTTATATACTAAATTACTAGTAAAATTGTTTCCACAAAATGAAACTATATCTGAAACTGCTACTTGAAAATTCTCTCTCACGCTCTGTGAGCAGACACAAAATACTGAACATGCTGGAAAATGAACACATTTTGGCTACTGTGATCTCTGCATTATTTTACATAAATATCAGACTTCAATTTTTGACAATGCTTGTTTGTGTTTTTAGACAACGTAATCATTCAGTTAGTTAAGGAAAACACAAGAAAGTAGAAAAACGTATCTGGCATTCCAACTAGACATCACTCATAAATATATATTATTAACAATGAGGAGGTGGCAGAAGACTGTTTTGTAATAACTTATCACACAACTGACTGACTTTTAGTAATTCTCCACTAGGGAATATGTTACTATTCAAGTAGTGAAAGAAAAACTGCTATTATATGGAGAAGAGTATCGGGCAGGTGCTACTGAACCTTACGGCCATTTCCACTGAAATCAAAATGACTACATCATATCACACAAGTTGAGGATCTGGGGCTAGACCTTCAAAAATATTCAGGTGTCTAGTAGTGTGATTTCCTGAAATTTCAAGGCAGTTTAAGAGTCCAGCTCCAGTGAAATCAATTTTTTCAACATGTGTTAAGTGTCTAAATCACTGTAAATCCCCCTGGGCACATATCTCCGTCTTTAGCATCTAAATCTCTAAAAATCTGGACTCTGGCCTTTCCAGTTCACTTTTCAGTTTAAAAATGTAAATACAGATGTAAGGTTCCACATTTACAAAGTTACAACAGTCTGCAAATCAAATGCATTCAATTTATGGCAAAAGCAAAATTCTAACTACTAGCAAAAAAAAAAAAAAAAAAAAAAATAATCAACCTACCATCCAACATTTAAACTCTAGACCTCTCACACACATTCATCAATAATGAATGTTTTCCAAGTTAATTTAGGCCCTCAGTGACAGCTAAGCAACCCCGCTGCCCACAGAATCTTCCTCAGTGACACTTGCGATACTCCATATGGATGTCAACGGACTGGAACTTGTTAAACAGCTCTACCAGTAGTGCACAAATGAGCTGATACTATTCCACCTTAGCTGTACTGACTCTGTAAATCTTATGGGATTAAAATGCAATACTAATGTATTCTTGTCATTAAAGTCTATAGGTATGAGTCTGAATAAAAAAGGAAACTGATATATTGATAATACTAATAATCACCTTTTGATGATGATGTTTTCACATAGTTACTTTTCAGAGTGGGTTTTCATTTTAATACGCAAGAAAACATCTACACCAGATACCAGAAGGAGCATCCCATGAGTTACTTGTCTAGGAATAGACTCCCCCAGTTCCAGTTTAATGATTGAAACAAACTTGGAGAACGTATTGCTCTTATTTTCCATGGATATGGAAGGAGTGATGAAGTTAGCCTAGAAATGCCTTAACATTTACTTAAGAATACATCTTCAGACAAATCACTGTTTCCTAAGATTATTTAAGAGTATAAAGGACAAACATTAGAAATTATCCAAAAATTAACTAACACTC
Source organism: Caiman crocodilus (assembly GCA_030014935.1). Lineage (NCBI taxonomy): Eukaryota > Metazoa > Chordata > Crocodylia > Alligatoridae > Caiman > Caiman crocodilus. The sequence continues at coordinate 20,959,036 of JAGPOW010003316.1, read as the reverse complement.
AAACTGAAAGCATTGCTGAAGTATAAGAGAGTTTGTTACATTGCATTGAGAATAAATCAGCCCATGCAGAACTCTGCAGTGCTGTGGCTAGACTGCTCCTGTTAGTCAAAATGCTTATTTAGAGTAGCTCAAATATACTATGCTATACTGCAGTCTGAAATGCAGACATGTTCTCAGTACATCAAGAAATATTTAATTTTCTCTTGAATAACCACTGCAGTGATAGTTAAACTACCTCTCTTCACAATGCATTTATTTTTATATTTATAATGTGCCAATTTCATAGTCCCTGAGAACATATAGGGATTAAAAATATTTTAAAAAGCAAATAAATCAATAATCATTGTCAACTAAATTCAACAAAAATAAGGCTATTCACCTCAGTTCTGGAACTTACCAAAACTATTTAAAAAAGTAATTCCCACTCTGAGCAAGTTGAGGCCTCCAAGTAAGCTTGAGGTGTTAAGGACAAAATATTAAAATCTCCCAGATTAATTTGATTCTTAAGTGTCTTTTTCAAAAAATTAATTGAAAATCTAAATTTACGTTAGAAGAGGCACATGGCTGTAGCCAGGACAACAAGGATTGAATGTTCTACTTTTTATAGTTATATGGAGAGGAACCTGTTGTGGTTACAGTTATAGGTTAGGTACAGACACTCAAAAAGCTTGAGACAGAATAAATCTAAGTTACATTATTTTTTGTAAGTGTTGTAGTTTAAAATCAATAGTGAACAGAATACACATTTGCCCTTTGGTGGTGGGGGCAAATCTTAGACTAGGTCCTGCCATTTTTAAACCAGTCTGTGTGTGCTGAACTTTTTGGCTAAGAGAACTGGTCTACACCTGTCGCAGAACTTCTGTTCTGTTACGCGTATGGACCAGTTTCCAATAGAGGTTCACCAATATATCAGACGCATATTGAACTGGCACCAATAAAAAGAAAAATAATGCATTTTAAAAATATAATAAAGTGAATTATTGGCTATCAGCTTTTTTTGCCAATATAGCCAATAATGTCACCAATAGATTTAATATGTCTTCTGACCAGGGTCCTGGACACTATGCATGTGCAAAGCTGCAGCATGCATGTGGCCAGGAACACAGCCTGGCGCCATGGAGAGCAGCACCCTAAAGGCAAGCCTGTGGAGGAGAAGGAGCATTTGTGGGTGGGGGGGGAAGGTAGATCAAGGCCCAAGCTATGAGGGAAGTAGTGGGGCAGGGGCTGAGACTGGGGGCACTGACCAGCCAGGGCAGTGAATGGGACTAAGGGCTGGGGTGGGAAGTGGGACAGAGCCACAGGTGGCTCATCCAAGAGAAGTATGAGTAGGATGCAGAGACATATATACATATTCCTTCTCTTTGGGGTAATCAGTTGTTCTTTTGAAAAGAAGAAACTAGATTCCCCAGTAAAAATTCCTCTCATCAAAATAAGCCTGAAAAAAACAAAAGAATGTTTCATTACTTGAGTGTTCTTACTGGAAGAAGAAAGTTGTTCTTTAACAAACCAGCTTTAATCTTGACATCTTCTGTTTTACAATTTCCTGTCCTAGCATCTCTTTTTGAGACTCTATAAATATCTTTCATTATTTGTATTTAACCCTCCCCCCGTTCCTTCAGGAAAAGGAACCCTAACTAGGCAAAGATGCAGAAAGTTATAATTTTATTGCCTGCAAAGGAAGAAAAACTGTCTTCGTTTTTTTATTTTTTTCCTTCTGACATAAATGATTTAGTTATGAACAAAACAAGTTACCATTAGTGAGAAAGAACTGGAAAAGTTGTGTGTTTACAAACATACCATTTTTTTTGTTTCTGCATACACATGTACCCCCTCCCAGTCACCCTGTCCCAACTTTCTCCAAGCATCTCTTACTAAAGTTAACATATCTTCCCCACAGTCCTTGGGGTATGAGTTGGAATGTTGATATTACTGTTTTATTCATCCACTGTTTGATCACGTAAGTGTTTTTTTTTCATTCTTCCATTTACTTATGAATAATGATGAGGTCTTCAATAGAAGAAGACTCTCCCCCTTGAAGGAAATGTCAGTTAGGATGTTCCTAGACGTTGCATCAGGCTGCTACTAAATCAGACCACCCTCCTAGCCACCACATTAGACACTGTTCTCCTGGAAGTGCTACTAAAATGTTAAAAGCCAAGTCTGCTTAAAATTGGTTCCAGAAGACAAGAATGGAAACATCTGACTTATTCTTCCTGCGGTGCATAGAATTGAAGATTTTCCAATCATCTTCTAAGGGTTCATGCTGTGTGGCAGTCAATGGGACTATTATAACAAAACAAAACAAAACTATATTTGCTTTGAAATTACATCAAGTAGTAGCTAACTGAAAAATATGCTTAAGTCTGAATTTATGTATAGTTACAATAATATGGGACATTTTCCTGCTGGTAATTTTTTTTTCTTAGCTTCACCTATCAGATTGTCTATTTTTACAAACTTGACAAAAGCTCTAGTTAACCTGACCAAAACTTTGCACTTGATTTTGCATCCTCAACTCCATTCCACCTCTTCTAGACTGAAGTTGACAAAGCAACCATCTCATGTTCTTTTAGTCTTTCTACACTGCAGCTTCTCAGCAGTACAATGCCATCATCTCTCCATCTCACACATCTCAGCTGCTTCACTCTGCTTGTTAACATGAATTTCAAAGCCCATGTCTGCTCCATGTCCATACTTTTTTAAAACTCTTTCCCATTTGCAAGAAACAAGTTCACAAATACAGTACATATGATCTGCTGATTTTGGTCATTCAAAACCTTCCTAAAACTAAACACTTTTCCTTCATGACATTTTTACAAGCTAACTCCTCATAGGCTCTCCAACCCATCAAATAGAAAAAGATTGAGTTTGAGCACTTCAGAAAAATCGATTTATACTAATCTTCCCCCCACCCCCAAGTCTCTATATGAGATCTAACTTGTAGATATAAATCCTTCCAAATCAGAAATTGTATTGTGTATATTCGTATGTGTGTGCATTACGGACAGTACTCAACATTGTTAATACTTTATAAATTAAATAATAGAAGATGAACCTTTCACAAAGTTACCAGTCATTAACAAAGAGAACCTGACTTTGACCAGGACACTCCTTATACTCCTCTCCTTTTATGCACCTGTAAATAAGGTATAACAAAGAAAGTTCAAGTGAAGTGCAAAAACTTAATAAGTGATCCTAGGGTCACTGCAATCAAGTACTAATTCCCTACGTACTCAAGGCCAGGTTATACGAGTTAAACAGGGAAACTAAAAACATATGTATATAATACTTAGTAATTAATATTCTACCATGTGTAACATTTTCTTAGTGGACATTAATACGATAGGAGTTAAAGAGAGAGTCCTCTACACAAGTATTTTTCTCCTGCAAGCACAAATCAGGCATGTAACGGACAAGATGAAGGATCTGTGATTGGATATAAAGACAAATTAGATTTTCTTCCTATATTTGTGAGATAAAATTAAATTAAAAAAAGAACTTGGGCTGATAGTAAAGAAAAGCTTAACCAGACTGTATTCCTTTTCTAACACATGAATGGGAGCTAAATGACACTGCACACTACTTCCAGGGGTCACGTGTAATATAATTACATGTTCTCAGATGTAGTACATATGGTTTTCCTTGATTTAACACACAATACCACATGGAATTATGTCAGAAGTATATTCAGTACACATTGCTTCCTGAAAATAAGACTTTCAGAACAGAACAACTTGTTCTTTGGGAAAAATAAAGCAAGTTATGAACTGGATCCTCTCCTAAATTCTCATAAGTCTAATGCAAAAGTCATATACAGTCTACAAATCTCATTTTAGACATATCAGGGAAGATTCGCTCAGCATGCCCATGCAGTGTTTGTCATAACAGTCAAGCAGAAGAAAAAAAAGGTGATCTTGATAAATAATGCTCCCTTTCCCCAAAAGCTTAAGCCAGGATCATTACTATTTAAACTATTAAAATGTTTTCTAACCTGGTCTTAAACATTTCCAAAAATTGGAATTCCATAACTTTCAGGTAATCTGTACCATGTCACAGTTAAAAGTTCTTCCTCACAAACAAAAAACTTTGCTTGTTCTAATTTAAGGTCATTATGTCTCAGTCTGACCCCCTAAAGCCAAAGAGAACAGTATATCACTGTCCTCTTTATAACTACCCTACAGGCATCAGAAGAGTTACTAATTCCCCACTCAGTTTCTGTTCTTCACACTGAAAAATTCCAATCTTCCCTGTAAATCTTGTTTAGTAGACCTCTAATAATTTTTGCTGCTTTACACTGGACTCTCTCATGTGTCCATATTCTCCTTAAAGTGTATGTAACACAGGTCCCTAACCCATTAATTGGTAGAGCTAAAGGGCAATGCTGCTGAGAATAATGGCCTGGGTAAGGGAGGCCTGAGCATAAGGGCAGTGACTGAAAGTCTTAGCCAAGTACTGTTCATGGGGGTTGACAAAAGAAAACCCTGGAGGAGAACTGCTAAGAGGGAGCTAAAAAGGAAGAGCCAGGTTAGACTAAGATGGAGTTGGGTAAAGCCAATTGTAGGGAGAGATGCCCTGCTCAAGAAAAAGAGTTAAAAAAAATCAGGCCAGGCCAAAGTAACCTGATAATGAATAGGGCAGAATGAAGCAACTACAGTGTAATTCCAGTTTCTAAAGGAAACCTCAGAAATTAATATAAATTTACCCACAATGCATGTCAGGTGGTTAACAGAGAGCTCTGGTGAGAAAAGGTGAGGAACAGACTTAAGGTGGCTATTAGAGACCATTAAAGGTGGATCACATTCCAGTGCAGTGCACAAAACAGCAAAGTACTCCAGGTGTGGTCTCCCTGGTGCTGAAAGGTGCAGAAGAACCTTTTCCCTTGACTTGCAAATGACATTCCTGTTAATACAACTCAAGTGTTATTGCAATCCCCTGCCTTTTTCTTTCTGCAACAAGAGCACATTGTTCACTCAAATTCAGTTTATGGTCCAAGTTCTTTTCTGTAATACTGATACAGCAGGACATGCCCTTAATCCATGATCTCTCAGTCTGGATTTGTGCATGCTATTTGCTCCAATCCAAAATACAGAATTTTGCACTTGTCCTTAATGAATTTTCATTCTGTTAATTTCAGACCGTTTCTCTAGTTTGTTAAAATCATTTTCATTCCTAATTTTATTCCCAAGAGCATCTACAACTCCTCTCAGCTTTTCAAATTTTCTAACCGTGGACTCAAGCCCATCCTCCAAATCATTAACAAAGACATTAAACAATAATTGACAAGGGAGAGACCTCTGCAAAATCCACTTGATATCACTCCCAAATCTACATTGAGCCACTGACGTCTTCTCCTTAAGCATGATGATCCAACCTATTATGTATCCAAAAAGACAGAGTGCTATGGCTGGGCACACGTGTACAGCTCCCCAAACGATGTGTGATAAGGTGCCGCAAAGGCACACTTCCAGACAGGGGGCTACTCCTTTCCTCCCCCTCAAGGGAGCCTCTCAGCTAATGGGATAATTGTTCCAGACTCGAAACTGCTGCAGCAATGGGTGGTCCCAAGTCAGACTGCCTCAGAACTACAAGCTTTACAGGACTCAGTGTTTTGCTTTATATATGGTGTAGCCTGGACTTTTACAGTGGCACATGTTTTAAACTCATGGCTTGCAAGCAGCCACAGTCTGAAGACGGCTGCAGTGATCTCCAAACCTGGGCTGCCCACAAGCCGGAAATTTTAACGGGCTGCTGATGTTCCATACTCTTTTCCATGAAGATGTGCTTTGACTAGGCAAAATTCACTGAACTCATTTGGACTCTAATTTCTGCACATGACCTTTTCTTTATCATTTATCAAAAGATCCAAAAAACAGCTAAATCTCTAAAGGCAGATGAGAAAAACAAAGAAAAGAAAGTTTTTTCCCCAATATTAAATACCAAAATAAATTTTATTCTGAGAATTTTGTAAGTGAATGAAAAGGGTTTACTGAGGAAATCCGAGTTGCATCTTTAACTATACCTTTAATAACCAGAGAGAATTATTCAAGCAAAACATAAAAGGAGAAAGAAAAAGATTTTTGGTACATCACAGCTGTCTTCCATTACCTGTAATTATCCATTCTTAGACCTCAGCAGGGAATAAAAGCAACACTTAGAACAATAAGTAGACACATGGAGTAAGGCAACAACATATATTACTCCTTCAGCTACCCGACATATTCCTTTGGAGAGAAATTAAAAAAAAACCTTCCTATTTTACTCTACTGTTCAATTTCAGTTAGAATTAGTATACAGCACTGTATTAGTATAAATTAAATAAGTACATTTTAGTTTTAGTATAAAACACCAGATGTGATAATTTCTGCTCACAGTTGCACCCATGTAAACCTGAAGTAACTCCATAGATTTCAATGAAGTAATTCTAGATTTACCCCAGTAAAATGTAGATTAGCATATCTGTTATTGCTTAAATTGGCTATAATATTAGCTTTGCCATGTACCAATAGGAAATTAAAGTTATTTAGTCTGGTAGTGAACAGCCACTGGGTTTACCCATACTTTGCCTTTTCACATGGTGCAATGATAATAACAATATACATACACTTTCATGCTATCACAAACTATTGCCTTAAACGGCAGAAAAATATATTGTTCACCAAATAGCTAGACATGACCATTTCCTTGTCTTTTCTTAGTGACATTGCCTTAAAGTAAACAAAAAAGTTGTTATATGTATACCTGTTATATAAATCAAGTGCAAAAAACTTGCTGTACCCTATGTTGTCTGAATTCTGCAAAGAAGCAATCTTGTTCAATAACCATCCCCTTCCCTTTTAGTATCCTTCATTTATCATATCTAGTATTAAAAATATGAGCTTTTCAAGCCAAGGACTTTGGGATAGATGCCATAAAGGACTTGGGTCACGTTGACCAAGGGTACATCCACACACATACACACGCAATATTACTATATACAATAAGAAACGTAATATACATTAAAAGAACAACACAATAAATGATGGGTTTTTTTCTGTTTTTTTTCTCTAGACTCTTGCTTCACAAATGTATACACTCCTCCTCCTCCTCCTCTGAAATGGAGAAACACTTCTGCCTTTATAGCTTCTTCACATGCCATAATCCCAAATTATGGTCATAACATCCAATTTTGTGGTTTTACCCAAAAAGTCTTTGTTAGACCTTCTACTTGTTTTTCATTTCAACTTCTTTTTCCAACTGGTGGATTTTTTTAAGCATCTAAAATACTGAAAGTGATGAAAAATTGCTGCATAAGATTTTGATATGCACTCAGCATTGGGTGTTTTCTATTACATACTATTAAAGCCAGTAACAGAACTGGGAGCAGAGTCTGGCTAATGAGTGCTTTCAAAATTCCACCCTTTATGCTTCTTGAAAGAACTTTATCATCTTTCCTTTGCTGTTGGAGTGGAGTGACAGAATATTCACATGTTGTATGGTAAGAAAAAATTATTCATATGATTCTTCTTCTATGAAAGATTTTACACTTCAGCCACTTTTATTGTGAAATTCCCATTTTGTAAAATTCCCATCTTCCAGTACAGAGGGAAAATAAGTATACAAAGAAAACCTACTTAGCTATTTTTCCACCTCTCCTATCTCCTATACAACGTAGTCTAAGTAACCTATTTATCTATAACATCATACTATAATCTACAATTAAACCAAAAAATCGTCTTTTTAGTTCTTTGAATCTGAGAGATTGCTTTCCTTTCCAAAGCAACACATTTTTTTTGTCAGGGAAGAGTGTTATCCTTAGGTGTCTGATTTATCTTATTCACCTTTTTCAGGACTTGGGTAGTTGTGCGACTTTCAGAAGGATTTATTGTTTCGTTTGCACTAGGATTTCCCTCTGGAGATATCAAGTTTTGCTGTCTCTTCCAGAGACAGGGAAATAGATGGGATAGCTAAGTTGTTAGATCTTATTTCTGGACTGTCCATATTATTTTGTCATTCATTGAAGCCCAACAATTGCTTGAGTTTCTATTTACTCCTTTTATGTGTATACACAGTGCTGATAGTTTGTCATTCAGATTAAAAAACAGACTGAAATAGAGGAAGCCTTCCAAAATGCTCCTGAATCAGCAAAATCTGATCTCTAGTACAATGGAGAGATATCCTTGCCCAGGATACTAGAGGCCAAAAGAATTAATTTATCTCTGTGCAACTTTTTTTGGTATAAAACAGTCATTTGTCCCTATCAATGATCATCTCTGATGTAGCACTACAGTTGCAATATTTTCTTTAGTTTGGGACTTCTCCTACTTTACCACAAGACCACTTGAAAGCATCCAACCACAAACATTGTTTTTCCTCCAGAGAATAAATTAGGACAATCTGAGATTTCCTCTCATTTTTAGGAGATGGCTAAAAATATGCTACACTGACCATATGAAACAAAACAAATCATACACACATACATTGCTTTTTTCTGGAATAGTTCTAATAGTAACTTCTGTGACATCTCACAGAGGAAGAAACTTCTGGCAGAATTGTTAAGCAAAGTTAATGGGTGAAACATTTGGGATATGGGGCTTAACACTTATTAGAATATATCTGCTTCAGTGCCACTCATCATCACCACCACCATTTGTTTATGGTACTCTCTTCCTCCCTCCTTCCATTCTGACTGCAAAGAATTAAGTTAAAAAAGGATTTTCACTTTCTCACATCCCACTGTTTCTAGTTCATTAGAGAGAGTTCTAGTTAAACAGTTCACCCCTAGCATCATAGGCTTGTTTTGAGTGCCAAACACTGTATAACACAATCATGGGCTCTAAACATTATTCATTCAACCAAAGATAAAGCATGCTCACACGAGAAGCTGTGCAATGTCCATTCTACTCTTTTCACAACCTGTACTTTTTATAACAACTCTAATTGCAAAGAGGTTTTATAAATTTACCTTACATCAAAAAGTAACTTGTTAAAAAGTGCAATAAGGAGTAAATAGAAACTCAAGCAATTGTTTAATACTCCCAGGAGTATTGACATGTTTTTATAGAAGCCTGGGAAAAGAAACAGACCTACTCTTGGATATTATTGTGGAGTGGGCTTCAATGAATGACAAAATAATATGGACAGTCCAGAAGATGTGCCAGGAGGCTGTTCTGATGTGCTGCAAGTACAGCATTTCAGCGGACTCGATTAAGTGCTAGTTAACATGCTCCAGCCAACCTCTACATCTTGTGAATCAGCATCTCTGTGCTTCAAAATGGCAGCAGGGATGATTTAACTAAACCTTGTTCGATGAGCTTTAGTTAAGCACCCCTGCTGCCATTTTGAAGCACAAGGATGCTAATACACGAGATGCTGCAGGCACTTTAACTACAGCAGCTCTTGGAGCTGCTCTAGTTATAGTGCTTCTTCCCCACCGCCCTGGATCATGTGTAAAAATGCCATATGGTATTCACCTCACAACTCATGAAAATAAAGCAAAAGATAATGTGATGCAATATATCCTAAAGGAAAAGAAGCCATGTTATTTTAAACCAAACAATATTTATTGCATGTCTCTACATCTACCTTTTAACAAGATGAGAAGTATACCGTGGACCTATTGCTACAATGAATGCATTAATCTGAGAAACAAAAGAAGTTGAAGGACAGGTTTTGGGCAATCACTTGCATGGTACTGCACAAACAAAAGAAGCAAGCAAACTGTCAAACAGACTGAAAATGTTTTCAGTAAAAAAATTAGTAAAAAGCATATTTTGTTTTAAATTAGCACAGCTTTTCAATTAACCATGGCCAAATTTTGCATCACTGGCATTTTAGTCACCCAAATTGTATTACAAATCAAATGAAAATACAAGCAAACAAGAGATTACAATATTTAACTCTCCAAAATAGAACCAGAATGGTGCTCTCTCAATTGTGCCTTCACTGAATTTCTACCACAGATTTTCTCTTGGCAGCTCAGTTATATGTGAAATAGAAATAAATAGCTATAAAATGTCCTAATTAATGTCATATAAGAATATTATTCAGCAAAGATCTTTTTTTTTTTTTAAGCCAGCCAACTACAATGTTGAAAACAGTGCATCTTACCCGATGTACACTATAACTTATCAGAACCAACTATTTTTGACTCATGGGGAGATGCGCTCATTTTCAACGCATAATAAATGTCAATCCTTTATCCTCTCCAGTTGGAAAATTAATACTGTGGAAACACAACACTGATATTCCCAAATGGAAGAAGGGGCACACATCATGGAATCATAGAGAATTAAAGGCTGGAAGAGTCTTCCAGAGATCATCTAGTCCAACCTCCTGCCGAAGTCAGGATCATCTCTAACCAAACCATCCTCTACAACCTAATCTAAACTCTACATAAGACTATCCTTAACCCTGACACAACACCAACCTAACAGCCTAACCTGACAGAGGAAAAACAGGGGAACCATGGCAGTCAATTTTCTGCTTCTATGAAATGTTGTCAACTTATATGCTCAGGAGATGCCAGGTCGAAGGTGGTACCACCCACTACAGAGGAAGGCAAAAAACCCCATAGACTGTACCAATCTGACCACGAGGTAAAATTCCTTCCTGACACTAACCAGAGGTGCAAGACCCTCTAGGCAGGAAAACCTGGCTTTGGTCCCAACAGGAGCATTGGCACACCCCAGCCAAAGTCTGAGGGAGATGTAAAAACATGGATGGACACACTCTGTAAAAAGGCAGGGTGGAGGCAATCAGCAAAGCCCATCAGTATGGGAAATATCCATAACAGAGCACAAGCATAGCTATGCCTAGACAACCACCAGCCAGTGGCTGTCCAAACTTTTAAACAGTTCCAGTGATGGAGAATCCACAACCTCCAAAAGGCAGTGAAGAAGTCTTTTCTGGATATCCAATCTAAACTTACTTTGCTACAGCTTCAAGACATTGGTCCATGTCCTACTCTCTGCAGCAAGAGAAAAAAGGTGTTTTGCTTCTTCTTTATAGAAGCCCTTCAAGTATTTGAAGATTGGAATCATATCCCCTCTTAAGAAACTTTTCTGTAAGCTGAAGATGCCTAGCTTGTTCAGCCTCTTCTTATATGACTTGCCTTCCAAGGTCCTGATCATCCTTGTGGACTGCCTCAGGATAATCTCTAACATTTCCACATCTTTTTTTAAAATGTGGAGCTCAGAACTGCACACAATACTCCAGATGAGGCCTAACCAGTGCTGAGTAGAGGCGCATTTCACATCCCGTGTCTTGCACCTAATGCTTCTATTAATACAACTCAAAACCATATTGTAGCCTTTTGTGCAGCTGCATCACACTGCAGACTCATATCGAGTATGTAGTCTAACAAGACTCTAAGTCCTTTTCCCATAATGAATGTTGCCATTCAGCCAGGTACCCCCCAACATTTTATATTTGTATGTTTGATTATTCCTCCCAAGATGTAGTGTCTTGCACTTATCCACACTGAACTTTACTCTGTTAGCTCTAGCCCAAATTTACAATCTGTCAAGATCCTTCTGAACTGCATTTGCATTAACCAGTGTGTTCACAATACTTCCCAGTTTCATGTTGTTCACAGACTTGCTCAAGAAGCTGTCTATGCCACCATCCAAATCATAAACAAATTAAATAGTTCTGGGCTAAGGAGAGACCCCTGTGGGATTCCACTGAAAACCTCAAAACCTGCCATTCTGACATGGACCCTTTGCCTGCGGCTATAGAGCCAGTTATCTATCCACCTTGTAGTATCTTTATCCAGCCTACATTTCTCCAATTTGTTTGTAAGAAGGATGTTTGGGACCTTGATAAAGTCTTGCTGAAGTCTAGGTACACTATATCTGCAGCATTCCCTTCATCCAACCAAGCAGTTACTTTATCAAAGAAGGATATCAGGTTTGTTTGATACAATTTATTTTTTATATATCCATGCTGGCTGCTTGTGATCAGCCTTTCCTCCTCCAGATGCTTACAAATGGTCTTCCTTATCTTCCAGTATCTTCCCAGGTACTAAGGTGAGGCTAGGCATTCTGTAGTTCTCCAGGTCCTCCTTTTGGCCTTTTTTAAAGAGGGACACTGTGTTGGCCCTTTTCCAGTCCTCTTGTACCCAGCCTGTCTCCCACAACTTCATGAAGATCATTGCTCCAAGATAGCCCGTGCCAATTCTTTCAGTACCCTGCAATGAAGTTCATCCAGCCCTTCTAACTTATATTCATCCAGAGCCAACAAAAGCTCACTGAATACCTCTTTTGTTATCTCGTCACTCAGCTTACCCTCTTCCTTATCCAGATAAATCTTTATGAGGTGTCTAGCTACAGCTAATTGTATTTGTGAAGACTGAAGCAAAGTAGCTGTTGAATAGATCTGCTTTTGCATCTCTGGTTAGTATCTCCCCCTGCACTGTTAACAGAGGATCCACAGCTTCCTTGGTTCTTCACTTTTGGACAACACTTTAGAACCTCTTCTTGTTGTCCTTAACTTCCTTTGCCAAGTGCAACTTGTTCTTTATCTTTGCCTTTCTGATTTTTTCCCTGAAGGTTCTTGCTATCTCTTGGTACACTCCTTGGTGACTGGACCATTCTTCCATTGCCTATATACTTTCATTTAGCATCTTGGGCATTTTGGAAGACTTGAATTTCAAACTGCACATAACCATCCACTGCCCAGGTGGGAACACCATTCCTGCTTTTATTTAGGCACTCTTAGGGGAATAGCAACCTCTTGAGGGAAGGAGAAGATTCACTGATTTGTGCTCTTATACAGAAGACAATATCATATATGGTAAATTTTATATTCTTCCAAAAAATAAATGAAGTCTCTAATGTTTGAAAAAGTTCAAAGCACTGAGAAAATTACTGTAACCAAATAGCATCATGTGTGGTCACACTGTTACCAAGACTCATGACTTTTTGGCATGAAATAAAAAAAAATACTCCTCATATTTACTTGATTTAAAAAACTGCCTACATCTCCCCCTTGCCCCTTCCCCTGCTCCCTGCCAACTGATCTTACCACATCTCTCTACTTGTGACAATGCCAACATTCTTGATTTTAAAAGCTTTCTTTTCCTTTCTAATTTTCCATTTCACCTCCATATCTATTTTAAATTACTAGAAGTTTATTATTCACTCCACATATTTTATAACTGAATTAACATTTATGTTGCTTTTAACTTACTCCCTCCTTTCCTCCCCTCCTCCCCCATTTATCTGCCTTTCTGCTCAGTTTGTATACAAGAATTTTGTCTGTAAATTCCTTAGGGGTAATCCTTTTCTTTGTCTTTTTCTAAATCACTGGAAATTTCCATACAAAGTTATATTGCATATAATACAGCAGCAGCAATTATTATTTTAACAACACAACAGAACCTGGATATGCCCTATTTTGCTTAAGCAAATCCACCCTGGAAAAATCTCAAAACTGCTATATAAGTCGCACCATACCACTGAATACAACAGTCAGGATGTAAAGCTGCTATAAATTTGGTGAGTTCAACGTAAAAACTGAACAAGGCAAATCTCTACGTTCATGATGGTCCATTTGTGTATTATCTGTTTCATCACCAAAAAAATGTCAAATACCATCATCACTGCAGAAAAAATTCAAAGTTAATAGATTGTTGTTCAAGAGAAAAAGAAAAAGAAGTGATGGATTACAAAAAAAGTGCTTCTATTGATTCATTTCAACATGGCACTTTATTCTAAAAAGTACCGCTTAGACGAATGTTAATTAATTCAGATCCTTCAAGTGCTTAATTTGCTTTGTAAAAATTGGTTTCATTACATAATGTTTTAAACTAGGTATTTTCTACTTCATCATCATTTTGAAGACTTGCTTGCTCTTTAAATGTGGTTTTGAAGGAAAGACCTATTGCAACATACAGTAGATCTTTATTGACATGATTGGGATTCAGTTTAGATTAAGTACCAATTCGGAGAAAAATTGTCACTTTCTCAAAATACCATGAAAGCACTGCAATTCATTTATATATTTATTGCATGCTACAGAACAATTTGGTAAGAATGTCATTCTGTATTTAGATTCAATTTCACATTTGTTTCCACCCAGTGGTCTGGCTGAAATACAAGTCATAGGAAATATGCAAGCCAAACCTAAGTAGCATGTTTGATCTTATAAAAAATCATGAATATTGTTACCACATGCTTTCCTCACCAAAAAAAAAAGTCTAAATACCATCTGTGCAAGATAGTCTAATTAGGGGATTAGGACCACAGAAGCTCTGTTAGCTCACATGTTCAAACACATGCCCCCTTGACCACTTAAGAGCAAATAAAAATGAGCAGGCAAAGAGAGCAGACAGCAGCACCCCTTTGGACTCAATGTAGACTGAAGTTAACTAAGCCAACCGAGTTTAGCTGTCCAGCTCTGCCCATGGGATTTTGCTATTCTTTTTTTCTTGTTGCATATGCCTTGCCCAGCACAGGGCTTGTGAATAAACTTGGCATCACATGAATCATATTTTAATAAGTTCAAATGGTAGTCTGCAACAGACTGGTATTTAAAGGCTAGAGCATACTACGGGGACCAATTTTTCAGAATTTGGCACTAACAATTAAAAAAAAAAAATGATGAAAGCACATAAGTAGTTCTTAAACAAAATAAATGAGGTATAAACACAAACAAAGACAGTCCTTCAAAAATACACCCATAAAACCCCAGGTACATTTTTGAATCAACTAATCTTAGAAATGGAACAATACATGTAGAAAGCAACTTTCTACAAAATCAACAGTTAACATTCTTCACAGTGAGTCTAAAACTGATTTTGCTATGCCGTATCATTTTTTGATCACTGTATAATTTATGAATGTGCTAGTAAAAACATGGCATAACTTTAAATGAAACTTGGAAGGAATATGAGGGTTCAGTATTTTGAAAACAAATACTGATATGTATCAACTGATTATGGGTAACATTTTCTTTGCCAATATGATAATAAAGTGTACATCTAACAACCGATTCATCCTGAACAATTTATTCAACGTATTTAGTCTTCTTTTCTTCCCACAGAATATCCACAAGCACATGGACATTTGATCAATTTTATTCACATATTTTTTGCTATTATTATTTTTACCATCTACAGACTTACTGAAAATAGCTGTTTGAGTAGATGAAATAAAACTTTACAATGAGTTGTGAATGGTCACATAATTCACATGGTACTGTTTCTGTCCCCCAACTGGATAAGTGCCACTCATTAATGTGACCACTTTGTGAAGAAATAGTTGTGACATTAAAATTCAGTTTCTGCAAATACCTGTCCATGCCACTGCTAAGTTTGAAACCTTCTTTGCCCAAACTTCTGTGACAATGAAATGCAATTATCTGAATGATTATTCAACATTTGCATTGCAGTAATTGATTTCCATAGTGCCTGAATGCATTACAAAACACTCATTTGAGGCAAAGTCCCATTTTGCGGATGGGAAACTGAGGTACTTTAAGACTAAGTAACATGCCCAACTTACCCAAAACAGCTCCAGCAGGAAGCTGAAAACAGGTCTCCAGAATCCCATGGTAACAGGCATATAGGAAAATACAGCTGGAAGGGACCTGGTCATCTAAGTTCAAGGCCCTGCTTCAGGCAGGATCTTTCCTAACTAAAACATCCCATTCAAGCATTGATCTAACCTGTTCTTGAAAATTTCCAAGGATGGAGATTTCATGGTTTCTCAAGGTAGGCTGTTCCAGAGCTCATAGTCTGCTCCTTCTAAGCTCCAATCTAAATTTTCCCTGATGAAGCTTGGGGCCATTGGTCCCAGTCCTGTACCCTGCAGGCACAGAAAAAAGTTAATTTCCATTCTTTCTATAATTACCTTTCAGGTATTTGAACGCTTATCAAATCCCTTTCCCATCTCTCCCAGTATTCTCTTCTCCATACTAAATAACCATAGTTCTTTCAGCCTTTCTTCATAATAAGTCTTACCTTCTGGGCCCCTAATCATTTGTGTTGCTCTGCACTGAACTCTTTTCAAACTATCCATATTCTTCTTGAAATGTGGCGCCCAAGCTGGACATAGTACTCTAGATGAGGCCTCACCAGTGTTGAACAGAGCAGAGGAATCACTTCCCTTTATTTACAAGTGACACCTCTGTTAATACAACCCAGTCTGCTGTTAGCATTTTTTGGAACAAGAGCATGCTGCTGGCTTATATTCAGCTTATGGTCTAACTACCCCACAGTACCTTTTCTGCAGTACTGTTTAGCCAGTCATTTCCCAATCTGTAATTGTGCATACAGTTCTTCCAAAACAAGTGAAGGACTTTGCACCTGTCTGCACTGAATCTCAACTGACCACTTCTCCAGTCTATCCGGGTCATTCTGGATCCTACCAAGCCTAATCCTCCAAGTTGGGTGGAGTTGTAGATAGTCTGGTGTCATCTGCAAATTTGTTAATTGTGCTCCCAATGCCATCATCCAAATCATTAATAAAGATACTAAAATGATAGCAGACCTAGGACAGAGCCCTGGGGAATCCCACCTAATATTATTTATTGTCCACAATATTACCATCATGGGACCATATTTCCTCTCCCCTAGCAAGGAGCTTTACTGTGCTTGGTGCTGTGCAAACCGTCAATAAACACTGGTGCAGAGACTTAACACAAGAAAAGAAAAGAGCTGCAGTGAATCCACTTGAAAATGCATAGAAACAATAATAGAGTACGTATTAAACTTACATAGTTCTTACGGTTTGGGTTTTTTTTTCTTTTACACTGCATGGGTAAGAATGCCATTCCAAGATTAAATGAGGAAAAAACCACAAGGAAAATGTAACCGGAATAAGACTGAGGTAAAAGGAAGGCCTGTGCGAAGCGACTAGTATTTGTTTCAGATTCGGCTATTTTGGGGTGATTCGAATCACTGTTCCCAATCAATTTGGTCAAATCTGATCTGGTGATCCAGCTGCTGCCAAATCTCAGCCAGGCACATCCCCCGCCCCTCTCCCAGCCTGGCAATGGCTGCCCTGCCCACCCCAGCTCCTGGCACTGAAAAAAAAAAAAAAAGCCCCACTCATCAGGTACTGCTGGGCAAGGGGGAGGGAGGGGGAAAAGGGGGAAGATGACCCCTGCTGCCCCGTACTGTTTGGGGAGGGGTTTGCATGAGCCCCTGACCCCCCCACAGGGTTCCCACGCCCCATGGCTACCCTGCCCACTCCAACTCTGGCCTTTAAGGAAAAAAAACACAGACTTATTGGTTCCTGCCCAGCAGGGGACCATCCCCACTGCCCCCCGCTGCACTGTGCCACATGGGGAGCTCTTCCATAAACCCCCTGAAGCCCCAAGGCTGCTGCAGGAGCTGGTGAGGCCTGGGGGGAGTATTTTTTTTTTTTCCTTAAAAGGCCAGAGCTGAGGTGGGCAGGGCATGGGAGGCAGACAGGGATGGGGCCTGGCATGGGTCCCCCCATGGTTCCCTCCACCCCCATCCAGCCTCCCCTCCCCTCCCCTCCCCTCCCCCACCCCCTACTTACTAGCTCCGAGTCAGGCTCCAGCTCTCTGCTGCAGCAGGTAGGGACTGCCTGAATCATTAAAGATCCCCACATCTTTTCCAAAGATTTGGAGAGCTTTGAATTAATTCAGACCTTTTTATCAGTCCCCTGATTCAATTCAGATTCAGAGATTCAGTAAGCAAATCAGGTTGAATCTTCTCCAAATTGAATCAGCACCTGAAGCTTCACACAGCCTCAGTAAAAGGTACTGCTTGGCAACAAATATGATTGTTTGTAAACCATATTCTTCTCTACCCAACGTAGTATAATTGATACTTTTGATCCGCAGTTGCTTTAGTCCATAGCTTCTGCGGATCAAAAGTATCAATTATACTAAACAGCGTAAATTTTGCAGGTGATTTTGTAAGGTAAAATTGACCATCTAGGATTTAATAGGGCCCTCCAAAATTATTTCAGTGATACTGTTAACTAGATTTAAAACTAGCCCTGAAATGGTAAACTCAATTGTGCCAATCGCTTTTCTGCACACAAAAACATGGTTTTGATTCACTTTTGAAGAGGTCGAGTTAAATGTACAATGACGTGTTTTCCTTACATGACTATTCAGTAATGGAGCCAAACCATAACCATGGTGTTTCCATAGCACAGTAATCTTTGGACCTTCACAGTCTGGCTGGGTTACATAATCAATTAGTAAGAAACAAAAGGGACAACCCTAGTCACACACACCAGAGTGTCAGAAGTTGGCTCAGTGTTCAGACTTGTCTCCTTTGCTTGTTATCTGACAAAGAGAGCCTTGGTTCTTATGGATAGTTAGAACTCTTTCTGATATTGGCCTCTGAAACAAAACCATATTTTCAACAGATGCTTGGATGCTGCTTATTCAGCTTATGAGTAGCTGCCAGCAGAAGTTTGCTGCTTCAGGCTGCAATAAATTAATCCCAGCAGAGCTGAGTTTTATTTGCTTCTCCAACTACATGAAAATATATAGATGGGATAATGCCGAGCAAGACTGAAGACAACCAAGTACTGTAGATAACCCTGGGAAGCAGAACTCAACTGGAATGTTACTGATGCTCTTTTAAGTCTAAATTACCTTTAGGGTATTCACCTCTTTCAGTGCTAAATTTACTCCACCTTGCTCTTCAAATATTACATGGAGAAAAATGGAATTAACTTATACAAAAATGCTAACAAATCCAGGACCCAAGAGCTAACCAGCAAGAGATGAAAAATTATATATGTCACTCCTTCTTGACACAGAAAAACAGCAGCCAGATAAACATAAGTTTAGGTATCTACCATCCATGCTGTTGGTTTGCTGTCATAAGTTTTACTGATAACAGGCTTTTATCCAGGGACAAGCACTCATTTCTAGCAGGAAGAATGTGTATGCAAGAAGCACATGTGTTCCAGCACCCTAGCTGGACAGCTATACAGGTGAACTTTCCAGACAGAGGACATTAGAGGGCTTCTCCCTGGGCCACTGTCACCCTTAGGGGAGACCCTTAATTGATAGTTTGACTTCTCCCCTGCCTGGGAAAGGGGCAGGCTGTCAATAGGTGTTTTTATAGCTAGTGGTAAGAAAACAGGCCCCACCAGAAATCTTGGTTTCCCAGCTTTAAATCACTCCCTGAATCCAGTTTCGGGTCCTGTCCACTGTTAAAATTGCTACCCATGTACCTGGTCCCCCGACCAGAGTCCATCAGCTAGGCAGCACAGGTGGCAAGCAGAAGCCAAGGGCATGGAGAAAAGAAGTGTCCCTAAGCCCAATTCCTCATGCCCTTTGCCTTCCCATTGCCACCTGTGCAACCCATAGGGCAGTCCCCAGTCCCCAGCAGTGTCTCCTCTCCTAGACCAGCATACAAATGTTCATTCTTGTGAGAGGAACTCTCTCAGAGGAGATTTTCCAGATATCAACTTGAAAGGTCTTTCCCCCAGAAGACACTCATGGCTATGCCCTGCTGCCACTTGTCCAACTGGGACAGGGGGCTGTAAGATAAGGGTACTGCTGCTGATTGCATAGCTGTGGTGTGGGGGTGCTACTGCTTCTTGTCCAGCCGGGATGGAGGAATGCAGGATGCAGGCACTGCCGCCGCTTGCCCAGCCAGGGCAGGCAACCGTAGGATGCACGCGCTGCCACCACTTGCCCAGCCAGGTTGGGAGGGCATGGGATGCAGGTGCAGGTGAATCTTCAGATCCAATTCAGCTGAATCAAATCAGGACAGTGATTTAAATCTCCGAATAGAATCAGTGTTCCTCCGAATTGGCCAAATTCAAATCTGAAGCAAATACTTGCCACTTCGCACAGGCATATTTCTATCAAGAAAGCAGCAATTCTCTTAGTAGAAACATAATACCTGTATTTGGCCTTTAAGAGAGAGAAAAATAAAGACAAAACACCTGGTCTTCTTCTACTTCTGTTTATCTTAAGTGAGTGTTCTCCTGAAATAGAATGCAGTGCTCAGCTGACTACGTAGGCTAGCGGTGCTCAATCTCCAGTCCATAGGCAAAAACCAGCCCACTGCACCATGCCATCCAGCCAACAGGCTCTCCACAGGTTTAGAAATTTGGCAGTGCAAGAGCAGTGGCACTGCTCTCCCACTGCCAAATTTCTGGACCCACAGGGAACCCCAGCACCACACTGCTGAATAGGGCAACAGGTCCCAGTACACAGGACTATGCAGGGGTGGTGCCAGACCTCTGGATACCAATCCCAGTATGTGAGTGTGAGAGAGGTAATATCAGGCCCCCAGGGACCAATCCCAGCACAGAGTGATGGGAAGAGGGAGCAAGGCCTCTGGGGAACAAGCCCAGTGCAAGGGTGTGGGTAGGGGCAGTGCCAAGCCCCAGAATTCACTCCCAGCACTTGGGATAGGGAGAAACTGGTGCAAGGGGTTCCATCTGTCCCACAGACTGGCCCCACCCTAGTCATCTGACTCACAGGGCCAAAGGTTGAACACAGCTGATGCAGCCAACTAGGCAAATGCAATAGACCTGAGAGTTATTATAGTATTAAATTAAAGCCCTTCTGACCTGTCCCATCTTAAAAAACACTTTATATTGAACTCATTCTATATTTATTACATAACTGTCTTGCACCTTTGTTTTGTACAATTAGGTTTATTACCTTATCAACAAAATTACTTAATTTTTACAGATTACATAAAAAACCTTTGCATAAATACGGACTTGTTTTTAAGATATCAATTAGTTTCATTTATAATTATTTAACTATATTTTTATAAGAATCTTCCACCATCTTCAATTTTTTATCTAGAAAAAATGTCATTGTGATGAATAATGTTATGCATATGTTGAATTGTACATCAGGAAGCACGCGAAGAATGCACTTGCTTTGGTATACAACTCTTCCTAATCTTTCTGCACCCCTGCCAAAACACATGCAAACGACAACCATTGGAAACTTGTTAGATACGTAGGGACCCAGAAACTTCACAGATGCAAATTTCATTTACCTTCAAGTTTCCAGATTTATACAGACAAAAATCAGATGTCAAAGTAAAACTCAGTGAATATGAATCCGAGTCAACACCTTTGTCAACACTTTGACAAATCCTTGTCAAAGTGGCAATGAAAATATTACCACTTTAAATTAATATTCCCTATAGTTTATATGGAAGATACCCTAGCACTCTAGAATAATCTACTCACTCAAACAGATAAATATCATCCACATTCTGAAAACCTTTAACTTAAATCCTAGTATTTAAGATTACAAGGGAAAAGTTCCAAATACAAACTGTAACAAAACTCTGTGCTTGGATTATCTTTCAACTGTTGCTCATTTTGAGAGATGTCATTTTTAATCCTTTTTTCTGTTTTTTTTATTACTTTTGTTAGAAAATTAATCAAATTTTTTCCATCCTACATTTTGTTGTGATGAGTTTCTCTAGAACAGTGAATTGAAACAATGATCAATCATTCTTACCAAGTAATTTAAAAGGGAAAGAGTGCTAAACAAAGTTGTTTTTTACTTGTGTATTCTTTTCAACTTCCATTCTAATTTTGAAAAACAATTGTAAAGAAGCAATTTTATTTATAAGGGAAATACATAAACAGGTAGCTAAACAGAAAGGTCAGGGACACAAGCTACACATTGGTTTAAGTGATCAGAAACTTGCTTAAACCTGTAACAGAACAGATGTTCAGTGCACATAAACCAGTTTCAAAATGGCTGAAATTGGTTTAAGATAAACCTGCTTGAATGTAATATCAGACTTAACCAATTTAGGTTAAACCAGTGTATGAAACTTCTGTCTTAGAACATTAAATCAAAGTCCCCCACCATCCCAAAATGCTTTGCAGCCCTTGGCTGGGCTATGGTATCTGGTATCTCCAGAGAGTAGGGCTGGCCCTGCCCCTCTGCTCCCTAGTGGTTTCACTGGCCTCACAGGTTGGTTCAATTCCCCCCTCCCTGCCAAACCGAGACTGGGGTCTGAGGCTAGCGAGGGGATTTGGGCACCCCTTCCAACGCTCAAACTCACTGTTGGCTGCGACCATGAGCTACAAATCCCAGAGGCATGTGGAAGCAGGGAAAGGAAGTGACAAGCAAACCTGCAGAGTCCTGGCACTATGAGTCTGGTCTGCAAATCTCAGGCACCTCAGGGGCAGCATGAAGAGGAAGTGAACACACACAACCCATGCTGCTGGCAGCCCAATTGCTGCATTTTCTGAATGTAAGGTAGGTGTCTGTTCACTTGTTTCTCAGTTTAATCTCTGCGGCTTAGACTAACCTGTAAAGACTGAATCAATTCACTGTTGGGCCTTTTGACTGTCTGTACTTAGCCAGACAGGATCTTCTATATATCTTGCATGAACACAGGCTACTGAGGTCTTTCCCCAAGGGCGTTGCAAGAAAGTTCAAACACATAAGCAACCTCACCTTCTCTCATGCATTATCTAGACAAGCAGCACAAAGGAAAGCAGTTGATCTAAGGCCAAGGGTGCCCCCTACCCATATTAAAATAAAACAAAAAATGTGTATTCTTTGCTGCTATTTCCAGAAAAAATATTCTAAGCAGTCACATTTTCGCTATCCATACAGCAGTTAATACAATCATTCATCATAATCTTGAGAATCTTTGGGGAATAAGATCCAAAAAAAAAACAAAACAAAACCAGTGTCTGGCATGGAGGCATTCATATGAAAACACTGATAGAACTATAAGATGTAGCAAAAGGAAGAATCTTCTGGGCTTCCTAGGTGGTTGACTAGCTGAGGAACAGGCATGGTATGCACTCTGGTTTGAAAAGCTAAAGGTAACCAAATAAAACAAAAATAAAGCAACAGAAACTTCTAAGAAGAGCTTAAGACTCCTACTACTTTTGCTAGCAGTCACAACAGTCCTCAACTCTCCCAATTCCTTTCACCTAAACAGCTATGACTTTTGTTTCCAGATGTTACATAATCTCTTCCCTATTGCCAAGGTTCTTGCTATTACACTTTTGCCTTTGAACAGTTTTCCTTCATAGACCAAAAATCAGAGCCCAATTAGTCTAACACCATGGTCTTTTAAACACTCACATAAATATTTCAGCACTGGGTGAGGCCTGTATTTTGCATATCTTGAGTCAAAAGCATGTGATTTATACATGAAGCTGTCAAAGTTGATAAGCAACGTGGGCTTTCACATTTCTAATCCTTTGTTCATATCGAATACCAGGTACTGCATGAACTTCATATAAAAGCTGCAGTTTCCCCTTAAATATATTATCTCAAATGAGACACGGTAGTATTTTCTCAATACATAATTCAATACCTTACTTTTAAGATTCAGAAAATTGCCCAAATCAGAATAGTCTGTCATATAGACAAGTAGTAAGTATAGAAACAAGTGAATGCTGCATAAATATTTCCATTCAAAATACTTATTTCAAAGCTTCACTTGTATACAATCTTATGGGAGCAGTGGCTGAAAGCTCCAAAACAAAAACACCAAACATAAATTACTGGCATTTTATGTTGCTACATTGAGGCCTCCAGTTTTCCTTCAATACTACACACAAGCAAATGCATGTCTAAATTTTAGCAAATCTGACAAATTCAATAGCTATATTAGTCTCTTGCTAATGTTCACCTGTGTTTACCTAACTACTGTAACAATTTGTATTCCCTTGCTTATAATTTTCAAAGTGTAGTATCTGGTCACATACCTGCAAAAAATGATCAGGACTGGAAGGAAACATATTTAAAGAAAGATGGAAAAAAACATTTTAAGGAAAATATAAAACTATTCCTGTTTTGCAGATATCAACCAATCCTAAAATGACAGTCCTGGCAATCATAGCATTCAGGTTTCTAAACTGAAATGTTGAGTTCACTAGCAGATTTTCATAAGGGTTTGTTTGGGGGGGGGGGCGTTCCTTTTACTTTCAACTGGGAAATTTGATGTGCTAATAAAAAGTAAAGGAGTGACTACTAGACATTACAGTAATGTGTAATTCAGAGAAAAGTAATTCATAGCAAAGTGTGTTGAGCTGCTGTACTATATATCTGTGACTTCTATTCTAGAGTAACACTTATATTGTATTAGTGCAAAATACAAAGCCAAACTATAAGTAAAACACTTATCTGGATGATTATGTAAACAAAGGTTTGGCTACTAGAATAAATATCAGTATGTCTTCAGTAGGAAAAAGATATATTTGGTGAACTGAAAAAAAAATAGTAAACCTGAACTGCCATTTTCCAACTGTCTCCAGCAGGTCTTTCTTACTGTGGTTTTAGAAATGTGACACTGTTGTCTATTCATGTGAAACAAGAGAAGGTATTTAATATCTCTTCTCTTGGAAAGTTTGCTTTGCAAAAATCACTGTAATGAAGGAGAAAAGGATTACAGTTCTTCAGCTGTCTTCTTAGACATGTGAGCAGTTATATGAATTCCTTATCAACATTTCAGAAAAGACTGCTGTCTTGCAAAACCAAGTTATTACCACTTCCATTCGGATTCTCTTCAAGCTAAAATTGCAGTGGACACTCACTGTATTAATTAAAACTATGCAACCCAATTTTAATATGTATTCTGTTAGTTGTTTTAAATTGTTGAATATCAATTACTTTATTATTTATATCAATTACTTTATTATTTTGACACTAGCATGAAGCATGTGCATCTAGGTCTTGTGGCATTTGGGAGTGGTTTTAAAAAAATGTATTTTTCAGCAACTTTGCATAAGGCTGTAAAACAGCATGTTTCTGGGCATTTTTAGTGCTGACTAGAGCCATTCTCAATCTGCTCAACAGCATGAAGTTAATTAGGAGAGGCATGAAGCTTATGTCTGGGCGCAAAAATCAGCAAAGGAGAAAAGATAACCCCTTTTTTGGCTTCAACCAATAACTGCCACTGAGTCCACATCATTTTTAATGATCTCATGGTTAAGCAGCAGCTTTAACTGCATCTTATCCAATATACCAAATTCTTTTTAAAAAATGCAAGTTGATATACATGGACCAACAAAGAAAACTAATTTGATGGCAGCTCTGGGAGGTATAATAATATATTAACATGGGAAAAACCTAATTTCAGACCCAGCTCCACATTGCTCACTATTACCTTGGCTGGCCAAAGTTAATGTAACCATTCAATTCTCCTTACGCAAAGGTAGATTCTCTGGATAACTGGGGTTCCAGGCCCTGTCCAATTTCTTACTTGAAGGACCATATAAGCAAGCGTCATCAACTTATGGTCAGAAATAGCTTGCTAGCACTTCTGTTTGGAATTTATCATACCTTGAAAAATGTAAATGTAGACATTGATCAGGAGCAAGAGGCACACTGAATACCATCACCATCATCATCATTGTTGTTGTAAATAATCTGGAACTATTGTTTCCTATGCAAGAGAAGTCACTACATCACATCACATGGGACTGCATTTAATCATATACTAACATTAGTAATACTGTCAACATATTAATATGTTGTAATGATAATAATATCACTGAGTTCATCTTAAAAGCCTAGAAATTTTCCCTCTTCCCATGTTCTTTCTTTGCTGCTTCAGAATAAATGTTTGTGTCTATGTCACTTCTCATTACAAAAGGACATCATTTGTTAGCTGTTATCTCAATAACAAGCTCTTCTGGTTTGCTTCAAAATCTTCTTAAGTAGAACTGAGAAGGGAGCTACATTAGACATTCATTTGGTGGAGCTAATGGAAATTAAGTAGAAGAAGCTGGAAGCAACAGTCTCTTCTCACTGCATGCCAAAGGTTAAGCAGGCAACATCAGCTAGGAAAAAGTGAAATGAACTACAAGAGGGTTGGAATAAATGTTTTCAACCAAGATTGCAGTCCTTACAAATCAACACCTTACTCATTCATAACTGCTGAATACAGAAGACCTATTCAAATGATTTTTTCCTCCATGATCTTGCTGTCATCTCTTCTGATTACATTTACACATTGAAATTTCTTTTCAATTAACTTCCTGAAGAAATGCCATATGAAAGTCATACCTTAGTCACAGCAGTAACTTCAAGATACCTCTGTGAAGTGCACCTTTATCTTCTGCTGAAGATTTCTTCCTACTCTTTATGTAAAATATATTTTCAGTTCATTTTTGCCATAACAATTTTCATAAAGAGAGAGCCTGTCATCAAATCCACTTGTATTTGAGAATGAAAAGAAGGTTACAATTCAGGAGACAAAATGCAAAAAATTTTTCAAAGCTCAATGATACAGAACATGTATGTCCCTTCCACCTCTTAAAAATGGTCTTCTTCAGTCATGATTCAGATAGAAGAAAACAATAATAAAAATGTTAGTATTGTAACACTACATTATAATAATTGTACACCTTAATATGAATTGTAAAGGGATTCTTATTTTGGTATATGGACATATGCTACATGAATACTTTCAAGGGACAAACTGAAATGTATACTTTGGTTTTCTGTTTTTGAAAATATTTAGCCAATTTATAGGTTTACACAGCCTACTGCAGATTTGACTAATAACAGGCCTACAAATCTCCAGGGGAAATGTACAAAACTGTACAAACTTTCAGAGGTGTTCTATGGACAAAACATGACTTAAGGAAGTACTGACGGATAGGTACCCATCAAAGAGAGACAGAAACCTGTACTGGTGGGTCAAAGGTTGTGCCAAACCCCATAAACCTCCCCTAGACTGAACTGGACTGAAAGTACATTAAGTACAAATTATTTCCACAGAAAATTTTTCAGAATCTTAGTTGTGTGTGTTTATCATGACATGCAAGTTTATCATACTAGTTATTTATCCTGTGCTACATACCACCTGGGGAAGCCACGCACAATGTAGCCAGCTGCCTACCCTGCCACATGCTGTGCAGGTCCTGGGACTCCACTGGAAGTAGAGGGGAGCTCCACCCCCTGCTTCCCAGAAGAGTCCCAGGACCTGCACAGCAGGGGGCAGGGAAGGCAGCCCGCTCCATCACATGGGGCTTCCCTCAGTGACCCGCACAAGTGCTGGCAGCTGGACATGTACTGCAGGGAGTCCTACATAATATAGGCGGGCTGGAGTGACTGCACTCCTCACCACCACGTGCAGTGTTGGCAGGAGCTGTGTGCCACTGGGCGGCAGTGCCTGCACAGGCCCCTAGCACCTTCCACCTGCTACTGTTGCTGCTGCCTGCGGGGCAGAGTGTGTGGGGGCTCCCGACCCCCCCAGACTTCCTTACACCCACACCCAGCCCACCTGAGCTCCACACTGCAGCCACCTGTGCGCATAGCCTCTGCCCTGCCGCTAGCATTGGCCCCACACCAGCTGCTTCCCTACCTGATGCTCAGAGCAAGCAGGACACTAGGGAAGCTGAGCAGGTCCCCCAGCAGTGGCAGCAACAGCCCCACCCAAAATCTGCCTGCTGGATGAGCCAGGCCCTTCCATCCATGAGGGTGGGAGCCATGCACACAGGCTAGGCAGAATGCAATTAGTTGGTAGGTGCCCATGGGCTAGATGAAATTGCCTGGAGGACTGGATCTGACCTTGGGCCATATTTTGCCCACCCCCGCTTGAAACAAACACCAAACCTCAACAATTTCATTACCAGAAGCAAACTTCCTATGGCCCAAAGCACACCAAATGGATCCAGACCATGCCAGGACAAAAAATGTAAAACCTGCCAACATATCTCCATGTCTCCTATAATAACTTCACCCCACAACAGGACCATCATCATTCCTGGATCTTACACCTGCACCTCCAGAAATGTAATACATCTCATCTAGTGCACTAAATGTCCTTATGGAAAATGTGGAGGAGAAACCAAACAATAAATGAGTACCTGCATATTAGAAATCTGTCAAAGACAAAATATCCAATTACCTTTGGTTGAGCACTTCTTACAAGACAACCATTCTCTCTCCAGTCTCTCAGTTCTAATCCTCAAAGGGAATTTACAAAATACCTTTTGTAGACAAGCCTATGAACATCACTTCATAAATCTACTGGAAACAAGAAATCACGGACTAAATATAGATATTGGATTTATGCCACATTATAACCTGCCTGCCACCTGATAAACCCACATAACCTCTGTACATTTTACCAGCTATGCAACACCAAGTTTTCATTCCCCCTTCCCAACCCCACCCCACCTACCTGTCTCATCTATTATCTCCCATTCCCTCTGATCCTTGCTGCCACACATCTGCATTTTCACAGGTCTGCATTTTGCATATTGGCTTCTATTCCATTCAGGAGAACACAAAACACAAAAAGACTCTCCCTATGCCTAAACAAGGATGGTTGTGCCTGAAAGCTTGCAAAGAACAGTTTTTCCAACTACTTAGTTAGCCTAATTAGAAGATATCACATCTACCCAAAGAACCTTGTCTGTCTATATCCTTAGATCAACATGGCTACAAGCAACACCCCTGAAACTTTTCCACATCTCTCAACTCCAAGTCCCTAGGAGGACCGAAGCAGCTGCTGCTCCCCTTGCTTTCTCCAAATTGAGTCATCCAAATATGGGAAAGAAACAGGGAGCCTTTACCCACTGCTCTACTCCTAGAAGCAAAAGGAATCTAGAAGCACCTGCTCCCTGCACCTTCCTCATGCAGCAGTAACCCTGGTATGGAGAAGCTGTGGGAAGCAGTTAGCCATGCTGGAATCGTCTTAGTTTCTGAGATGAACCAAGCAGGGAAGCACATAGGCATTAGTCCTAAAGGAGACTTTATACCACAGCAGAGGTCTTCCTAGCTGCAAGGAGGATGATCTTTCTCCTATAAATAGAACGTTTCCTGCAGAAGAATCTGCACTAACCCCGCGATACTCTGAATTACTCTTAGGAGAGTGGCATTTCTCCTGTCCATATGCTAAAAAGAGGTAGAAAAAGAAGCATCACATGCTTGCAAACTCTGCTTCACCTTTAGGCCAAGTGCGGATAGTCAAAAAGCTTGATGCTGAATTGATTCAAATTTTGCAAGTTTAGACTAAACTGTGCAGACTGATCCAGTAAGCAAGGAAACATACATGCTGCTGCCAATTCCAGAAATGCAGGCACATGCCTGCAGTAGCCCAGAACAGAAGGTGGGGGCACTAGAGCACAGCTTGGCTAGCCCACCCACCCTGTGAGGAGAGGCTTGCAGGGGAGTTGCAAAGCAACCTGAGAAACTAAGGGATTGTGAGTTAACTTAAATCTAGAGGGAATGTGGGACAGAATCTTGATAACTTATTTAACGTAAATTGGTGAAGTCTCATACTTCATCCATCCAGGTTTATTTTAAATCAATTTTGCCCGTTTTGAAAGCTGCTTATGTGCACTGAACTTCTGTTCAGTTACAGATTTGAACTGGTGGTTTCCAATCATTTATACTGGTTTGTGTGCAATTTCTGTCCCTAGCCTTGAAGGCTAAAGTTCTGTCTGATGCGTTTACTATAGTTAATCTGTACCAAAGCAGGTAAATGTTTGTAGAATACACACTCATTTTTCATCCCCTCCTCTTAGACCATAAGTTTCTTTCAAAGTAAAATAAAAATCCCCATCACTGAAAGCAGGAAGAATCTATATTGCTTACCTGGTGACAAAGTTAATTTTTTTCCCCTCACATTCCCAGTACCGAGTCACAGTGTTCAGCATCCCCTCTACAACTACAACTGAACAATTAAGACTGTAGGTGTTTTATTAGGCTGCAAGTGAAAAATACTTACTATTTTACTGTCAACAATCTGATGGCATTTTACAATAAGCTCTTTTATACAGTTATTAATAATTAAAAAAACATGGATAGCAAAAAAAAAAAAACAGCCAATTTTAAAAAATATTAACAATGCTCTCTTGTGCTGGCCTGGCTTTGTTCCGCTAACTCGTTGAATTGTATATGGTTTGTCCAGAACATGAATTTAGGGTAATGAACTGAAGTGCTTTCTGAATGCAGAAAGGGCAATGCTCTCAAACAGCTGCCAAACAACTTTCTTTAAAAAAAGGAAAAAAGTCTGCTAAGACCCAGTAATTATGAAAAATTGTTGTAGAGCAAAAAACACCCTCTGTAATTTATATATCCACTCATTCCTCTCCCTGACCCTCCTTACCCTAAAATAAAAGGAGGTAAGAGGGGGGGGAAAGTCCCTCTACGGTTAGCCTTAGAGATCTTTGCCAAAACTCAGCATCCCCTAGGACAAAAATTGGTATCAAACTGTAATATTGTAAGAAATATTACCAATAGTTCTTAAAAGTGGAATGTCTTGCTGTTCTGAGCTTTGTAGCTGATGTGTGCCCGATGAAATCTAAAGATAGAGACTTGTCAAAGGCTCATAATACATCGCAGTTTTAGGTCAAATAAATGCTGCCCATGGGTCTGTTAATCAATTACCAGGGGTCCAAGCTAAACCCAGGAAGAGAAGATGTATTTGTTTTCTTTTTAAGCATGCTGCATGTAGGACCAAACAAGCTGTAGCACTGGAAAAGCTTTTCATGTGCATATGCACACTGGCCATTGTTCCATTGCTGAAGAGCCACATTAATCAATGTACAGAAATAAAGAACTGGCTATTCACGCGTGATTTATTACAGAGCCCAACATGCATTTGACATGAAACAAGTTGGCACTCTGGAAGCTGCCACCAGCTGACAGCGTGACGGGGATGAGGTAGAGGATGTGTTAACGCAGTCTCAAACCAGCTCTATTCAACTGCCAGAAAAGGAAACGCCAGTGCTGTCTGACAATCATTTTTACAAATATCCATACGAGGTCTCAAGAGACCAAGTGCCCCTAATTTCATTAAAATAAGTACATGTGCTGTTTTGAGGTGCCTGGAACTGAGTTTTTAGAAGAGACCCTATTCACAACACCACACTTTTTAAAGGACTGTGGTTCTCTTCAAACAAACAGAAACAACGTTTATACTGTATATACACATACATTATTTTTAAATGTCTATGGTACAAACGTTAGAAACAAATGGTGAAAGTACAGAGGCATGTGGCCTTCTCAGGGGCCAAGCATGAAACAAAAAACACCATGTCACCAGAGCATGAAACCCCTTCCCCTTGCTCCTCATGAGGTAACACATGTAGAATCAAGCTGTCAGCTTTCTACCTTGTAGCAGGCCCCTCAACAGCCCAGTGTGACACAAATTGGTCCATATTTTATTGCAAAGTGAAGGGCCTAAATTCAACTGCAGCATGTGCCCAGACCAGGAAGCAGAGTTGGAAGGAAATCGTTGGAATTGGCACTGCAGTTTTTCAGAGCCACCATGTTGGTCTGGTGAACCTGGATACCTGGAAACTAGCCAGGCAGATCACATTCCTCTTGGGTATTTGGTACAGGATAAAGTATACACAGTCTCTGAGAAGTCAAAGCCCAGTGTGCCAAAGAGGTTGCTGAGGGCAGCAAAGAGATACTGTACCCAGGAACAGTCCAGCAGAGTATAAAAGAGAATCTCATCCTCACAGAAAGAGTAGGATGCCAATGCTACTGGGCAGCAGAAAAAAGTACACCTGGCCAGGGCCCCATGCAGCAGTCACCATTGGAGGTCACCAATTCTCTTGGCAATGGGTAGCTTATACAGGGTGTGCCTGGCTAGGCAGACATGATCTGGTGTTGCTAGCACTAGATGCTGCCTCCAAGTCATTTCTGAGTGGCAAGGACATGGGCAAGATCCACTCTGATTGTTCACAAGTAAAATGTCTTCCCAAGCAGGCTCTCAAGCAGATTCTACCGCTGTTCTCATTAGGAACAGGAAGGGATAGCAGAATACTGGGCCCACCACTGCCACTGGTGTCCACAGCAAGAGAAATAGGTAGCAATAGAGGGGGTATCTAGGACCCACCATTGGGAACAGGTTGTCATGCATAGAAGTGGTCTTCTAGGGAAGCAAGCACATCCATAAGAAGGGTAGTTTTCACTTCAGCCAAGAGCTAAAAATCAGAATGAATGGAGTGCAGATCCAGCCAGGGCTGTGGCCAAAAGTCAGACAAACCACATCAAGTCAGAGGTAGGTTGACTTCAAAGAGTGCGAGTGAGCAGACTAAGGAAGCAATGGAGGCTTTGGAAGGCAGGGTTCAGTGCTCCCTGCTACAAGGCCAAGTTATGGACCAGGGACTCCTGCAGTAGCTCTGGAAGGTCCAGATGCCTGCCCTGGGAGTTTAGTCAGAGGTAGACCAGCCAAGGGAAGGCTGTGGCAGAAGGACAGAAGGGCACCAGCTGAGATTATCAGGATCCAACAGAAGAAGCTCCTGATCAAGTTGGAAGTCCTTCACCCAACGTAGTAAAGAAAAAGATAGTCCTTCCCAGGAGAGGCATTCCCCAGCAAAAATCAGTCAGTGAAGTGTTTACACATGGTGGGCAGCACTTTGCTTGGTCAATTAAACCAAAATCTCTCACTGATGGGCAGATACAGGGCATCCCACTGGAATCAGTCGTGCCCATTCCTGAAGTCTATGAGGTGCTTCTGGAGCCTTTCAAGCAGAGTAACTGCTAGATCCAAGATGTCATACTAGTGCCACATAGTAGCAGCTTCCAGGTTGTTGATAACCACAATCCATCTGCTACAGGAAAAGCTGGAAAGGCACAATGCTAGTGCTGTTGTCTCAATCTCCTTACTAAGGCCTTGCCAGTTCTTGACTAGACAGACAGGCAAGCCTAGAAAAATGTTCAGGACAGCAGTTGCCAACCCCAAGTCGCAACCCAAATGAAGTTCACAGGGACAGTTGGCAACATCGCACACAAAAAACAAGCTGTGCCACATCTAAGGACCCCCCCACACCCAACAGTGAGTTGTGGGGAAAAAAAATCTGGAAACCACTTGTCTAGGACTCTGACGCCATCATGGCAACAAAATAGGCTTCCAGGAAGATCTAGGGGCTGAGCATCGGTTCAGATGCCCAGGAGAAATGCATCACTTTTGGCCCAATTGATACAGGCAAGGAGACACACTCCTAGGCCTGCTGACATCCAGTCAGGAACTGGTCACCACCCTCACTGCTCACAAAGAAGTCAACACCATCAGCATACACTGTCACCTTAACTGGTTGTTTCTTCTTCTACTACTTTTTCTTGACTTCAGGAAACAAAAAGCTATGACAAAAACTTTAATTCCTTCTCTTCAGACTTCAACAAATATTTAAGAAATACATATATACTTTGGGGAGAAAAAACCCTTGAAAATATATAGGGCTTTTAACAGAAAAATATTTCTGAAGTGGAGAAAAAAGGGTCAATGAACAAAAATAATACCAATATTTCTGATAATAACTAGAGAGGTATTGTGGATGGTAAGGGTAATGAACAAAGACATTTGAGAAGACAAAGGGAAAGACATTTCTTTTGTTTTAATACAGTTAGAGCTTGAATCACAGCTGCTGCAAGTCAGCAAAAAAACAGGCATTTCTATGTAGAATGAATTATGGGAATATGTTGCAAAAAAGGAAAAACACAACAGCGCAACTGAGTGCCATCATTATAGAAAGACTATTGATCATGTAAAGAGATAAAATATATCACCAAGAATGTAAGCATATAGAGGAAAGAATACAAAAACTGAGAAAGGAGCCACAAAAAGGACACCTCCTAAGAAAGGATAGGTGGAAGATCATCATCCAAGGACAGACTGAAACACCGATCATAAGCAGAACCTCAGCAAAAAGAGGAAGATCAGGGAAAGTGTGGGTCCCTTATTGCATGGGGGGAGACAACTTAGTGACATGGTATGGAAAAGGCTGAAGTACTCAATTTTTTTTTTTTTTTAACCTGAATCTTCACAGGCTAGGTCAGCTCCCAGACTACTACTCTAGGCAGCGCAGTTTGGGGAGAAGAGGAGCAGTAATTCAGGGACTATTTAGAAATGTTTGATGTGTACAAGTTCATGGGGATAGTTATGATGCACCTGAGGGTCAGGGGTGGTGCCAGCCCCTTCCCCATGTGGGGGGGGTGGGGTTTGAGGCGGGCTAGACAGAAAACTGGGGGTGGGGAGTTGCACTATATATCTTCTGGCCAAACATACTCACTTTTTTAACAATACATGCTTAAGTCTGTGTTTTATTGATGTTATCCACAAAATGAGAATAAAAACATATACTGTATACAAACAGATCAGGCCAGGAACACTGTCTCTCTGCAGGATGTGGATGAGAGTGGGGTGGGCTTAGCTGCGTAAGGCAGGTTGTGGGGGGCTGGACCGGGGCAGCACTGGGATGGGTCGCTATGGGGGGGCCAAGTCAAATTTGGGATGGCCATAGCCCCACCCCTGCTGAGAGTGCTAAGAAAGTTGGCTGATGTGGCTGCTGAGCAGCTGGCCATTATCTTTGAAATGTGCAAGAGGTCCCAGGCAACTGGAAAAAGGAAAATATGGGAAATATTCCTTCATCTTTAAGAAAGGAAAGAAGGAGGATCCAGGGAACTACAAACCAATAAGCTTCACCTCAGCCCCTGGAAGGAATCATGGAGAAGGTCCTCTACAAAGCCATTTCTAAGCACTTGAAAGAGAAGAAAGTGATTAGAAACAGTCAGCATGGATTTAATTAAGGACATGTTATGCCTGACCAACCTGATTGCTTTCTATGATGAGATGACTGGCTCTGTTGATGTGGGAAGAGCAGTGGACAAGATATACCTTGACTTTAGCATGGCTTTTGATATGGTCTCTCACAAGTCTTTCAATCAAGCTAAGGAAGTACAGGATGGATGAATGGACAGTAAAATGGATAGAAAACTGACTGAATCATAGATTTCATAGTCATTAGGGCTGGAAGGGCTCTCCTCATGAGATCATCAGGTCCAGTCCCATGCCCAAAGGGCCGGAAGTCAGCTGGGGTCAGATGACCCCAACAGGATAATCATCCAAATGCTACTTGAACATGTCCAGAGGAGGTCCCTGCACCACTTCTGGGGACAGTCTATTCCAGACTCTGGAGACTCTGACAGTAAAGAAGTCTTTTTCCTTCTGTCCAGTCTAAAGCAATCTTCCAGCAGTTTGTGACCATTAGACCTTGTCTTCCCTTGGGGTGCCCTGGTGAACAGAAATTCTCCCACATCCTAATGAACACCCTTGATATACTTAGAGACTGCCATAAAGTCCTCCCTGAGCATAAGCTTTTCCAAGCTGTAGAATCTCATACTTCTCACCCTCTCCTCATAAGGCTTACTCTCTTGACCTCTAATCATAAGCATGGCTCTCCTCTGGACTTTCTCAAGCTTCTCCATGTCCCTTCTAATGTGTGGGGCACAGAACTGGATGCAGTATTCCAGCTGTGGCCTCACCAAGGCCACGTAAAATGGGAGGATGACTTCTTGGGTCTTGCTTGAGATGCAAACCAAAGTTTTATTTGCTTTGTCACCTGCAGCATCGCACTGATGGCTCATCTTCATATTGTGGACAATCATGACCCCCAAGTCTCTTTCAGTATTAGTGCTAGTGAGCGTAGCACTGCCAAACCTATGGGCATGATGAGGGTTCTTTCCACCAAGGTGGAGCACATTGCATTTCTTGATGTTGAAAGTCATTAGGTTTTGATCCACCCACTTTGTGAGCCTGTTCAAGTTGGCCTGAATCCTCAGCCTGTCCACTAGCGTGACTGCGCTTCCCTGTAATTTGGCATCATTCATAAACATAGCTAGTCTACTTCTAACACCTGAATCAAGACCGTTTATGAATATGTTAAAGAGTACTGGTCCGAGTACTGAACCCTGAGGAATGCCACTGGTCACCATGTACCATGCTGAGTTGGTTCCATTGACGATCACTCTCGAAGTGAGACCATGGAGCCAGTTCCCCAGCCATCAGACTCTAAGGTTGTTGAGGTCACAGACTGAGAAGGGATTTAACAAAAGCCTTCAAAGAACTGAAGGGGGGAGGGGTCCAAAGAAGATGAAGCTAGACTTTTCTCAGTGGTGGCAGATGACAGAACAAGGCGCAATGGTCTCAAATTGCAGCAAGGGAGTTTTAGATTAGATTAGATTAGATTACCCTCATAAAGAGGGTAGTAAAGCACTGGAACAGGCTACTCAGAGAGGTGATGGAATCTCCATCCTTGGAGCTTTTAAGATCTGGCTGGACAAAAGGTTTGCTGGGATGATTTAGTTGGGGCTATTCCTGCAGTGAGCAGAGAGTTGGACTAGATGACCTCCAGAGGTCCCTTTCAACCCTAATTTTGTATGATTCTATTATTCTGGAACTTAAACATTTAGAATGCAGAGTCAAGAAATATCTGCTCGAGAAGAAGAGGAGAGCATCAATAGTAAGTATGTCAGAGGATAACAAGATTTTGATTTAGCCACAAGCAGATCATTAATTATTCTAGCCTTGGAGAAATTACTAAAACAAAAACCAAATGGAAAAGGCCCAAAACAGAATGCTTGAGGAGTTGAGGAAGACTTTGGAAATAAGCAGTGTTTAAAATTATATCACAAATAGTAGTATTACTATTATTAATATAAATCTTATCATGATTAGTATTTTACAGTTTATAGTTATATAACAGTTTACAAGTTATATATGGCTCCCAAGTTACATAAACACCTAAGTACCACTGAAACAAATCAACATAAATTAACTGAAGTTTCCAAAATGAGAAAACAGTATGGAAGAAATTTTCAGAAGTATATAAGTGATTTAAGAGCATAATTTCTATTGAGATCCAGCTCAAATCATGTAAATTTATGAAAATTGTACTCATCCGATTTTTTTTCATTTGAACAATTCAAATCACTTCATGAGCAATACAATTCATTTTTGTAAAGACCCTGTGAAGAAGCTAAGTAAAACAGCCATATAGCAAATGAATACATTAAGGTCCAAATTTTGGAGTACTTTTCTCAAGGGTACACAATACATTTTTAGAATGAGGGGTAAATAAGATGTCTTGGAACTTCCTCCAATTTACTTGCAAGCTAAAATCTAGGTATTGGGTAAAAGAGAAAAATATTGTTTAATACATTGTCTATGTATTAATACACAAACTCATCCTGGAATGCTTTTCCCATAATACTCAATCCCAATCTATAAGGACTATCTTTAAAAGTGAAAAGAGAGTTTAATCTCATATGATCTTTGACCTCTGCTGAGACTTCCAACAAAGACATCATTGTAAGGATGGCTTTTTATGATTAAGTCTAGGAAGTGGACTGATACAACTAACTCCATTTACTCAAACAGCAGAACTCCTGAAAGTGACAACTTTTGGATACTCTTAAGAGTGGCCCTAATTCAGAATAGTAACCTAGAGGTGAAAGGTCCAAAATTCCCATTATGAATTCCCTAGGCCATGTCCTCTTGAAACAATTTTGGCTTTGTCATGCACTCTCTCTGAAAAGAACCTGTACAAAGCTAAGCGTTATAGTTTAAGTCACTGGTAATATTACAAATTGGAAAGATTATAGCATATACTAGCAAGATCGGTAAGTAAAGAGTGACAAGGACAGTGGGCACTGAAGAAGTTTTTTTTTTTATTATTATTATTATTATTATTATAATAATAGAGAATACTCATAAAATATATTTTCCACTAACAGAAATCAAAGACTAATAATATTTCTTATTTTGTGTCATCTGCTACTGTTATTAACATATATAGTAGGTAACAACATGTGTTGCTGATGGCACTCTCAAACAACATTCACATTCAAAGAAGCTTTTGCTTTAAAAAAAAAAGTTCAACACATACAGTGACCCTCCCTACAGATTCTTGTCTTTATACGCAGCTACCATTTCTTAAGATTTTTTCTATTACCTTTCATTACATGAAACGTCTTTGAAAAACAGTTTTAGGGGAATCAGGGATCTAGCAATCATCCAAAGAAATATTAACACGATGAACCCTGAATATGAACTTTTCACCATAACATTCTAGAATTTATTTAGTTCAGAATTTCAAAGAAAGAATCTCAAAATAAAGTAGTTATTATCCTAAATGGAATTAAGTTTACTTTTCAATTTAAACTCCTTTCTTTTAATCCTATCTGCTGATGCTATAAATCCCATTTATTCATAGACTTATCTTCTTAACAGGGGTTAGGACCTGGAGGAATCTTTGAAGGTATGTGACTTATTGTTACTCAAGTTATACACAAGACCTTTTCCAAGTCTTAAAACTTAAAAGTAAGATTGGCTTCAAAAGGTAAAATTTGAACTAACATACAATCAGACCATACCTGTCAAGATGTTAGGTAGGTTAACTGGTATCATGACAAACTATTCAATCTGAAGGAATCTGACTTACTGGTAGTATTGTACTAAAAACAAATCAACTAACTACATGTCTAAAACTGGGCGTAACCATATCAGTCAGGAAACTGCACATGCAGAAAAGTCATTTTAAAAACAATGACAACACAACAGATTAAATCATTTTAGTCAATCATTTTAGAAAAGCGAAACAAGTTTAAGATGCTCTTCTGAAAATATCTATGCATTAAATTCAATCTGAATTTAAAATGTATGCTTACTGTTATGATCAAGAACAATTGTTTGTAAGATCAGGGCAGTATAATCCAAATAATGAGTATGAAGTAAAAACAAAAATGCAGATTACATAAACATCTCACTTATGTAATCTCAAATGGGGAATAATTAAACCTTAGGTACAGTGCATATGCTAGAACATAAGGTATAATGTTATTTTAATTATTTTAAAGGATTTTATTTTCTCCTTTGTAACTAAGATTTTCCTTGGTTTCCCACTGGATACTTGAGTGCTCAAATGGCACTCGCCTACTGACCTAAATAAAGCTGGATCAGAAATTTAGTACATATTTAACTGCACATAGTCTAGAGGAGGTTAAACAAACAAACCTAAAACAAAACAAAATGGCCAATCAATTCACTCAAAGGAAAAGTAACTCAAAACAAATATTCTTTTCCCAATATCATGTTGTTCATTTTAGACGCTATATTGGTATAAAATACCAGTACCATTTAACATTGTAAAAACCAGGGAATCAAACTTTACATAAAAAAAAAAATTAAACCAGTCAATACACATTCTTCTCAGTCTTGTAACCTAAACTGGGATAATTTTGTGGAAAGGAAATTCATATTTTAGGCAAAAAATATTTTGCTGACAGTTGCTTGAAACTGCTAAGGTTACAGATGTCTAAACAAGTCTAAAGGAGTTAGATTACCAAGCAAAGGGCAGATAAGGCACTCAAAAGGCATAAATTCATTTTTAATGTGCCACAAGACTTCATCATGTGGCTATCACCTTGCCATACAAAGTACAGTTAGACACATGCACACGCACGTACACATAAGCATGCACACACTTAAGTAGCTACTGCATTATGTTTATCATGATTGATCGGGGGATGGGGAGAAATCACATGGCACTTTCCATCTAGTAACAAGCATTGTTATTTTTTCTCAAATCACTCTCGAAAATGTACTTACATACTTACTTACACTCTCCAATATGTAGATAATACAATTTAATCTTTATTATTTTCATTGAAAAAATAGTAACTAGTATTTCAAACATTATTCATACCTCAGTCATATAAATGATACCACTGACAGGGACTTCTTACAGTAATAAGACCTCCATGATGGATCACTAATATTGCCCACAAATTGTGATACATCTCATATTTTATCTAGAAATAAACTTAATAATAAAAGAGTAAATAACTGTAGGCTGCCCATTTATTTTGGCTGGGATGATGTAGTTGGGGAAGGTCTTGCTTTGAGCAGGGGGCTAGAGTAGATTACCTCCTCAGGACCCTTCCAACTTCAATTTTCTATGATTCTGATATATTAAACAAAAACAAAAAAAGAGAAAAAAGGAAGACATTAAAATCAAGACACTAAAGTGGAGGACAAGGAGGCCACGAAGAAGACTGGCCACAAAGACCCTCCCTACTACTTGGCAGACAGTAGTTTCTAGATCCAGAGCATACAGAGCTAGGGCTACTCCTCCCATGATGCTGCATAACAGGTACCCTCCCCTCATTACGCATGAAGAGACTTTGCTGAGGGACAGGGTAACTCCAAGTGGAGTGTACCTGGGGACTGGCATACAGGAAAGCTCCCATGTGAAAGGCACTAATATAACTGGTTTTGAAAATGCTAATGGAACAGTTCTCCCATAGCATCTCAGGAAATCGAGGGTGTCGGTTGGGGGGCCTCAGCCTAAACAAGTGGGAGGAGCTATCCCTCCTGCTCTGTAGTGGGCAATATGACCTGGTACAGATCACAGAGACTTGGTGGGACTCCTTGCATGACTGGAGCATAGCTGTAGAGGGCTACACACTGCACAGAAGGGACCAAGCAGAGAAAAAAGGTGGCGGGGTAGCTCTCTATGTGAGGGAGCGCTACACCTTTCTGGAGGCTGACATTGCCTCCTCTGGGTCAAGCTTCAGGGCGGGGAGGTAAGGTAACAGAGACCTAACTGTGGGCATTTACTATAGGCCACTGAGCCAAGGGGAGGAGCTTGGTCTGGAGTTCTCTCAAGAACTGACAGAGGCCACATGTGCAAGGGACTTAGTTGTCATGGGCGACTTCAATACCCAGACATAGATTAGGAGGAACACCTGGCTAGGTTGGATCAGTCATGTAGTTTAATTGTGATCGAGAAGCTCTTTCTGACCCAGGAAGTGCAAGGGCCAACCAGAGGTACCACTCCCCCAGACTGTATCTTGGCCAAAGGAGATGGTCCAGTGTGTGGTTTGAACAATGAGGGTAGCCTGGGTGACAGCAACCATGACCTCATCAGGTTCACTATCCACCACAAGGCTGACAAATTGACTAGTGGGATTGAAGTCCTGGAATTCAAAACTGTTGACTTCAACAGGCTCTGGGCATTAGTAAGGGAAGAGATTCAGGGCCAGGGATGGAAGGCAAATGGGGTGCACGAAGAGTGGTTGTTCCTCAAGGACACGATCCTTGAAGCACAAAAGAAAACTGTTCCCATGAAGAGGAAAGGTAGCAGAAGGGCTGGCAAGCCTCTTAGCTCAGAGACATCACGGTCGTCTTGATGAAGAAAAAAAGAGGCATAAACACAGTGGAAGATGGGGACAATATCGTCATGGTCCACACTTGTAGGAAATGATTAGGAAAGTTAAGGCAGCAAATGAGTTTAAGTTAGCCAAGGGAGTCAAAGAAAATAAGAAGTCCTTCTTTAGGTATATAGGGAGCAGAAGGAAAACAAATGGAAGCATGGGGCCCCTGCTTAACACCTCAGGACAGCTGGTAATGGACACTCAGGAAGAAACTGAACTCCTGAACACTTTGCTTCAATATTTCACTAGACAAAGGGGAAAGACAAGCAAGATAAGGATCACTGGGATCATGGTGGGAATGATAGCCTTCCCACTGTGGATGCTGAGTTGGTACAAAACCAACTAGAAAAGCTAGACATTAACAAGTCAGCAGGACCAGATGGACTTCACCCAAGAGTGTTGAGGGAGCCAGCTGAGGTCATTGCGGAACCCCTGGCAAAACTCTTTCAGAAATCATGGCACACAGGGGAGATCCCTTAGGGTTGGAAGGTGGCCAACATTGTGCCCATCTTCAAGAAGGGGAAAAGGAAGGACCAGGGTGACTATAGGCC
Organism: Caiman crocodilus; assembly: GCA_030014935.1. NCBI lineage: Eukaryota > Metazoa > Chordata > Crocodylia > Alligatoridae > Caiman > Caiman crocodilus. Next base: position 20,917,586 of record JAGPOW010003316.1, on the reverse strand, counting down.
AGTCACTCTAATCTCCATCCCAGGGAATATCCTGGGAAAACTCATTAAAGAATCTATGTGCAGTACCACTCACTGAAGGGAAGATTCTGAATGACAGCCAGCATAGCTTCATTGCAAGTGGGTCTCATCTTACCAATCTCATCTCCTTCTACAAACAGGTCTCTCACCACCTGGACATGGGAGAGAAGGTTGACATTATATACCTAGACTTCCAAAAGGCCTTTGATCTAGTATCCCACGATATCATTGTAGAAAAATTAGAAGATTGTGAGCGTAAGTGCTCAACAGCTCAGTGGGTAGAAAACTGGCTGCCTGGTAGGACCCAGAGAGTTCTCATAAATGGATTTGTCTCTTCCTGTTGAAAAGTGGCCAGTGGTGTCCCTCAAGGGTCCGTGTTTAGACAGGTGCTTTTCAGCATCTTTATCAGTGATTTGGATGTAAAAATGAAAAGCTCACTGGCCAAATTTGCGGATGACACCAAGTTACGGGGGAGCATGGCCATACCAGAAGATAGGCTGCAGATACAGGCAGACCCAGACAGGCTGAAGAGTTGGGTGGACCAGATGAAGTTCAACACTCAGAAATGTAAGTTTCTCCATCTGGAGGCAAAAAATCCACAACATACCTACAGGCTTGGTGGCAATAATTTGACCTGCACCACAGCTTAAAAGGGAACCTAAGGGTAGCAATCAACCATCACATGAACATGAGCCAGCAGTGAGATGCTGTGGCCATCAGGGCAAACAACATTCTGGCATGCATTAACCACTGCATCTCATGCAAAATTAAGGAAATGATACTCCCACTGTACTCCACACTGATGAGACTGTAGCTGGAGTACTGCATCCAGTTCTGGGCACCACACTTCAACAAGGACATGAGAGGGTCCAGAGAAGAGCCACCTGTATGATCAGGAATTTGCAAGACAAGCCTGAAGGACTTGGGCCTCTTCAGCCTACAGATGAGAAGGCTAAGAGGGGACTTGGTAGTGGCTTACTACTATCTCAGGAGACTACATCAAGAACTCAGTGAAGAGCTGTTCACCAGGGCACCCCTGGGGAAGACCAGGAGCAATGGATACAAACTCCTGGAAGGCCGCTTCAGGCTCAATTCCAGGAAAAACTCCTTCAGTCAGGGTGTCCGGACTGTGAAATAAACTCCCTCCAGTGGTGATGCAGTCACTTACCATGGAAATCTTCAAACGGAGACTGGACAGTCACCTTGCTGAGGTCACTTGACCCTAATGTCTCTTCCTGCTTAGCACAGAGGAGCTGGACCCAAAGATCTAGGAAGTCCCTTTCAGCCCCTAACAATCTATGGATCTATGAAAATAATTCCTTCTTGTATGAAAAGCAATTGTAGTACGTGTCAAAAACAAGAACAGAAGCCTTTGGGAGTTTCTGTAAGCATGTATAACTATTATTTGTGGATTTTAGTAGACAGAAATGCGATCAGAGCTCCAGGAAGACACAGAAAACCAAGACATTACAATTTAAACCTCAACCACAAGAATTCTTAAAATTCAGTCCTGAATAATTATGGCTCTTGAAAATTAAGTAAGTATCACAATACAAACCTAAAAAGGAACAATTCAATTCATATTTCATTTTGCTCCTAACAAGGTTCTTAATACAAACTAATCTTCCTGACTTCACGGGTGTACAACAATAAAGTCAGAACACCCTAGGAATTGATGAAAATCATGGGATCATTGTGCTTTAGAACACATAGTACTCTGGTAGCTACGTATTTCAACATGTCATTTAATTCATACCTCTGGTGCTACTGAACTAAAAGCTGGGGAGCAAAAAGAAGGTTGGAAGGCTAAAAATAGTTTAGTCAGGGTCAGGGGAGTAAGAATAGCAAAGCCCCAAGCAAAGAACTTACATACATACATGTGGGAGCCTGCTCTGACGTGCTGAAAATCCAGCACATCTGAACAGACTCGATTAATACAGTCTGTTAGGGCACATAAATAGACACACTCTGGCAGCCTTGCACATCACGTGTATCAGTGGCACAGTACTCCTCCATGCTGAGAATATGGCAGCAGTGAGCTCTGAACTAAAACATGTTTGATGTGCTTTAGTTCAAAGTGCACTGCCACCATTTTCTCAGCGTAGAAGTGTGCTGTGCCGCTGATACACATGCTGCCAACATGGCACCAGTGCTTTTAATTAATGTGGCTCACATTGGGACCACATGTAAAAATGCCCAAAGATGCAAGCTAAACTGCTCTAAGCAATCAGAAGCAATTCAAGCTTTCACAAAGAGGTTTACACAAGTTTCGATCCACTCTAAATCTATGCAAGTAAAACTGGTGCAATTTCTGTTTAAAAGGAAACCAAGTCTAGAGTGTGCCTGGGAACAAAGTTGTACAAAATGTCTAAATGTGGGCATTTGGACACAATCTTGGAGTTGCATTTACTCTAACTTACTGAGGGAAGAAAAAGACCTGTAGAAGAAGAATGAACCCATAAGCCATTTCCAATGTAACTACAGAGCATTTAATTCATTAATGAAACTGGACTGTGTCTGTAAACATACTTTTGACAAGTTTTCATTCGGAAAACAAATTCTATTTTTTAATTTAAAGAAGGTTATTTTTATATTAGCCTTCTGCAATTCAGAACATTCTTCCTTATGCATCATAGATTATCAGGAGGTAGATTCAACTATGTTACCTGTGAATACTTAACCTTGTTTTTACTTAAATGTATGAATTGATTTGCTTTTATTGTACTGAGGTAAAAAAGATTTCATTTTCTATCTATCAGCTATTTAGAATGATGAATTTTAATAACTTAAAAAATCATATATACTAAAGGGATTGAGGGAATAATCTGGAGTTTATTCACAAGTTAAGGTCATTTGGTGACAAAATATTTATTACTCTATTTATTGTAAGATAAATTAAATCACCTTTGCTACAGATAGTTCTTGAGTAGCCTATTATGAATACAGGCATAAACATCACAAGCCCAACAATGACTAAGAACAAAAACAGGCTACTCATGTAACAAAGAAAAAATTGCTTATTTTATCACATTTCACTTTATGTTTCCAAAGGTCATTAAAAAAAAATGTTAAAGCTAAAATTATTTACGAATGAATTTTAACAGATGTCAAAGAACAGATTACTTGATCACTAACAGAGAAATACATGTGCATCATCTATTTAGCACTGCATACTAAAAGCAAAATGAAAGAAATGCATTTGAGTTCTTTTTATTACATTGGCATTTACTTTCTTTACATTTTCAATTCCTTCCTTCTTGCAATTTAAGCAGAAATTATATCAGTATTTAATACACTGAAATTTGCATTAACATTAGTTGGGTACACATTTGTCCCAGCTGGCATGATGGGGTATGCAATTTTGCACACAATATCAAGGTCTGGGCTATTACTTCTGTGGGAAAAACAAAAGAAACTCAAGAGTTCACATCCAGGATGTCACATACATGCACGTTTCCATTATGTCAGGACAGCCATGAAAAGTGCCTGTTACATCTGGAAGTATTAGAAAGTTAATCAACCAATTAAATCTCATTAAAGCACCTAACTCAAGCAGCATAAATTACATTCTAAATAGAAAACAAACCTAGGACCACAATAGCCATGACTGTGTACTTGGTAAACTTCAAAATACTCAGAAGACTAAAAGACTTGTATCGAGGTGTTTTATCTTTAAAAGGAATAAAAAAAGTTAAATATTAAAACTTTAAAACTAATGGTGATCTAATCTGAAATATTCAGTAGGGATTTAAAACACTAGTACTTATTGTAAAAATGCTATTTTAAATTGACAGAAAGCTTTTAAAAACATTTTTCTCCCGCTATGGAACTCAGCAGTGAGGGAAAAGCCTTCTTTAACAGAAAAGCTTTAAATTTGTACAAAGTGAGGCCTGACAGACACAAATTGGCTTCTGTCTTCTGATATTTAGAAGATGCATTAGCTATCATTTCTTGACAGACTACATCTTTACCCAGGGTACATTATAGCTTATCATCAGGTGTCTACACTAATAACTTTGATTATTTCCCCTTTTTTCTACTACAAAGTTCACTTCTATGTTTGTATGCTTTCTGCCATTTTATGCAATCTTTTCAGAATGGTTATTATTTTATTAACAAGAGTCAAACAGCTGATGGGCATTCCTGAGGAGGGAAAAATTAACTAGATATTGTTTAACTGAGGTTCTTTATTCAAGGTTTGAAGCATAGCATACGATAATCTGAGTGTGTCTCACAAGATTTCAGACAATTTGCCCATTAGTTAAACTCAGTAACACTAGTGGTGCACGCAAGGATCTTCTTGAGACTTGAAATATTTTTTAAGTGTAAAAGTAGAATGAGTGGTCACAGCTCAGAACAACTGCAAAATATCAGTGGTTGTGATTCTTTTATTTCTGATCAACTCCATTGTTTCAAGAAACTCAAATACAACCTGTTTCTTGATAAACAGCTAGAGAACATGTGCTAAGGATGTCTCTGGAATCAGCCAATCCTATTTCAGATCAAAGAATGGCTTTAGAGCCATTTCAAACCAGAGAATAACATTATTTATATTACTGCCTCCATAGAGGATAAATCTATTTCTTGTTTGAAAAGGTTAGGCAATAAAGAGAGATTTATAAAACCAGTACAAATAATTGGTTTCCTATTCCTTATCCTCTGTTGGCTTCAGTACACATTGGATAACCTTAAGCCTCTACTCTGTCTGGGATATCATACAGTTACTATGGTTTTATGTTACTGTTTTCTTAAGAGATCTGTATAATTATAATTATTTTTTTGTGCTGAATTGAATCCAAATTTAAACATAAGCTTATTTGAATTTATAGTATTTTCTATTAATTTCCTAAAATTTCGGTATTATGAAAACAAAACCTTTCTTCACTAAACCAATATTTATATTCTATTCGTGCCTGGAATATAGTTAATTAAAATCATTTTTAAACAGTGTTCCTAAGAAATTACTCCTAAGATGACAGTGAAAAATACAGTAACAAGGTAAATCATTAATTTTAATTACTTTGTATAATCTTTGTGCTGAAAGTCTCTATATATTTTATGATATTAAATATGGTCTTAATTTGTATTAGTGCTATAAGATTATCCCTGTCATCTTTGTATAAAACGTGTTTCTTAATAAATGAGGGGGTTAAAAAAATTACTTTTGTTAGGCATTGACCAGTTCTCTCTCACCCCCAAATTAAAACTTCTTACATAGACAAGAAGCATATTAACTTTTTTTCTTCCAGTCTACTGAGTGGTTTTGCAATATGCCACAGCAATGCAGGGACAGTGTCAACAACTGGTATGTACAGCAAAAAATTTAAAGTATTATGCATAGCAGAAGCTGTAATCAACGCTACTCAACAGAAACTTGTTACTGTAAAAAACAAACCAACCCAAAAAACCCAAAAAACACCAAAAAACAAAAAACATTGATCACAATGATACCTCCCACTTATAAAAACAAGTTTACTTTGCTTTGTGTGTGAATTACTGCTTTGAAAATGATTCCAAATTATATATTCATCTGTACAACAAGCAAAATATGGACAGTAGAAGTATAAGATTCCTATGACTATCACCAGTGTGTCTGAGCCATAATTTGCTACATAGAAGCAAACTCTCACGATTACGTTTTAGTCCCATTCATGCTCCAATTGAGCAGTCCAAACCTCTTCAATAGAGCATTATGGGAGCTAACAGACAAAGAAAGCAAAAGTACTTTACCAGAAGAGACAGGGCATTAGTTCGACCTGGCTCTGCAGTACCTGTATGCTTCAGCAGGGCTTTTCGGCGCTATCGAAAGCTGATTCAATCACTATTCCACAAAAGTGCCAAAAAGCCCTGCTGAAGACCTGATCTATACAGATGTTGGGCATGCCAGGTCCATCTAACACAATGCCTCTGCTGGGCATGCCCCCCACGCTGAGTGCAGTGCATGCCAAACAAAATAAAGTGCCATGGGTGGGGGGAGGGTCCACATCTGTAAGCACCCAATATGCTTAACTTTAAGCACTCCATGCTTAATGCTCCTCGACTTCTCTGTGAAAATAGCATGCAACAAATACTAACTGTTAAAATGCTTTACACAACTTCAACACCCAGATGCAAGAAATGGGATGAAGTTTGGTCCCTCATTTCAGGTAAGCCACTGAGCAATGAACTGGTGTTCAACTGTGATCCAAAATGTAAAAGCTGAATTGCAAAAAATTCGGGAAATTAAAACTGGCCACAAATAAATGCAAGCTGAACCTATAATCTAGAAGGTAGCAGAGTAGCTATCACTCTTAACTGAAATACATTAACATCACTGAAGAAAAAGAAAGTAGAAAGGATTAGAGAAGGAAAGAGTCTTAATTATTAATCTAAAGAACAAAGCAATTAAGTAGCTAATTGCATTATAACTGACCAAAAGCACATGTGCACTATACTAATCCAAACATTCATTACTACTCCAAGCAAAACCTGGTTTGAAAAATCAGTTATGCTTGTGGACCCTTGATTATGAATTCTATTCAGGCTTTAAATAGTCCCACAGTGGCCAAACCGTGGCTCATGAGCTGCATGTGGCTCACCAGCACAGTACTTGAGGCTCTCCAGAAACTGGCTGAAGCCCCACGCACTTTTCCTAGGGCAGCTCCAGGGGACAGCATAGCCTGGAACCTCCTGCTGCTCCTGTTTTACACAGGGGGAAAACTAGCTCAGGCGCTGGGCTGCTGGGGCAGAGATTGCAGCCATGCTGCTTACCCCAGGGTGGCTCAGCTAGGTGGGAGGGGGTATGGCGGGGAAGTTGGTCACCTCCACTCCAGGTCGCTCAGCACCCTCACCCCTTTCTGCCCCCCTCTGCAGCTTTTGAACTTTGGTGTTGGATCGGATGTGGCTCCCAGTATGTGTAACTCTGACCACCCCTGAAATAGTCTATACTCAAAATGTAACACAATGTCTGAACATTGCTAACAAATATTTGTATGGTTTCGTTTGTGATAATTGTATGTTTCAGGTACATAACTAGGTTGCCCCTTTTACCTTGCTAGAAAAAAGGTCAGTTCCCAACACTGTAAATTCATTGATACATTAACTGCCCCAAGAAAAAATTGATAACAATTTGTGTAAAATAGGCTAAACTTAGGAAATATAAACTATGAGGAGATCATTTTTATAGTAGTGTTGAAGTGATGTTGTAGCTGGGATGGTCAATGAATTATGTAAGAGGCAAGGATATTATTGGGACAACATCTTTTACTGGACCAACTGTGTGGTTAGAAGAAAGTTAAACTTCATTTCGAAAATGTATGTTGTTTTACTCTTCTGTAATAATCACATAATTTGTGCAAACTTTAATCCTTTATAACAGTAGTCACCAACCTTTTTAGGTAGCAGTCTAGAATGAGCCAGGTTGGGTCAGTTGGGCAGGCACATGATAGGACGCAGACACCAACGGTGCTGAATCTTCTTGCCACAACATGGGAAATGCACTCACCAATGGAATCACTCAGACCCCTACTGCCACAGCCCATCTGCAGGCCAGATCCAATAGTTTCACAGACCAAAGGCTAGCAACCCCTATGGCTTTATAACATACTCTTGCCAGGTCAAACAGGTATTCTATCAATACTGTTACTACACATAAGATACTGTAATTTACCCAATACGGATCAACTGGAAACACCTTAGAGGCTGGACAGATATTTGGCTGGGGTGATATGATCCGGGCACCCGTTCCTGCCCAGGGCAGAAGGCCAGACCTGATGATCTGTTTAGGTCCCTGCAGACCCTAAGCACGATGATACCTTGAATGTGAGAAATTGTTACGGTTTTTGACCAGATTATATTGAATCCAATCCCCTTGTTCCGCCCTCTACCTCACCTCATCCACTATCACAAGTATCCATTTTCATCAGCCTACATTGCTTCATGCAGCAGCCCTTTTCCAACAATTAAAGATCTACAGATCTACGAGCATCACCACTGCTTGGTTTGAAATTGATTTTTCGTATACAATAGCTGCTTAGCAATCTGATTTTCCACTTTTCAACTGCCAAATACTCCCTTATCTGGTAAGAAAAGCATCTCCCACCATTCTGGCATTTTATCTAGTTACCAAACTCTTCACCTAGGGACAGATGTTCAAAAAACTGAAGCCTGAATTGATTAAATCTTTGCAGGTTAGTCTAACCATTGGCTGCAGGGAAACTTTGCGGGGAGGGGGCATGGCCAGCCCCAGCAGTAGCCTCAGCAACAAGGAGGGAGTTCCAAGTAGACCCCAGTTTGGGTCCATGCTGATGGCTCAGGGAGGAAATTAAACCCCCTCCCTGGCCAGGTCACTTGTGGCTGTTACTAGGGTTGGCTTCTCCTCCTGTTGCTGCAGCAGCAATGGGGGTAGGTAAAGAGAGAGGGGGGATTCCTGACATGGGCTGCTATGCTCAAGCCAGGCGGACCTTGGCTGGAGTCCTAGGCAGGAGAGAGGGGGTAGGAAACAAAACCCCTCCCTGCCCTCTTCACCTCAGGGGGGCCATATCAGCCAGCACCTTGCCGTGCTCCACCACTGCAGCAGTGAGAGGAAGAAACAGGCTGTTGCACCACAGCCAGGAAGGCCCCGGCTGGGACCCATGCCATGCTGGGACATGGGATGGAGTTGGGGAAATAGATCCCCATCTCCATTTGCTTCACACTGCTGCTGGGGCTGGCCATGTCCCCACCATTGGAGCAGTGAATGAACAAATGCCTTAGCAAGGCCAGTGTCTGGCCATACCCCCATCCCTGCTCTGGCTAGGGAGTAGAAATGCATGGCCAGCCCTGCTCTTCTGAAGCAGACTCCACAGCTCAGCACAGGGCGTGTTGCAGGGGGACACTGATTTAACTTGAACCAGGAAGGGGTCTGGGACAGAAGTTCCATAAACTGGTTTGATCTCAATCAGTTAAGTATGACGGTTACACTCAACAATGTTTATCCCAAACTGGTTTGGGCGACTTTGAAACTCATTTATGTGCAATGAACTTATGTTCTGTTGCAAGTGTGAACCAGCTTCTGCTCACATAAATAGGTTTGTGTGTAACTTCTGTCCCTAGCCTTCAAGCCCAAACTTTCAGCTGCTAAAATATACACACCCATTCAAAGAGGAACACTCTCATAAAAAACACTCTTAACCCTAACCATGCACAACTTATGAAATGGCATTCTCCCCTATTACATTCTGTACTGTGTTTTAAGAAATCTGCAATTTAGATAAAAAGTGCAAATACATGCATCCTAAAAAATAAATAAAATTGGTAATTATACATTGTTTAAAACAACTACAAAAAATCACTATTAACAAAAGTAATTGGCAAAAATTACTTCATGTTAAAACTGATAAACAATAAGAGCTTGAGTTTCTTTTTTAATGCATCATTTTAACATTATGGTTGATAAAACACTCACACTATTCTGAAAAATGCTTTATTCCATTGTGATTCCCTTTAGTTACACAGCAGTTTTTAAGTGGTAAAAATAAGCACTGCAATCAACTAGACTAGTTGTTTCTCCCAATATCTATGGACCAGAAGGCATAGTCCAAAAGGTAATGAGCTGCTAAACACCGCTACCATTGAAGGGAGAAAGATGTATTGTGAATTTGCAATTTCGCAAAATACCATGCACATAACTGATGATTTCTGTCAGTAGCTCTACTAGGAGATTGCAATCGACTCCAAGATAACAATTAAAATGGAATACATTAAAGGCTGGTTATGAGAGTGGAAGCATAAAGCCTGTCACTGCCTATGGTTTTCCTTTCTTCCTCAGTGCTTTGCCAGATACCATTATCAACTTAGAAAATATACTTGAAATGTATTGTAGCCCTGTTTTCCTTTAGCAAATCAGGTTTTTGATTAAAGATGACCAGATAGGAAAGATGGTAGGTGGAATGAATGAATGGTATTGGAAGAATATTGTCTTTTAGCTCAAAGCCTCTGTTTACAACTTTCAGTTCCTATCCCAATAAAGTTGCTTCACCACCTCATCAGTTAAGTTTCACAACAGTATATTTCCTTTAACAGTAATAGTTTTAAATCACTGTATAACTAGCTAGCACCTTGTGGGGACTGAAAGATGCTACTACCTTTTGTCTTTATAACAGTATACAGCAGTCCACAGTATACGGCACCTCCCCTAGCCTACAAGCAACACTATAGAGCAATGAATGCACTTTGGCCAGTATCATTCTTTGCTCTCTTTGCCAGTCTCAAGGACCAAGCATCTACGGAAAGCAAAACACCTGTGACCATAGTGTCTCATGGATAATTGGATAATGCCAGCAAGGATGGATTAGAAGCACAGGTACACGCAATCAGAAGTTACAGGGAATCTTGTGCTCTCAAACCCTAAGGGTTCCCAAAGAGATGTTGGAATGACAACTTTCAGCATCACAATGTTTAACTCTCAGGTCTTTGGTTCCTAAAGCAATAGTTAAGTGCCTCAGAATGCAATTCAAAACAACCAGCAAGCTTAATGAGCGTTGCTAAATTAAACCAACATGAAACACTGAATACGGGGAATCTCACAGACTTTAAGTACTTAATTAGGGATAAAGGGAGGAAGAACATAAGGGCATACTTATGCCACTCAATTACAGTGCCAGGCAGAGCCATACTGAGACAAAGCATGCCTACACTTTGTGGTGGTTACCTCCCAAACAGTAGGGAGAACTTGACCCTGCTTGGCAAGCTAATATGGCATTATGCGAGCCAATAAAGGCACCATAACTGAGAAATATAAACATACTGCAAGACACCCCAGGATACACAGCCCAAACCTTCTCTTGACTAAGGTACCTGAACTGTCCAGACTCAAAGGGAATTTAAGTTTTCTTCTAAAATTCAACAGCAGTGACACCCACCTTTGATGCAGTGGTTATACTTGTTATGCAAAATGTCAGAGACCTGGTTTTTATGTTTTCTATGGTCTTTCCTATTGCTCCCTTTATCTGCCCCAGTGAGTCATGAATTCTCTCGCTGGCAAACTGTCAGGGTTTTAACAGAAGGAAAAAGAACATAGCCCCCACCCCAGAACAGTTTATGCACATGTGGTTAGAGCAGTTTCCTGAGATGAGGAATGAGAGTTTAAATCCCCTCCAGCTCCGAAGGCAATAGGACTCAGATCTCCCAAATCCCACAGCAGTGGAATAATCACTGCATAAATACAGGACATCACTACTACTTCCTTTTCCAATAGTCACATGTTTGAATGGAAGTGGCCACAGAGACAGCATTTTACAAGAAGAAAAAAAAAAAAAAATCAAATTTTGTGTACTTATACAGTAATTCATTTACCTCTCAGATCGGTAACTGACAGAATCTCATACACTTTCATATGACAAGTCAATTCACTTTGCTCTCCTTCACTGACTAATCCCATTCCCCAATCCCTACACAATCACTTACCACCTGGCCTCCTCATCAGTCATCCCCTGGCTGTAATTAGGGTGAAGTTGTTTGTATTTAAGGTCTGTAAAATGAAACTCAGACAGGTCGGTGGATCTTTGAATAATCATGAATACTTCTCCAGGTACAGCCATTTTCTTTCTGAGATAGAATCATGCTTTGCTGATGCTGTTATTAAAATATATTTATTTGTTTGTGTAAGCAATTCAAATCTCATTAACCCAAATGAAAATACCAGTGACTGGGCAAAGTTCATATAACATAGGAGACTTTCAAAATAACTTTTGAAGGACGTCCATCAAATTATAAAGGTATATCTATAACACACTTCAAAACTGAAGAGGATACTTTAATTTTTCAATTAATCATTTCTCAGGTTTGCATGAACTAACACTGCCTTCCCAACAAGCATATTCTCCTCTGTTTATAACCTGTAAAATTCCTCCTCAGACTTTGAGGGGGAAGGACATCACCACACTGGAGATAAAAAATATGTTGGTCAAAGATTTGTAATTTGTTGATGCACCAGAAATAAAAGACAAGGTTAGTTATGAAAACCAAATGATAACAGATTATCACAGTTAGTTAACAAGGTTGTACTGCATGTGGAAGTGAGGAATTTTGGATTTTTAATGGTAGTCTGTACTTCTAGTATGGATTTCGTAAATCTGAAGGCCTTAAGAATTATGTTATTCTAATTAGCCTCTCTTCCTTAAGAATCATCAGTTGAATTCCACCCTTTATGTTGAGGGACATACAGAGAAGAAATTTTTCATTTTTAATTAATTCAATAGAAAGGATAGGAATTGTATATCTGATAACCCAGCATATATTGGTGAAAATACATAAGCAGAGCAGAACAAATACTTTCAGGTCCAGAAAACTGTTTCCAATAATGGCTTTTATAACAGCAAACCACCAGGAAAAAAAAATAATAAAGGCCCAGAAATATCTCTAAAGGGACATAAGATCAATGTCCTGGAACCAATTAAACTTTAGAAGTGTATATTAGAAGCAATTGTGTAACACTGCACACCCAATTCTAAATGACAGTACTTGGTAATAGTTCTTTTACAAAGTAATTGAAGGTTTCATTACATAATCAATGTTTTTATTCTAATGGAAGATATTTATTCTCCACTACACAAACAGAAAAACTAAGCTTTTTCCTAGTTAAAAAAATATTTAGATTCTTAAATATGTGTCATCTGTAATTTTTAAAGAAAATTAACATGTCCAGCAAAACACCTTATCATTGTGGTAACTGCATTACATAACTAATTTATTCAAGCAGACATTAATTTGGACCATATTTAAAAAACAAAAAGTCTTGATTTTGGCATACGAGAAGAAAATATAAGCTATTTTCTAAATTATTCACTAATGGACCAAAACCATTATGCATTTACTTATTTTGGAAGAGAAGTAAAGGATTTAGAAAGCTGTGTTTAGAAAGCTGTTAGCTGTACTTTAAAACCTTCAGACCCGGTCTTGAGGTTGAAAACAATGCCAAGTTTTCTAATTTAATTTTGGGAGAACCTTCTGGGAAGAAAAAGAAAGTTATATATGAACTTTACTGTGAAGGTTATTTTCAGCAGTTTTTAGCCTTTTTACATTTTTCCACCTCTGCTGTTTTGCTAGAATAGCCCTTACATATTTGGCAAAATTAACCAAACTGTTGGCAAAAACTACTGTTTTGCTAACCAATCTAATTTTCTCTCTTCCTTTATTGATTCCCACAATGATTATTTTATCTACAATAAAAAATTTTAAAAAATAAATTTCAATTCTTTACAATATATTACAACTGGCTGTTTAAAATGATTCTTAAGAGTGAGACCAATTTTTTAATGCATTTCTAACCCAAGAGCAAATCTTAAAGAATTTCTGAACAACTCACTTACATTGTTCCAGTATTTATTTGAAATTTACTTCTTGCCTTATATTCACAGGGCTGCCATTTCAAAAAGTTCATGCCCCTACATATGGTCAACTACTCTTTATAATTTTCAATATAACCTTTTAACATTTATTACTAAGTAAAAGTACAGTAACTAACAAAGAGGTTCTTATAACACTAGTCTTTAAAAAGGCAGGGGGAGGAATAAGGGTCACTCCACAGGGGGCATCCATAGAACTTTTGCTTCTCTTTTACCTGACTGTACCTGAACTTATTTGTTCATAGATGTTAAGGTCAGAAGGGACCTCAACAGATCGAGTCTGACCTCCTGCATAGGCAGGAAAGAGTGCTGGTTTAGATGACCCCAGCTAGATGCCTATCTAACCTCCTCTTGAAGACCCCCAGGGTAGAGGAGAGCACCACCTCCCTTGGGAGCCCATTCCAGACCTTGGCC
>JAGPOW010003316.1:20885480-20903690 GCA_030014935.1 Caiman crocodilus | reverse complement strand
GGGAGCCCATTCCAGACCTTGGCCACTCTAACTGTGAAGAAGTTCTTCCTAATGTCCAGTCTAAATCTGCTCTCTGCTAGCTTGTGGCCATTATTTCTTTAAACCCCCAGGGGCGCCTTGGTGAGTAAAACCTCACCAATTCCCTTCTATGCCCCCATGATGAACTTACAGACAGCCACAAGGTCGCCTCTCAACCTTCTCTTGTGGAGGCTGAAGAGGTCCAGGTGCCGCAGTCTCTCCTCATAGGGCTTGGCCTGCAAGCCCTTAACTCTGGACCCTCTCCAGGTTATCCACATCCCGGTTGAAGTGAGGTGCCCAAAACTGCATGCAGTACTCCAACTGTGGTCTGACCAGCGCCCAATAGAGGAGAATTATCACCTTCTTGGTTCTGTTTGTCATGCATCTGCTGATGCACGATAAAGTGCCATTAGCTTTTCTGATGGCTGTCACACTGCCGACTCATGTTCATCTTGGAGTCCACTAGGACTCCAAGTTCCCTTTCCACTTCCATGCTACCCAGCAGTTCATTCCCTAGGCAGTAGGTATGCTGGACATTTTTCCTGCCTAGGTGCAGCACTTTGCATTTCTCCTTGTTGAATTGCATTCTGTTGTTTTCTGCCCATATGTCCAACCTGTCCAGGTCTGCTTGTAGTTGGTTCCCTGCCCTCTGGTGTGTCTACTTATCCCCACATTTTTGTGTCATCCACAAACTTGGACAGAATACATTTCACTCCCTCGTCCAAATCGCTGATGAAGACACTGAAGAGTACCGGTCCTAGGACCGAGCCCTGAGGGACTCTACTACCCACACCCTTCCAGGTCGATACCAACCCATCCACTACGACTCTCTGGGCATGACCCTCTAGCCAATTCGCCACCCACCAGACCGCGCAGTCATCCAAGTCACAGCCTCTTAACTCGTTCACCAGTATGGTGTGGGATACTGTAATAAAGGCCTTCCTGAAGTCTAAGTATATGATGTCAACCCCTACTTCTGAGTCCAGGTGTTTTGTAACCTGGTTGTAAAAAGAGACTAGATTAATCAGGCATGAGCTACCTGCTATGAACACATGCTGGTTTCCCCTCAGCATAATTTTTCCTGCCCAGCATAATTTTTCCTCTCGCAAATGTGAGCCTCGATAATTTTTCAAAGACTTTGCCAAGGATGGAGGTGAGACTGACTGGCCTATAGTTGCCTGGGTCCTCATTCCTCCCCTTTGAAAATGGGGACCACATTGGCCCTTTTCCAGTCTTTCAGGACGTGGCCCGTGCGCCATGAGTGTTCAAATATTCCCGCCAGTGGCTGTGCAATGACATCAGCCAGTGCATTCAGTATCCTCGGATGGAGCTTATCCGGGCCTGCCAACTTAAACACATCCAGTTCCTCCAAGTGCCTCTGCACCATCTCAGGGTCTACGCATGGTAGTCTGGCACCCTGCTGTTGCTTCTCCACAATCCCAATGAGAGACTCATCTTGCCCCTCACTTAGGCAAAGAACTCACTGAGGAGTTCAGTCTTGTCTCCCCTGTCTGTCACCAATTGCTTCTGCTCATTTAATAGGGGCTCTATTCCATCCTGGGCCTTCCTTTACTCCCTATATAGCTGAAAAACAATTTCTTGTTATCCTTAACTTGGGATGTCATCCTCAGCTCCATGGTAGCTTTGGCCCATCTAACTGCCTCCCTACAAGTGCGAGCAGAGGAGGTATACTCCTCTTTGGTAATCTCTCCCTGTTTCTACTTTTTATATACTCCCTTTTTAGCCCGTAGGCTGCTCAGGATTTCTCTGGTCAGCCAGGGAAGCTTTCTGGCCACTTTCCCTCTTTTTCCTCGCATTGGGATCATCTCCCTCTGTGCCCGAAGGATCATTTCCTTAAGGCACAGCCACCCTTGTTCATACAACTTGAACTAGCATCTTTATTCTGACAATTTCCCCTCTGTGCCTGACCCATCTTCATTTTATTCTGTATATTAGTCTGTTTCTTAGGCCCATCACATGTTTGTTTAAAACCTCCTACCACATCACACATGGCAAGGGCTGCCTCAGGCTGGTACCAACAGAACTGTTTGCACTACTTGTTGGAGATCTGGGTGTGTGAACATGCTACATATTCAATATTAGGAGCTATATAAACCAGCCACAAAAATGTTCTACATTACACACGGAACATTTATTATGGCTGGTTTACCATTTTATGGTGCTTTAAATTGGGTACCTAGGTAGCATTCTTCCTATTTATGGCATGATTAACACAATTGTGGCACAAATGGTACACCCAGGAACTTTAGACTCATATCACTATCCTCTGCAGGGTCTTTTAAATCTTCCTCTAAAGTACGTGGCTGGTATCAGAGACAGGATACCAGATTAAATGCAGTACTGGCCTCACATAACATACCTGAATTCCTAGACAAAAAGTCATGAAAAGGCTGAGGGGCTGTTTACTGACAAGTTGATACCAGATAAGACTCAAAAGTACACAAAGTAGTCAGCTCTACTAACAAAATTACTTTAAATGGTGGTCCTATCTTCCTTTGAAACACAAAAACTTAATTTGATAAGTCTACACAATTTAGTTACAATTAACAATAGGCCTTACCACAACTAAAGCATGATATAACTGAACACGTCTATTGCAAAATATAAAATTATTTTAACTGAAGAAAATTTTATCTACAGGTTTAGCCTCTTGTCTGTTAAGTGAAAGAAGTGAGAGTTCAATCCTCCAACAGATCATAAATATCCCTGAAATATAACATAAATATTCCTTAAGACATATAATAATTATATAGCTGCTAAACAAAGTAGATAACTGAGATCTAAACAAAATATAAGCAGCAAATAACATAACAGCTGTTCTTAGTTGTATCCTATAGGAAAGCGTAAATAAGCCAAGCTGTCATAATTAGAGTGAGACATGGAATAATCAGCTCAAACCAGGAAAGATGCATAAACATAAGCATCAGTAAATATAATAACTGTTTAACAAACTAGGACATAAAAATAGTGCTACTTCAATTTTACATTCTCTCTCTCCAACTTAAATGAAGAAAATCTGAACACCTACAAGGTCCATCTAACTCTATAAAACATTCCCGCACTCTTTAAGAATGGGGTATTTTTAAAAAGTATATAATTTTTAACCTGGAACATTTAACCCACTGTCTGGTGCTGAAAGCTGCAGAATATAATCACATTAATTAATGTAACAATGCCAGTATGATAAAATACAGGTAAGTCTGTCATTACCAGAAACTGTAAATTAGAAAACACATAGCATACATCTCCCTCCTGGAAGTTGCATGAAATGGAAGGGTTAATATATACTTTAGAGTACATTAAGAAGCAAGATATCAGGTGGTAGGTGAGACTACACTGAAAAGCACTACTGAAGACAAGGAAAATACCAGCTGTCTCTGCTTCAAGAAGACAGATTACCACCTGTCCAGTTATCTTCCATACACAATACAAGGCACGTTGGTCATTTTAACAGGGATAACTCTACCCATATGCTGTTTAATTTTGAGCTGCCCTCTGCCTACTTGTAAATATACGTGATGGATCATTGTAAACTGTAGATTAGCACAGTGGTGATGTTTAGCTTGAGGCTAAGCTTCATGCTTACTTTAGCTCCTTGAAGCCTTAATCTACAGTATATTATATTAGTATCAGTACTTTATACAGAGAACAGGAAGCAGAGACACAAACAAAGGAGGGAGAAAATGCATTTGGGATTTCAGCGAAGAAACAGTTTAAGTCCCAATCCTAGTAAAACATACTGCCATGCTTAGCTTTAAATGCTGTATGTTGTCCCGCTGACATGTCAGAAGTGTACCAAATCACATGTGGATTGCAATATACTCCAGACTGCTATAGCTTAAAAATATGCAGCCAAGAAAAAAAATGTGTATCAAATTTTTAAAAAATTAAAAAGCTGTAGCACAACAGTTGTTTACAATACAAAGTAACTGTAGGCACAGTAACTATAACACACCATTATAAATGAAATACCAAGTTCTTCACTGGTGTAAACAATGCAATTAACCATTTATATTACAGCGCCAACTAAATATTTTTATAATGCAATCTGAGATTTACTAGAAGGTCAAGAGTGCCCGCAATGGTCTTCTTCCTCCCAAAACAACACATCATTTAGAAGCTGAAAAGGTAAAAGGATATATTTGAATGCAAAGAGAATTTTTTTCTGCTATGTTGTATAGAAGCAGCAAAAAACCCCACCCAATCTTGCAAATCATTAGGCTAGAACAGAGCCGACTGCTATTCAATAGCCATATTCTGGCAGCTAGTTTCCTCTTTTGGCGGGACAATCAAGCCTCCACTACTTGCCTTCACCTCCCACATCACCATATGAAATACAGAATACCTAAGGAAGGCCAGGGTGTCAGATCATTCTACAGAGGTCCCAAAACTTTAAGCACGTTAGAACAGTTAGTAGATTTTGGTACTGTTTAACCGAAATCAATTCCAAAAAAAGTTTCAACCAAACAGCTGTTTACTAGGCCTGTGTGAGGCAGCAAGTATTCAATACAGAGGGACAGTAATTCGATTCAGTGATTCAAATCACTGTCCTGATTCGTTTCGGCCAATTCGGACTCAGAGATTTGGCGCTGATTCGCAGATTTGGTGATAGACTATAATGGGGAATCACTATACCTATACCTTTGTCATTTTCTTGCAGGTTCAGATGAAAACAGCCGGGATGATAGCCCCTTCTGAAGGCATGACGCCTGCCAACTTTCATGGACATAGATGTAGGGGTTTCTGTAACAGCACACCTCAAACTGTTGAACGCAAAACTCGCATCACTTTTGTGTGTTAAGGCAGAGAGGGATAAATGCATCACGGATGGTAGCCTCTCGTGCAGGCATGAGGTTTCAGGCAGAGTGGTGTAGGGATCTCTGTGAAAGTGTACCTCAAGGTTCTGAAAGCAAATAAAAAAGCAAATAAGTGCAGAGTGAGGAGGGTGATACTCACTCCATCTGCACATGGCGCTTGGGGAACCCTAGCAGCAGGAGGTTCACCTTCAAGAAACACCAGATACTCCACCAAACCAGGGTTCAAGGAGGTGCAGTGAGGTGTCACAACATCACCAGCAATGCTCAATGCCCACTCGCTTGGAACACTGGTTGGTGGACAAGACAGGTGTTGCCAGACAGATCCTGCCACACTTGGCTGCGGCTTGCCCAGTAGGCCAACGGGCCGCAGTCCAGGGACTCTGCATCCTTGGCAAGATAGGTAGCCACCAAGGCCTCCACACTACCTGCCGGATGGTAGGTTCTGATACCACTGGACCCCAACATTGAAGCCATGCTCTTGGCAGCAGCTGTGGAGGAAGAGACTGGCTGGGAGTTGGAGTGTTGGAATGGGAAAGTGGATCCCCATCTTGCACATCCCTCCACCTCTACCCTTCTGCCTCATTGACTTTGTTCACCAGCACCTCCATTCAGTGATGCAGGGTTCTGCTGCTGCAGATGGTCCCCTTCACCCTTGAGTTGCACATGTCTGCCAGCATGTGGATCATGCTGGACCACAAGGGATACAGCCATTTTTTGATGTCCTCCTTCAGTCGCTTCACCTATACCTGCACCTCCGAAGAAAGCAGCTTGTCCCAACCAGGAACATCGATCCCCTGGAACTTCTCCATTTCATTCTCAAGCTCCTTCACTATAGGGATCACCTGGCTAAAGAGGGCACTGTCACTGAGACTCTTGGTGGCCTTGGGTAACAGCTTGAGGACCATCTATATCTGGGAGATGGTATCCCACTCTGTTTGTTAAAGGGGCCACTGATCCCAATCTCCCTGAGCAAGAGCATTTCATGGATGGCCTTCTGTTGCTCCACCAGTCTTTGGAGCATCAGATATGTGGAGTTTCACCAAATCTCCACATCCTGCATGATTCTGTGCTGCAGGATGCTCAGCTCTGCCGATTTGTCCTGCAGCATCTTGTCTCCCTTGATGTTCCAGTGGAAATAGTCCACCACCTACCTGCATTTTGAAATGATGGCTGGTAGTGGTAGTGACAAAGTTGGCATCATGCACCGCCTTTATCATACTGGCTCCGTTGTCCATGACCATAAGCCCCTGGGTGAGATTCCCTCACAAACTCATATTTCCTCTCTTCCCCAGAATTTCCTTAGCTATAGCACCTGGCTCCTCTGCCTCCAGATCCAGCTCCTCCTGTGACACTGGAAGGCTCATGCTGGAAACTAAAATTGGGGTGGAGACTGGCATGCTGCTGCTGCTGGTGGTAATTACTGGTGTTAGTCTAGATGGTGCAGGTGCAGACACTGCTCCCACCGCCTTCCTCCCAGAAGACTTGTTGCTGCCAGGAAAAAGGGTGCATCTATGTTGAGTGTGGGGGGGGTAGAGACTTGCAGCTCTCCCTCTGCTCCTTCTTCCTCCCCTGCCAAAGGCACCTGGTACCTGCCTTTCCAGAACATATTCATAATGTTTGGTGTGCTGAAAAATGTGGTGCGTCTGTAATATAGGTTGTCCTTTTCTTCACAGAGATGACAAACTTTCAGGGAAAACACAGAAGACGACAGACTAGCTACCAAGAAACTAGGTAGTAACCCAGAGCATTTCAGATGCTGCTGGTCCAAGAGAGAAACAGCTCACAAAAGCACAGATGACTTCATAAACAACCTTATGTTTTGTTTCTACATCGCTCTCCTAGAGCACTGTGATTGGAAGGGAACTTAGGGAAAGATCACAATCACTGGCCAGCTACACATGTCAATATCAGAGCAGTGTTTCCCCCTCTCTCAGCCTTTCCCATATATCTATATATATATAGAGAGAGAGAGATATAGATATCACCCCATCCCCACTTCCTCTTCTCAGTTACTGTTTTCCACAAACCTTCCAAATTTCTGAATCTCTCTGAATTGATCTGGACCTTTTAATGGGTCTCTCGATTCAATTTGGAGATTCGGCAGATGAATTGGGTCAAATCTCCTCCGAAGTTTTAAAATGTTGAAATAATTATCAGTATAAAACAACTGAACTAATCTCAAAGCTGCATTTTTTATTCCAGGACTGTGGTAGTGACCATAATCAAGCATTTACACAAGCTACTTACAATTTTAAACAGGGGTGATGAAGGTATGGTCTTCTGGATCTGCGCAGTGGGTCCTGCAATCTGGCAATGGGGAAATGGTAGCAGAGTTAAGCTGCAGCAATTTAAATTACCACCACTCATCCTGCTGCCAAATTTCAGGACCCATGAAGAGTCCCGTGGGCTGAAAAGGCAGGTCCATGTGCTGGATTGGGCCCATAGACTGAACCTATGCTCTATATCCAGGCTGTGCACCCAACCATACCCTCAGGTTTGGACACACAGACTGACACAGTACCACTCACTAAATAATTTGAGCACCACCGGTTTAAAAGAAATAAAATTCAAGTCAGAGAAATCTAGAGCCAAATGATCCAAAAATATACTGTTTCCTGTGATATCCCAGAACTCTTTTTGGGTAAAGCCTGCAAAAAGGGAATATGGAGAAATGTCATATATAAAATACGCAAAATTCACTATGGTTAAAATTCTACAGTATTGAAAATTACAAAAGTATATATTAAAAAAAAAGAAAAATAGCACTCCATATTATGCTAATTTTAACAGCTCAGTAGTCTGAATCCTACTTGGCACTGAATTGTCCAATTAGACAGAGCCTAAAAACAAGTTGATTTTAAACAATGAATTCTGATTTCTTTTTAAAAATCCTGAAAACCTATAAATGAAGACTATGCAGCTGGAAAACACGATTCTGAATTAACTACCCTACTTAAAAGTTTAAACTAATGAGTGTGTTGAGTTTTTCAAATACTTTGGTATTTGGTAAATGTAACTTAACATGCAACAGATGCATAGTTTATTGACACACCAGCACACAATTAGTTATGAAATTAGCTTCCGTTTCATTGGTAGCTGCTGAAATTCTCTTTCACTTTCAGCTAAAGCTAGTTAAAGTTTTCCAGATGATGATTGGGTGCATTTACTCTGCACCTGCGGTTTGTATTTTTTAAATGACTCTCATTTTTCCAAAAAACATTCGACAATAAAATACAATTGAAAAACATCATTTTAAAATTCATATTACCATAATGTAGTAGAAACACCAGATTTCTTAAATTAGATTTCTCACTTATAATAGAGTAGTTCTTCAAAATCTCTTTCATACAATGAAACATTTAAATATTTAGACTTTTCTTATATGGAAGTTAGGTTCTTCTCCACATCTCTACTTCCCAAATATACAGATTTAGGTTTATGCAACTGAATGTGAAAGGAATCATATAAAAGTTAATCAGACGCTCTCTTGTTTCAGGACTAAGTTCACTGAACTGGGTGATGTATCTTCCTCCTCACTAAAGTCAATAACCTGTCTCAGTATTAGGACAATCAGCTCCACAAAAGCAAAAACATCTGTATGGGTCCCATGGAGCTCTTTTATCCAAGTTCATTTTGGTACTATATTATTTCACAACTACTCTTACAAAAACCATAACCATAGTTTCATAGTTGGTAGGGTAGGAAGGGACCTGAGCAAATTATCAAACTCCAACCCCTGCCATGGGCAGGAAAGAATGCTGGGGTCAAATGACTCCAGCTAGGTGATTATCTAGCCTCCTTTTGAAGACCCCCAGGGTAGGAGTGAGCACCACTTCCCTTGGAAGTTAGTTCCAGATCCTAGCCACCCTGACTGTGAAGTAGTGCTTCCTGATGTCTAGCCTTAAAATTTACCATCATGTAAATTAAGCTAGTACCTTTGGTATTACAAATAAATTAAAAAACACTAACAAAGATTTCTAAACATGGAAACAGAACATGCAGAGCATGCCTAAATCTCACCGCAGTAACAAACTCTACAAATAACAGTAATGGTATATACGCAGATACAGACATACTTTGCAGGCTAAAAGTCAATACTTTGATAGGGATCAGTAACAGGAATTCTGAACAGTAATCAGTAGAAATAATTAAGGCATGTAAGAATAGTTCAGGCTATGAATGGCCTTGGATGACTGTCAAGAGCAAACCCTATTGCTCTCATAGTAACTAATAAATTATAATATCCTTTCCTCTGCATATTTCATTCTGGTTTTTCTTTAAAAAATAACAAAAGAAAGAAAGAGACTGTTTCTTTCTTCAGAGAGCTACTTATGGAAATACATTCTATCAGTGAACTATTTTGTAGTATTTTATTTTATATCTGCCATTCCTCTCCCTCCCCCCACCAGTGCTGTAGAACTTGGGGGGACTTGTTTCCTTCCTGCCTGCACATGGAGTTTTAAAGCAGAGTACAGTTTGAGCTGACTGGCCCCATATTTTAGGCCTGAACTCATGCGTGTGATGGCCTAGTGAACTAGGATGGCAGCAGAGATCTCCAGGCTGTAGCGTTGCAGAGTATCCTTCTCCTAAGAGGACTGCCAAGTCAGAGCTAAAAAACATTCCAGCTACCCTAGTTATTTGGGTTGGATCACTATTTGTAAGGAGCCTTACTTTTGACCTTACTGACATGAGAGACACTATCAGGAAAAATTTACAGATAGCATTGCTCTTAGGACCATCAGGACATGCAAGCAGTATTTCCTCTAAGCTACATGGCAGGTGCAGCTATGCAGGTGTGCTCAGGTTGTGCTGCCAGGTGCACCTGACTGGCTGAGCATGCCACACAGCTTAGAGGGAACGCTCCATGCAAGTGTCTCCACCACGACAAGATTGTGATCCAGGGAAAGGCTTGTATGTCCCAATGATCCTGAAAGCAATGCCACCATTCTCAAGATCTGCTGGCAGGATCATTTCATCAACGTGGAGGTGCTACAAAGAGCCAGTACCACCAGCATTGAGGCGATTCTCCAACAGACTCAGCTGCAGAGGGCAGGCCACATTGCCCAGATGGATGACAACCACATATTAAAGGCCATTCTGAGAACTGGCAACTAAGAATGTGACAGAGGCCCCAAATAAGCACTTCAAGGATACCCTGAAGAGGTTTTTTTCTGTCTGCAGTATAGACCACGAACTGTGGGAAACCGGTTGCAGACTGTGATGCCTAGCGGCTCCAAATCAAAAAGGTAACAGCCCTCTTTGAATGTCAGTGCAGAGCCAGCATCAAGAAGAGAAGAAAAGATACACCTTCATGTAGCAGCAATCGACCATACACGTGTAACTGCTACAACAGGATTTGCCTCTGCAACTAGACTGATTAGTCATTTGCAGGCTTGCAACCAGCATTAGCAGTTACCTTACTAATATCTTAGTCTGTGAAGAACCGCCAAGAAGTATTTTATACTATTTTCCTCATGTTTTAGTTACCCGGAGAAAATTCTGATTCTGCTTAATTCTGGAGCTGACTAAGGGAATAATCAGGCTGCTACATGATGCCTTATCTTTTAACAGAAAAATATTTTAATTTGTTCCCTTTTCTTTTTTTTTTTTTTCTTTAAGAACCACATTCCCCACCCCCACCTCACCCTGGACTACTGAGATCTAATGAATTGCAATGAGACTGAGGAAGTTTAATTAAAATTGTTACCACAAGTAGTAAAAACTTAGGATGATCTTCCCGTTCTAAACTGTTATATTGACTTAATGGAGATCATCTAAATGGAACAGTCAAGTTGGTGTTGGCTCTCTTCTACCGTCTCTGAAAAGGTAAGTTCATCTAAGTTATTGAGACAGAATTTTGATCAGTTATATCAAGAACAGCTTTCATTTAGTAGTCATTTCATTCCATAATTTCCAAAAAAAAAAGATGTTATGTCCACTTTGTGAGTGTGGAAAATGAGCCACAGAGTCTGTGGCAGAGTCTGCATTAAAGTGTGGCAGTCTGCATTAAAATGTTTTCTAACTGCCATTACCCTGCTCTGACTTGAGAAGATTGCCTTGAAGTATTTACAGTATTTAAAGCTTGAAAGCAGGATATGAGATAAGAAAAGTCCTATCAAACTAAAGACTGTAATGATTTGTTTTTACTCTAAGTGGATAACTGAAAACCAAGTTCATAACCACCTGACATACCCATCAGTCTTAAACAGGAGAACATAGCAGGTCCAGGAATAATGGACAAGGTCAAAGGATGGTGTAATTTTTAAAGAACACAACTCTGCAAGAAGACTATGACCTGGCTCTATGAATGGATAAGGATTCTGACCTGGAAAAAGTATGGATGAGAACGACTTTAGGTGATCTAGTCCAACCATCTGTTCATCCTCATCTAAAATTCCTATTCTTAAAACTGAACGAACAACTCTCTCAAACAAATGCTGGGGACAATATCCAAAAACAACAAGAACACTCTAACCCAGAAGTAGACAATTTTGGGGGGCCTAAGGGCCAAAAAAAGAGAGTTTTGATGACGTGTCTCAGGCTACGTCAGCACCCTCCCCACTCCACCTGCAACAACTCACCAAGACACTCTATGGGGCTTTAGAAGGGCAGGGAGCGGCGTTCTGCAGTGGTACAGGTGGGTGAGGCAGGGAT
Organism: Caiman crocodilus; assembly: GCA_030014935.1. Lineage (NCBI taxonomy): Eukaryota > Metazoa > Chordata > Crocodylia > Alligatoridae > Caiman > Caiman crocodilus. Next base: position 20,892,180 of record JAGPOW010003316.1, on the reverse strand, counting down.
CATGGGGCCAGGTTGTGGGGTGGGGACAGCTTAGGGCTAGGGCCAGGCTATAATCCACTGCCTACACCAGAGACCATGTGTGCAGCAGGGTGCTGCCTGGTCACTAGGTCCCAGGAAGCAGCCAGCGTTAGGGGAGGGAATGGAAGTGGAACGTGCAGCATTTAGGGAAGGGAGTATGCAGCAGATCTTACCTGGGCAGAGTAATCCATGGCTGCCCCTGAAGCACCACACATGGGGTCAGACAGCCTACACTGTACCCCTGCCCATACCTGTTGGCCTAACCCCAGCCTCAGCCAAAGCCAGCATGCAGCTTCCACACGCTCTGCATGCCCACAGATGGTTGCTCATTGTGCCAGGCAGGCAGAGGTGGTAGAAAACAGCCAGGAACTAGAGCCAGAGCCCACACACGAAGGCAGGAGCCACTCAACAAAGTCCCTGCCCTGCCACCTTGGAGCAGCACAGCAGGGGCAGGAACAGAAGGAGGAGCCACAGCTGGAGGCAAGGGAAGCAGAACAGCTCTGCCAACCCAAGCCCCAGCCAGAGCATGCAGTTCCCAGTGGTGCTATTCCCAGTACAGTTGCAGCTGGCTGGGGACTGCTGTTCTCCCCTCGCCTTCAGCAGCTCCTTCTCCTGCTTCTGCCCCTGCTGCAGGCAGAGGGGTGCGGGGGGAAGAGGTTCAGCCAGATGGCTTCTGCTGGAGGCAAGGGGTACAAAGAAGCAGCAGGAAGAGCCTCACTATAAGTTATGTATGCTAGTTGGGGCCTGGGCTGGCAGGTGCAGGTTGGGGCACAGCACAGGCTGTCCCAGTGGGACTTCATGCGAAGTGCCATGGGCCAGATCCAATGACTCCTGCTTTAACCTATCATAGGTAAAGGAGGGGGACAAGAAAACTGTCAATGTTCTGCCACTGCAAGGATGGAAATAATTTGTTAAATATACTCAAGAGATCCAAAGAAGAGGACCATTCTGTTCTTCAAGAGATGATCTTCTTAAGTCAGAGGAAGGCAAAACTACCCATAATCGAGGCTGATCTGAATGTGGGGTAAAGTTCCCTCCTGATCCCAAACTTGATTATTGGTCTGAGTGGAATCCAGGTTTTTAGGCCTAACAGTAGCATTGGCAAGATCAAAATCCCCCAACCTTATCTGCATTCAGCACCCAGTATTTCAGAAGATTGGAGGGGTGGGGAAAGGTGGGGGGAGTAGCAATAAGAGGGAGAAAATATCCCTTCTCAGTCCCACGCAGCAGCCAGCAAAGCAAAAAAAAAACTAAACACCTTTCACGTGGAACAAAATCTCCTCTTTCTGTCATCCTGTCCCCTTCATAAACTTTTCTTGAAAACTTGCAATGAAAGTTATTCCACAACTTCCTTAAGCCGTCTACATTCCACTTCTGATCTGTTCTAATAGTGAAGTAGATTTTCCTGTGGGTATTAAACTCGTAAGTGAAATTTGTTTATCAAAAGTTTATTATCCAGCTTCTCCAATTGATTTCTGCATTCTTAATTATACTACTGATGGTTATTTCTATATCATTAGAAAGAATTGTAATGCACATTAAAAGGTACTTTAAAGTAGTACCTAAGGACCAATCAAGAATAATATCTCATTTTATAGACTTGGTACTCTCCACTGGAGAACTGTTTTGTTTATAAGGTCTTCAGGTTCACATTATTTAGTTTCTCTCATGACCCTCCAGTCTCATGCCAAGGTTAACATTTTCTAAGCCAATGTAACTGTGCTTGGTAAGTCACTGCTTTTTTTTCCCTAAATAGTGTGCAATACATAAATTTTATCAATTAATTCAATTTCCTATTTTAAAATGCTAAATAATGGGCAGGGCACATTCTGTATTATGGAAATTATATTAAAAGACACAAACTTTAAACATTAGCTTTGTTATTTATTGCTGTGGGCCAGAAATTTCCTAGAAGTGACCACCTTATCCTCTGGTTAATACATGAAGCAGGAAATCAAGTTAGTTACAGGAGTGAAAAAAATGCCAAGTCAAAAAGCATCTAAATCAGGGGTAGGCCACCTGACTTAAGGGCACATGCCATAAGTGGTCTGTGCAGCTTGTATGTCTATCACCTGGCAGATCAGAAAAGGAAAAAACAGCACAGCAGCAGACAGGACAAGGGGCAGAAAGCAGAAAAGATCAGGCAAGGAGCACAGGGATGGGGCAGGAAGCTGAAGGCAGAGCAGCAGGTCAGGTAAGAAGCGAAGGGCAAGCAGCAGCTGTATGACCAGGGAGCAGAGCACAAGATCAGGGCAGGGGAAGGGAGTCTGAGCAGAACTCAGGAAGAGTTTGGGGCTAAATTTGTGGCATATCTACCAAAAAGATTGGCCTATGTGATCTCTGCTGAACTTTTGTAAGAAGCTCCCAAAGATATATTTATTTTACTTATTTAGGTTTAAATAAAGATGCATCTCTACATTTCTAATTATTTGTTAGATTATCCAATGTTTGTAATTTAAGACAAATCATACAATAAAATAGATATAACTATTTTGAATCATAATTGAGGCAGACAGCTAAGGAAACCACCTCCTTTTCACTTCCTCATTGTCCCAAAAAACAAATGGGGGCTGCTTATGAGACATGCATATCATCACACCCTGTGATTAATGTGCCCTCCACAGGAACTGAAGACATACAACAATGCTAAAGTACAGGGCCTTGAAAAGAACACAGATGTCTTAGTTGCTATAACAATGTTTCAAAAATATATATTATATCAGTATCAAATTTAAAGCTTGAATCAAATTCAAAATGTCAGCTTCCCGAGTCTCAGCTAAATTCAACCATAGCAAGTTGCAAACAATTACTAATGACTGTACTACCTACAGACTGCCTAACGTTCACTGGGTTACTGTAGAAAGACTGGAAATGTTGAATACAGAAAAACCCCAGGAAATTTTATTTTACTTGTGTAGAAATCAAGGCAGGCAGCCTGGTCTTTTTTACTGCTCTTTCCCCCTTCATGCTAAAGAATGAGGAAAAAGTTATTTGGCCTTTAGAAATATGTTACTTGACAAGTTTTGTAGGTTTTATATCATAATGGTGTATTTATTTCTCAGACAATTTCATTTTTCCACTAAAACAAGCTAGTATGCTACCTACAACCAAGGAGTTATTTTTTTTTTGGTACTAAGTTTCATATAAAGTCAGGATAAATATAATGGTTTAGCTTGAACATTAAATGCTGAAGTTTTCATAGCAGAGCCAGCTTAAACAAACTCTTTTCCTATGGCTGATCTCCTTAAAAATAAACATAATGGATAACATTTTCCATGCAAGAAGGAAACTGGTGTACAATCTGCTCAGAACCTGATGTCAGATAATGGAAGAAAGGTGATTTTTATATGGGTCATTCCATAGGCAATTAGAGCTGGTAAAAATAGCAAACATACAGGAAGATTCTAAAATTTCTATTTAATGTTTCCTACAGTATAAAGCAAGTCAAAGGAGGAGGAAAGAATCAAAGCCTTATGCTAGCTCACATGTAAACTATCACCAGAAAGATGTGTATGGAAATGACATTCAGATTGCAGGTAACACCCAAGGTAATTCCTCAATGAAGACAAATAGGCAAAACATTTCCTAGCACTTACCAGTTATGCTGAAATGGGAAGTTTAAAGGATACAGCATTATTCTCCACCAACAGGTAGGGACTAGAGTTACGTTCTGAGCACAGACATATGTTCATTTTACCCATATCAATATCTTGGAAATTCTTATCAATAGAAAAGTGCCTTAAGAACAGGAGCATACATACATTTCAGCCCCTTGGCTGAAGAGCTACACAGGTGAGCTCTCCAGATTTAGAGGGTGGAAAATGGGGGCCAGATTAGAGATCTGCTCCCTAAGCCATCTGCCATTTAGGGGAGTCCATTAATTGATGGGCTTCCCTCTCCCCTGCCTGGAAGAGCAGCTGCTGAAAAACAGCAACTACCACAAGACAACCTGGGAGGGTTCCAGCCCCAGAACAATGCCCCCCCACTCCCTGGTTGATCAAATCTTCTTCCAGTGGTGGGAACTTTCATGGTTTCACAGCAACTCAGGGAGCCTTGCCACTGTGGCAGTCACCTGCCTTGACTCTCACTGCTCTGGATTGACTCAAAGCAACATGGGAGGAAGCAGGGACTTTCCTCCTGAATGTGCTAGTTTTAAAAAGACACCAGGAGTATACAGCTCCCCATCCCCAGCTATATGTGCCAGAACTGAGAAGAGGGGTAAGCAGTAGTCTGGTGGGAGTCTACTCCCCTGGTCTGGGATAAGCAAAGTAGCAGAGAAGCATACATAACTCATTCATGTAAGAGAACCTCTCCCCTAGTCAAGATTTTCCCCACTGAATGAAGATATTTCTCCCAAGTTAGGCATGCTTCCTGGGAGAGCGGTTTAAAAAACACTTCTAGTCATCATGAGTGGGAATTCTTGTAAAAACTAAATACCTACATGTGGCTTTTCTCTGTTCTTTACCCCCTCCTGCCTCCTTTCCAGTTATTTATCCCTCATGCTAGGAATAGCTTTTCTGAGCTTTAAATTACCAGCATTTGGTTCTGGGAAAACCATACTTTGGCAGTAAAGAAGATGAGAAACTGGCTGGAGTGGAAATTAGTTGGATCATTGGGCTCAGAGGACAATAAATCAATGACTCAATGTCTAGTTGGCAGCCAGTATCAAACGGAGTGTCCCAGGGGTTGGTCCTGGGGCCATTTTTATTCAATACCTTCATCAACAACCTGGAAGATGGGATGGAGTACACTCTCAGCAAGTCTGCAGATGACAAAACTAGGGGGAGTAGTAGATACACTGGAGTGCAGAGCTAGGGTTCAGAGAGACCTTGACAAATTGGAGGATTGGACCAAAAGAAATATCATGAAGTTCAATAAGGACAAGTGCAAGTTCTTGCACTTAGGACAGAATAATCTCAAGGAACACTACAGGCTATGGATTGACTGATTAAGCAACAGCTCTGCAGAAAAGGGCCTGGGGGTTACAATGGAGAATAAACCGAGTAGAAGTCAACAGTGTGCCTTTGTTGCCAAGAAGGGTAACAGCATACTGGGCTACATTAGTAGGAGCATTGACAGCAAGTCAGGGGATGTGATTATTCCCCTCTATTCCACACTAATACTCCATGAGTGGTGTCACCATGTCCAGTTTTGCTCCCTCCCCCCCCCCCCAACTACAGAACCAATGTATACAAATTGGAAAGAGTCCAGTGGAGGACAACAAAAAATAGTTAGGGTCTGGGGCCCATGACTTCTTCTGAGAAGAGGATGAAGGAACTGGACTGATTTATTCCAGAGAAAAGAAGATTGAGGAGAGGATTTAACAGATTTAACAGCAGCCTTCAACTATCTAAAGGATGATTCCAAACAGGATGGAGATAGGCCAGGGGTGGACAATTATTTTGGCTGGAGGGCCACTTAACGAGCTTTGGTGAGCTGTCAAGGGAATCAAGGATGGCTCCACCCTTTGACAAGCACCCGGTCCTCTGATCCCAACCACAGGGCTAAAAGCAGTGGCAGTGGCAGCCAGAAGGAACTGCTGCCGCCTGGGCTGCCTAGAAAGGCAGCCCAGCTGCAAAGCCGCCCCAGCCCCGCTGCATGGGCAGCACCTCGACCACGTAGAACCAAAGGACACGTAACAGGCCATTCAAAGCACATCTGCAGGTTGACTCCAACCCATGGGCCATATTTTGCCCACCCCTGAGCTAGGCTTTTCTCAGTGGTGGCAGATGAAAGAACAAGGAACAACGGTCTCAAGCTGCAGCAAGGGAAGTTTGTTACTTACGAGAAACTTTGTCACTTAGGAGGGTAGGTAAGCACTGAAACAGGTTATCCTGATAGGTTGTGAAATCCCCATATCTGGAGGTTTTTAAAACCCAACTAGATAAAGCTTTGGCTGGGATGATTTAATTGAAGATGGCCTTGTTCTGAGCAAGAGATTGAACTAGATGACCTCCTGCTTTTCTATTATTCAATGAGGAAAGGAGGAAGGGAATGGCAAGTGCTATAAAAAGTCTAGCATAAGCTATTATTTTTATTTAAAATATTGTTTAAAAAAAATTTTTTTTTTAATTGTCTTACAAAATAAACAATTTTAAATATCCTTAAAATATTAATGTTAGAAGATGATGAATTGACAATTTAATTTTCAATACTGGTTTATAAAATTCTGCATTTTCCTGCTTTTATGACAGATATTACATCATTTCTCCATTGTCAAGAAAAGAAATCATGGTAGTATCTTGAACATCACTACATAAGAATGGTTATTTCCTTTTAAAATTAAATTTACCGCACAGACAATATTGTAGAGAATGTGATAGGGAAAAAACACTGTTACTGACTATTTAGAAGTCATAGTATCACAGTAGCTAGGGTCAGGAGGGACCTGAACAGATCATCTAGCCTGACCCCCTGCCACAGGCAGGAATGAATGCTGGTTTCACAAGACCCCAGACAGGTGATCGTCCAACCTCCTCTTGAATTTGCCCAAGGTAGTAGTGAGGACCACTTCTCTGGGAAATTGGTTCCAGATTTTGGCTACCCTAGATGTAAAATATTGCCTTCTGATCTCTAACCTAAACTATTCTCCATCAGCTTATTACCATTGTTCCTTGTCACCCCAGGTGGTGCTGGGGAGAAAAGGGCTCTGCCTATTTGCTGTTGATCTCCCCTGATGAGC
>JAGPOW010003316.1:20860645-20885380 GCA_030014935.1 Caiman crocodilus | reverse complement strand
GGACCAGCTTGAGATGCACCTTTGGATGCATGACAAGGTATGGCTGGCCTTGCTGGCTGTGGTCTGGCATTGGTGGCTCATGTTCATCTTGGAGTCAATGACTCCAAGATCACTTTCTGCCTCTGTTTTCAAGAAGGAAACTCCCCAGCCTCTATGTATGCTGTGGATTCCTTTTTCCAAGGTACAGCACCCTGCATTTGTCTACATTGAACCCCATCCTATTCTCATCTGCCCACTTTTGTAGTCTACCTAAATCTATTTGCAGCCTCTCTCTCCCTTCAAGTGTGTCCACCTCACCCCACATCTTAGTGTCATCACCAAACCTGGACAGTGTGCTTTCCACTCCCTTGTCCAAGTCACTGATGAACATGTTAAATAGTGCGGGGCCAAGGACTGAGCCCTGGGGTACCCCACTGCTCACATCTCACCAGGTTGCATACAACCCGTCCACCACTACTCTCTAGGTGCACCCCATCAGCCAATTTTTTTGCGCATCCAACTGTGTAGGCATCAATGCCACAGTCGCTTAATTTATTGATGTAGATGGAGTGAGAGACAGCATCAAAGGCCTCCTTAAAGCCTAGAAGGACTATGTCCATGGTGACACCATCATCCAAGGATTTAGTTACTTGGTCATAAAAGGCAATCAGGTTGGTCAGGCAGCACCTGCCTCTGATGAACCCACACTGATTGCCCCTGAGCATGATCTCCCCTGCAGGCCCCCCACAGATGTGCTCCTTGATGATTCATTCCAAGATCTTCCCAAGCATCGAGGTGAGGCTTACAGGCCTTCTCTTACAGTCTTTGGGGCAAGACTGAAAATAAAGCAATTTTTGTAAAGTTTTATGGAAAAAGACTCTTGGATGGCTACTGAATAAAAGGAAAGTCCAAAAAAAAAAAATTATTATATAGTTTACTTAATATCATGTTTCATATAGATTGCTAACAGATTAGGAAAAAAAACTAAAGCATATGATAATGACTTTCAAAGAAAGATATCTGTAGCTTAATAAAAACACAAGAATGACTTGTCAAGATAGACAAGTTAAGACATCTCTAACAGAAAAGGCAAAGTATTCTCTTTGTCCATTTACAATGGATTGCTCTGTTGCTCTATCATGCCTACTCTCTCTACCCACCAATCTAACAAAATCTTATTGAAGCACAACTTAAAAAGAACCTAACCTAGTTAGCTGTGGACTTTGCTCAGCCAATCCAGCTGAACACTCTTCAGAAAGGATAACAAAGGATACTATTACCAGGTAAACTGAGAACCAGTTAAAAGGAATGCTTTATTGGTCCACATAGTAACAAGCTTAATACCAGTAATACTTCTTCATGTAAACAGACAGGGTTAGGTCAGCATTTTCACTATTCTGGGTTCTTTGTATGTGAGGAAAAAAAATAACAAATGCCTTAAAAATGTGTCTAAGTAAGTCTTCAAATATAATGTTTTACAAGGTACTTCCAGTATTTATTTTGTATCAGATACTTTTATACAATAATTCAACTGCTGTTCTTTAGGGAATTCCATTTTATATGCCACACACACTGAGTATATTGCAGTTCTTTCAACAATGTTCACAAAGACTTATGTAGAGTCTTTTTCTCAGAAAGACAGATTATAATGTACCATCTTCTCCAACAAACAGTCTATGAGTTCACTGTGGACTTTCACTTAAACATAGTACTTGGAAAGCAACTTAAAAACTACAAGAATGATTTTTCCTAAGAAAAGTATATGTTTAAGGATTTATTTTCTAATTTGCCTTTTTTAAAAATTCCTAGCACCTTATTGGTGCCATACATGATGCCATAAGCAAAGTAATGAGTTCTAAATTCAGGTATGGTAAGAGCTAACACAGACAACAGGGTAGATTTGACAACTAAATCTAACTCTAACTAAATCAAACTAAATCAGAGATGTATGGCATAAGCTTTTGTAAGCATAGGTTTTACATTATCACAGATCTCATATCTCAAAGTGGAGCGTACTCAAGAAATTAACATGTTAATTATACCACTTCATAACAGCATCATAACCCAAACTATGCAGCACATGGGCAAACAGAAACCACCCTGTGTTTTGCAGGTCTGAAAGCTAAGTCTTAATTCACCTTATGACATGTAAGTGTTTTTTGGCACTTCCAGTCTGATATTAGATTGCCATAGGGAAACAAAAATCAACCTATGAACATAGCTGTTAAAAGACAAGAAAGGGAGGAGGGATGCAGTCTTACATTTTTGCCCAGTAGCCTAGTGAGAGGGGATGCCCCAGTTCCAGCCCATCTTACCCAGCAGGGATTTGAACCTACATCTCTCTTATTGCCCACCACAGTTCTCTCTTTATCACACCATAGGCTAGCCATTAGCCCAGAGCCACCTCTTAAGTACCATCTTGAAGCTGGTCTACTGCATTGTACATCTCATACTCATTGTATAAAATGGGTAAACAGCACAGGGAACGTTTCTACCCCACTGGAAGCAAGGACTAGGAACCCAACCCTCCCCCCACCCCAGGCAGCATCCAGCTCACTGAACCACAAGCCCTCTGGCTTATTCTTTTCCTACCTGCCCCACATTTCTCTCTGGATAATTGATCTCAATAATGCCACTATTCTGTTGGGAGACATACTAATCCATTAAATTTACTTTTGCTTTGAATCTTGTGCAAGCACTTATACATAGCTTTAGAGTTTTACTTTCTTTGTACCTGTTTGGTTTTGTTTCATGACTGATATGCATCTCCAACCAAGCAAAATTCCAATATTCTCTTTCTAAAGAAATAAAATCAAAGTGAACCCTGAAGAAATTATTCATGAGAAAATAATGCATTACTTCATTTTGAACTAATTGCTGTGGTTTTGTAAGTTGACCAAAAAACTCTATTGTAGTTCTGAGAACAAAGAACAAATTGTGCACATTGCTTTTACAATTTCCTCATCTACAAGTTTCCAAATTAATTCCTATGTCTGCTTCAGACCCATTTCAGTATTACTACTTCACAGTTCTTTGAACTCCAAAACTACTTTTCATGTGACAAACCTTGTTAAACAATAAGTGAAAGAGTCAAGACAAAAGGCAATATTAACTGAATCTATAATAATGTAATAAGTGCATCTGTCTTTATTGCACTATTTCTCAGGGCTTTGACTCCTACAAAGCTGAACTGAAATTGGAACTTCATTCTAAAAATTAAAATTCTTTCCTAATGTCTATAAATTGGTACCAACTCACTGCAGTTTGGAAAATTTAGACAGTACACCTCTTTCAGTTAAGTAAGGACTAAATACATGGAATTATGTCAAGACTTCTTTCTTCTATGATTACGTTCTTGATTAGATTTAGATCTTGATTTCAGCAAGTTTTTAAAGGGCCTCTCAGGTTCTTAAACATGAAGAATAAGGCACAAAACTGTCCATTTTTAAGATACACTAATTTGTAACTGAAGCAGAGGAAGTAGCATTTTAAACTTGTTAAACATTACCACTGTCAATCATTATCATAGAAAATACAACCAAAGTTGCTCTACAAGGCTAGGGACAGAAATTGCACACAAAAAGTATAAGTGATTGGAAACTGGTTCAAATTTGCAAGGCAACAGAATTTCAGTGCATATAAACTGCTTTCAAAATGGCCAAAACCAGTTTAATAGAAACCTGGATGGATGTTGCATTCGACAACGGATTTAGGTTATATAGGATTTAGGTTTATTGAACTTCTGTTCCAGAACCCCTCTGGATTCAAGTTAATTCACAATCCCCCAGCATCCCAGGAGGCTTTGCACCTCCCCTGCAACCCCTTCCCCAACCCTTGCAGGGTGAACAAGCTAGCCTTGGATCAAGCAATCTTCTCTAGGCAACCAGGCAGACATACTCTAGCACCCCCTGGCGTCTGGCCTGGGCTACTGCAGACATACGGCAACATTTACAGAATCAAAAATGAATGTCTGTTCATTTCCTTATCGGTTTAATCTATGCAGCTTAGACTAACTTGCAAAGATCGTATTGATTCAGCCTAAGGCTTTTTGACTGTCTGTACTTAGCTCAAGAGTTATTGAACTGGGTAAAACAATGCAAAGCATTTACATGGCCCCTTTTACCATCGTAAAGTACATAAAAGTACTTTATCAACATTACTTTATATGAGACAGGATTCTTTGGATAAGCATTTTATTGAAAAGGAGACTGAGCTGGAAAGGTCAAGTCACTACCTCAAGCCCACAAGTCCACAAAGTAAAACAATGCAAGAATTTCATTTACAATATGATCCTTACCTCTCAGGAGTATTCTGACCCCATTTTTTTAGAAGGCCACCTATTTCCACTGAAGGTATAGAGCTGATTCTTTATTTTGAGCAGTCTTTCTCATAAAGTCTTCTACTTCCATACACTAAAATGTGTGAAGCTGAGTAAAAGCTATATTGACATAAAAACTGTGTCCAAATTAGTTCTATCTTGTTAATATAACAAGGACAAGGACATGTTTCTGTTACTTTTTAGAGAAAGTAATGAATTCATCTTTTTTAGATGGATCATAATTTGTGATATTTTTTAACTTAATCAGTGGTATCTTATGAGGTATTTTTTTCTTTTTTAATGTTACAATTCATAGTTTATCTCTATGTGCAACATAGAACAATACAAAATATCAAAAATGGTTTGTTTATATATTTAATCCATAGCTAAATAATATGATCACCAAAACCCAAATACACAGGACATAGGATAAAGAATTTATAACATATCACACCTCCTATAGCTTCTTAGGCCTCTAAACAAGACTATTTTTTGTTAAGTTTGTCACACCCTACAAATCAATGCAATACAAATTTTAGAGACTTTTACCAAATGGCACACAGTAAGGTTTGGTCCAGTCTTAATGAGTAGCTCTACAATTCACTAATGCCTTATTCTTCCCAGACTCACATCAGTCACGGACATATGTCAGTATTCCTAATCAAGTTAAACTAAACTGAAATAAGAGGACTCATGAAGCCTTTTGTACTGGTTTAACTATATCAGTTTAAGATTACACCCCAATTATTCTGCATATGGAGAATTCCCAAGCTAACAGAGGGGGAAATGAAGAGCAACTTTAAGGATGCAAAGCCTACAGGTAGACCCTTTGACAATAAGTGAAAAAATAAAAATACACAAACTCCATAGAGCAGTCTCTACATCAGTGTTGGGGATATCTCTGTCCTCCTTCATTGTTAACACAAACAAATAAAACCATTACTCAAGATGAGGAAAATTTGCTATCTCTATTTCTGAAGAAAGTAATTCTAGTTCCTGATCCTGACTACTAGAAAACAAGCAAATGAGTACTGGACCCTTGAACCAAATGATTTTCCCTCCTCCCACACACCAAATCTAATTTCCTACAGGATTATATCGCAGGCATTTTTGCTCCATGTGCCTCTCTTTTACTTTATGACTGAGCTTAATTTCACTGTTGTCAACCACTGAAACTTGCTATTCAAGCCCAGAACTTCTCAACATTGCCACCCCTATCATTTGACTGCCTGTGAAGGGCTAGAAACAAACTTCACCTTTATGCTTCCATAAAGGCCAAGAAAACTGACGCATATGCCCCTTGTTGTGCCACAACGGACCAAAATTTGGGAATGTGACAACTGTTATAAACTTGTGCTGCTTTCTTTGCAACATTCAGTTGTTTGCTTTAAAGCAGGGAGATGCCCTGGGCAGCCCTCTAGCCACCCCCCAAGTCACCCCAGGCAGGCACTCTCCAGGGGATTTCCTGGGTACATGTATTCCACTCCTATACCACAAATCAGGGTGCACTGCTGCAAATGGGGGAAACTTGGGTTTCCCACTTAGAGATGTGTGCCCTGGGAATCCCCTGACAAAATTCCCCAGGCCCAAATACTGTATTGCCATGCTCTGACTCAGGACACACCTCTGCAATCTGTCTCTTAAATGGATATGTCTGGGTAACTATAAAAAGGTTAAATATGAAAGACAAATTGGCCTAGAAATCGACGCAGAGTTCACATCCCACATATTCTAACTTGGGTTAGGAGGACGATAAAGTCCTTGGCTGCTAAATGCAAAGTATTTTTTTTTTCCAATTCACTTACAATCATGGAATGGTAATTCAAAAAGCAGCTTGAAAAACAATGTCCTACTCAAAAGACACCCATAATTCTTTTTAGTGTTCTAATATTAAAATGAATTTGTTTGTAAGCACAATTATATACAACTTTCAGTAAATGTCGGTATCTCTGTATGATAACCTTACATTTATTACTAATCATAACTGTACTCCATATTACAGGCATTTTTATGGAAAGGCTAGTTGCAGAACTTTTATTTGACATAATTAATAAATAATACTTGCAAAAAAACAAGGCTGCAAGATAGATCTCTGTTATTATGTTGTTGTTTAATTCTGAAGTTTTCCATTGTATCTGTTGTCAGTGGAACTGCTCTGCTCTGCTATATTCAAGGCAAAAACAATAAATAACTTAAAGAAAGGAACAGGCAACTGGCTTTGAAATTTTCACAAACCACCAGAGAATATTACCTATAGCATTTTAAAATAAAATTTCCTCGAGTATATTTTAAAAGTATCATTTAAAAAAGGAAGAGAAGTAGACATTTTAGCCTGTTAATTTAATAATAGTTTAAACAAGTTCCCTAAAGACTTTTTGTAGAAAAAATAAGGAAGTTGGACTACACTGGAATAAATTAAAACAAAAATGTTGCAAAACTATTAAACAAACAAACATCTGTTTCCCACGCACACACACTCTTAAATAATACGTTTTCCAACTATAGTTTAGAGAACTAATTGAAGAACATAAATGTAGTTCAGCTAACTTCTAAAATAGCTACAGCTGAAAAGACAGGATTATTAACAAAAAATTGTAAGTACTACTGAGAAAATTAGTGAGGCAGACAAACAGGGCACTAAAAGGTTAACACCAGTATCCTTTTGATTACTGAATTCATTTTTTCCACTTAGCAATACACCATTTGAATATGCTTGCTAGGTATCAGCCAGAGTCTCAAATATAACTACAGTAGAGCCAATCAGCCAGAAATAAGCATCATGCATTAGTGACACTAATAATCCAGATGCCTCAAGAAAGCATCATAACCAGTCTAATACTCCTAAAAGGAAGTAATGTCTATTTCTCTACATAATGTAAGAGGAGAAAAAGAAACTCCAGTGATTAAGCAAGGAAATAAGCAGAGTTTGATCATTACTTTTAATATATCTTCCTGTAAATTTATAATACTAAACTTTTAATCAACAAGATGTCAGCAAGAAAAAAAAGTCTTCATTTTCTTTCACTGAGAAAGAAGTTAGTATACACATAAAAACAGCTTTCTAGACTCATAGACTCAGAAGGACCAGAAAAGACTTGTAAGATCATCAAATCTGGTCTTCTGCCATGGGCAGGTTATTGGCCTCAAACAAGCTTAATGAGGTCCTTATCCAGCCTCCTCTTGAACACTGCCAGGGATGGCAACTGCACCACCTCTGCTGGAAGTGTGTTCCAGATTCTAGTTACTTGTACAAAAAATAAGTTTTTCCATATGTCTAGCCTAAACTTTTCCTTGAATAGCTTGTGTCCATTGGTCCTCATTCTCCCAGGGGGTAATTTTCTGAAAAGTTGCTGTCCCAGATCCTAGTGTTCTCCCTTGACATATTTCTAGGTGGCTATCAAGTCACCCCTCAGTCTTCTTTTACTCAGATTCCCAGATCCCAAAGTCTCTCATAAGGCCTAACCCCCAGGCTCTTGATCATGCAGGTGACCCTACTTTGCACCCTTTTGAGCTTGTCTACATCCTTGAAGTGCAGTGCCCAGAACTGGACCCAGGACTCCCACTGTGGCCTCACCAACACCAAACGAAGGGGAAGGAGCACCCCTGTGGATCTGTCAGCAAGATCTGCTGATGCACACCAGAGCTCTATTTGATCTGTTGGCAACTTCACCACACTGGTGGCTTAGTCATCCTCTGGTCACTTGTCATCCCCAGGTCCTTTTGGATGCAGTGTCAGCCAGTGGGCCACTGCCCATTGTATACATATGGTGAGAGATTTTCCTACCCAGATGAAGGACCCAACACTTGTCCCCATTGAACTTCATCTGATTGCGTTCAGTCTGTAGGACCAGCCTGTCACGGTTATCCTGGATCTTTGTCCTGTCCTTGGACGTGCCTTATATAATGAACAGCAAGGTTTTCTCTCTTTTAGACAGATCCATAAATACTAGTTATTCTGCTATATTATTGAGAATAATCCTATTTTTAGGTTATCACTAAATTGACATTAAAGGAAAGGCAAAGAGCATTTAAAATAAACCTGCTATGCAAGACTAACATATGACCAGCATCTTTTCACACTGTTTGGTGGTAAATGGATTTACAAAATGCCAACCAATCATGCAAAAACACAAAAAAAACCCAAAACCGAAAGACAGCAACTGAAGTAAGATAAAACCACAATGTTTTCATATATACAATAGAGATGCATTAGTCTCCTAGCCTTCATAATGCTAAATGAATAGGCAACAAGATACTGCCCTCCATTTAATACCATTATGCCATTTTTTGAACTTGAAATAGTTTGTGAAAATGGAAAAATCAACTGAAAAGGGGCCATCTATTCATTCTAATGGCCAATAAAATATGGCTTAGAGGCCCTCTAAGTCATGTACATTTCAACAGTACAGAAAGATTGCTGGTTCCTGTCAATTTTTGCATCTGAAGTTTCCAAATGGATTTCTCTCTCCTACGCTCCTCAGATTCTTAATTACTGAGAATATATGCATAAATATACATTTCCTCCAAACAAAAATTTTACTTCGGAAACAAAATGAGCTCTGAAAAGCAACGCGGATATTTACTCCTTCCTCCTGTGGCATATTTTACTGTGCTTTTAATTGAAGAGTAAATGACAGTAATGAAATAAATCATAACATTGCTTTATTTAAATTCCAAGCACACCGTGTAAGTTGGTATGAAGACAGAGCCAGCAAAATGTTTTACCTTATGGGTGTAAAACAGTGTAGACTTTTTACAAAAAGTCCCATCTCTCCTTGCCAAGCCACATCACCCAACTGGCCTGGAGCAGTGCAAAGTGAGACAGTCTACCATGCCCCTGCCTCCCTGCATAAGAATTTAGTGCAATAATGTGTTTATACAAAAGCCACATACAAGCATTCAATTTCTACTTGGAGAATCACTGGTTTCCCAGTGGAAGCCAAAAGGGTACAGATGTTCAGGTTTTTTCTCCCAGCATCTAATGTCAACTCTAGGAGAAAGATAATCTGGCAATAACCAGTGTTAAATCACTCCTGTGAGAGTTCCTCCCAGGAGACTGGGCACCTATATGCTTTCTTCTGACTTAACTCTTTCTGCCTTCCCCAGAATGAGGTCACCCATCTGGAGAAGGTAGGGGGGGAGCTGCTCCCCTCTCAGATGACTGGAGGTGAGGAAAGCAGCAGCCACCATTCCCTGCTCCGTCCCCAAACCAGGCAGTCTCCAGTTCAGAAGTGGAGGGGGCTCTGCCATCTCCTGCTTACTTCCTCTTGCAATTCCTACCACCCAACTGAGTGGCAAAGCAACCATTTTATATCTGGCAGTGGGTACAGGTGCTTCAGGAGAGTCTCCCCAACCCAACATGCCTGGCTCCCGCCATTTCTCCCAGCCATTCATCCATCTCATCAGGACACATATTTAAAAGCCAGCTGCTGAGAGCACGGCTTGGGTACCCTGCTTTCAGCTGCAGGCTTTAAATCACTACCCTGCCACTCAACTGGATAGAAGGATTGCAAGGGAGAGATGAGCTGAAGAAAGCCTCCATATGCCCAGCTCATGGCCTTTCCAGCTTTTGAAATGCCATCCTTGTTGCTCAGCTAAGTGGTAGGCATGACACAGAAAAGCTAGAGGGTCTGGAAGCTGAGCATGTGGAGGCTTTGCTAGGCCCAGCTCCCATCTCTCCTTGCCAAGCCACAGCACTGGCCTGGAGAAGTGCAAGGTGAGACAGTCTACCATGTCCCTGCCTCCCTGCCCTCCTCCAGCTCACCCAAAGAAGTGGAAGGAGCAGGGGCTACTCTCCTTGATGGGAGAACCAAGAAGGCCCACCTGCCAATTAGCTGGTTGGCAGCATGGTGGAAGAACATTCCTCAGGGTGGGAACAGTCTCTATCTGTGCCAGCTGCTGCTTTTAGCAACTATCAACTGCCATTTGATAGCGTGTCCCAAACAAGGGAGAGGGCAGGCTGTCAGTGAATGCACTCCCCCAAGGGCAGAGGTAGTCCCTGACTAAAGACCTTGCTCATGAAGCTCTTTAGCCATGAGGTAAAGGGAGTGTCTGTACAGCCCAGCTCCTGTGCTATTTTTCTAATGGAAGATATTTCAGCTTGTATCAAAATCCATGTCATTCAAGTAAATAGCTTACCAAGCAATCCAGGTCAGCCAATATTACTGACCTTTACCCATCTTTATTTATCTCTTCCCCAATTTTTTGCATCATCTGCAAATTCTACTGGTAATGAAGGATGATGCACCCCTCTGATCAATCCTTCTACTTTAATGCTATTTTTAAATCTGTTGAATCTTTTATTAACCTCTTTCTGTGGCTGAGGGATAATTGTTGTTGCTTGCTAGATTCTGTGCCTTGTGGCCAGAGCACTGGAGCCATTACAGGAAGAAAGGGAAATTAAATTCTCACCATTAAATCTGGCTCTTCCTCTGTGTTAATTGCCAAGCATCTTCTGTGCAGGAAAACGCTATTTTGCATCTCTTCCGCTTTGAAAATGCACCACTATTTTGTGGGATATGACAGAGATGCCCTTGAGGTTAGAGCCATACAGAATAGTAAATGTATACAAAGAAAAAAAAATTAGAAGTAAAAAAGTTTATTTCCAAACATCATCTAGATCAAAAGAAATCAAATTAACACTGTGGATATAGCAAAGGACTATGTTTATAAACACCAATTAGCTTTAGAAATGTCATGCAATGCTTTACATTCTCAAGTATTTGAAAAAAAAGATTAATGTGTGCTCTTGTACTCAATCACAAAAAATGGGTTTCTCAGTCACCTTCCTAGTTGGACCAGATTTCTGATATGAACTACAGAGTTTTTTTCTATTTACACAAGTAAGGTAATAAGACTTCTCTAGTGCATATGTAAATGATTTGAAAGTACTTTAAGAACCTTAGAGGCACAAGTAAAGTACATAAGTGCAAAGCAGGATAGTATAAACACCAACTCAGATGCTCTGGAGGCAATGGATGGCTGGAAACTGGCTGTTTAACCTTTGATCAACAAGAATAATTTTTGGCAATATGAAAAGAAAATGCAAAGACCAGGGCTGCATATGCATGCTCAAATAATCTGTGAGAATTCTCCCAGGTTGGATCTTCTGGTAGAAAATATTATCCTAAGATACCTAAACAGATATTCAAATGCTGAGCCTCTGAAGAGCAGAGAGCTTGCAATGTTGATGCTGTGCAGGCAGGGAGACCTGTGCACACATCTCTACTTGCTCTGCTGGCTCCCTCAGTCTACCCAGAGACAGAATGGAAGCATTGCATAGGGCAGTCCTGATTGGCAGACCCAGATTGCCTGTCTCTTCCAGAATCACCATGATAGGATTGTGAAGTGGGCATGTTCTGTTCCCTGGTTAGCTAAAGCAGCAGAGTCTAGTGAACAACACACCAACTCTCAGATTTGGGCTGATGGGAGAAGAAGCAAAGCACAATGGGATGCTGGAGAACTGTGCTGCGTCTTCTTTCAGATGTTCATTATTCCAAGAAAAACTCTCCTGGGAATGCTTTAACCCTAGTTATTATCAGGTTATTTTTTCTCCTGCAGCAGCTATTTTAACTCTAGGAGAATAACCCTGATCATCTCTACACTCTTGGTTTCTTCTGGGAAAGCAGCAACTCTCTCAGGAGAAACTGACTGACCTAAGAGGCCATGGAGTGTTATTCTCCTGTAATTTCTTCGAAGTCATCCATCAAATATAGGTTAACATGTAATGAAAGAAACTCCATTTCTGGTACCAAAATACTATACTAGCTTTTTCAGTAAGTAGAATATTTCAATCTTTTAGATCATCTTTTCTAATTTACTTCAGTACCAAAAATGATTATATATGTTACACATAGAAAAATAAGGCTGTGTTATAAGTTAATTTTAGGCAACTCTTGCACCTTTTAACCCATGGGTTGTCCACACATTAACACATGCAAGTGGTCTTAAGCACTTGTTATGCATCTTAAAGTTATGCCACTCCAGGGCAGGTTTATCTCTGATCTGCACTACCCAGCTCCTGTTCCATTAATGGGTCCCCACTCCCCATGGACGTGCTGCCCAAACTGACATCCTCCAGTACCCCAGGATCTCTCACAACCCCACCAATAGAGCAGGGATATAAGTCTGTCCCGGCTTACCAGCCCTGTAGTGGCAACTCACAGCTAGACCTCCTAGTTCCACCGCTGCTCACCAGGCCTCTAGTAGCAAGTCACAGTTGTGCAGGTGAAGGACAGTCGGAAAAGGTTTCTAAACTAAGGGTATTACTGCTCTACTCAAGCTACTACTAACACTGATCATCATCTGAACAGCTCAAAGTGCAATGTGTAATAAGGTATGTGTAAAAAGTAGTCCAGAATATAAAAGCCCTGAATGTGGTTAACAGTTTCTTTACTGAAGCATCTCTACACCTTAATTAGGATTGGTAACCGGTTACTCTAGGTGCCATACAGGACATGCTTAGCACACTGTCCCTTATGTAACAAATTCAGTACAAGGATTCTAATTCAGGAATAAGATTAAATTGTCAATCACCCAGTTTATCAAAAAGTAAGACCAGAAATGAATACAAGGAATTTATCAATAGTACTAAATGTGACCATGTTTCACAGCAATCTTTCAAAACAATTCTTGAGCAAGACAATCCTGCCAGAGGGCCACTAAAATACTCCATATAGGAAAAAGGAAAATACCTACTGTGAAATCTGAGGTTTGGAGCCAAGTATAATGTAGATAAAGACACCAAAATTCTCTTTTGTGTGTCAAACTAAATAATGAGGACAAACTAATGATTGTTTTAAATGAAAAAAATATGAAAGACAGGTTAATAAACATGAATATAAACTGAACTGTAACAAGTTAATAAAATATGCAGAACACTGCCTTGGGATCAGAAAGCACATAGAGGTCTAATAAAATATTCTCCATACAGTATGCAAGTTTTGTCTCCAATTTGGACATTTAGTTAAGGACATTGCTTTATGCCAAAGTGTGAATCTTAACTGCTTAGAAAAAATTGAATGGGGTCCCATACAGATTTTATTTTTTGCTGCAGAAAACAAACAACAAATGAACCAAACATGGAATAATTAGAAAGAACATTTCTGGAGAAAGCACAGCTGTGTACAAATACATTGGAAAAGTCACACTATCAGTAGAGCCTCTGCTGTTTCAAAACCATGCCACAGACAATACCAAAGAACTAATTCCACTAATAAAACTGGAGCCAACCACATTATCTTCAGATAAATGGTCTTTTACAGGGGATCATTTGTGTCAGATGAAAAATTTAAAAACAGACCAGTATTCAGAGAATCCGTTTAATTACTGCCATCCTACTCTCACGACATTTTCAATCCACATTCTTAATAAACTTTGTGTGGGGAACCTAACTCAATCTTGAAGGTGGAAGAAATCCTACAGGATTAAAGAGTCTGCTTAACATTTCATCTGCAGGATTTCACAAGACAAGGATGAGGAACTGAGATGACTACTACAGACATCTTACTCTAAATAACATTTGCAGTAAAAATAACATCTTTTACATAATATATTTACCAATAGAAACTGAAGCAATTAAGAGGCCTTTTGCATCTGGAAGTAGTTATAGAAGCAAATAGTTGTAAATAAAAGAGTGTGTTAATATATCAGCAGACTATTTTTATTGAAAAATGCAGACCATAAAAATATGCAGCACTGTATTGCCTTATGAGCCAACAAGGATGCTCAGTGAAACCATTCTCTATACCATATTTTCTGCGTAGCATGAAACTTTTTTCTCCCAATGAATTAAAACAGTTATGTGGTTAAAAGCTTAAATATCAAATTGAAAAAAATGCAACTATAGTTCCCTACCAATCAGTGGTGATAGAGGGAAAGCACAAAAGAACTGAGTTTTAGAGTCCACATGGGTTTAATCTTTGATTAATTGAACAAAAACTAAAAGCCTTCAGACGAATTTCTTTTTATCACAGGAAAGATATCTTTTCTGTGGCTTTGCTGGTAGGAGAGAGTCAGCAGATGTCTGTCTGGTCTGAGGGGAATTTCTCTGTCTCAGGAGAGAACAGTTTAAATAGGAGAAGAACAACCATATGCTGACTATGCACTGCTTAACAGATGACGTAGAGAAGTATCTACTACCACAGGGAGAGAAGCCAGTGCAGTTTTTAAATTAAATTTCTTTCAAATTCAATGCAATCCACTAAAATCAATTTATATAATGGATCCAAGTTAGATCAGGGGACTGTCATCTGAACATTACGCATGCACAAAGATGAAAACCTAGCTTTATAACCAGTATGATTTTACTAAGAGGAATGTTACGCTGTAAACATAATAAAAACAGATTGCCGCCAGTTGTAAGGACAAATCAAATGTTTTATTCAAAGGGAATGATCACTTGAAAATAAAAATAAAGCAGATAAATCTTATAAACAGTATTTGTCAGAATCGGTATCTTTCCTTGGACAAACAAACAAAAGAAAAGTGTGTTAGCATAACAGTTTTCTTCCTAAGTTTGGATCAACCTGTCTGCATCTCAGGGTTACAATAAAACCAAGATAATTAAAAGTAAACTGGAAAACAAGAGTGAAAGGAATCACAATATCAGCAACAAATGGGTGAGTATTTAACAGAGGGCAGCATTTCTTTGTCTGGTTCATCATTGTCCCTGTGCCATTAGCACTGTTAGGTATGCAAACATCTACACAATTCACAAAATGAACAGAGATTTGAAATAGGGATCCATAGTGTTAAAAGCATTTTGATTTGTGTTCCTTCTGAGTTCTTTGTAACACAAGAATTACTTTATTAGTTTACAATAGTAAAAAAGAACCCCCCCCCCCCCCAAAAAAAGCCAAGACTTTAAAGCTAAGAGCTGGCATTTTCTGAAGGATGTCTAAAAAAGTGAGAACCACTGGCTTCACCAGTCCAGCTCCAAACTCCCCACAGCTGGCACACTGAGCCAGAAGTAAATAATGTATTCCTACTTATTGAAGACAGACATAATACAATTTATGGGGGCCTGAGATAAGTAAGATCTTGAAGTCAGTCCTCCCTGTCCCACTAACTCCTGGGAAACTCAGCACTCTATAATTTTTCTCAGGAAATCATTTAGCAACAAATTAAAATTGATATGCCTCTCTAAAGCATATCATAGGTCTCTTCAAAGTCAAATTATTGAATATCAATATGATCATCCTGAGAGAAACTAATGGTTAAAAAACCTACACTTAACAAGGATAGTGTTCCACTCACTTCTAGCAATTTGTTTTCTCTAGCCTTGCTTTGAGGAATACCTCCTGGTTCAAAAAAAAAAAAAAGACGAAAGACTTCCTCCAACTATTTCCTTCTACCTATCCCCTCTTTTATCAGAGGAAGGCTGGCACAATATCCTGTTTCTGAAATTAGGTTGGAAGCTGCATTGCATTTAAGTGGCTTAAATTCAAAAAAGCCCTGTAGCCAAATTGGTCACCCATTCTTTCCTGCTCACACCTTGTCATGCAAGTAAAACTTGCTGGTACCGTTAGGAAGACTTGGCATGTAGGTGTCTTGTGGAATAAGTATTCCACTGAGAGCTTTCCAAAAAAAAGCTACTCCAGCTCGCTTATCTTTAATGAAGTGGTTTACAAACTGTGACTAAGGAGTCCATGAAAGACAACTATGATCAATCAAAGTATAACAAAACACACAATTCAAAGAGGTCCACACCTACACGTCCATTTTTTTAGGGGTCTGCAAATGAAAAAAGGTTGAAAACCACTGCTTTAATGTGTTCGCTCTTGGAACTCCTTACATTATTTGCTATCCGAGTGATATTATGCTGTCTTCAATTTTTTTTTATTCTATTGTACTAAAAAAATTCCACCCAGAACAGATGAACAGCAATCACTTCTGCAGTGTTCACTTAAATTCTCTTAGAATTGACTTGCCCAGACAATCTACTACTCAAAGTGGAATATAAAAGTGGATACTGAACTGCAATGAACTTAAATTTTTAATATGTATGAAATTGATCCATTTAACTTTTTCTTTCATTTTGTACCATTTCCAATCCCAATATCAGAAGAATCCTGAGATAAACCCTGGAGATGAAGAGAAGTCCATGACCCACACAGCACATATTGTGTAATACCGTTTAAAGCTCAAATGTATGAGCAGTCTCTAGCCTCAAAAGCCTTTACTGTCTCTTTCTAAGGTCTTTCTATTCACTAATAACGCCACTGGGCTTGTGATCTATCATGAGCTTGAAATTATCTACACCCTGCAACTGTTTTTGAACTGCAGACATGATCATCAAACATTCAGTCTCTGTTTTGGGCATATATCTGGTCTTCATATTTGAAACCTAGCTAGATATTAGCTTTCAATCTTCCTCAGATACTCCAGACGATACCATTTACTGAGATTATGAAATGCCCATAATGGACACAAGGTCAACAGTGTCAGTAAATGTAAAGTTGTTTTCATGTATTCCTCTAGTTACAAAGATAAAGTTTTAGGCAATTTACTTAGAGATTGAGTGTTTGATGAAAATAAAATGCAACTTTGCCATTAAATTATCATATTAAATAACTGTATCCATCTGGATACATCTTTATACAATAGCAGCCCCATTACAGCAATGACTTCTTAAGAATCTGCACTCAGCTTCACTTCCCCATGGGTAAATTACTGTGTTGAGATGCATTTTGTAACCCTCTTTGCTAAGGTTTGTTTCAATTCAGAATCTGATTAAGTGCTCCTTCCATTTAGGTCACTGCACACAGTAAGCAACTAATACTAAAATTGTGGATGGAGGGCTAGTTAAAATACAGGAAGTTAAGGGTAGGGCTAAATGGGCAAGGATGAAAAGAGGTCCAATATGAGGTCTTGCAGTGATTTCTGCTGGGCCCAATTTTCTTCAACAGTTTCATCAATGATCTGGAAATGGGGGGTGCACCGTCCATGTTTGTAGATGATACCAAAGTATTCCAGGTAGTCAAATCCCAAACTAATGGAGAGCTGATAACTTCAATGTTGACAAATGCAAAATAATGCACATGGGGAAAAGCAACTTCAACTACATGTACACAATGCTGGCTTCTGAACTAGGTGTTACTACTCAGGAAACGGGTCTTCACTGGAGATCGCTCTCTAAAAACAGAAGCTCAGTGTGCAGGGACAGCCAAAAAAGCCAGTAAAATATTGGGCATCATTAGGAAGGTAACTTAAAACAAAAGAGAGAACACCATAACGCCACTATATAAATCTGGCATGGTGTACCCGCATGTTGAATACTGAATGAAGTTCTAATACCCACATCTCAGAAAAGATGTAGCAGAATTAGTAAAGGTACAGAGAACACAAACATGATTAGTTGCATGGAGCAGATGCCATTCCAAAATAGACTAAAAAAAGTCTAGGACTCTTCAAGTTTTGAAAGGAGGAGGCCAATGGATATGACAGAGACACAGAAAATCATGAAGAGCGTGACCAGGGAACAGTTATTCACCAAGTTCCAGAACAACAAAATTGGAGGGCACCTACTGAAATCAGAAAAAAAACCAGGTTTGAAGCTAAGAGAAAATACTTTTTATGCAACGCATAGCTAACTTGTGGGATGCATTGCCACTGGAAGTGCTAGAGGCAGATAGCATATAGCCAGGTTCAAAAGTGAACTAGACAAATTCATGGATGAGTGATCTATTAATAGCTGTTGAACACAATAGTTAGAGATGTTCCTTCTGTCATCTCTAAATCAATAAATCTAGGTGCCAGAGAAGGTAATGAATACAGGATATATCACTTTAGAGATATTGGGTTCAATGCTCTCCCTCCAAAGCATCTACTCCTACCATTGCCAGAGACAGGATACAAGAGATGGACCACTGGACTGACCAGTATAGTGCTTCTTATTTTCTCATGTAAAATGGTTTGAAAGGTTTTTTTGTTTGTTTGTTGAGCATCATATCATGCAACAACAATGAATTAATTACAAAAAGTTAACTTTTCTGACCTTGAATTAGAAACATTACTAGAAGAAGGAAAATAAGAATCAGCAGTGATGTTACAATCCATCTGCAGTCAAGCTTCTGTCTTGAACCATTCTTGCTCACTTCCTAATGGTTTTCCATTAGGCATTTAAAGGAATTGTACTCATCTTCACAGGTGCACCAAAAAAGAAAGTCAACTTCACCATGAAGATATGATATCAAACTTAAGGTATAAACCCTAACATTGAAGTAAATATTGAAACAAAAAACCCCCACAAACACCAAGGCATTACTCTTGAGTTTATAAAACATCAGGGGAGTTGTTTGTTTGTTTGTTTTTTGGGGGGGGGGGAGGAGGAGGGAAAAAAGGGGAAAGTTACTAGTGCTGATGTCTTATGAAGCTTTCCCAGCTCAAAATGAAATGTTGCATTTTGAGCGGCCTTGTAAAAAAAAAAAAACAAAAAACAAAAAAACCTTCTTAAAGATAAGTTAATAAATAATGATGCCATAAAATGCAATATAGTTTTGCTTCATGTTGCAGTAACTTAGAGAGCAAGAAGGCGCAACAAGACTGTCCCCAAAGTTAATTTATCCTGCTCATTATATTAACAACACGGGCTAATGTGTCAGTCACCAGTTTACCAGTAGGAAGTAACAGGTAGACAGCCCGCAAGTCTCATCCAAAGTGTTCATTAGTTTCAGGTACAGATTTGAAACAGTGCTGCTATCCAAAATCTGTTAAGATTAAATATTCATCAGATGACCTCTCAGAGGCGCATCTACCTTCATGTCTGGACATCCAAAAGAGTTATGTTTACTACTTTTCTTCTTAGCAATCAAAGATATGTATGCAAAAAGTCATTCTGAAGCAACACCTCCAAAGTAATTGCTGTAAGGAGGACATGAGCATTTTAAAAATACAGATTATATGGAATCCTTTGGTGATTCTTCAAGTTAAAACCATGCCATGGAATTATTCTCAAGAAAGCCCATGGTATCACTTGAATTCTTGCTATACTGGTTCTCATCTGGCTCTTAATTAAAAACAAATGGGTTAGCAAACTTAACAGTTTACTCAAGAGAAGAATCTCAGTTGTGCAATGCTAAATGGCATCTAGTTAAAGACAATGATTAATTTACCTTCATGAAAAATAATTTTCTTCAATTTAAGACCACGTTTGCAAAGCCCACATGTTGAAAAGGAAATCTGTACAGGATTAAGAGAGTTTGAGGATTCAAGTTATCATGGAGCACTAATGGCAAACAGACCATTTGAAAATGAAGATGTATCAATCCAGTGAACGTTCCAGCACTTCATTTGATTTTCCTTAACATCCTCAGAATGAACCAAACAAAAAGGTGTCAACCGTACAGTATTACCACCCTTGCTTACTGATACAACTATGAACACCCTTAGCGGCTGAAAAAAGCTGCTCAGTTTGGAAACCATCTTTATTTGGTCCTCAAAGAAGTTTCAGGGACTCAACTGCTTAAAACAACAACAGTATACTTCTCATCTCTCAATAATTTTTATCACATCTCCAAATCAGCTTTTGCCTCTCTCAAATGACAAACAATCTTTGTTTCTAAGTTGTTTAGGTGATGGCCAGATTCCTGTCTAGACCACTTAGTGGAGGAGCAAACAGTGATCAATTTTGTACTCGTACCTGTAAAAACTGACATTTATAATGAAAATTACCCAGTTTAGTTTTGACAGGGACATGCCCATTATCACATTCTTTAGGACCTTTCACCACCAGGGAATGTGTCAGTGGTAGGTAATTGTAATCTGAAACCAGTTACATTCCTCAAAAACAAAACATGGAGCTAATTTAAGTAGGTCTCCAGTGAGCAAAAGACTGAGTTCAGGAAGTCAAGAAGAAAGAGGCAAACAGCCAGTCTGACATCTTTGAAGGTGGACTGGTTACTCTTGTCTCATTATCTCATCACCCTCACTAGTTAGAAGTTTCATTCTTCTGTGAGTTAAGTTTATAGGTATGCAAGAAGGTTTCTTCTCAGAAAGTTTATAGGAACAATGGCATACACAAAAATTAAGCCCATCAGTGAAAATATAATAAACAAACAAAACTATATTCCTTTATTCATATTTTAACTGCTTTGTAATTCAGTGTCCCAAAAGACTTCCAAAAAGCCAACCGATTTAAAAAGATCTCGGTGCATGTGCGTGTGCAAATAATGCCAAGGACAAGCAGCTGCATTAAAGGACTGACTTTAAAGGATTCTGAGATGCAAAGATTGGAGTGTGGATAACCACTTCCGTGATTCAATTTACTGAAGATAACAAATGGTTATTAGTGCTGGATCAATGACATTCATTGAAGGCCACAAGGCTTCTGCTAGCTAAGAGACACACCTCAGTGGAGGACAACTGAAGAGACAGCATACTTCAGACTGAATGGCATGTCTAAGCCCCTTCAGTAGGCTCACTGGGGAGTGGAAAGGAGAGGATAAATAACCCTTTACTGCTGTTAACTCATGTTTTATCTATTCTGTGAATACACGAAGGATTTCAACCCCTAAGATGGTTTCAATGCAACACACATTTTAAATGTACTTTAAATGTCTATAATTTTACCATTTCACATTTTATAAGTTTGTATTTAGCTTTGTAGCTCTTATAAGTTTGTATTTAACCCTAGTTTACTCTTTTTTGTAACTGGAGAGTCTCCAAAGCTTAAATGCATCATAATACAAAGAAAAGAATAAACAACAGGCCAAGTGCTTATAAAGAAAATAAATTCCTTTGACTGAACTACTTTGAAAACAAATGTGACAACATTTTATCTGATCATTTTTTTTTAGTGTTGATTACATGTGGAATTAAAGTGTTTCTTAATCTGAAGACAAATGTACAAATTCACTGGGTGCTAAAAGAGTTAAATCTAACTGAGGTCAGTACCAGCAAAAGTGATGGAAAAAACAAAATGTAGCAATCGATTCCTTCATAAAAATGGCGCATTATTGCATCAGATTTGAGCTGTTTCCAGTTACACCTAGCAGTTACAGTGCATAAAAAGCTTTTGTTTCTTAGTTTTAAATGTCTTCCTGTTAAACTGACTGTGTAACATTAAAATATAACCAAATGAATACTCCAAAATGATCTTTCGTGTTTCCTAAATGAATACCAAATAAAGGCAATTTTATTGTGTAAACATGCAAAGATTAAACCTAAATGTAAGGGTTTTAAAAGTAGCAATTGTGTATGGTAATAGTGTGGTGTATAAAAGAGGAGGCAGTGACAAGCTAATCAAAACAATATTTTCTCTTTGGCCACTATGAATCCAACTGTAGCCATAATGATAATAGCATTATATCTATGTTTCACAGATGTTAAATTTAATGTAAATTTATTCTGGTAGCCTTCAATTATTTCCTTGTTTCACAGCATATCTTGTTCTTCACCTTTTAAATGTTATTTGAAATGCTTTGCTCTTTTCTGTATTTTCACATGGTTGCTTTTTTTGCTGAAATCCTTTTAATGCAAAATTTATCAGTATAAAATTAAAGCCATGCGTTACTACAATACATTGCTATAAATCTTATTTGCTAACACATATCAGCCTCATAAGAGTGTAGGATTCAACCTGAAAAATAATCAAATCCCTTCAAACCTTACTCACATTTCACAACCCTGAGAACAGTAATCAATACGAGTGTGATTTTCAATCAAGTTAGCAACTTAATACTGTACTATTGTTGTGGCAAACATTTGAAACTCTGTTAGAAGATACTTGTCTTTTATCCTGGTTTTGAGTATTGCTCAGACACGTGAAAAACCTTGTGGTTGCATTAATGTTTTGCATACACATCCAGACCCTGTCACTAAGACTCTCATTGTAATCTAATCAAGCTGACTTGAGACAGGGGTCACAAACACATTTAGAAACAGACAAGTGAGTTGGCAGAAGGCACGCTGAACCAACCAATTTAAACGTAACTCAAGTTCCTTGCCTTTCCATCGGAAGCTGGGAGGCAAATACATATATTTTTAAATATACAAGATACAGCATTCTTGAATGCTGTACATTTTAAGAAACTGTTAATAAACATTATTCCAACATGTTGCCAATGAAATGAATTACGAATTGAATGCCTCACCCCTTTGCACCACAACCAAATCCTTAAAACATATGGAGAATTTATGAACTGTGTTATATAATAAACAGGTAGTAGCATTAAGCTAAAAATGGATTATCTTAACTTTGGTAATGCACTCCAACCTATTGCTACTAGAGAGTTCCACAAGGATCTAAAAAACAACAAATGCATATTAAATCAATTTCAAAAGTTATAGATTAGGTACTGAGCTGAATTCTCATCTTTCCATAGGCGGGAAATTCAGATGGGCACCCAGTGAATTAATCCATTTCAAAATCATCTATGCACACTATAAAAATCAAGACTTTGAGCACAGGGCATGCTTTGTACTTCAGAAAGTACTCAGATAATAATCACTGTAGTGCACCAATAACAACAAGAAATCACAACCTTCAGCAACAAAAGCATCATTTGCAGTGCCGTGCATGCAACATCAAATACGAGCAGAAAACAGACACAGTAGGGCCAAAAATATGGCTCTCCAGACTGCTTTCAATAATTTCCATAGCCTTCTAGAGGTGGGCAGTGGGGAGGAGGGCGGAAAAAATTAGGACTCTCATTTAGGTTCCTTCTGCTGCGTAATTTTAAGTATCCAAATTTGAAATTTTTTCAACACAAAGTCTTAAGACTCTCAAATAAAGCAGTTTCAAAATCATGCCCAAAGAGACAAGGGGATGAAAATCTCTCTCTGCTCCTCTCTTTGAACATATACCTTCTATTAGACAAGTGTTAGTATATGGGTCATCTACCTGCACTCTAATTAGAGAAAGACAAGTTTTTTTTGTACACCCACTCCTGCTCATCATTCTTCTGCAATGTTTATGCACACCATTTAGCAACTGTGCTTTGCTGGACTAAACCCTAGTTTTAATACTGTTAGAGTGATCAGCATTTGATATAGTCTATAGTGAGAAAGAGGATCAATAATCTTTAAATCAAGTATGCAGCATTCCAAAGACACAATATCCAGGACGTCACAGAAAAATAAGCTTTCATTTAGCCAAAATAATTAGTTTCCTAAAATAATAGGTAGGCATCTTATGGTACATATACTTAATGGTATGTAGTCTCTGTCTTTCAGGCAGTATTCTTGGGAAGAGCCAAAGGTTTTGCTCTTAATAAAGTCTATGGTAATATACAACAGCAAAACCACTGATAAAAGGTGAGAAACTTTACTTACTTGCTACTTCCAGAGATGCATTATGACTCACAGCTTCTCCAAGGTAATTCCTTGCTACACAAACATAGACCCCTTCATCTGGTCTACTCTTGCGACCATGTACTATACGTAAGAAAAATAAAGATCCGCTGGGCAGCAACATCCGATGGGAGCGAGGATCATCTTTGTCAGTTTCCACTCTTTCACCCCCTTTATACCATTCAATGGTTGGGGTTGGCCTTCCTTCGGCCTTACAGTTCAAAGTTGCTGGTTCTCCTTTTGAAACAATGAGATCAGATGGGTGCTCAACAATTCGAGGTGGGAAATCCTCTTGACGAAGACGGGAGCCTGTAAAATAAAGGAACCATACAGGTTTTGCTCAAATGGTCTTGCATTATCACCATATTTTATAACAGAACGTGACACCTAATCCATAGTTGCCTGGTGCTCTGACAAAGCCAGCTATATTTGAAAAAAAACAGGTTTAGTGGGTTTTGGGTTTTTTGTATTTTTTTAAAGAGCTTCCTCATAATTAAACAAATTAAGAAGTCATTTTTCAAGTACTCAATTTGATTATCCTAATCTTTTAATGGAACTGAATTCTTGAACCTGATCTATGGCTGCAAATAAAGTATAGCTCAGATATAGTACAATAGTAATTTAGATACCTAGTAATATTACTCAATGCTGCTCTGGGTCTGAACAGAAAATCTGATAACTGTTTTGGTCACTCATTAGGAAGAGCTACTGGAACGCAAAAGACAGGAGCAAGTTCATGGAAATGTTAAATGTACCTCTTGCAATTTTTCAAGCCACAGAAAGCTACAGCCCAGGTAATCAGCAGGGATTCAGGTTTTCCATGTCAGCAAAAAACACGACAAAACAAAATTTAAAGGGGAAAAACCTGGGAAACAGTTGGTTTCCCCTTGTAGGCTGACAGAGTTCCAACCACAAGGTGCTACTTGGGGCTGGGGAGAGGAGTCAGGGGCACTACATGCATGTGGCAGTCAGACAGCATGGTGGAAAGCAGCTCCCACGGTTTCTTCCAGGTAAGTGGAGGGCCACTAGATTGATACGTGGGCAGCAGAATAGGCCTTATGAGGAGCGTCTGAGGGACTTGAACCTGTTCAGCCTCAGTAAACGGAGGCTGAGGGGGGACCTGGTGGCTGCCTATAAGCTGCTGAGGG
>JAGPOW010003316.1:20839633-20860545 GCA_030014935.1 Caiman crocodilus | reverse complement strand
GATAGGTACTTGGCTGGGGTCCTGTGACCCTGGCACTTGTTCCTGCCATTGGCGGGGGGTCAGACTTGATGGCCTGCTCTAGGCCCCTTCTGACCCTAGTTACTATGATACTATGAAGTCTATGGGGGTAAGGGGTCAAAGGTGACATTGGAGGCAGAAAGAAAGCAGACGATATATGGGGGGGGCCAGGGATGTAAGCGACACCTGAAGGGAGCAGGGGCACAGGCAATATATGTGGGGAGAAGGGGCACATGCTCCCCCAGATAATCTACACCCGCAGTGAGGCATGGGGCTATAGCCTAGCCAGACCAGCTCCAGGCAGGACCCACCTCCAAGGCCCAGTAGGAAGAACCCAGTGCAGGAGGGAGCAATGCACCACCATGGCTGTCATGGTGAGGTACCCCCCTGCCCACTGCTGCCACAGCCCCTGCTTGGAGCTGGTTGGGCCAGGCTGCAGCCCAATGTCTCCTGTGAGTGCAAAAAATCTGTGGGGCACGTGCACTCCCCCACCCTCCCATGCACTGCTGGTGCCCCTTCACCCCCCAAATGTTATCTATGCCCACACTCCCCCTACTCCACACACCTACCACCTTCCTCACACAATGGGTGGGTTGGCCTGGGGGACTGTGGGTAAGGAGTGAAGGGCACCAGCAGGGACAGGCAGCTGAGGAAGGAAGAAGGAGCACTAGCAAGAATTGGGGCTGTGGTTTAGGAGTGAGGGGCGACAGCAATGGCAGGGGCAGGGCATCAACATATCATGGCTGCTCAGTGCCAAAAGCAGCTGTAGAACAGACAGGTACTGGTGAGGGAAGGGAGCAGGGGAGCAAACTAATTTTCTATGGTAAAAACAAAATCAAATGTCAAAATATAAGTATTTAGAATGTATTTTATTTTATTATAGTGACTGAGGCACTGGTAGGCTTCCAAACTGCTTTAAAATTGTAAATATATCAATTAAAACATTGTGTTTAACTGATACCTACAACAGTGGCGTTTCATTTCAATTGTGGAAAACCATAGATTTGGGGGGACTTGGGAGAGGTTAAAATCAGAGACCTTTGGATTTTTAACTGAAAAAAACAGGATTCCTGGTAATCAGTTATAACAGTAAAGCCATTCATTATACTATTAAGATTTTCTTTTGTTCTTGTCTATCTATCAGTCACCCACAGAACTAAGCCATCATCTGTGGTAAAACAATCCAAAAAGAGAGGTATGAATTACCTCTTTTGGAACAGTTTTTGAAGACCTAATTCAAAACCTCACTATACAATTTCATATTGTATATGGATTGTAGGAGGATTGTGGGCTTAACTGTGAAACTGTTTAGGTAGGTATGAAGCTGGCTTCAAGGTAGGATCCAAGGAGCCCTAATGAACAGATCTGTGTTGTGTTGATGGGAAGTGGCCAGTGGTATCCCATAGGGATCAGTGCTTGGTCCAGTACTTTTCAACATCTTTATCAATTTGAACGTGGGAACAAAGAGCTCATTGGCCAAGTTCACAGATGACACCAAATTCTGGGGAAGCATGACTACACTTAATGACAGACTACACATACACACACACACACACACACACACACACACACACGAATCTAGACAGGCTGGCAAGTTGAAACCAGATAAAGTTCATTGAGAAATGTAAAGTGCTCCACCTATGCACCTACAGCCTCAGCAGTGCCAAACTGACTAGCACTATGAATGAAAGGGACCTGGAGATAATAATTGCCCACAGTATGAATATGAGCCAGGAGAATGACGCTGTAGCCAGCAGGGCAAATAATACTCTGGCATGCATCAATCAATGCACCTCTAACAAAACCAAAGAAGTGATTCTTCCACTGCACTCAGCATTGGTGAGACCACTGCTGGAGTACTGCATCCAGTTCTGGGTGCCACACTTTAACAAGGATGTGGTAAAGCTTGAGAGAATCCAGAGAAGAGCCACCTGTATGATCAGAGACTTGCATGGCAAGCCATACAGGGAAAGGCTGCAGGCCCTGGGACTGTTCAGCCTGAAGAAAAGACGACTGTTACTTGGTAACAGCTTACTGCTACACTAGCAGAATACAATCAAGGTCTCAGTGAGCATCTGTTCACCAGCGCACCCTTAGGGAAATCCCGGAGTAATGGCCACAAACTCCTGGAAGACCTTTTCAGACTCAACATTAAGAAAAATTTCTTCATAGTCAGGGTGTCCAGGCTGTGGAATAAGCTCTACCCAGAGGTGGTGCAATCGCCTACCCTCAAAATCTTCAAGAGGGGACTGGACAGTCACCTCACTGGGATCACCTGACCCCCAGTTAACTTTCCAGCTTGGAGCAGGAGGCTGGACCTGATGATCTTCTGAGGTCCCTTCCAGCCTTACTATCTATGAATCAATATGCTAACAGGGAGCAAATATAACAATGTGTTGGACTGATGTATTCAGTAGAAAAACTGGATAACATAAGCTAGGCAGCCTGACAAAACACACATTCATTGAGCAATTTGGAATACGGGTTTTTTAAATTTATGATACCATTTCTCTCCTTACAACTTCCTTTATTTCCTATTACTTCTTTTTCTTTTATTTATATGAATGTTTATCTTAGTGAAAATGTCTTGGGTAAATAACCTGACAGAATAGAAAATGCCAAAAGTTTCTATTAGCATTTGTAGTATGTGTTTTGCACAGCTGTAAAGCAAAACATAGAAATCATAAAAGATTCAGAAGAATCTTATTCGGAGCAGGTCAGAAGGCAATAAAATGGTATGGAAAATGGGAAAAGAAGGAGGATCTCAGAGAGAATGCTGTTTTTGATGCAGACTTACAAATTAGTGCATATAGAATTTGCATGTAATGTTATTTCATACTGCCCTCACCATAAGCTAATTAGTGCAAGTTAAATTTCACACTAATCAGCCAATAACATGCACATAAACCTCAGTGTCTGTGCTGAGGGCTGGCCTGTTTGTCCTCTCTACGTAATACCAACATATAGTTTTATCTGAACTCTAGTAATCAGTAACCATATACATCTGCTGAACCACTAATAAACAGTATGTTGTGGTCCTCTGTTGAAAGGTACTTTAAATAGCACTAGATTTAAAGTCATACTGTAAATATGTGCACTTAAATATTTTTGATGAATTTAACACTAATGTAATATTTTGAGTCTATATATGCCCAAAAACCCGAGCTAGAAAAAAAAAGATCTGTGTTCTACTTGTTCACTTCTGCAGCCCCTCATTTCTGTCTTGGCAACAGAGATTCCCAAATCTATAGGAGATGCACAAACCAAAACCTCTGCAATAAAAAATAAGAACAGAATTAATTTTGCATTTAGTTTTCATATGATAAGTTTGTGTGTAGGGAAGATTTGTCAAATTTTTAAGGAATAAAAGTGAGAATGCAAGAATTCAGGAGTTTTCCGGTTTATCTCAAACCTGTGCTACTAAATACACTTTAGGACAGGGGTGCTTAACATCTGGCCCACAGGCTAGATCCAGTTATAGAGCTATGCCACCTAGCCCACATAACGGGTCTGAAAATTTGGCACTAGGGGAGCAATGCCAGCATTTGTTGCCACTCCTCTACTGCCAAATTTCCAGACCTAAGGGGAGCCCTTCAGGATAGATAGCATGCCTCTGCATACCAAATCAGGCACTGACAGCTAGGGAAGCATTAACTGGGATCCAAGTTCATCAGGTCCAATCCCAGAAGCATAAAATGGAATCTGGGACTCATGAGATAGGACCCATCATGTGGGCTCTGATCTCGACAACATGAAGCAGAATCTGGACACACATGGCCCAATCCAGGTGGTGCAAGGTGGGATATGGTGTACAAGGCTACCAACACCATAATCTGGTTCAAGGACTGTCCCCCAGGCAACTCATTCAGCTCACAAGGCTAAACACCACTGTTTTAGAATATTATTATCTAGTAATAGTGGGGGGGGGGGGCTCGGTACATGGGTGACCAGCCAGGGCACGTGGTCAAAATGGTGCCACACATACGAGCAGCCTGCACTCATCACAGAGCTCTCTTCACACCCCATCCTGCCCTGCATAGCTAATCTCCACACCACTTGCCTAGCACTCCAATGCCACTCTGACTACCTGCCACACTGCACTCCATGCCCCTGCCTGTAGTGATGTCACTGACTTGGGGAGTAGGTACTAAGGGGGCTGCAACAGGGGTGGGGCACAAAAATACAAGTTCAGCTAGGGTGCTGTTTTCCTTAAGGGCAGCTCTGGGGGTACATCCTGGGACCAGCATTGCTCAATACCTTTAGCAATGATCTTGAAGATGGGATGGAGTATACCCTCAGTAAGTCAGCCAACAACAACAAAAAGCTGAGGGGAGTAACAAATATATTGGAGGGTAGGGCTAAGATTCAGAGAGACCTAGGACAAATTGGAAGATTGGACCAAAAGGAATCTAATGAGACTCAACAAGGACAAGTGCAAAGTCCTGCACTTACGACAGAACAATCCCTTGCACCAGTACAGGCTGCGGGATGACTGGCTGAGCAGCAGCTCTGCAGAAAAGGACCTGGGGGGGGGGTTACAGTGGACAATAACCTGAATGAGTCAACAACACATCCTTGTTACAAAGAAGGCTAACAGCGTTCTGGGCTGCACTGGTAGGAGTGTTCACAACAGATTGAGGGAAATGATGATTCCCCTCTACTCAGCACTGGTGAGGCCACACTGAAGTACTGTGTTCAATTTTGGGCACCCCAATACAGGAAGGATGTGGAAAA
The DNA here is from genome assembly GCA_030014935.1 of Caiman crocodilus. Taxonomy (NCBI): domain Eukaryota; kingdom Metazoa; phylum Chordata; order Crocodylia; family Alligatoridae; genus Caiman; species Caiman crocodilus. The sequence continues at coordinate 20,855,793 of JAGPOW010003316.1, read as the reverse complement.
GTTGGAAAGAGTTCAGCAGAGGGCAACAAAAACGGTTCGGGGGCTGGGGCACATGACTTCTGAGGAGAGACTGAGAGAACTTGGTGTATTTGGTCTGCAGAAAAAAAGACTGATGGGGGATTTAATAGCAGCCTCCAACTACCTGGAGGGTGGTTCCAAAAGCAGTGGAGCTGGGCTGTTCTCAGTGGTGGCAGATGACAGAACAAGGAGCAAGGGTCTCTAGGTGCAGTATGGGAGGTTTAGATTTGATATTAGGAAGAATTTTCTCACTAGGAGGGTAGTAAAATACTGGAACAGGTTACCCAGAGAGGTCGTGAAAATCTTCATTCTTGGAGCTTTTAAAGACCCAGGTAAACAAAGTCTTGGCTGAGATGATCTAATTGCGGATAGTCCTGCTTTGAGCAGCAGGTTGGACTAGATGCCTTCCTGAGGTCCCTTCTAAACCCTCATTATCTATGATTCTATTCTATGTTGTAACTATTTGACCCAGAACACAGAGCCCTTAGACAATATTGGTTAAGGTCACCTTAAAAAACTTTGGGCACAGACTGAAGTGACAATTTTCACTCAATCTGGCCACAGAAAGATAGCTGTGACCAAACACAAGTGCACGTTTGCAGACCGCTTCAAAAAATGGCTGACTGGGTGAAAAAAACTGAACATTCACTAAATGAGGGGTCAGACGAAGACACTTCAAAACAGAGCATCTTCTGTAACTTCTGTCTGTGTTGCCTGCCCTCAAACTGTTTTCAGAATGGGAGGGGGGAAGGGAGCACAAGCAGTTCCATATCGGGGGGGTTCAGCCTTCCTCCTTCCCCCCAAGGTGGAAGGGCTCCAGTTCACACCCACTCCATCCTTCTATGCTAGCTGGGGAAACCCTAAAAAGAGCTTCCTCCACTCCCATTCAGAAAACTTTTCAGCCTAACAGGGGCAGTTCCTAGGGGAAACTAGCTGCAGCCAGGAGCTAGATTCCCTCCCCCTAGAACCAAGATCAAACTTCTATTTGTCCCAAGGGATCGCTGCAACTCAGAATACTTCCTGCAAAGCCTTCTCAGTTTCAGTGGGAGCTGACCTTCTGTCTGCACACATTATACCAGAAAAATTTGGGACTGTTCTAAGAGACTGGAATAACCCCACATTGAGTAATTTAGAGCTGCCTTAAAGGCTATAACAGCACACTGAATCTGTGCTGTACTGTACCCCACCCTTGCTTCTCTTCCTGGACTCAATTCCGTCATGTCTTCTCAGGAAGCATTTGTGACGAAAACACTGGAAGATATATTTGCAGCTATCTTTCCCCAATCCAAAATGGGGGTCTTGTTATATCGCTAGACAGACTCAGTTCAAGCAGGTAGAGGTCCTTCCCTCTTTTTATCTGCATTTTGATCCTTATAAGAAAATAAATGGAAATAAAAGTTCAAAATGAATTATAAAGCTCTCTGAAGATACAAAAACACTATGCTTAAACATTTTTGTACTCTAAAATATATAAGCACCATTTGTAAAAGACAAAACCTTCTACACATTTTAGATGTATTGCTTTGACATTTCCTAGATTTTGCTAGCCAGCCAATATAAAAATCACACAAAACACTACTCAATTCTCTCATCTCTTGTACTTAATTTGTAAAGAAAATAAAGCAAACTTCTTTCCATATTTTGTGTCAATTTTCTGTACTGCACTGCTTTCCAAACACTGCATACATAGTGAGATAATAAAAGCTGTCCTCAAAGCTTCCTTGAAACTTGAGCCTCAGGTTTCTCAATAAGGGGAAAAAAAAAAATCTTATATTAGTTCAACTTCCAGGGAAACTTCTGGAACGTTCATACACTTTTTAAAACTTCTTTGATAGGTTACAACAGGGAAGTTAAAGTGACAGAAGTGTCCATTAACAGATTTTTATCCTGGCATTTTATAAAGTAACCTTTCTCTAGAAAATTTCACAAAATTGCTTGAAGGAGAAAGGGACAAAACTTACATTAGTTGACTGGCACATAGTGAGCATTAACAGCGAATTTCGTGACAACTGCCTGAGGGGATATAATGGCCATGACAACCAAGTTATAATCTTCCTGCATATCTACATGTTATTTTTTTAATCTTTCTTTCCTTTTAACCTTGTTATTTAAGCTCCATTTATGTTATATTGAGTAGAAGCAGCTTCAATTATCAACATAAATCTTACAGTGGGCACCAATCCCGTAATTTTCTTGTCAAAAACCCATCCCACGAGGGATATTTGGTAAAAATAGAAGAACAGCACCTATTAGTTACACACCATATCTACTGTTAAATACAAAGTGAACTACATATTTTTCACCAAGACGACACCTCTGTGTTAGAAAAATTAACTTACGTTCCCTGCTCTAGTATAATTCAAAACATTATAAGAAGTCAACAGGATGCTGACTATCAGCATATGCCATATTGATTATTTCATGGTGCCCATTAAAGGAACAATGAACAATCATGTATTTTTCCAGTTTTTTTGCTATTTCTGAAGAATTCAGAGCTTGAAGAAAAATAGTGAAGGATCTCAAGAAGGCTAGATGTATTTAATTAAACTGTTAAGGGAAAGAACTGCCCATATTTCTTCTCAAAGCACCATCACTATGTTGATGCTGTATATGCATATGCAATAAATAAAGCAAAATGCACTGGAAAAGGAGATGTACCCAAGTCAATCTAATATTGTTTACTATCAAAGCAATATAATATCATGCTAAATCCTCACAATTACAAACACATTGTGAAGCTAAACGTTTTTAACAACTTTCAAGCATGAAACACAAATCAAGATTTTTTTTTTAATTTCTAGGGAAAATTCTGAAATTAAATTAGGGTAAAATAAAAAAGCTTTATTTCTTCTAACCAAAGATCAATTCAGTTAGCTACAGCAGTGGGGGCTAACCAGTCTGGCAGACGAGCCATAAATTAGCCCTCCATCTTTCCCAAGTGCTACTCCAATTCTCTTTTCACCTGCCCAATCTACTGCTTTGCTTCCTAGCCTATGCTCTCTCCCTGCTTTGTTGTTCTGATTTTGCTTCCTACCCTACCAATTGGTGTGCTGCCTGTCCACTCCCTAATTTGCTACATGCACACACATAGCCTGCTCATAGTATTTGTGGCACACATGCCACAGGGTAGCCTAGCCAATCTACACCATAACCCATAAAAATCTTCTGATGTAACAGATCATTGGACTTTAGAAAAGATTCTATAAAAAACTGTTCCTACTTGACTTCATTTCAATCTTCCCATGTCGAGATATATACCAATCCAATGCAATCAACATTGCAAGCCAGGCCAGGTGAGTTTATTCTAACTAACAAAGTTTAGGGACTTTGCAGAAATATAATCATATCCTCACATGTGGCCATCATGAAACTCTCAAGGCTGTACCATATAGAACTTCTGTGGAATTCTCTTTCACTCAAAATAAGGGATGAGGATTCTTCCATACACAGTCCTGTGCTGTAAAAAAAAAAAAAAAAAAAAAAGTCTACCATAATGCAGCTAGACAGATCTATCAGGAAGAAAGGAATTTTCCACACATCTCAAGATGATGCCAACTTTATTATTAATTAGATTTCAGTTAAAAATGCAGAGCCCTGGCAGACATGCATCATTTTACATGCATTTATGCAATGCATAGATTAGTCTAGAGGTAAAAGCATCCTAACATGCTCATACACTCAAATCTTTTATATATTTGCTCTGTACAGAAAAGCCTGGTAAATTTAGATAAGGTTTACAGAAATAAAGTCCAAAGAAGAGTTCTTAAGTTTAAATAATACTTGCTTAAACATTGTTCTTGTATTCTTTTTATCTATCAAATAAAACATGTAGGAAAATATAGGATTTACTATGTATTTTGTTACTAAACTGACTGTGCTCTGAACCTTTGGCCCCCTTTACACATGCAGGTAAAGGCATGAAGGGATCCAATGTGCAATTCAAACAATCACCCCTCCTGCCATGCTACATGTGTGTGCCAGGAGGCACAATTGTGGGATTGCGCGTTAGATCCCACAGCATCTTATTGCTGGTACACTAGCAAGCTCCCATGGCTAAAAGCCCGACACACCCCAGTTGAGGGGCTCCTAGGCCCAGGAAAATGGGGAAGATAAAGATCACCCTTGAGGTGTTCCTCCCACCCTGGCGGTTTCATGCATCCCCAGAAAGGGAGGGGGAGGGGGCAGAAAGTCACCAGGAGGCATGCTGCAGGGACCCAACATCTGCAGCTGTGGGGTGGTACAAGGACCCAGAGTCTGCAGCTGCTGGGGCTAAGGATCCCCAGCAGTTGTGGGAATTGCAGCACAGGCTGGGCAAGGTGCACCCCTGCAGCTGGGAGCCCACAGCTGACAGCGCTCCCAGTCACAGTGAAGATCCTGATATGCATGCAAACTAAAGCTTGCTAGCAACCAGTGATAAAGGCTGTACACATTTTCAGGGTCTAACTTTAGAACTGGCAGGGGGGTTTTTTTTACTGTGTGATAAGTACTTTGCATGTGTAGCTAATCTCAAGATAACTGCACAATTAACTAGTTTATTGAGCAATACCTGTAACATGTGGAGGGGGCCTTTTAGATACAGTAGGATATAAAATTAATAAACACATCAATAAATCAATCAAACAAACAATATTTATGTCACCCCTGCCTAAGCATTACTATACTATGGTATACTCCACCAAATAAAACCAATGGAATTACTAGCTGATAGTGATTTAGCCCAGGGGTTCTGAAAAGGCAAAAGATGATTGAGGGACTTGGGATTCCTTTTCCTCACCAATGAGGCCCCAGAGACTCACCCTCAATGTCCCCTGATTGGTCCCTTGGGTCACCTGGAGGGGGATAAAAAAAGGGGCAGCACAGCTGACTCAGGGGAGAGACCAAATTGCTGGCAAGAGCTGGGCCAGCGGGGCGGGAGCAGGTGCCCGAGAAGCACCTGAAGGAGTGGGACCTGCAAGCAGGAGTTGGACCCTCAGTAGCGCGGTGTGCAGCCAGCAGGAGAGGCTCCCCGCTGGGCTCCAAGACTCCCTAAGAGAGGCTGTGGCCAGCAGGAGATCTGAGCAGTGACCTGAGAGGTTCTCAGCTCTGCTTCCAGCTCCTCCAAAAAGAGGCCAGGCAGCTCAACATGAGGCTGAGGCTCTGGGAAGGTCAAAATCCCTAGCAGTTTAAAGTACCACTAGCACTGGTTGCCGTGTGGTAGAGTTTCTGCCTAGTGTGTGGGAGATTCTAGTTCAAGTGCCAGGTGGGATGGCTTAGGGTGAGTGACGTGATGGCAAGAAATTCTTGTTGCAGTGGAAGGAGGTCATTGTGTTTTCCCTCTTCCCCTGCCCCCCTGCAGGTACCTAGACCCTATATTCCTTGTTATTTGACATTTTGTATTTTGTGCCTTTTATATTTTGCGAGCCAGTATTGTTTGTTCTGCTGTTTGTATTTTATATTTTGTTAACCCTGTCTTTTGTCTACTGGATGAACAGGTCTATGATTGTAAGCATCTAACCTTTATTGAATCCTGCCCCCTTGAGGTGTTGTAGTGTTCCCTATACCCCCTGGTTTATACTGGTTATATTCCCAGTACTGTTCTCTCATTAAAAGGTATATGATTAAGTCCCCATTCGTTATCTGGCTCTGCTCTATAGGGGGAGGAGGGTCCCTACATCTCCCACAACGCTTGTGCACCTGCTCTGATCCCTTCAATTGGAGAGGGGGTGCCTCTTGGAGTACTGCCTGGGTTACAGAGGCAAGGATTTCTTAGTGTGGTATCTGTTATTGGATTAACTCCATAGTCTATGCTGTTCTGGCTTTTACTTCTCAGACCTAAAGAATATCTTGAATTCAAGTGTCAGCTCCATCCCAACTATGTAGTAAGTCCATTTAACAATATTTTGATAAGAAATCCTTGCCTCTCAACATATAAAGGTATAATGCACTTTAATTCATGCACATTAACCTCACAATTTAATTCATCCTAACTTTCTGGAGCATCCCTGCATAGAGAGAAGAGTCCTAAGTAATGCACCAACATAATATTTAAGTTTCCTCTGCTTATAGAGAAAGACATCAGACATGGAAGATTAAGACTTACTTTTCTCTTTCATTTCTGAATCATTCCTCAATCATTTTGCATAAGCGAAAGTGAACTGCTTACTCCCTTGAAAAATATCTCTTCACATTGTTTCAAAATGGAGACTGTAATTGGACATATTTAGGCTCAAATAAGATTATCTAATCAACTTTGTTTTGTACTTCAATAGACTGTTTTAACCTCAGCAGGATAGAGACAGAACTGTGCTGTCAGTGGGACCACAATATATAACCTCTTCCATTAACTTGTTGAGCATTCTCAACACCAGATTTTTTTCCCCTGCTGCTTTCACAAGGAAGCTGACCTTGCTGTCTCAACAATTAAGGATCTTCTCCTAATTTCCACTTTAAATGTATTCATCCTACAGACTCCTGCTGTTCTTCTGCCAACGCTATCCTTCAACTGAAGGAACTCCCCAATATGTTTGTTGACAGCAACCACAGCCCCTCTCAACCTCTGTTTCACTTCACTACATAAGCCAAGATCTTTTAGTCTTCACTTGTACGATCAGATCTCCATTCCCCTGGTCTTAGTATCAGCCCTCCTCTATACACACACTCTGGCTTGAGTTAATCTTTTTTTCAATCTGTGCAATCCAAAATGTATACAGAAACTTTTAACAAGCAGATTTAAAATATTTATCACTCATTACAAGTTCAAGGGGCACACAAAGGTTTTCTGCAAAATACTGGTAACCAACAACATTTGTCACCTGCAGTAAACACATCTGGGGTGTTGAGAGGTGGGTACAATCCCAGTTTATCATCATATGAAAAAAAATAACTTCAGAAATACACCCCCCCCCCCACAAGATATTTTTCTGGAATACTTTTTATCCTATGTAGCATAACCCAGCTAAAACTATCTGTGTTTCCCATCATGTATTTTCTGTTTAGAGAAAAATGATAGGCAACTGAAATTATTAAAAACATCACTATCAAGCAAAGCCTCAGCATCACCCTTCCCCAATGTTACTACCATGATTACATAGTCTACTTCTTTTTCATGTGCTCTTATTTTAAGAGTCTTCTTGCTCACTCCAAGTAAACTATTTCATTTCCAAATGTAATCTGTATCTTGTAAGGGTGTCAGCCATTTTGAACAGCAACCATTCCAAAATGTCAGGACACTGTACTTTCCCATCTGCCACAGCTGACATTCAAATAATGAATAAATAATTACCAGGCATAAACCTTCATATTTTTCCAAAATAGTTGAGTAAGAACTGCAGCCGCAGACTTGGAACTATGTCTAGGCATGAGTACAACTGAGTAGAGGAACAGCCAAAGCGTGTGTGCAGAAACTGTATTTCTGAGGCTGTCTCCTATGTGAGCACTTTTCTTTGGATATGCACATTACTTTCCAGAAAACTGAGCACTCAATTTAGCTGAAGAATTTTATTTGTTGTGGCAACTAACTTACTTAAACTCAAACTACGTAATTCAGATAAATAATAATTACCGGTAATCCTCTATCATAATTCTGCAACTACTCCTATGAATATATTTCTCCCATACTCAGAAGTACACCTCCCACAGGACAAAGCATTAAAAAAAAAAATACTAAGATTCTTGCCACCCAGTGGATATCTTAACTAAAAGAACAGGCAATTAGATTAATATTACTAGTTAAATTAACCTATAGAAGTCCACCCAGCATGTCATGCCTATTGGACACTATTTTAAAAATGTGTTTAGTGACAGGTTGGTTTAACTACTTAGCTGGGAACAGGTCCAATTCTTCCCAATCTTTTAGAAATGTTAAATTATAGGGAAAAACACCTCCAAGTTTGACAAGGGTTGGACTCTACAGCACTCTAATATCCAACAAACAATGCACTGTTGTCAAAATATTTTCCTTTTTTTGAGTGTTTAAAGAAAAAGAAAAAGAGAATTAGTCCAGTAGTAAGAAAAGAAAGCTGAACTTCAACAGGTAGCCTGGACCTGTTTTCTAGTCCCAAAAACTGGGTATTATTTCACTGTGGGTTCTGACACGTTTATGTCAAAAAAGGTCTTTTTTTAAATTGGTGTTGCAGTGTTTTGTCTTATGCAAATGTCAGCAGAAAGATCTTCTTTCACCAATATCGGTAATCAGAACATCATCCCTGATAGAGCAAGTAATTCCTGATGAAAGATCTTGGATTAAACAGGAGGTTTAAGTTTATTGAAAGTAAAAGAAAACTCTGTTGTTTATGATACCTAAAGTTGGTTGAAGGAATTCTTGAAAAATCTTCCTCTTTAAAATATAAGCTCAAAAGTATATTGTAGTGCTAAGATACTATAAGTGTAATTACATTTCTCTTTTGGCTAACACAATATCAGATGGGAAACCAATCATTTACTGTGTATTTTAAGGCTGAAAAGTTAAAACCAGTAACCACAGAGAATCTGAAGCTTTTCTGAAGCAAAAGGATTACAGGAAAAATGACAAAAAATACCCATAAGCTCCAAATTCAGTTGGTCCTGCCTCAGAGTCCTGTACATCAAGAGAAACAGCAGCCCAGCAATTTAGGACTGGGGGAATTCAAAATTGTACAGTGTGCTAAAAATACATTAACACTACTAGTTTCATAACTGGTGATGAAAAAAAATATATAGGGAACAGTAAAAGTATGCTACTGTGTACCGCTTTTCTGATCCCTAACTATATCATAGTTACTGCATGCATATTTCAGTTTCATGTCAGCAAAATATAACCATAATTTGATAAAAATACACCACATACATGCTTTAAAAATCATTCTAAAATGCTTTAGTTTGAGATCTGAAATATATTTGAAGTGTGTCCTATGTAACACAAATTTTAAAAAACAAAACAAAAAAAAAATCGACAGAAATGAGGCGCATAGCAATAAACTTCAGCACAGCTCATGCCAGAGTTTATTGCTCCCCCAAGTGCAGCGTTTACACTTGTACTGAGGACTGCAGCACATTAAGTCAGGGCAGAGCAGCCCCAGATAGCAGGAGACCCCATGGGGAGTCAGCCTGAGCATGTGCCAGGTATCATGTCTGAGACAGAGTGCCTGAAAGCAGCACTGTAGTGGCTTGGTGCCGGAGGCTACACTGGTTTCTTGTACTTGCCACTCAGGCTAGGGACAGAAGTTACACAAAGTGGTATAAGTGACCAGAAACTGGTTCAAATCTATAAACACAAGAAAAGTTCAGTGCACATAAACTGTTTTCAAAATGGCTGCAACTGGTTTAAGAAAAGCTGGAGGAATGTAGCATCAGACTTTACTGAAAGTTTATCCCAGACCCCAGTTAACTCAGTCCCCCAATATCCCAGGATGCTTTGCTTTTCCCCCCACAAAGCGCCCCCCCCATGGAGTGAGCCAGCTAGCTTTGACCCACGCTATCTGCCCCAGCTGAGCAGGGAGGCATGCTGTAGCAGTCCCTCTCCCCTTAACACCCCCCCCCCAAAAAAAAAAAAGGCTTCTGGCCTGGGCCACTGCAGGCATGTGGCTGCATTTCCGGAATCAAAAGTAAATGTCTGTTCACTTGCTTATCCATTCAATCTACACAGCTTAGACTAACCTGTGAAGTCTGAATTGATTCAGCCTCAGGCTTTTTGGACGTCTGTACTTAGCCTCAGAGTGAGAAAGCTTCTTGATGTTAGACCCAGGTTTGGCACTGGGCAGTGTAGTTATACCCTTAATTGCAAGATAGGTTACGTTTCCACCAGAATCTTCTTGTAGTCACATACATTATTGTAGGTTTGTACAGCCTTAGCACACAGATGCCATGACCTGGTTAGCTTTCAGAGTCTGCTAGAGTTTAAATGCTAAATAAAAATATTATTAATAATAATAGGCTAGGTTGCAGGATAACATTTACTGAAAACTGCACCTCATTAGAAAGTAAAGATTCAAATGAGAAGCGAGTAGTAGGTTTGTCTAGGCCAGTTAAGTTCATCCTCCCAACTGGGTAAATAGTATCTGAAAGTCTCTCGTGGATACCAATGTCCAGAACATGGGAAAGAAACTCATCTTTCAAGGATGAAAGCCAAAGTACAGCAAAGCCAGAGCAAAGCCACAGGCTGAAGTACTAACCCTATTTCTTTCCTTCTCTTGGACAATCCACTTGATCCACTTTCAATTCAAGTTTAATCACAAAAACAAACCTCTTTAGATAAAATTATCTACCTACTGGGTCCTTCTGTAACTGACAGACCACACCAAAAGCAAGCAAATAAGCATGCTACATCTGCTTGGCAATGGGAGAAGCCTTCCGTCTCCCTAGGATAGAATACTACATGGACAGAGTGGAAGAGCTGTTTATACATCAGTTCCATTTCCCAACACCACCTCCTCTCTGGATGTCTACAAGGCGCAGAGTTTACTGCTGCACATTCAGCCAAAGAGACCCTTTGTACCTCTTTTCAAGCATACAAGAGAGTAGGGAGTGGTTGGTACAACCATTCTTCAAGGAACCAAAAGTTTCTCTTTTTTCCTTGGTAGCCCAAGGCAAAGCCCTCTGAGATCTTAAGACACAGTCTTAGAGCAGTACTTCACAATGCACATATTCAGTTCGGATCAGTGCCATTCTTGATGCATTTCATGAAAATTACCATTTTGTTTTGTTTAAGTATAATCACAAAGAGTGCAGGATCATGCAAATCATGTGGCTTCAAAGATCAAATTATTTCAGTGGGGAGCAAATATTTCTTGTCACAAGTTCTCTGGCATTGGAAAGGAAGAGAAGAATTGATCTATCATTCCATAGTTTTAGAAGTGAAACTTTTGCTAGATTCATAAAAATTAATGCAGATTATGTTATGAAGGAAGTGGAGAGTCTACTGGTCAGTGCACCAGTAATGAGAGAGATGTTCATTACAGTAAATTAGAACAAACAGTATTTTCAGAAGTTTTATGGAATATTTTACTAGTGATAAAAATGTTAGCTAAATCACACCCTTGAGGATACATTTCAGAATGTTTCGGTGTTAGAATTCATATATTGTATGGCAAAAAAATTCAGCACTCATCTATATTTCATCATTGCATACTTAGTGTAGATAATTGCTTTTGTTGGTCTCAGGCCCATCACATTTTAAAAGTGTGCTATGTAAAATGATCAGACTTCTGAACTTCACAGTACAACAAAACAACACTCATCTAATCCAGCAGTAATCAACTTCCAGCCCATGGACCAGAACTGCTCACAGAGCCATGCCATCTGGCCCATGGGACTTCCTACATGTTCAGAAATGTGACAGCAGTAGCAATTAATTCTACACATTCCCCCCAAATCCCCATTCCCAACGACAAATTTCCAAGTACTGTGGGCCATATGACATGACCTGCGTGCTGCATGAGGACAGCATACATTAGGGCAACAGACCCAATCTGGCACACACACAACCTGGCTGAGCCTGAAGTATCTCATGCAAGGGTGGGGCAGCATGCGTGGCTGGGGCTATACACCAAATGATGCCCACGTGCCAACCCTGTGCTGATCAGGCCTACGGACTGATCCCATGCATCAGATCCAGCCCACAGACTAAAACCACAGCACACATCTGGCCCACCGCCTGGAAATGTTGGGCACCACTAATCTATTCCACAGGTCATCTAAATCTGTTGTCCAGGGAACTGCCAATTCTTCTCCCTGTTCTACTATGTTTTTGCCTACTGACTGCCGGTTATTTAAATACATTTGTTGTGCAACAGTTCAGAGACAAAAAACCCCCCATGACTCTAATATACCCTAAAAGATCTTCTTAGGTTTCTTAAACTTACACTATAATTTGAGACTCTGCCCCACACCCATTTTTATGGAAGGAACACATTACAGAGCTAACAACTAGAGGTGCACCGATACATTGGTCCAATATCAGATCGGCATCGATGTAAAGAAATTTAACTGCATCAGAAAAATCGGCTTTTTTGCCTGATGTGGCCAATAAATATCCTGTACAAATGTGTACCCATACCACCGCACACAGGTGACAAGGAGCATAGCCCAGCAGCTTGGAGAGCTGCATACAGCTGGTAAGTCTGTTATGCTGCAAAGGGAGAGGGGAGGAGGAAAGGGGTGTAGGGCTGGAGCAGGCACTGCCTACCAGGGGCAGGGCACAGGACAGAGCTGCAGCTCATCCTGGGGGGAGGCATAGTGGCTCCTGCAGCTGCATGCACCCTGGGAGGACATGAGGGGGCCCATGCACCCTCGAATCTGCATGTGGGGGAAGATGGGCTGCTGCTGTGGGCTAGGGCAGGGGCCAGGCTGGGCTAGGCTGTGCTCAAGGAGGGTAGGTGGTGGTTCCAGGAGGGGTGCTGGGGTCACTATAAAAAAATTTAGGGGTAGCTTTAACCCCCACCATAGCCCCCTTCCCAGCACCACTGCTGTCTGCCCTGAGAGCAGCCTGGCCTCGCCGCTCTACCAAGAAGATGCTAGTGTAGCCCTGACCTCAGCCTGCAGCAGCAGCCTGACCCACCCCATACAGATCCAGGGGCACATGACCCCATGCATTCCCATGGTGTGCGCAGCAGTGGGAGCCACCCTCCTCCTGTACCCCCTAGACAAGCCGCAGCTTCATCCCATGCCCTGCTCCACCCCAGCTTGCCAGCAGTTGCCTTAGCCCTACTCCCGCCCTCACCCCATCTGTCCCCCCACACCTCTTCCCTTCCCTCTCCCCTTCCACCACAACAGATTTACCAGCCAGACACTGCTCTTCAAGCTGCCGGGCTGCTTATCAGAAATCTGATTGGTATCAGTTGATATGCCTCCTTAAAAATCAGCTATTGGTATCAGCCCCAAAAATCTCTATTGGTGTGCCCCTACTAACAACTGATCCCACTGCAGGTATAGTCAGTTGTATCAGTTAAATTCCAGCTGCAAGGAGAGGACATCCATTTCCATAACTCCATTACTAGTAATATACTCTGCAACATTTCAAAATTCAATCCATGATGGAGAAAAGCTGGTTAATGCTAAACAGAAATTAAAGTGGAAGTGACTACGATAGGAAGAATTGTTAAGAAAACCCAGCTCATTATATATCCTTCTAACAAGGCTTCTCCTCTATGTTATGTCTAAGCAGAGCATGAAAGTTGACCTTAAAGTGACTTAGAAAGTCTATATTTGCTGACCACTTAGCTTGACCCTCAGTGGCATTCTAGACCCTGGAAACTCTCTTGATATCCTAAGCACAAGATCATGTTCCTTTCACATGCCCCTTCTGCATTTGGAACTTACCTGCACGCTGCAGGCGAGGAGCATAAAAGTCTGCAAACACTATTTCTACAATTTCTTGTTCCCGACTTCTTGACTACCTTCTGCATCCTAGCTCCTCTCTCTATGAAATTTGGTAGAGACAAGCCCTGAAGAGGTTTCTCCTAATGCCTATATAGAGCAGGGCTGCTGAATCCTTGGCTCACAGACAAGATTTGGTCCATGAAGCCACATCAACTGGCCAAACATGCTCCCCATCAATCTGAAAATTTAGGAGCAGTGCCAGCACTTCCCCAGCTGCCAAATTTCCAGACCCATAGGGAGCCTACTGGACCAGACAGCATGGCTCTGCACACTAGATAAAATACACAGAGCTGGACTAAGGAGGAACACCAATCCAGGGGCAAGGGGCTAGGTTAAGCAGGCTAAGAACTCACTCTGGGTGTATGGGGCTGGGCCAGGGCAGTGCAGTGCCTGATCTGAGCAGCCCAAGGCCCAACCCCATGCACCAACTCCATAAGGGATACAACCTGAGGACCAGCCCCTTGCCACCTATCTGGTCTGGAGGACCAAAAGGTTGAACACCCCTGGTATAGTGTAAAAATGAGAGTCCTTTCTTCTCTTCTCCTTTCCATTAATACATGTAGGGCTAAAATATGATGTAACAACAGATAGGGTGCTTCTACAATATTTAGGGTTACCCTCATCCAGCCTCAGCCAGATGAGCTGACACGGAATTAGCAGACCAATTCTTAAGAACATTTCATTTCACCCAGTGCAAGAGAACTGGGGTATATCCTAGCACAGCTGATGTGGTTTGTTGGTTGAAACAAGTTGCCCACTGTCCTGCCTTTTGATGCTCTGCGACATGGGTGACATGGTCTCCTGGGGCGTAAACGGCGTCTTGCATACCCTGGGAAACCTCATGCAGGATTACAAGCCTTGAGAGTCCCTGCTCAGCTTTCCCCACCTACCAAAACATGCCCCAAGGATCTCCACATGTCTCAGTAAGTACATGGAGGTGAGGAAACGAGGTTTTCCCACTTAAGACACCAACCCCCAACATCTCCAGAGGTGCATTTTGGTAAACGGGGAAGTTGAGGTCTCCCTGCTTACCAAAATGCATCCCCCACAATCTCTGAAGACACACCTCAGTAAGTCAGAAAAAGTCGGGCAAGTACTCACAAGACATGAGGAACCAGTCCTGCCCAGGAATTTCCAGGGTGCTCTGGACTGGATCCCTCAACAACCTTAGAGCACCTGCCTGTGTTGAGAACGGCCTCGAACCATCCTCCCAAGACATAATAAAAGAGGAGACTGTGAGACTTATGTGAAAAACATGCCCAGCTGCAGTGATAAGGAGGAGAGGGGTGTACCAGGCAAGAGGCCTCGAAGGATACACAGAAAAGTGGGTGAAAGGACTCATTATAATACTAAAAAGCACACCCCTAGGTGCAGAGAAAGTATGCTAATGAAACATACATGTATGTAAATGAGGTACATGGCTTAAACACAGGTATAGAGACATGCTCAGTAGAGAACTTCTTGCGCCATTCCCTTGTAACCAATTACTGAACGGCATGCTTGTGAAACATTGTAAACTTCTGTATAAAAATACCCCAGAATGAAATTCGATGTGCTTGTTACCTTGCACCATTTGTTGCTAGCAATAAACTTTTCTTTTTACTTCCACCGCCCGGTGTGTATATTGGCATCTGCATTCTGGGCGCGAATCCAGATTTGGGCTGGGGTTGAACAGTTTTTGGCGACCCAGATGGGACTGCCTTAGATAAGGCCTTGCCCGGACTAGCTGGCAGCCAGCTGACCACTTCCCCAGGACGAACATCAGGCACGCCCTGGGATCTCTTTTCCCGGTAAGACCTTTAGCTTCAGGGGGAGCTGGATCGCTGTGACGGCAGTAGCCTAACAATGCAACGCCATAGAGTGGAAGTACCAGTAGCAAGCACCAGGGCGAGAGGGTAGAAGGGCATAAGGCCTACCGTCAGTACGCTTGCCTGGGAATATTTTGGTTTTGTCTGTTCTGTCTTTGTCTGGTCCGAGTCCAAGAACAGTGAACTCTTCCTGTGAGGGTGAAGACTGAAAACAGACCCTTGGATCCCAGGTAAGTTGGACGGTCAGAACCGGAAAGGCAGCCCGAGAAGGGTATAATTAACAGTAAGGTTAGGGAATGTACCCCCCTCTCTTGTTTGTTTGGACACTAGCAGAGTTTGGTGAGGATCCTATGACTAAGAAGAAAGCTAATTTCTTTTGTGAGATCGCATGGCCACGCTATAAGTTAAGTGGATCAAGAACATTGGCCTCCGGAGGGAAGTGTTAACTATAATACCATCTTACAATTGATTTTGTTTTGCCGGCAGAATGATAAATGGGAGGAGTTGATGTATGCGCAAGCGTTTATGTCTCTTTATAGGAATCAGCAACAGAGAACACCCTCCCATGCTCGACAGCCCTGAGCCTGAGGTGCCGCCGCCTCTGTGCCCGGTGTTCCCGCAGCACTGGCCTCACTACTCTTTCTCTGTCACTTATTGCAGAGAATGATACCCAATTTGATTACTCAGATACTTCTGCTTCATTTCTCCCTTGTCTCTCCCTGCTCTATCATCTGTGCTTTTTTCCCCCCATGGTTGAGCAGTATTTCCCCCTGCCGCTTTTAACCCCTAGGTACCTGTAAGCAAATCACACACTGGCAGATTCTGGATTATAAGGGAAGGGGATTCTTAAAAAGGAAATGCGGGAATTTGTATCCTGAGAGATCGGAGAGTGATGCAGGCCCTTTTAAGGGAGCAAGTGGTAATTAACCCTTAAGATGTCACCTTTTAGAAAACTTTTGAGACTGGTATACTCAAACTGGTTGAACTTTTGGCTGGTATACT
>JAGPOW010003316.1:20793049-20839533 GCA_030014935.1 Caiman crocodilus | reverse complement strand
AGAAAGTATGCTAATGAAACATACATGTATGTAAATGAGGTACATGGCTTAAACACAGGTATAGAGACATGCTCAGTAGAGAACTTCTTGCGTCATTCCTTTGTAATCAGTTACTGAACAGCATGCTTGTGAAACCTTGTAAACTTCTGTATAAAAATACCCCAGAAATGATATTCGGTGTGCTTGTTACCTTGCACCGTTTGTTGCTAGCAATAAACTTTCCTTTTTACTTCCACCGCCCGGTGTGTATATTGGCGTCTGCATTCCGGACACGAACCCAGATTTGGGCTGGGGCTCAACAACTGGGGCAGCTGGAGAGCACAGGAAACTCTAGGCTGCCTATACTCTCATGCCATAAAGTAAACAGTCATCTGTCACTTTAATACCACCTTTGTTACAGCCACTATTTCTGAAGTTACAAGCAGTAAGGATATATGTCTATACTGCCTTTGTGCTACCATAAAATGGCAACTTCTGTTTCTGCCCTTGCCATGTTGAGGAAATAAGCAGTATCACATGGATGGCCTTTGTGAAAGCTAGAAAGGTATGCTATAAACAGGCAAGAGCAGCTCACGTAGCCAAGCCTTGATGAGGACAACCCTAAATATCAATGTAAATGTACCCTTACCTACAAACTAATGGGTTCTGCCATCTATTAGTCTGACATGTATTAATAAAAAGGAGAAGACATGAAAGGACTTTCATTTTTACTCTATATATACACTCATTAGACATTCAAATACCACAGCAATAAGCTTTCAAGGGGACATTGTAAATCAAGGTTTTTGATCCAAACACCAACTAGGAGTTGTCCAAATCTCCTGTAATTTCACTAAACAATTCTAAACTTTTTCATATACTGTGAAACTTCCCTACCCAAGAATACACTTGGATATATTTCACGCACATAGCAATTTGATTCCAGTAGAAAACTATCCTATTTTTTGCAGAGATCAAATTAAAGTAATATTAGGAAGACAACAACTAAAGTTTTATATTGAATGAGCAGGGGTGTAGGTTTTAGCCATGTTGGTCTAAGGACATAGGCAGACAAGGTTCCTTGGGTAAATTTGATATCTTTTATTAGACCAACCCAAATAGTTGGAGAATAGGTATTAAGTTATTAAGCTACGAAAAACCTTCTACAGTATTCATCCTACATAAAAAGAAGAAATGGAACAAATTACTCCAAGAACAAGCTCCCCAGCCACAAAACAATCATCAGAGGAACAACACCAACACCTTACAACATTCCAACCTCAGACCCGATGAAACTGAAAGCAGCAACCAACCCACAAATATTATCAATCTTTCCACACACACGCTTACCAAAAATGAAAAATCTGTCCTTTCTAAAGACCTAAATTTCTGTCCAGAAAAATACCCTAATAAAATACTTCAATGTGGAGAACTAGAAGAATTCTTCTGACTCCTGAGCCTCAAAGAACATTTCCACGACCCAACTGAACCCACTCCCAACATCAACTCATCCTCTGACAACATTCAGGAAAAGATCAATGCCAACAAGCCCCAAAAAACCATCAGATTGGACACCTCACATTGGACGAAACCCTAACCTTGACCACTACATTGACTGCTTCAGGGAAAGAATTAACAATTAAATAATCAGCAACACACACCACCACAACAACCTCTCTCTACCAGAGAAAAAGGCCATAGAATCTCCAAGATCTAACCACCAAATAGTAATAGTCATCCTAAACTGTGAGGATTACATAAAGGAAGCCAACAGACAGCTCCCTGACTCTACCTACTACAATGAACTACAAGAAGATCCTACTCCCCTTTTCACCAAAAAATAAACAATACCATCAAATCATTTCCATCAAGATTACAAGAAAAAAAAACTACGACCTGGATATCCCCCCACTACCTAACCCAGGGACTCTTTACCTGTTCCCTAAAATCCACAAACAAGGGAACCCTGGCAGACCTATCATATCCAACCATGGGACACTAACTGAGGAAATATCAGGTTTTGTTGAATCCATCCTGAAACGGCTCGTCACCCACCGAGCAAGGTTTGTACAAGACACTACAGACCTTCCACGGAAACTTAAAAACATAGACCACCTTCCCAGAAACACACTCCTAGCCACCATGGACGTTAGCAGCCTATATACCAACATCTGGCACCAGGATGGCATCTAAGCCTGCTTTATATATCTACAGGAACAAGATTACAACTCAGAATACAGACCCAAAGATATTACTGACTTTATACACTTCATCCTCACAGATAACAATTTCACTTTTAATAATCAACACTTCCTCTAGATGATGGGAACAGCTATGGGCACTAAAATGGCCCCACAGTATGCCAAGCTGTTTATGAGTCACCTGAAAGAAGACTTCCTCAAGAACTGCACCATCAAACCCTTGCTATACTTAAGATATATTGATGATATCTTCATCATTTGGACTGAAAACCTACAATCTCTGATTGAGTTCCATCAGAAATTCAACAATCACCATCCCTCTGACTTTCTCTAGAATACTCCAGCACCAGCATCTCCTTTTTAGACATGAGGAACAATATCCAAAATGATAAAATACAGACCACGTTATACAAGTACACCACAGACCAACATACATATCTGCACAGAACCAGCAATCACCCTAAACACACCAAAAAGGCTGTGATATACAGCCAAGCCCTCAGATACCACCATATTTCTACTGAAGAGAACACGCGGGATTGCCACCTCAACAATCTTAAAAAGGCTTTTACCCAGCAAGGACACTCCTCCAGAGAGGTAGATCGCACATTTGAAAGAGCCACTCGGATAACATGTGAAGAACTGCTGCAGTACAGAAGAAACCCCACTACAAATCGCACACCGCTGGTTATGACATATCACCCCTCCCTCGAACCTGTACGAAAAATCCTCAAACAATTGCAACCCATACTAGACAGAGACCCTATTCTTAAAAAGACCTTCCCAGAACCACCCATCCTAGCCTTCAAACAAGCACTGAACCTCGCCAACCTCATCATCAGAAGCAAACTTCCTCAAGCCCAAAACACATCAAAAGGATCCAGACCGTGCCATGACAAATGCAAAACCTGCCAACACATCTCCGCCACCCCCACTATCACTACACCCCACAACAGAGCCATCAGCATACCAGGATCTTACAGCTGCACCTCCAGAAATGTAATACATCTCATCCAGTGCACCAAATGCCCTGATGGAAGATATGTAGGAGAGACCAAACAACAACTGCGCACCAGAGTGAATGCACACTGGAAATCTATCAATGACAGGAATACCAGTGAGGGCACATTTCTCACAGAAGGGCCACTCTCTCCATTTTCTCAGTCCTGATCCTCAAGGGAAACTTACGGAACATTTCCCAGAGATGAGCCTATGAACTCCACTTCATCAACCTACTGGATACTAGAGGTCATGGACTAAACACAGACACTGGATTTTTAATGCATTATAATTTGCCTGGCAACTGACTCCCCAGCCCAGCCACTGGCTTCTTTACTTTTCATTCCATCCAGGAAGAGCACGCACCAACTGCTGAAACTTCCTTAGCCTGAGGAAGGGTTTTTGAGCCCAAAAGCTTGCTTAATAACTATTCTCCAACTATTTGGGTTAGTCTAATAAAAGATATCAAATTCACCCACGGAACCTTGTCTGCCCTTATACTGAATGAAGCACTCAGGAGCACTCTCGCTCAAAGTCACATAAAGCTCAAGCATAACAACTTTTTTAACTGCCTTTTTCTCTACAAGTCAAACTCAAAGGACAGAAACAAAACCGAAGATATGTATAATACACCTTCTAACCAATCAAATATTATATTTGTCAGAGATGTTTAAAGAAGAAGAGTTTACCAACCGCTTAGCTGAATGTTTGTAGAATTTTTGAAAAACCTGCAGCTAACTACCTAAGAGCTCAGTAGTATGAAATCTATTTTAATATACAAAATGAAGCTTTTAAAATGTACTATATAACATACAGACTCAAGATATATAAAAGCCCTGATTTTAGGTGAGTTATTAACTTCTATAAGACAAAATAGTGAACTCCAATTTTAAGGATAATTGTCTTAAGTCATTTTTCCTTTCAGAAAGCAAAATATTTGAAATAGCCTTTTAAAGGATTAGTAATAAACCTTTAAAAGGAATGCAGCCAAATCTCAAGTCATTTTTAAACCTTAAAGAGCTACGTCTGACATAGTGAGCATTAGTGAAGACAATGTTTATCAGTGATAGCAACAGAAGTGTGAGAATTTTACAGGTATATAAAATGACACGGCCTCTGCTTGTTTTTGTTTGTTTGTTTGAAAAAAATGTCAATATACTGGTTTGGAAAGGCTGTAAAGTTTGGTGAAATGCACCGCAATGAATATGACAGAAAATGGCTCTTACAACAACATAGTTACTTGACCAACAGAGATCCAATGTTTTGATGCATCATAAGCATTTTAGACTGCACATTTCCTGAAACGTAC
This sequence comes from Caiman crocodilus, assembly GCA_030014935.1. NCBI lineage: Eukaryota > Metazoa > Chordata > Crocodylia > Alligatoridae > Caiman > Caiman crocodilus. The sequence continues at coordinate 20,835,045 of JAGPOW010003316.1, read as the reverse complement.
TGACATTTTTAAAAGTATGTACACATCCTCCTTGTGGATCATTCTTGAAAGCTTCTGAACAAAAGAGTTTGATAAAGGAACTGGAAAAGAAACAATGGTCAAATGGAGAGGTCAAGACACATTTTAAAGCATTAAGGAAGAAGAAAAGAAGGCAAGACCCAGCACTTAGTCATGATGCTCGCAAGGCAAAAGGAACAAACAAAAATAGGGCGGAGATACAGACCATAGAGTCCTACAGGACTTTGCAGGAAGGGTCTGGATGACTGAATGATTAAAAGAAAAGAAAAATGACTGAACGCAGATTAAAAATCTGAACCATGTATAAAGATGATTTCAGAGGGTAAGATATAATATAAGAATATTACAGACAGACCGGAGGCTAGCAAAGCAAAAGAGATGGCTAAAACAAACAGTTTAATGACAGGAAAGGGCAGAAAAATTGATGAAGATTTTAGAGATGGCATAAAGATTGAACCAACAGAATGATAGTCCAAATGGAGGAGCATCATGGTGGGAAATATCAGCAATAAGTTTCAGAATAGTACAACCACTTGAAAAGCAGGTAAGTGCCATACTACCATTTATGCTACCTGTGCGTAGGAATTCACAGTCTAATGACAAGCAAGATGGCAGAGGTGAGAGAAAAAAGAACAGGAAGTCTACATTAATTTTATATACAGTTTTAAAGCTGCTGCTGGAAAACTAAAGCATACCATGAGTTAACAATAAAATAGCAAGTTTTCCTGTTGCTTACAAAGATCTAAAATAGATTGATCTAGAAGTTCTCTCTCATTTTTTAATTTAATTTAAAACTGTAAAATGTATTTATCTAGTAGTAGAATGCATCAATTTAAGGAAAAGGCTAATCTCAGACAGAGTTCCTTCATCATCCAGAACTCAAAAGCACAATAACACTTATTAATATGGAATGAAACCACCTATTTGCTAAACTTGCACATTTTCTTCAAGTATATTACATAGCAGAGAAACTGTAAATACTCTCCCAGCCTTCAACTCAGACTACATCATATGAAATCAGCCTACTCCCCCTAGGAAGATATAAGTAGCACTGGTGTCTTTACAGTCAACACACATTATTTCACTAAAAACTCATGCTTTTAAAGTAATAATAGCCATCTCTATATCATTAATGGTAAGTTATCAACTGTGACTTGAGATGTACCCAAACTGGTACAGGATTTGTTCCCAGAGGACTACTCAACCAACTTCAAATCAGGTGTTTGTTTTCCTTTTTTTTTTTAAAAAGCTAAACAGGTACTATTGCTTTTCTAGCTCAAGACTGTAGCTACGGCAAATTTTGTATCCTCAAAAACATGGGAGGATAAATTTAGGCCCTTTTTGCTCTATGTAAACAGCTATCAGAAACAAACAAGTCTTCAACCAAAGTAAGCCTTCCTGGAAAGACTGAAAAGCCTTCAGTGGGACTAATTATATGAAACCACTAGGCCTTGAGGCTCACAGCTGCTCACTGGTACCTTATACAAATGCTAGGAATTAAATGCACAGTAAGGGGTTCAAATTGATTAACTGGTATTAGTTACCCCTTCTCTACATGTAAGGGACTAATCTAATTTATTTTGTTGTTGTAATGTGCCACTACACGCCTAATTAGTAGGTTGTATGGGGCACAAGTATTTTGAAGGCATTTCTGAGGACAATTAATTTCTAACCTGATTTTAAATATATATGAAATTAACTAGATCTGTAACCCACCTCAGGCTCCTGGTCATTTGTTTAGCAGTGCTGACTTCAGTTTTTAAATGGACTGTTCCAGGAGTGCAGTACTTTTTACTTAAAGACCATCACTGGATATAGCAAAAAAGAAGCAACACACAGAATACAATCACACCAGGGTCATGGGCAAGTTATTACAAAGAGGGGAAGTGGGGGGAGAATTATTACATTCAAAAACTGTAAGAACTAAATTCTGATACTGGACAAAAATACAAAAACAATACTGGAAAGATAAGACCTCCAAAGAGTAGACTAAAAATATTGGAAAGATGAGACTTCTAAACGAAATAGATTGAAAATGTAAGAGTTTTCAAAATACTCCATTCAAAATTCTCATTCATTCATTCTAGGACAACATAAGAAGTTGCCCAAATATTTGAGCACAGCACTAGGAATTGGTTCATACAGTCCCCTTTTCACCTCTAACACCTAACCACTGTCTATGATGACTAGATGGAAAAAAGAACAAAAAGTGATGCAACACAAAAGGTGCAGACAGACATAACTTTGAACTGTTCCAAGAACATCATTAATTGGGAACCAGTGGGCAACTGTTCCTAGCAGAAGTATCCTCACAATACACTGCTATGTGCTTTAAACAGAATCCTCACCTTTTAGGGAATGCATGGCCGCCAAAATGCCAGTGTGGGGGACGGGAATAGCACCCAAACTATTAAGCCTTCCAAGGACACCAAAGGAGTTGTCAGGTGCTGGGGAGCTGTGTGCCCCTGGCTGTGGTTCTGGGAGTGGGGGGTGGTGGTATGTGCTCTTGGGGCTCCCCAAGGGTTTCTTAACATCTGCCTTGAAAGCTGTGGCTCCAAGGCTGCCCTAGCCAAACTCAAATAGGGGCAGTAGTAGCACGCTGGTTCCCTCTCCCTGTGCTTAATCCCAGGTTGGCAGAGAACACCTGAGGAGACCTGGCAAAGAGGATGAACCTTGCCTACTGCTACTGCCACCGTCTCCAGCTGCAACCGGGCAAAAGCAGTTCTGGAGCCCCTCCCTCCCCCAAATCAGCTGGGCACAGTGGGGACAACAACAGGCAAGGGAGAGAGGGAATGCAAAGAGGAGCCCAAGCTTCTTACTGGATTGAGGACTTAAAGTCCCTTCTGCTCCTGCAGCATTGTTAGGGTAGTATGTTATGTTTAATGCTTTGAAGTTGCACCTGCTTGTAGTGTTGCTTATATTTAGTCTTATTTAAATCATTGATTAAGTTTTGTTCATATTAACCTTTTTTTATTAGCTGGCTTTGAGCTGTTTCCGTAAAGCTCATAGGTGCTCATTATATTATATCTTTTTATTTTTTAATCACTACGAGTTCTTTTAACATAACATAGCAATGGCCTTGTTACCAGCTCCAATTAACTGAACTTGGCATTAACCAGCTGAATCAGAGGGATGAGAGAATTGAATATATTAATGAAAGGTGATAAGAGAGAACAATGGACAATGCACAGTAAGACATGGAATAGGGCCAAATTAAAAGGTGTGCTTGTGATGGGCCTCTTAGAAAAAGGAATATGCTGACAGGATAAAAGATAGTTAGTATGCTGACTGCAGAGAGACCAATCCAAAAGCAAAGTGTCAAAGGAGTGAAGTTGATGAAAAGCATAAAAAGCGAGGAGCAAAAAAAATTTGTCGTTGTCATCATAAATCCAGCCTTCAACACCTGTCTGAAACATTCCAATCCATGATGTATCCTTTGCTGCTTCCAGGAACTGAATGGGTGTCTTTTCCGTTGAGCAAAGTAACATCTGGGATTGGATAAGATTATTATACTGAACGTATTTCTCTCTCTGTATATAGAAACTACTAAGATAATACTTAATGTGTTAATAAAGTTACACTTTGATTTTAGGACACCGAGTTGTCTGTATTCATATTTCACATTTCATTTCAGGGTTAACTGTACTTTAATGATCCCTTAGCACTATCTGGAAACAGTAGCAGCATGGTCTGCCCACCCTGGTGGGGTAGAGAAATTGGGAGCTGGGGTTCAGAGACTTAGAAGAAAATCAGTTTGGGATGCCTGAAGGACTGACCAGACCCTAGGTATGGAAAAGTTGATGTAAATACCCTTTCTTTTAAGAACTGAAGCAAGTGTTAGCCTTTCCTCTTACAAAGAACAGCCAGGAGTCAAAATGATTCAATTCAATCCACTATTTTTACTTGTTAAAACTAGCCCACTTTGCAGAAAAGATTCACTATGGCAGGCAGGCTGGCAGGAAAGGCATACGTCTCTTGTCCTACTACTTAGGGTGCTCACTTGGGGAGAGGAGAGTCCTGTGTTCCAACACAGCCAAGGGCTGTTCTACATGGAACAGTTACTGGATAAAACACAACTACCAGTATTTAAAAGGAAGGAGCAGCTGGTGCTGCATTCTGTATGAATGCCCAACATTGTAGGCAATTCTACATAATGCCTACTGATTGAGCCCCCCCTGGGGAAACAGGTGAAAGAATGCCTGGTTTATGCATTCTGACTGTACTCAAGTCTAAGGTAGACACTGAGCTACTCATGCCTCTCAACATAGAGTTGTTAGGCAGAAGCAAAATCTTAAGACTCCAGACAGCATTGAAAACTGAGAAGCCTATTGAACAACACAACACACACATGCACATAAATTGTCACTATGTGCTTAACACATGCTGCACTGCCTCCTCTAAAAGTTTCTGATCTGCCATTAAATATTTGAGATACTAGACAACTGAAGCCTTCATTGCTGGGTTTTAATAGTCATATTCACAGTAAAACTTTCTATGGAAATAAGAGTGCAATGCGCTGATGGCATATGGCTCTTCTGTGAGCATTTCATTTTACAGTTTTAAGCAAGGATTTTTTTAAGCAATAAAGGAGTTAGATGCAAGTCCCAAAGAATAAGTAGGATATAGGCGTTTAATTGTTTTGCGAATCCACAACCATTAGAACACGATAGCTACTGAAGAATTATTTACTCTTCTTCCCCGTCTTCAGGCATACTGTTGTTTCCCCCACCCCGTCTGGAAACTGTCTAGAATTCTGCTTGAATTCTCACTAATAGAACCCTCACTAATATTTGCAAGTCTCGTTTGATGCAAACAGAGCTACTCACTCAAGTACTTGCTACTATGAGTGGAGGCTTCTATAGCTTCCTATTTTATGATCTAGTTATAAAAGCCTCCACTAACATTCTTTTCCTTCTCTTGGGTTGTATAATCTCCATCCTTGCAAGTTTTTAAGACCAATGTTTCACAACTGGTATGTCACCTGGCTTGAGCTGCAGACATGCAAACAGATGTGGGGGGGAGGGCAGGCGGTGGTCCAGCCAGAGATTTGCATTTGCTTTTCAGCCATGCCTTCCTCCCCACTCTCGCCCCGCATCTGGCTGCGCATGCCCCCTTCCCCTCTGGTATGTGCCCATCCACCTCACCACTATATCCTACCCCTCGCTCCACATTCAGCTGGTGTGCCATGAAATGGGAAAGGACCAGTAAGCATACCACCAGAACCAAAAGGTTAGGAAACACTAGGCTAGAGAAAGCTTTGGCCAGAATGATTTAGTTGGGGATGGTCCTGCTTTGAGCAAGGGAGGTAGACTAGATGACCTTCTCGGGTCCCTTCCAACCATAATTTTCTTTGATTCTATGATTCTTTCAAAAGAATGGACATACTAACCAGGCCAAAATATACATGGCTGTTTTATCAGATCAGTGGCCGACTCAGTAAATTATTCTATTTTTGATGAAGACTAGTACCAGATGGTCCAGAAGAAGAGAGAAAAATACTGTAGCTGATGATTACAGATTTACCTGCTCAGTGAATTCTGTTCCTAACCCTATCACTGTAATGTCCCTTTCATGACTTCCATACATATTTTCCTGAAAACTTTCCCATTACTGGAGGAGTAGTTTAAATTATTCTTTCTAATGTGCCTTTCCATCCCATTTGTCAGGACTGAATTTCAGCTGACATTGTGATGCCTATTCATCCAGATTTGTCAAATGCTTTCATGATAATAGTCAAAAGAAACTGAGAAATGAAAGTTTACTCTTCTGCATTTATTCAGTGGAAGAAGAAACCTTCCTTTCCTCGATAATGCTCCTTAAAAGTAAGAGGGCATCATGCAGTAAATCTCTGAAAATTCATATTTAATAGAAAAAAGCATAACATTATAGTATTTCAATATCAAATCTTCCATAACAAAAATGACTAATTACACTAATTTTCCTTCAATTCAAATGTATGTTACAGAAGTTTGATACAATGTTTTTCATTTTTCTCCCCTTTCCCAAGTAAAACATGTAGAGTTACGTTATATGCTGAAGTTTAAAACTAATGCTAATTAGTTTAACTAAGCTAATGTGACAAATTCTCTCTCATTTAAGCATTCTTAATTTATGAGAGCAGTCCCTTTATTACTTGACTACTGGCATGAGTTAGAACACTCATTTAAATAGGAGCTTCCAGGATCAAGTCCTAATACGATGAGCAAAACCACTAAAGAAAGCCTTTTATGGTAAACTTTCATAATAAAAAAAAAAAATCCCATTTTTCCTGCTCAATCTGTCATAAAGCCAAAAGCAAATTAGTGAAAAATCCCAATTTTCACATTAAAAGCTCTAACAATGTCAAGAATAAATTAGTGGGGGAAGGGGAACTGAAAGGAAAATAATGCTACAGAGATGATCTCCACAAAACACTGCTATGATTGCAAGTGCCTAAAGCCTTGCATGCTATTAGCATATACTACTTTTTTCCCCTCTTTCCATGTGGAATAATTTACCTGCTTTCCTTCATTTCTGCATTCTCCTTTCCACAAAGAAGCTTCCCTTCTTTGTCCCCACCTATCATCTGACAATATATACACTTTCTTCCAGACAGAACACTATTGGTCTGAGAAGCTACAGTTCTACATTTTTATACTAAAAAGTGCTAGCATTGAATGTTGCACAAACCTTGTTATTAAAACAAAACATGCTAGAAGGGGTAATTACCCAAATGCTTTCAAATTAAAATATCAGAGAAATGTAAGTATTCCTTATAATTATTCAATTCCATATCACGTAAGAAGGAGAATGACAAATTTCAATAGATGATGCACTAAAAACATTTCAAGTAATTTTACAGGCCCTATGATTAGAATGACAGTTTTCTTCTTTGAAGGAAGCATCTTGAATAATACGGATACAAATTACTTCTTCTGAAACAGGGAGCTCTTCTAAATTGAATATTAATCTGTATCTCTAAACTCCCCTGTAAAGCATTTAAAATAAATCCCCATGTATACTGCACCTATAAATTATATGCAACTGCTAACTTGTTTTTCTTGGAAGAAATGGGTAACTATGGGTTGAACAGAAGTAAAAAAAAAAAGTCTGGAAAAAATAATAATTAGGTGGAAAAAAATTAAATCTCCTTAGTTTTTGGCTCTTTTTTTTTATACTGATTTGATATGCACTTTAGAGGTGAGGTGAGGTGCGGTGCAATGCATTGCAACAAGACCAGATCAGAGAGCTCTGAGCCCAGCCAGCCCCAGTCAGGGGAATAAGGGGAATTCAATACTTGAGGCTGCAGGGGAACAGGCACCATCTGCAGCAAGTCTGAATCAGTGCCCTGGGTCCAGCTGGTTCTAGTTAAATAAGAGCACCAGGCCCCAGCCACTCTAGCATTTAAAGACCAAGGCCAGCCTCCAGAAAAGACTCAGTACTTGACCCTGAACTCGTGCTTCACATATTGGATCCATGGTTTTGACTCTCGACTACTGGTATACCCTGACTCCACCTTTGTCTCCCAGTTCTAGTTCTGACTGCTGGCATCTCTAGACACCTGAGTAACCAGCCTCACACTGTTAGGTGACCATCCCCAACCACCTATGCTCCAGCTCCTAACATACATGATCTGAATTAGTTTATCATGTAGAAATATCTGTAGCTGCTTAATGTTTAAACACATTTTTATTGTACAAGATGTGTGCAACAAAATTATTAAAAAAATTAATATGTCTGAATGTAAAAATAGAGTTTTTCTATTTGTTTAAGGCAACAGTTATTATTTGGTGTTAGCAGTCAGCTAATAATCGGAAACTAATTCCTCAGCAGCTTGATGATTCCATTTTTATTAAAGTTTTAAATCAATATCACTGAAAATTATTTTTAATATGAAACAGCAAATATGTAGGTCCCCAGCCAGAGAGATGGTTTGAGGAAATGGATTTTCCCACTTTAAATGTCATCATTTAATTGAGAAACTGTCCAAAACAGAAATATTCTTTATAAAATTACAGCACCCAAGTTGCCCAAATGTTGGGTATGTCGAGCATTTCACACACACTGCTTAATAATGGCCATTTTAAAAAAAAGAGAGAAATTTTTGCACAATTCAATATACATATACCAACTAATAAAAAGGTAACTTCCCTCCCGATAGCTGTCTACAACAGTGATTTTCAACCAGGGTACTTTTAGGGGTGCCACAGGGTACCACACTGTATTACCACTGTTAGGTGGGCAAACACTTATATACAAGCAACAAAATAAACCCAATGATTTCAAATAGGAATCCACACTGTCAAAAACTCATCGCCTTTTCTCAGTTTTTTGCAAGAGGAGACTTATTCTCATTTTTACGTAGTCACGCCATGAGTGAAACCTAGGAGCTGCCCTTGTAGTATTGCAGTAACTATAATTGCTTTGATCACTTATATTATTTTTCTTTTTATATAATGAAATATTTAACCATTAAGATTAACTTCATCTGGTTATGATTTACAATATTTTGAATTAATTAGTAATGTTCTGGAATTAACCATCTATTTTAAATTTCCTATTGCTTAGCATAAATGTATTTGACCTATTGATCTCTTGATTTCAGATCTTAAATTTAGTACAAGGAAAATGCTTTTGCAAAGTTGGTGGCATGTCTAGCATACGTGGAAAGAGGTAATGAAAGAGTGAATTATGTATGTATGTGACAATGTGAAGGAAGACAGTCCTTCCTTGCACCAGGTGAAAATAGCCTTCTGTGGTTTAATGGTTAAAGGCTGCAGTGATGTCAAGTCAACAGTTGAGGATTATCAAATACTACATCATGCTTCACCCTGACGGCTGAAGACTTCTGCAATCTTCAGGGGAGTCTTTGCTTGACCACAAAGCCAGAAGATAATGTCCTACCAATCCCAGCCTGCCAAGAGGACAAGGACAAGGAAGATGACCTTCACATCCGACTCAGCGGAATCCATAGGCTTTCATGGACAACTATCACTATAAAGAATGAACAAAAAGAAAAGGCTTTGGGTCTTTTCTACCTGCAAGAAGGAGTTTTGGGTGCATCCAACAAAACCTGACTCCGTCTCTCATGATCAGTCTGGCTGGTTACTAGACTAACCTGAGCAACTTTAGAACTTGGTAACACCTTAACCGTTGCAGGACTGTCTAACTAACTATCTGTGTGTGAGCTTGCCCTCTTTTGTATGAATGAATGAATGAATGAATGAATGAACGAATATGCATGGCAATGAGTTTAGTAGACAACCTTACTATTCTTCTTTATTCTTTTCATGTTGCATGTTTTATGTCTTATGTTCCAATAAATGCGGCATTGTGCCTTATACCCTCATAAGATTCCTGTTTGTTTTTAATTCACACTGTACACCTTGTGCACACAACACCCTCAGACTAAAAAGCTTGGGAACCATTGGCTAAGAGAAAACCTGAAGTTGTGGTACTTCATGGCACTACCTCTCAGGATTAGTCCCGCTTGAAGCCTTTACTGGTGGTGTAACTTGTTTTACTGAAAATCTGGTCGCCTCTACCAAGTCATTCTGTTTGTCATGGCTAGGCTTTCATGTTCAAGTTTTACCTTTTTCTTTAACTTGAGCTTTAAATAAGCAAAAACTGGCATTCTTTATATTAGAATCTTTACATAGATTTCAGAAGTCCCTTGCCCACACAGTGGTAAACAAGAGGCCAAAAAACACCTTTTTCAGACTGTCCTCCTCTGTTTTTAACCTCACCCAGACAAGTTCCCATCTCAGTATTACCAGTCTAAGGTCTAATGTAGTGATTCTCCATCAAGGTGCCATGGAATCATGGGATGCTTTGGAATCCTTTTAAGGGTATCATGGGATGTCTATAAGGTTAGTACTGTTAGGAACAAGAGAAACCCAAAGATTGCAAATAACTCAAAGGCTATAGCTCTGGCCTTTTGAGTTCTCTGCAACAGAAAAAAAAAATCACTATTTTTATTCTGTAGTCAAAAAAATGAGTGAAAACTAAGACCTGGCCTCTTTCAAATGGTGCATCCAAAGATGCTTCAAATCTAAAAGAGTTGAGAACCACTGAGGTAATGTTTCACTTAGGTAGCCAATTACAAGTGAGGAGCCTGAATGGCAATAATGACTACTATGACACCATATTTGCATCAATAAACATTTTACCCTTCCAAAAATAATTCTGACATTTACACTATTGTCTACAATAATGTGTATAATTATACACTCGCAGGTTTTACAGAACCGCTCTCTCTCAAGCATTAAAATATTTGGTACAAAAAGCATGTAGCAGGATTAAAAGTTAGTGTTCAGTTAAATCTGGTCAAATGAACTGTCCATTAATTCAAAAAAGAAGAAGAGTCTTTTCCTCACCCCATCCAATGGGGTTTCAAGAAAACGAAACAAGAGAATGGTCTGTAATATGAGCTACAGAAGTAGGATTTCTGTCCAGCCAGTCTAAAGCTTCAATACATCCTATATAACACGCCAACGTACCAGATCAGAAAACAAACTAAAAACAAAATTAAAATCAAACATTCATCATTTAATTATCTTCACTACACATACTGGATGTGCAAAAATGAGGAGAAAGTGTTGTGAGACATTCCAGAATTCATCACTACTTTGGACCTTGTGAGGGTCATACTGAATGCACGCCTTCTATAAAGAATGCTTCTCTACTGAAAAATGAATCAGACGTAGAAAGAGAGGCTGTGGATTCCTTAAGACAGATGGAGTTAATAGACTAGTCTATTAGTCAGTTTGGCAGTGGAAGCATGACGGCTTGGTTTGTAAAATGCCACCAAAACACAATATAAAACAAGAGAAATACATTAAAAAGTTAATTCTGCCTTCTGACACATGACATTCCTAGCAACGCATGTTGTAAAACTAGCTATTGTTAATGTCAAAGACAGTTTATAGTTTCCTCTATAGACTCAAGTAGAAATGGAGTTCTTAAAACAAAAGCAGAATCCCACAAGGGACAGCTGGGCTTAACAGGTGAAAAGATCAGATCTTAATGGTTTTGCTATCAAAGTCTTACTGCTTGTTTGTTTTTGCTTTTCTTGTAGGAACTGACACCATTTAGTCCTGTTTTCTTGTTGACATACCATTCAAGGTTTAAGACCTCTGGTAAGATGAAGACATGGTTGATCCAATAAAACAAGGCCCCTGCTTCCTCTTAATGTGATTTAAATTTAAATAATCAATGTTCAACCTCTTAGAACTTATTATAATACTCATTTCATACCCTAAACTTACATTCCTAAAATATGTTGATGTTACTACAGTCAAAATTGAGGGCTTATTAAATGAAAACATACAAGCTTCAGAACAATGGATCACCGAACTCAACCAGATTAGCTTCAGCTGAATGGAAGCCTTACAGAATAAACCAGATCTCTGGTATCCCAAACTTCAACTGTGATGCAGTATTTATACAAGTTCATAGGTTTAAAGGATATTTTAAACACAACAGAATAGCTTAACAGATGACAAGCCAAAGCAATAGGGGTGCACTGATAAAGATTTTTGGCTGATACCAATGGCCAATTATTAATCATCCATATTGGCTGATACCGATTCAATACCTGATATGCAGTCCAGTTGCTTGGAGAGCAGCATCCGGCAGGTAAATTTAGCGGTGGGGGGGGGAGAAGGCGGCGAAGGGGAGGGAAAGGGTATGACAGGGCAGATCAAAGCCCCACAGTGACAGAGGAACTGGGGCTAGGGCAGGTGCTGTAGGACAAGGCAGGGTGTAGGACAGAGCCACAGGAAGATTGGCCAGGGGAATATGGGGGGGGGGCAAAAATGTGCTCCCCAGGTTTGTGCACAGGCTGCTAGCTGGTGCCAGGACTGTGCCAGCCTCTTCCCATCAGGGGGCTGGGCCAGTTATGCACTTGGGGGAGGAGGCACTTGGAGGGGGGCAACAGCCACCCTAAAAAAAAGTCGCCATAACCCCCCCTCCCCATAGCCTCCCTCTCAACACCATCACTACTTGCCCAAAGCACAGCCCTGGCCCAGCCCATGCTGGGAAGAGACCAGTGCAGCCCCCAGCCCCAGCTCACAATGGACAGTCTGCCCTTGCCACGCACACAAATCTAGAGGGCACATTCTTCCACCATGCTCAGGGGAGCATGCAGCAGCAGGAGCCACCTCCTACCCATCCCCAGCACCTTCTGGATGAGCTGCCCATTGCTCCCTCCCACACCCTGCCCTGCCCTGACTTGGCGGCACCTGCCCCAGCCCCACTCCCTCCCTCATCATGGCGGGGGGGGGTCTCAATCTGTATCCCCACACTCATTCCCTCCCCATGCCTCTTCCACCCCCACGGATTTATTGGCCAGAAATACTTTCCAAGCTGCCTTGCAGCATTCCCAGCCATATATATGTTGCGGGTGCATGCATGCATGCAGCATTCATAGGGGACATTATCAGACACAAAAGGCCGATTCCTCGTAATGTCAATTTTCCTTTTATTGGTGCCAATAAGATACAGACCAATATATTGGTACACCTCTACAAACAAACTATGTATTTATATGGAATCATTTGCCAGCCAAATATAGATTTATTAACTAAATCCACTTAACATAAGTACAATAACAACAAATTAACACAGCTTAAAGGATTTCAGGTAAAAACATGTGCCTCAAACCACTTCTGAGACAATAGATAGTGAGTAGTTCCAAAAACCAAAGGGTATTTTTTTCCTTTATTCTTTTTTAAAAATTGAGGGCTACAGCCACAAAAATAGTTATATAGCACTTTGGCAAAGCAGCAGCACCAAAAGATCATTTTTCCCTAGGAGAGAAACCATACAAGTATATTTTCAAGAGCTCAGAATGTCTATCCTCTGGCAAAGAGTTTAACCAGAAAAGGAATATTTAAGCCCTATTTTTCAAAAACAGAGATAGCTGGTCAAAATACAACATTGTGACTGAAAGAAAATGAAATAGACTTTGCCACTAGCTGTATTAATTCAAAGGAAACACAACCTAATCAAACTGGGAAGTACTTAATTTTCTGAACAGCTCACATTCATATGTGGCCTTCTTACAGGAAACACACTGAAAGATGGTTTAGCCAAAGTTTCTTTGTTCCCACAGATCTAACAGTAGAGATGTTGCAATTTTAATTACCCACAACAAAGCATTCCACATCTCTAGCACAGTCCAAGACATGCTGTTGGTTTTTAATTATGAAAGGCTCATTGGTTAGTACTATGTCTACTCTGGCATTGTTTCTGTGAAAAGACTCTCTCTCAAACGTATCCAATGAGAATTTTCCTTCTTTTTGTTTATTGTTATTTGACAGTTTAACAAGTGAAAATGCTTCGGTGGCCTCCACAACATACATTTGGAGATACAATCCCAGCACTGGAAATCGAGGGGACTTCCATTTACTTAAGGCTTGTCAAGCCTTAAAGGATGCAAAGCTTAAAAGAGCTAATTATTAATTCTAATGTATTTTAATAAGCATGTTAGACAGTTACTTTCTTGATGGGGACAGGTAAAAATAGTCCCCTCTTTAAATCTTTGGCATGCCTAAACTTGTACTCCAATGGAAACTACCAGTAGTAAAAGGATTAAAGCCCATCTCAAATGTGTTAAAAACTGAGAGTACTGACTATACATGAGATATTGGATGAACATACCCCAAAACAAAGACTGCTTAATATCCATACATGCTATGCAAGGTTGACCTTATTTCAAATTGGATTACTAAGAAACCTAAACAGGAAAAGGCAGGCAGCAGCAGTCTCTAAAGGAATACATTAACCCTTTCACCTATATCTGTTAAAAATATAGAGGGGCAATGCTTTTGTATGATTTCTTTGTGTAGAGTTGGGAGAGCTGCTGGACAAACTTTTGGAAACCAAATACCCTTCCTCAGGTCTGAATCTTGTCCAACAGTTCTCCCAACTATACAGTTGGTCCAGTAAAAAAAAAGATATAAAAAAAATCTTTACCTCTAGGACATTTCCTGAACCATCACTGCTACAACAATACATAACCCTACTCAAGAATACCAACTAACACACACTTTAGAAGAGGAATGCTTATGACTACTAGGAGGGTTGTGAACTGACTTTTCAATATGATTTTTAGGTTTATCAACTAGTGCTATGCAAATGCAAGTTTAGCCCTATTTAGTAATAGACATCACTCACTGTATTTTATTTAATCGCTTTAGGAGTTTTGTTGCCTCTTCTCCCCTTCTTCCTCAACTCTATTTTTCTTTTCTTTTTTACAAGTAAAACTTCTCCCTCTCAAACTTAGAATGGGACAGATGACTCAGCAGGAGTCACTCTGGGCTAATGGCTGTAGGGTAAAGAAGCTAGATTGTCAGAGCAGCCCAAAGAAGAAAAAAACATCTAAGATCCAGTCAAAATCCCTACCCCTGCTCAAGACTTAAAAAGTCACTGGTCAGGACTTATTCACATGACCAATACTTGACTATTTATTCATCTGCTTATGAATGCAGGGGGGACTCACATCTCTTGGTTACAATAAATATTTTGTAATTCCTTCATTTTAAAAAAACTGCTCCTTGTACTTCAATGTTTATTTTATTCATCTCCTAAATCTAGTTCTCTCTTGATTTCACCATTATGTCAAAATATTGGTGCCAGAAGTATTCAGATACACTTTTTAAAGCCGCTATATTCAACTATTCTAACTAATGCTTAATGAAAAGATGTTCATGATTCAATTTTTCAATTCCACGCCAATAACCATTTTCAAACTCTTTTTCTTTAGACAGTGCCATTTTTCCAAAATGTGGAAAAATAAAAACAATTCTACTGGAATCCTTACACTTGCTATTTCCTGTTTGTATTTCTGACAGCACGGCATACATAAAATTGATACTGAAAATAATCATAAGTTTTTTGTCACCTCCTCCATGCAAATAGTCTCAAGGCTTTTCATTCATCAAGAATAAAAATATATATAATCTAGCTGAGTATCTTTTCCTCTTGGTTCCTAAAATGTAATATAAATACATTACTTTCTTAAAGTATGAGAGTATCCATGTAAACAGTTCAACCTACTTGGAAAACCCCTGATAAAAGTTAGCACTAATTTATCTAACACTAATGTATTTCAAATGGTAATTCCTGCTGCAGTTTTTATTTTACTTTCTTTTAATTTTTCCATAGTACTGGAAGTGGCATCATGAACAAAGCCATGAGAAACCAGACTGATTCCCATTAGTGATAACAGAACTACATATTGCAATTCTAGAAGCAGTCTGATATTCTAATGATGAAAAAGAACTATTCTTTGGGGTAAGTGAACCTTGGTACGGAGAAAAAAAATAAGAAACAATGAATTGCAACAATCAATATCATTGGAGTATCATGCAACAGTGGGAAAAGAAGGGTTAGAAGGGAAAAGTATCTGTCCACTGGTCCTTACTCTGCTACAGTAGTTCAAGGCAAGTAAAATACACTAGAAAGACTGAAACTAAAAACCTCACAATTTTACAAAAATTAGGATTTTAGAATATGCCAACTTTAAGTAAATAAGCCAATTATATACTTGCATATTATGCCAATTTCCACTTCATTTTTAACTGTAGTTATTTATAAAGAGTGTAATAACTATCAATAAACAATTATTTGAGTTCTCAGATATACTATCCTTTTTATTCACAATTAAACCAAGAATGTTACTAGGTAAAAAACAATACTTAGACTTGCATGTTGTTGGATGCCCTACCCAACCCACAAATATGTGAAATTTAAGAAACATCAAATCTACTTTGTGACTATTGAGAAGTTTCTTAGCACTCTTCAAGTTCTCTGACAAGTCTCTTCATGCTACAAGTATTTTTAATCAACAAATACTCCCAGCATAAATCAGGCCACTATTGAAGAGTAAGTAATTAAAGTCAGCGAACAAATCACAAAGTACCTTATGCATGCAGGCATTAACTGGTCCAACTGCTGAATATTCCCCCAGACCATTATTGTTTCTTAAGGGAAGGGTGCTGTGTTCCTCTCTATGCCTCATGGCTTTCATTGCTTGCTAATTAGTGTTTCCTTAATCCTTTTCAGAGAACTGAAGCAAGATTTTGCAGTTCCAAAAATGAATAGGGTCACTTAGAGGAGGTCAAATTAGATGAGCTCCCAAAAACAGTTTTATTCGGTCAATATGAAATTAAAGTTAGCAAAAAGAAAAAAAGGAGCTTTTATCTTTCTAACCTTTAAGTTTACTCACATTACAAGTCTATTGTTCTTCTATAAAGTAAAAACACAGTTAACAAAAGGTGGTAAAAAACACCCGAAGAACAGTAGAAATTTACTGTTTAAAATTATATTCTCCTAGCTCTTTTCCTAGTATTTCCTCCTAATATTATTCTTCCCTCTTTTGCTTATTTTTTGTGTACATGTATTTGTGAAGTCAAATATATGGACTTCAAGAACTGAACCACATCCATTAACATGAAGAAACCTGGTACACAAGTCTTGTGTGTCAGGGGGTACACTTTCAAACACTCTTCACAAATGAATGATTAAAATAACACTACTTCCTTTGGTCAAAATCACCTTTTAGGGACACTGGGCCTCTATTGTTCTGATGTAGCCTATGGAAAACTTTCCTGTGATGGTACAATAAACAGAAAAATTTAAGCTTTTGGAGAAAAGGGGAGCCTAATACTTCTTTAAAAGAAATTAGCCTTCTAGACCACCAAGTTATTTCACTGGGTAAAAATAAATTCTTTTATTAACTGTGTACTCTCTATATAGAGAACACCCGCATATGTAGAGGTATATATATGTATACGTGTGTGTACCCTCTCTCTCTCATATATATATCTATACACACACAGAGAGTTTTTACTCAGAATGTGTGCGTATGTGCACTCTCTCTTAGGGAGAGGGAGGAGAGAGAGAACTACAGTATGTATATATGAACTGACTTCCCAAATACAGATAGCTTTTGAACCTATATTCTCTCTAAAGTTATTACTTAAAATTTGCAAAACTTTCTCAGGTATGTAACTTAAGAGTAAAATAATAATTCCTACACTTTAATATGTGTAAAGGAATGTAATTTGTCTTAATAGTTGACATGCAACTACATATGTTCCAAAACACCAAATACATTATATAGAGTCAGACTTTATTTTTTTTTTTAATAAAGTTAAAACATAGCTTAACATGTTCAAAGAAAGGTTACCTCAAAACTATAATTAAAGGAAAAATAAACCTGCAAGCAGGGCTGGGACGAATAGGACATCTGGATGGACTGTTAAAAACCACAAAAAAAAGTGAAACATTAAATGACAGAGAAACCAGACCAGCAATTTAGAAAGTTTTCTGCAGAGCTCTCCTGTGACACTCCAGATGCTTGAGAATTTCAGAACACACAAAAAGAAAAACTGCTTGCTAGTGAAGTGTTGCATACAAGACAATTCAATGAAGGGTACCATCTGCAGAACGTTTGAGCAGAAAGGCAAACGAACTGCCATTAATATACCCACATGTATTTATCCACCCACACTCTTTCCAAGCTTCTACTTTTTCTTACCTAGCAGCTAACTACACCTCTGGTGAAATAAATCCTGAAGTATCTTTGATTATCACAAAATATGGCCTTCCATTTATGTCCATAGCATTAGCTCATTTGAGAGATGGAAAATCAGGGGCTCCAGGTTTCCAACTATGAACCCCAACTACCAGTATAAATGACAACTAGTTATATAAATTATCAGTCAAGAAGTGTCTCACCTGCAGAGTTCCAACATATTTATACTGAAGACTGCTTGGAAATATCTGGAAAACATCCCAAGCTAGACCCTTTTGCTAAACCTGCTTTCAAAAGAGACCAATATAATTCTGTACTAGAGTAGCTTAGCATTCTGCCTACTGCAACTATTTTCCTTGCTGTAACTTTTTCCACTCAAATTAACACCACTGCTTTAGGAACGTACAAAAACATTAAAATAGTATGTACTGCTCTGGTCTTGGAACAGCCTGGTCAAACAAACAGGAAATATAAATTAAGGACTAAATATAGGACTAAATAACTGCATAAGATACAAACTATTCCCACTATGGAAACCAGAAGCAGAGAGTATGTAGTGCTTTCCATACAAGAAACTTCAATAGTGTACATGTCTGCTGACAGAAAGGAAGCAAGGCACTGGACAGGAAAGAATAGTAATTCAATCTTTCAGTGAACAAAATAGCTAAGTTTCCTCCACTACACGGACTCTCCAGTGCTGCAAGCACTTATGCACAAATTTAACTTTAGGCAAACAAATAGACCACTTGAATTCCACGTATCTATTGCAGTACTTAAAGAAAAACACATGCTTCATATTTACAGGATTTGAATCTTAGAAGTCGTAGTTTCTTTAAACAAAGAAATACTCTTTGAAAACTTTTATTTAAAAGCTCAGACAATAAAGCACGCACTTCCCCCTACCCCAAGCCACAACATATTGCATATAAACAGCATCATAAAACGTTAATATAAACAACTTCTCTCACCCAAAAATTCTTGTTAAATATTCACAGAGAAAATAGCTTCAAATGAACATCAAAGACAAAAATAATTTCATCCACTCTTTATTTTTTTTTAAAGGGAGTCTTCTGAGCACAAACACTGAAGCAGCAAATATAGTAAAAAAAAAAAAGTGTGTGGGGGGTGTGTGCATCCCCCCCCACACACACACTTTTTGACAAAAAATTCAGATGATTTATGAATATATTTCCTAGACATATCAAAAACCCTTGCACATGTGAGGCTTCAACTCCATAAACAGAATGGAAATTATAGAGATTTTTGTCTTCTTTATAAGTAATTCTTAGTCTCTTGAGTAAAAGCTGCTAATTGTGCCAGTCACTCTGAATGATGAGTGGCAGTTTTGTGATCTTAACTTTTGTTCAAGAGACCTGAGAGAATCAACCTATTTTATCAGTTAAAGAGAATCTGGAAAGCAAAGCCAAAGTATCCACCATCCTTTTATTTTCAAAAGTAACCATCTGCAAACTTTTCACTTGAGAATACAATTTCAATGTCAATAACCATGCCCTGTATCCAACAAAGTTAGCCTCCTGCCTCAAAAAGAGAGTTAAAAAAAAACCTATAAAAAACAAACCTTTAACTGGTTCAAATCTGTTTCTCTAGAATAAATGTTTGTTTCTGATTTTTACAGTTCTTCTAGTTGGGCCAGATTCTCAGCTACTGTAAAGTGACTTGGCTTCATTAGCATTAGAAGATGCACAGTTCTACAGCATTAGAGGAACTGGCATATTTTAAATCAAATACATCACAAACAGAAGAATCTGAAAAATGATTGAGGCAACAGAACAACCATTTCTTTAATAACTTACTAACCATTCTGAAAACCTCTCCCTACTCTGAAGAGGAAAGAAAAGCACTTTAGACCAAAAGTGTCAAACTCACCACATGCCCTGAACTGGATCCAAATTATGGGGTTCCTTGTGGGCCAGATCCATCCTGAGGTGATGGCAATGATATCTCTAGCTCCCACTACAATCCCTGCACAATAGCTACAGCAGGCACCACTTCTGCAAGTCCTGTGCTGGAAAAGCAGTTCCACTTTCAATACAGGGCGCATGACAGCAGCAGCTCTAGCACCAATACAGAGCATGTGGCAGCAGCAGAGGGGACAGCAGAAGAGACAATAGGGCTATGGCAATGCAGACAGGTGAAACAGCCAGAGGACTACCAGGGCTGTATTACCCCTGGTTTACTGTCCCACCAGTCACCATTTCTAGGTGATAGGTGACCAGCCGCAAATGCTACAGCAGACCACTTCCCCAATAGCCACGTCCCCAGTTGGGCTGGATACAGGGTTCTGCAGCCTCAGTGTCTAAACACCCCTGTTTTAGACTGTCGTTTATACATAAACAGACTTCAGTATGAGAGCCAACTGGTCAGAAGCATCTTTTTCAGGCTTTTAGATAAGTAGTTAGAGTATGTCAAGCACTGAATAACCATATCATTTGTTTCATTCACCTAAATTTTCAGAATTTAAGTTATAAAGTCCCACCTCAATTAAATTCTTATGGATTTTTCCAATCACCCTCCTACCAGATGCACATTCTATTGGGAGCAATGGATTCCTCTTTACTCGCTTCATATTATAATAAAAAGATGCCTGTCACTAGGGAAGGTCAGGAGTGGAGTATGGCAAGAGGAAGGGTCTCTTTGTTCAATTCCGAAAAGACGATGGTTTGAAAACAAAGTCATTCTTGCATCCCTTTCCTTACCAAGTAGAAATGTAAGCCAGAATATAAATTTAGACCATCAGTGAGGGCACTATGCCACTGGGATGAAAAGTAAGCAGTAAGACCACTCTGATATAGATGTGCTCTATTCTTACCCAGGTTGGAAATCAATAAGTCAATTACCACCCTGGTAGTTTTTAATGATTATTTGTATTAGGTGATAAAAGACCAAAAGCTGAAATAGGTCTGTTTTAGGGAACACACACATGATGAAAGGAGAGACAAAAAATGAGAACACAGATTTGAAAAACATTTGCTGTTTCCACCTGTTGGTTATACATAGCATAAACTAGAGAACTAGATTTGCCTGGAAATACAAAAAGAAGCATGTTTTATAAAGTCTAACACTAGAAAAAGAAACAGTCCATGTCAACAGGCATCCATCAGACAGAAAGAATCCAATAAACACATAATGTGCTCAATGCCAGGATGTTCCATTCCTGACCTCATTTACCTGCTAGACACCTGGCAGACAGCTGGACTGCATACACACCTTTTAAATGTCCAGGCATGATGAACTGGCATCAGCAACCTGCAACTAGGTGCTGGAATCCCCACACTTAGCATATGTGCAATTGGATTTGAGGCATTTTACCCCAGGTCCAAAAACTGCACATCCTTCCATGCCAATCCTTGAACACCTGGCCTAGCAAGAGGTGCAGTTTTTGTGATTTGGAATAAAATTTCTAAGGTCCCATTGCATGATTAAATTATCATCTGCCATCATCTCCAAGAGACAGAGAGAGAGAGAAAACACACCTCAATCTTGTTAAATCAATTCCTAAACCTGCTAGGGCATGACACTGTTTATAAAAGGCTAAGTACAAAGCCCTGACCTCTGCATTTCTATCATGACCTCAGAGAATAGAGCCTACTCACTCTACCTAGTCCTTAAAATTTAATGATGTCAAACAAGGTTACTATACTTCAGGAATATATGTTTTATCGAAACTGAAAACTGTTTATTTTGTCCATTACTGGTAATCCTTTCTGTTTTGGTTTTCTTTTTTTTTTAAACCACAATGTAGTAACTCCTCCTTGGGATTAGTAATCAGAAAGACTATGAGACCAGGTGTACAGATGTAGTTGAATAGTCTTGCCAGTTCTAGCATTAATGCATCTACAAAAAACACCCACGATTACACAAAAGGATTACTTCATCAAAAGAATAAATCATAAAAGGACAAACAAAAACATCTTTTTGTTCAAGAAATACTGAATACAGGGAGGAAAACTAAAAGTGCCAGTTCCATCAGAAGTTCTTTCAGCTTCTCATTCCTCCTTCATGCTTTTAACATGGTGTATCAGAGCAATGTCTTATGAGAAAGCTTTTAACCTTTGTATTTTGCTGACGGTTATGCACACCTTCCCTCACAACTTGTTCCCCAATATTTAAGTAAAAGATCCAGTCAGACATTTGCAAGAAGAAAGGAGTCAATTACCAGTATAATTTAGGATAGCCATCCAGAAGAACAAAATTCAACCATAATAGTTGAGTTTCTCTCATTAGGATCTTCAAAAATATTTCATCACATGACAAAATAAGAAGTTTTCATATCTAAAAGTTAACCTAGAAGTAGATCCCCCTTGTTTTAAATTCATTACTACTTCAGTAATGTTCCATTTAGAAGATAAAAAACACAAGTTATAAATTGAGTTTATTTAATGGGACTTCCAAGTTCAAATATTCAAGTGCATCCAGTTAGAATTTTTTTTTTTTAAAGCTATGTAATTTTCACATTTTTCCTGTCTGTAAGCTAGTTGCTCACTACACACAATGAACAGAAAACAAGAGTTTCTTTGTTGGCGTACATTAACTCAAAGCTGTAAAAGTCATTCAGCCAAACTTTCACCTTTAAACCCTAACCTGACTTGTAACAAAACTTGTAGCCTCTAAAATTACACTGGGTGTACCCAGAGTTAATCACCTTTCACTCTTCAAGCACAGAATAATGATCTTCCACTTAAGCCTGAGCCCTTAAAAGGCTACAGAAAAATGTATATATATCTGGAGCTCAGAATCAGCAATGAATTAGCTGAATGTATAGTCAATATTGTTTGCTACAAAAAGGGGAGGGGGAATATGTGATTTCCAATTTTTGTAAGCTGGACATACCTGAATGAACATTTAAAGATATAGCTGAATCTCTTCATGATAAAGATTAAATTCATTATTTCCCAGAGAATACAATCAATTAGAAGCCCAATCATTTTAGAAATAATACAAGCTACAGAGTAGCCTTTTTTTTATCATAGTTTATTTTGAAAATTTGATTTAAAAAGGAAGAATAGTTTTAAAAATAGTATACCTCAACAAATGATAGAATCTGGTTAGTTTTGTAAGTCTCCACTGCAGTAGTTCCTTGCCCTAAACAAGCAATATCTATACTCAGCTTTTCACACTTAACTGACTATGCCTGCCTGTAAGTCTTTTGCTAATCTACAACACTGGTAATCAAACTGCAATTTCAATACTCTTATTTGAACTACATACAGAGAAAGCATTTCACTTGTTTCTATATATTTAGTGAACCAGGTACAGAATATATAAAACACAAATATCTATATAGCCATATTTACTAAATCACCCCCAGAATCCCTGCCCTATCCCAAGACAAGGACAATGCACAACACAATAAATTTAAATATTAAGCATTTCGAAAAGTTTACCAAATTAAGAAACCAAAATAAAAACCAAATGCCCCAAGAAGTCCAAAACAAAAGGTATGGAGATATGGTGGAAACTAAGGAGGACACTGGGAAAGGTATTAATAGGAACAACAAAAGGTATAATAAACCCACCACTGAAATGAAGGAGAAAGGGGGAGAAAGAGGTGGGGAACCCCTACCCTTTCCCCCCCACACACACACTCTTAACCTATGCTGACAAGTAGCCAGTCTGAAAATTGTGACAGAAGTTCTGACATTTTCCTTCCTTTTAAGCCAGAGAGCTAAACTAAGATTATAAATGAACTTTTTCTTAAATACAAAGATTCTTCAATCGAATACCACAATAATAAAGCTGATGTTTAAAAGGGAAGTAATAAAATCCCAGCAACAATGAATCAGCAGCAAAATGCCATTGAATTCAAACGGGGCCAGGACTCACTAGTTACGAGTTTTTCACCCTCAATCTTTTTTTTCTTTTTCCCTAGTAGATTATTACCAGCATACAACCAGAAACTGTTTTCATTTTTCCTTATTCTAAGTTTAACTAAATGAACTACTACTTTAAAATGTCTTCTAAATAGTATTTAACAAGTGTAACAGAGAATGTACACCATGTGCTTAGGTAGAGTAAGATTTCTTGGAAACAGTGCACAGGGCCAGAAACAGACTTGATGTCAACTGGCTCTGATTACACAACTAGGAGCAAATGCCCTGGTCACTACATTGAAAAGGAAAGGCTTTGTTAAGCTGATATGGCCTTTTATTTTGCTAGAGTGAGATAAACAAGTGAGGAAGGTAAAAAAAAGGTTTTGAAATATATGCAAGTACAAATGATCAACTGTATACTTACAAGAGTTGTGATGATACTGCCAAGTTACAGAGTTCAGCAAAAACCCAATTAT
The DNA here is from genome assembly GCA_030014935.1 of Caiman crocodilus. Taxonomy (NCBI): domain Eukaryota; kingdom Metazoa; phylum Chordata; order Crocodylia; family Alligatoridae; genus Caiman; species Caiman crocodilus. The sequence goes on along the minus strand of JAGPOW010003316.1, from coordinate 20,811,199 downwards.
CTGGAGACTGCTGGTCGTTAAGCCTGGGAACATGATTTACTTGGAAAAGCTGAAAGAACTTGAGTTATTTAGTTCGAAGAAGAGAAGATTGAGGGGGATTATAAAAGGGTAATTATGAAGACACTAGAGATAACATTTTTTCTGTGGCTGTAAGGGACAGGACTAGGAGCAATGGCCTCCAAGTGCAGCAAAGGAAGTTTAGGTTAGAGATCAAGAAAAACTGACTATGGGGGTGGTCAAGCATTAGAATGGATTACCCAGAGTTGTGGAATATCCACCTGCACCCATTTTCAAAAGCAGGGGACACTTAGCTCAGATGCTTTGCCCAGAGATAATCCTGCCTTGAGGGGGCTAGACTAGATGTCCTCATGAGGCCCCTTCCAGCCCTACATTTCTGTGGTCTTATTAATTTTATTGTCATTTGTGGGGGGGAAGTAACAAAGAAGTGTTGCTTTTCATTATGCAGAAGTACAGACATTCCTATAGAAATGATAAAGAAAAGAAAAATAAGTCCTACCTTTTAGAGATATCAATGCTGACATGAAGTTTCAGAGCACATATCCAGCCAGTCTTTCACAAAAAGGTATTAACTTCATAAAACAGGGCAATCTGTCTCTTTAAGAAGGAATAGTCAAGCCCTGTTGAAAGAGCCCAGCTGAAGGGCATTTGGACAATGAGGGAGTGTCCCACTGGGAGCTTAACACCCCAGCAGAAAGGAACAAATAGTAAGGGAACAGTTTGCAAGCAATAGGCAAGCTGTGAACAGAACAAGCTTGCTATCAAGGAGAGGCCAGGCTGCTGTGCTGGGATCAGAGCCAAAAGGGCCCAAAACAGCACAGAAGGATATGGTTTTCTTTATATGATCATTGATTTGCTACTCAAAGACTGTGCTTTACTTGGGACGACTGGCTGAGGAGGTCCTCAGAGAGAAAAGAAAAAAAATGATGGAAGAAACCACACAACAGTATTAGAAAAAAACTTGCCTACAGTACCTAGACAACACACTTATACCGTAATAATGCAGTGACTCTTTTCTGAAAAATCACAACTAATCCTCAAAATTACGTCTCAAATGTAAGCATCTGTAGCTCAGATAGATTAAAGATATACAAGTCTGTGATGGACAAAAGAGAATAAGGTATGCTGTGCTAATATTGCTCCCTGTTGGTTGTCTCATGATTAAAACACTGATTTGAGATTCTATTCCTAGCCCTGCCAGATTCCTTGTGCAACCTTAATGTCTGCATGCCTTAGTTCTGTATAATGGGAATAATATGCTTCCATTTCCTGAGAGGCAGTAGAGGTTGTGAGGAATACCATACTGTGATGATAAAGACCATACAAATGAAAGTGCTGATACATGAGAAAAAAAGTGTTGTTTGTTTGTTTTAAAAACCTATCAAAATATCTGTCTCTAAAGGATATAAACATGAGACACGTGGGATACAAAACACAGTTAAGGAACCTGGAGGAGGATGGCCAAAAAAAACCTCAACCAGAGGGGGAAAAAAAAAAAAAAACAACACTTTTCAGCTAACCTAGTAAGGAGTCTACCCCTCCTTAAACCCCTAAATTAAAGCTGTAATTCTACCTTGAGGTTTTGGCAGTAAACTTCAAAAGCATAATGCTTCCCTCAAAACCTATGAGAGTGGCAGCTCTGATATTTTCTTGTCTTCTGGATTCACTGCCTTAAAACTTTGCCATGCTCCTTTAATACTCATGTCATAAAAGACGAAATTGTTTATTGTACTAAAAAAAATTACGCTCTTCGACACACATTCTTCTGGATTCTTCACTGTCTTCTCTAAAAACTTGGAGAAAAGTAGAAGTATGCTTATGTCATCACCATAATCCACCTATGGATTTACAGTCTTATGAGCAGTGAGAAGGAAACACAATTCCTTATATGAAACTAAGCTATGAGTGTTCAGCTCAGTCATTTTTCTCCAATAACTGCCAAAAACAAAACAGGGTGCAGATAACTTTAGCTGGAATAAATACTGTACGTCTTGATTTTCATGCCTCACTACACTTGGAATTTTTTTTTTTTTTAATACTTGACCAAAAAAACTGGTATTAACTAACTTTTAATCAAAGTTACTACTTAAAAGCCTAAGGGAACACACATGCAACATGAATAAGGGTAATTTTATGAAATCTTTTTAAATAAAAAAAAATGTAAAATACTCATAAAGAAACAAAAAAAAAGAATCTTATTGAGTATCAGCATGGGGACACACATGCTAATTGAGCTGTTACCAAATGTCACTGACTAGGAACAGGTCCATGACTGTTGTACATCAGAAGTGTCTGCACATATGGTGACTAGTGTCCAGGTAGAACAATCACTGGCCAACTTCGGACTGACACCAAAGGGTGGGAGTGAGTAGGCAGCCCAGCAGCCTCACAGTGAGAAAGTAAAGGAGTTGGCGAGTGGAGGGCATCGTGGCTGTGCAAAGCTTCGGTTGCCCATTCAATTTGGTGGAAATTTGGCCCGATTCAGAGGCTGAATCTCCACATCTGAACAGAATCAGGAGACACTTTAATCTCTCCAAGTTGAATCAGAACCCTCTGAATCAATTTGGAGACATTTGGAAAGATTTGATGATTAGGCCATAGACAGCTTTAAATGTCAATAATTTTTTTCTCTGATGTTCTTACCCCATTTACTGTTTTCACTTCTCAGCTCTAATCAGTTTTAATATGCAGCATTAACAGAGTTGTGCCCAGGCTCTCAATTAAAGCCAGTGGACAGGCAGGGACAAGGGAAAGTGAGAAGAATTGAGAAATTCAAATTATGAATCAGCATATTGTTTTTATTTTAGCATTTTTTTATTCTTTTAAGATTTTATTTTAAACTATAGTTTATTTAAATTATGCTCAAGTTTAAAGATATCCTCACAGAATAGGGTTAATAACTGCTAGTGATATACTATTTGAGACAATATATTCATGTAACCTTTTTAGAAAAGTGTATAAATAGGTCACAATAGACCATGGACTGCATTAGGGGCCCAATCTTACAGGGTTCCCAGATTCTCCTCTAAAGATTAGTAAAGATTAAAGAATACCACTCTACCCAATAAGATTTGGTGCTCAGTCTAAAAGATCCCATTAAGCATCTCTTGTGATGCTGAGTTTCAGTTCTCAAACTGTGGATGTGTCTCCACAGATAACATCCTTGTTAACAGCAGTATATGGAGACAAGAGGTGACTATCTATTCATGAGCCCTATTGTCTCTCTGAAAGTTACCTGTACAAAGAGTCAAGCCCTTACCTCTCTCTCTAAAAGTGCAAAGTTTCAAGAAGCCTAATGAATGGAGATCGGCTGGGGATGGAGTAGATCTGGAGAAGGAAGAGGAGCCTGGAGGTAAGTACAAGATGAGAGGGGCAGCAGAAACAAAAGAGGAACATTTTGAGCAAAATTTTTTTTTAATTACAAAACACTTCCATAACAATCACTGTCCAGCAGCTGCTCTGAAGAAAGCAGAAGGAATCAAACTAACTCTCCCAAAACACGCGCAATTAAACTCAATAGCAAACTGTTTTGAACAATATATTGAGAACTGCTTAATCTGATGACGATCTGTGAACAAAATTGTGACAAAATAGATGGACATGTCATAGCCAAGTTATCAACATTACGCAGAAGGGAAACGTAGAACATATGCTGGCTATGCTGAAGACTATTTCCAAAGCCTTGAACAAAGGTTATATTAGAAAACAAGAATGCACTTTTTGTAGAAAACAATGATTAAATTGAGGCTTCCTGACCAATGATTTAAATCATGATTTAAACTGCAATTTAAATTGATTTGATTTAAATGGATTTGATTTAAGCAGTAAATCAAATCTACCCCAGCCAGGATTGGGCTGCCCAGCCTGATCCTGGGGTCCCTGAGCTCCAGGGATAGTAAAAAGCCTATGTGCTGCTCATCTGGGCAGCATACATTGTTTCAGAGCTCCCATGCACCAAGAGCCATTTAAATCCCATGTGCCACCCACCTGCTCATCCCCAGGCACAGGGATCTTGGGACCTGGCCATGGAACCCTGATTTCCCTGCACCATGTGGGCTTCCCAGCTGGGCAGCAGAGTGTTTTGACAGGTTCCAGGGCACAGTGGCCACATATTCAGTTTAAGATACGATACAAACAAGGCATGCAGTTACTCCACAGTGTACATAGCATAACTTTTTGGCTCATTTACTCTATTATTGCATCTTAAATTGATTTACACATGTGGCCAAGTCACTATTTAAGGCACGCTTAACTTGTTAATCATGTCTTAAATGTAACATGGGTCAGGGGCCAGAATAATCAAAGCCATATTTCCTGTACCACCCCATGCTGGGGTAATCCTCCTTTGGTCGGCTTCATCTCTAGGATCTGACTGCAGAACAAGTGCAAAACAGCCATACCGTGATTAGAATCTGGGCATAAATTATTTAAACTAGTTGTACAATACTACCATAATAAGAGGCTAATATAAAAAATGTCATCAGTGACAAGCAATCCTGTTGACAGAGCTTAAAATGACGAGACAAAAGTTTGTGAGAATAAAATATTATGAACTGAAACAAACTAATGTACTGCATAAAATATGTTACAGTTACATACATGCACATGTTAGTTTACATAGTTTCTCCTAGCATTAAAAACTTCAAACAAAAGTTCATTGCAACCTGATTATTAGATATAGTGAGCACCCACCGACTTTAGCTGAACAAAGACCTTTTGAAAATACTTAGTTTCAGACTAAGCTACAATTTTAGACCCAAAATACCAAGTCAAAATTGAAAGGGGAAAAAAAAGTAACTTATAACTGCAGCCTTAGCTGCACAGATCAACACCAGGAATCACTTAACTCTTTTTTAAAATCCTGACCTGAATATTTATTTGCTTACAAAAACACACAATCTTTCATTTCTGTTAAGCCTTTTCAGGACATCTTATAACTAGTAAGCATGATGGGCAGGTGGCGGGGACAGGGACAGAGAACCAACATCCACTGCCTTGCACTGAAGCCACCCTGCATCCAGCTGCATGCAACCTCCCCCCTCCACTCTGTGTCTGCCCCATGTGCCCCCCCACACACCCCAGACAACCACCCACCCATGCCACACACTCCACATGCATACCCCCCTCACCCAGTCAGTGGGTTTTCCCTATACAGTCCCTGCATGGCACCCAGCTCTAGGATGCCACACCCTGTCCTGCAGGCACAGTTGGTGGGTGCTGTCCATGCCTGCTGCCCTTGCAGCACCCTGCAACCATGTGCTACACCCTCCCCCACAAGGGGTGCGCACCCTGTGGCCATGTGCCCTGGCAGATGCTTCCCATGGAAGGACAGGAGGTCATGGCTGCAGGGTGCCATGCAGGGAGCAGGCAGGGGAGCGTGCCCACCTGCCCACCATGTGCTGCAACTGGCAGGCACTGCCTACAAACCCCTGCCCACTCTCCTCGCAACACCCTATGGCCACGTATCATGTCCATCCTTCCCCCATGCCGGGAGCACCTGCATGCTGTGAGGTGCATGGGAGGACAGGAAACACGTCCACAGGGTGCCATGCAGGGAAGGGCCAGAGCCCACTGCCAGTAGCACACGGCAGGATACACCCCCCCCATGCTCACTCCTAGTGTGGCACCCTGTGGCCATGCTCTTCCTCCCACAGGGCACAGCACAGGGAGTGGGTGCACAGCCACAGGCAGTCCCAAGGGGACTGCGCAGGGGGACATGGGCAGTGGCCACAACCTGCAGCATGTGGCCATAGGGCATGGCACACCCCTCATGCCTGCTCCCCTTATGGCACCCTGCAGCCACACCCGTGCCCCTCCTGTGTTTCGGTGCTCCCAGCATGCACTGACCATGCCCTTCTAACAGCTCCCCTCACAGCACCCTGCAGGCACATACCATGCCACCCTCCCCACCCCCCATGGTTGCAAGTCACACCCACCTGCAAAGGCAAGTGGGGAGTAGAGCCTGGCCCCCACCTCTGTCTCCACCTGTCAATTTGTCTGCCTAAGGCTCTGGGCCCACATTAAGAGTTGGCCCAGACCATTACAGACAGACAGACTGATGGAAGTGGTAAGACTTATTATATTAGAATACATAAACTAATCTTATATTTAATTGATTCTTTTATATCAGTGTAGTAGCTAACACTGGAATGAAGACTCATACATATATCAGCATAAAATGCTCAACTAGTTTACATATATGACCTTGAATGTAAAGGCAGCTAAGTAATTAGATTAAAAAAAAATACAAGCAACCCAGGATGCAAGATAAACACCAAATCTGTGGATACACAGATTGTAGTATGCACTAAAATGCTAACTAAGCAAATTTAGTGCAACACTAGCAAGCTCGCACATTAAATAGTTTAACAATATCAAAGAAATCCCTATTTCAATTGCTAAGGGAGTTAGACAACAAAAATTAAACTGGGTGTTCTTACAAAACTATTTTGACCACACAATTCCTCCCAAAGGGAAAGTTATCCATATTGTATTGGCATGAAACCAGCTACCAACAAAACAATACTCCCCCTCCCCTATGAAGCCAATTTAAGAAAACAAAACCATTTCAGAACAGAGTTTATAAAGCAGGCAATTTGAAATCCACAAAAATCAAAGTTTAAAAGTTATACAAATCTTAAGCTCTCTGCTGCTAAATGTTCACCTTGTGTCCTGGTCACTATATTACATGCAATGGAGAATACTGGAACATCCTAGTCAGCAAACGTTGTACAAGCATGCTTTGGCAGAAAAGCAATTATGGTTGTATGTCCTTTTATTAACCTTTTATTCACCATCATTTGAAAAGATGTATGACTATATGATTATACATCTCTTCAAATGACAATGAATAAAAGGTTAATATTTATTCACTGTGCCTAATAAATCATGGATTTCATTTCAGTAATATTAGACACTTATTCTGGTTTACAATGCACTTGTAGTGGTTTATTTACTTACAGTAAGGAAGCATTCATTATAAATATTTAATATGGAACAGAGCAACTTTGGGTTCCTCAGTTTTTGATACTGACAAACACAAAATTTGGCTGATTCAATTGCCATTCTTGGCATGGATAAACTAGACCGGGGTGACCAACCTGCAGAGTGTGCACCATACCACAAGCAGCACAGGCAGCCTCCAGGTGACACACAGTAGATCAGGAAGGGGACAGATGGCACTGCAGCAGATACGGCACATAGCAAAAAGCACAGCAGCGGACAGGGCACAGAGTAGCAGATCAAGCAGAAGGGGATCAGAGAGGCACTCAGGGAGGGTGTATGGGGCTAATTTGTGGCAGACTTGCCAAAAAGGCTGGCCCCCCAATGAACTAGGTCATCCAAGTAGTTCCATTCTTTCCACTAAGGTCTCTGCTACACATTACATATAGCACTCAATTAACTGGTTAATCATGCAATAAATTTAGATAAGCTATACATGCAAAGTAAGACAAGCCACAAGTGCAAAGTAATTATCACACAATTTAACTAGTTAATTGTGGAATAAATTTAGACCAGATACACATGTACAAAGTAATTATCACATGACAAAAATTACTATTCAGCTATAAAGAAAAAGCCAACCAGCTACAAAAATAGTGCTTGAAAATGTGTAACAACATTATAGCTGGTTTCTATCCAGCTTTAATTTGAATGTATAGTAGTGTTCCAGGCACTACTGTTTTGTGGAAGCTGTGGCAGTAACAGTTACGTGTTCAACTCAATGGCTCTCAAGAGGGCTTCCACTGGGAGTTTATTCCATTCCTTTTTTCAACACATGCAAGTACAGGAGGCTATTAGAAAGATGAATGAAATATTACAAGTTTAAACAGCACAAATCTATACTGGATGTACCCCTCTCTCTCTCTTCTCACTCGGTAAATAAAGTGCATGCCAATACCTGCTACCTCATCAAACTAAAAGGCAGGTGGCAGAACCTGAACCAAACTAAGATTAAAACTAGAGGTGCACCAATATATCAGTCACATCTTGGATCAGCAGTGATAACACAAAAATTAACATGACTGGTCAAAAAAAGCCAATTACGTCACCAACACAGATGCAGCATGCGTGCAGTCAAAATGCAGCCAGGCACCTTGGAGAGCAGAGTGTTGCCAGTAAAACTGGAAGGGGGGCACAGACTGAGGCCTCCACAGTGAAGGAGTGGGGCAGCAGCTGCCCAGCTAGGGCAATGAATGGGATCCTGGGGTAGGGTGCAGGAAGGAGCTGCGTACAGCTTGTCCAGGGACACGGCGGGGAAGGATCTCCACTGCTGCATGTACCCTCAGGGGAGGGATGAAAACCATGTGCCTCCCTACATTTGTGCATGGGATGAGGGTAGGCAGAGGCGGTGTTGGGGTGACTACAGCCCCCCACAAAGTTCCCTGCAGCCCCACAGCCACCCTCCCAGCACTGCCACTGCCCACCCCACCTGTCCTGAGCCCAGCCCTACTGCCAGGAAGAGGCTGGCACAGCCCCTGGCCCCAAGCCCAAAGCAGGCCCTCTCACAATAAGCACAAATCCGGGGGGGGGGGCAGGTGGGCACAAATCCCAGGGGTGCATGCAGCAGTACAGAACCATTCCTGTCCCCATCTTCCCCATACTCCCTGGACCAGCTGTCCACATCTCCATCCTGCTTCCAGCCCTAGGTCCCATTCAATGCCCTGGCTGGCCAGTGCTTGCCCCACTCTCTCCCTCACAATGGGAGCCTCAATCTGCCCACCCCTCCCAGACTTACAGGCAAGACACTGCTCTCCAAGGTGCTCAGCTGCATTCCTGTAAATCAGCTATCAGATCAGTATCAGCTAATATGGCTGGTTAATAATCAGCTATCCAGATCAGCCAAGAAAATCTTTATTGATGCACCCCTAATTAAAAATAAGAGCGATTGGCTAAACAAAGCCCATGAAGTATACGAAAAACACTCAGTCATATCAAGAAAGAAGGGTGTGTCAAACAACTTTTTTTTTTCTTCCTCCTGCCCAAAGGGACTACAATTTGTTGTGTTCTAGGATCTCCATCCATTCCTAGACTGCTACACAACATCAGAAATTTAACATACCATCAACAGTCTAAATTAGCATGGAAATTACAGACATTTCTCTATGCTTCTTGGCATGAGTACACATGCATTTGATACCCATGTAATGATGTGCATACAAGGGTATCCTTGAGAAACCACAGAGCAGGTATGGCCTTCTTACCACAAACAGGACTAATTCAGATCAAGTTTTCCAAATATAATGCCACTTTTATTTTTTCACGGTACCAGAAATGGCACTAATGCAAAATCCTTTGGCTTGGATTCTGACTGCTGTGAGAGTCTCTCTCCAGATCTGTGGCCTGACTGCTGATCAGCCAGGATGTTCTCATTGTCCACAAACTTGGAAGTAAGAAGGCAAGTATTAGAGTATTCCAAGTGGAAGGCAGCCCAGTCTAGCATACACTCCCCTCAAGGTCTCCCAAAATATGTTTAGAAACTCTCTCTCATGCTAGGTGCCGAAATAAAGAGACAGTGATTTTTTTTTTTTTGCACGAATTGAAAGTGGGAAAAGAATCTATAGTATCAATCAACATGTTGAGTTTCTTTGGAACAAAAATAAAACAAGTCATGCATGAGATATATTTCATGATAATGTTATGTGTTTTTAAAATATAGAGCTGACATTTTCAGAATGGTTATCAGAACAGCTTCTTTAATTGTGGCTTTTAAGAACATCAGGTGCTATACTGGCTCAACCCAATGGTCCATCTAGCCCAGTTTCCTGCCTCTTACAATAGCAGTAGTGAATGCTTTAGGTGGGAGATAAGTGAACCAGATATTTCTAGTGATGTATCCACTGTTCACTACCCTCCCACACATCTACCATCATTGCTTTAGACATACTAGAGGAAACATTTGCAACTGTTCTTTTTAATAATGAACAACAGATCTACCATCTATAGATCTATCTAGTCTTTTTTTCCTTTTCTTTTTCTTTTTTTTTTTTTTTAGAGAAAGTTAAAACTAAATATGAAAAAAATAAAAAACAACAAAATGACTAAAGATCTAATGTAATTTCAATACATGAGAAAACAAGCTTTCTGAAAAGGTGAACTTGAATGTATTTACCCGCCAAAACCTGAGGTCTTATGGTTCTCCAGCAATAATTAGCTAAAAGCACAGCAAAAGCTAAAGCAGTAAAGCCGTAGTATTCTTTCCACGGTCTTTGATAAGAGTGATGTCACCAATTACTAAGAGGAACACAGTTACAAGGCCCTGAGCTTCAGATTTTGCAGAGGCACCAACAAAAAGTGATTTTAAAGTATCACTTTTAAAAGCTCTAAGAAGTTTTAAGGATGTTGTGAGTGAGTGCCTATTACACTGTACAACAAAGAATTCAACTCTTTCAAAACAAAAAGATTCACTGAGTAGATCTTCCTGTCCTTGAAAAACAACTAGGTTAACCTGCAGGAGACAAGAGCGAGCAGAACTACTTTGCAAACTTCTATGAATATGCCTAAAACCTGGCCCAGTTATTCCTAAATCCTCAAACTCTGGTTTGGGGAGATAAAGACAGTGATTCCCACCCAACCAAAATGCTGTGGGACCCTACAGTGCTAGGAAAGCATTTGAAGGGCATCACTGGGAGAGAGGCAGGGAGGGAGAGACAATTGACTCAATGTTTTGGAGGTTGCCTTGAGTCTAAAAGAGTTGAGAACCACTGGGTTCAAAATTTTTCAACTACATACAAACATTTCCTCTTTTAATTTAAAAGTTCTCACACACTTCTGTAGCTTCAATAGTCAAAGATCAAGCCAAAGATCAGCAAATGCAATGCAGATACAGAAGATTTAGAAAGCCCTTGACTAGGTTTTTATATCTCCTTTAAAACAGAGGTAGAAGATAAAGGCAAGCCTTGCCTTTTGACTTCCAACTAATACTGTTAACTACCTCTCTCTACCTTAATAGAGCATTATTTGCTTAAACACTCATTCTTCAAGTATCCCACTAAAATCCTCTTTTTTTATATATATATGTTGACAAAAAAAGGTAAAAGTTCCCCACCTTTCCCTCAAGCAGTCTTTTTTACTCCAAGAGTATAGAAGTATAGAATGATGGGAATGACAAATCTCTTATTTTACAGAGGAAATTAGACCTATGATCACACATTCATCGATTAATAGAGGCCACATCACAATCATGAAATAAACATTAATATTAAAGCTTATCAAGAAAGTAACACACATTTTCTACCCATTTAATTAAATAAAAGGGCAAATCAATAATGATCCAGCTGACCATGCAAATACACCATGATTTTCACTGGAGAGTTCAATATTTCTAAATGCAAAGTTAATCTAAACACCTGTCACAGCAAGCCGCATGGCCATTTTCAGACTCGTATTAGTCCAAAAAATAATAATTAAAAGACATAAGAAATCAATGCTACAATCTAACTTAACAAGCTACAGCAGCTCAGCAAGTAAATGGATGAGAGCTGGTTCCAGCATATTGTTTTAAACTAATTAGGAGACGACTGCTTTGCCTAATAAAACCAAATGCTATGCTGATTTAGGGTTGTGAAAGACAAGTCATTTTGGTTACTGGAGTCAATTAACTATCAAACTACTAATGTTCGATTTCTTTCCTTTCCCTGCATTCTTATATACTGAGAAGTATAAGGCTCAAATTTCATCAGATTCTGCCAAGAAACTTTTTTTTTCTTCAAACTGACACCAAGTGTGGAAAATTTCAGCCTGAAAGGATTAGATCTGTCTAAGAGGGCTGGCTGAAAAGTAGAGTGTTGTGTACAAATTTTTTCCTCAATCCGAACTTTAGTGCTGAACTAATAAAGGAAGGTAGTCAAAGGAATTAATTATGGAATCAAAACCAAATCACCTCCTAAATGGTTTATCCTAAACCACCATTTGGCATAGATGCCACACATTTACACTTGATAGTGACCCATGATGCTACTTAGTTGTCTCTAGTTTCTGTATTTTGGTATTATTTGCAATGCTCCATTTAAAGTGTCAGATGAAATCATGATCATTAGATCGCAGATTGTTTGGCAGTAGTTTTGAGAGCCCAGTACCTTTTCTGTAATTTTGCTTGTATTTTCTTTTTTTTAATTGAGTTGTATGGAAAGCACTTAATCCTCCCAGGCCTCAAGCCAGAAAAGAGTCCGCACACTATGGAAAAGGTCTGTGGTTAAAGAAACCTAGTTACATAAAGCTCATTGATTAAAATATTAGGCAACATGGGGATTCACCACGGCATTTCATCTTTGGAAAAGAGAGACTTCTCTCCTTGTGACAAGTAAAGATCTACTAGGTGTTGACTGACAAGATGCAAAAATGTGTGTGCCACAGTAAAGATACAACAAAGTTTCCAATGTTTAAAACATGCTCTTTAAAAAAACCAACCAACCAAACAAACAATGTATCTTGGAAGTCATACTGATCCCAATGTCTATCTTCTTACTCAAAACACTAGAAGTTTTCCCTTCTTAATAGAAACATAATAAAAACCATATTAATCAAAACTGGAGAAAGACGACCACTTTATTTTTCAATCTCCACAGGTGGCATCATTACTGGGTATGAATAAGTGATTTCCAACCAGCTGGCCAACTGGGTATTTAAAGCAGTCTTCTATCATGAATAAGGAATGATGCATTTAGTAATATGTGACCAGCCTCTTGCTACAAAAGCGGGGTAAAAGTCACTGTGCTTTCGGCTACCATGTTAATATAGACAACAGTTTAACCGTATAGAAGACAGAGCTGTCTTTTTCAGGTGCTCCTCAAAAAACTTATTATAGCATACACTTCGTGTATTATGCACTATAACAAAATACAAATAGAAGCTATCTGTTCTATTAAGAGAAAAGATATATACATGTAAACAAAAGTTTCAAAAGATGATAGATTCCTAGATTATCTAATAACTTCACACAAGAAAAATCTACATAGAAAAGCTCATGAATCACAGTTCAAAAGTTTTCTTCTTGTTTGGCTGGGGTTTGTGTTTTGGTTTTTTTTGGGGGGGTAGAGGGGGTTAATATAATTTTCCCCTCCTTATTGCTAGACAAGAGAAGTGGGAAAAACCATTTGTGAGCACTGCAATGCTATACAGAAGTCTGTCCCACCTTTCTAATAAAAGTAGGAAAAAGCTTTTTTTTTTTTTTTTTAATTCAAACAGGATAGCTGCCTATGCCACCTCCAAAATGACGCCACTAAAACTGGGTCAAACAAATACGTTGATTTACTTCATCCAATGGATAAACCAACTAGCTCTAATAAATTCTGGGGTCTTTCCAATTCTATCTGCTCTAAGTAGGCTTTTATATAAGAAAATAAGAACCAATTTTGCCCTCCACTGGCTAGAACTATCAGTAAAAGCCATGCCTACAAAGGCAACTCTGAACCACAGAAACTATTCAGAGGCAAAAAATTCTCTTTACTTCAAAATGTACCAATCCTAATTGATTGGTTAGCCATGTTAGCCTGCTCTACAATGACCAGGTATTAAGAAGGAAAGCCTGTTTAACAAACTGAATTCTACCAGAAAGTCTGGGATCAGAGCATAAGGTAGGAATTCTCTCTTCCGAAGAGGGATCAAATGCAGCCACTGAAAAACTCCCAGCCCAGGAGATCATTAAATCACTGAATATCAGCACTTATAGCTTCTGTTTCTACCAAGAAAAGGTGTGGCATGTCAATCTCTGCACAATTGGAAGTTTTGGTTTTTAGACATTAGTTTTATACTGAACAGGCTTGGGAGAGATCTGGGTGGAGGACAGTGACCACAAGAAACAGTAAACCAATGGATAAAGAGGACACACCCTCTCTCTTTTGCCATCAGACTTTAAAGATGAAACACAAAACTAGGGAAGTAAAACACCCCTATTCTAAAACTGAGCCAGCGATTCAATTTTATTCAGCAATTACTAGCCACAGGCCAGCCCAGAAAAGAATGGATCTGAAAAGGTCAATACCCTAGTAAAATTCCCAGCTTCCCCTTTGCCCAGCAGCTAGGCTTTTCACTAAAGTTGAGCCTTGCTAGTGAGAACCACACCTATTGTTTAAATTGGCAACCAGCTGGTCAATTCCCTGTCATCCCCCTGGCAAGTTGATCTTGACAAGTTCTTCAATTGTTGGTCCTAAGCCTCCCTGCAGGGTCATATAGTGCTTCTAAGGCAGTGGGATTTAGCCCAGTGTTTTGCAACCCATAGTACACATACCCCTGGGGGTACGCGAGGCACAGGAAGGGGGTACACGAGTAGTGCATTTTGGTCTTTGCCTGCTTGGACCAGAAGTTCCATCCACCATCCCTCCCACTATGTCTGGTGCACTGGGGCTTTCATTCTCCAGTGTCAGTGTGCTGGGGGATAGGAAGGGAGGTCCCATGCAGGCTGCTTTGCCATGGGCCACATTGGAAAAAGTGGGACTTCCACTTTCACTTTCTCTGCATCAATCAGCAGGGAGTACATAATTTACCAAAGGTTGAGAACCACTGAGTTAGACTATTAACTTCCGTGGATGCAAGAGAAGCTCCACATTTTGAAATTTAAATTTAAAAACAAAATAAAAGAATAAAGTCAGAAGCCTGTTTCAGTCCCAGTCAAGAAGAGACAGAGATAGAGGATGGAAGATCTATAAGCACAATGCATTTTTCATATCAAAATAAAACTCTAAGCTCTATTTTCAAATTTGGCCTCAAGGCTAAATGTGTTTTGCAACCAACATTTGATATCATTTTTATCGCACTCATGTAAAGTATTTTAGTTTCCTAAACTGGAGGCACAATATTGCACATTCAGCAATGAAGGACAAGACCCTACCCTTGGCATTTTCTTTTTTAGGTATAGCTTTATAAGGACACAGATCTGTCCTTATAAAGAAAAAAAGTCTCTTTAAATAATGAAACAGAAAACAGATACAGTTGTTGAAGGGTCCACACTTCACCAGCTAGAGAAACCGATTCAAAAGTTGCAACATGTGTTGATTTCATTCTGTTGCTCCTAGTAACACCAGCAACGTATTCTGGGAATGAGAAGAGAAACACGGGACAAAAACTAGGCAGAAACTTTGTTCACTTAACTTAGAACAAAAGCTGAACTCAGGTACAATCCCAATTTGACAATTTATAGGCAAGGCAACTTTCCTGAGAGAGAAGACTGGTAGAGAAGATATAAACAGAAAAAAACTATTGAGAAACATAAAAAAAATATCCCAAGTCTTCACTATACCTGATGACAAATGTAACATTTACAAAGAAAACCATAACAAGCCAAACTACGGACATTGTAACCAATACATGACCAACAGCAATGTGACACCGTCTTTGAAAGGAGAATCCATAAAAGTAGGCCAAATAAAGTACATAAGATCACTTACATCACTTACAGTTAAGTTCAGCATACAACCTATCAACAATCAAGTTACCATATAAAACGTTACATTCAGTAGCACTTAAGATTTAGTGCTTCAGGTACAGTGTATTTAAGTCTTTCAGAAACTTAATTTAATCACTGAACTTTAATTATTCATCCAAGTCCTCCACAATTTTATAAAAATCAGTTAAGAAAACCTGCTACTTATTCACGTTTAGTGCCTATCAGACCTACAAGACAAGGTTTTGCTAAATTGGCTGCATTACATGTTGTACTTTCACGTTCATAGTTTTATGCAAGATACAAGCAGCTGGAAGTTAAATGTGAAGGAAAACTGCAAGCAGACAAGTCTAGTCTGCCAGCTAACAAGAACAATAGGAAAGCCTAACAAGAACAAAAGGAAACAATAGGAAATAAATAAATGTACGTTTAAAGTTAAAAAATAAAAACCCCTGAGAAATCCAGAGTGAGAAACAAATACTATTTTAGCTGGGTATCATCATAAAAGCCCAGAGGGATATATACAGTTAAAAGTAATCATGTCCAGAGAGTTTTATATAAATACAATACATACATCTCTCTCTCTATACACATACACACATATATATACATATATAACTAAATGTATACATACACATATATGCATATATTTTATATGTATGTACACATATTTACACAAAAAATACATTCTCCAACAACAGTTTGATGGGGTACTCTCAAAGGTGGAGGATTTGCAAGGGAACTAAATCTGCTGTCAACAATACTCTGTTAGTATGACCCTATCTTTAATCTACAGGCATGATAAGATGCCCCAACACACATAAACCCAGCTCAAACAGTGACTAATGACCATTAATCCCCCTATCTCTTCCATGATCACTCCTTCCTCCATTTATCACACTGACACTTCACTTTACACACGTGAATAAACTTTAACAGAGAAGGTGAATCAAAAATCATCTCAAAGCAATCTGGGACTATAAATTAAAGCTGAGGACTGGGAGCAGGCTGTGTGGGGGAGAGGGGGGAAAGAGGGGGAAGGCAGGGGGGAACGATTTGTTCTTGATTTGCGTCCCGCTTGGTGGCAAAAAGCACTCAATCAACCAGACATGCAAACTGTTGAGATGGCTACATTAGCCAAGAGGTGCAGGGAGGGAAGAACAGAGCGGGCCTTTACACTTTAACCCATTCACCAGTCCCAACTCCTTTCCAGCTACATCCGGCTGCCCCACTAGTCCTGGACTCCTGGGGGCTTCTCTGGAGCGCTCCTGGGAAGATGCAGAGTGCCTTGGGCTGGCTCGATGTCAGGGGTTTACCAAAAGGTAAGGGCATTATTTAATCAGGACTAAAGGATTTTGACACTTATGCCATTATCCCAGCCTGCAGTGACTGGCTTCCTATATCTAGAGATCTGAGAACATCTTGCATTGGAAGGCTTGTCTAACTTTATCCCAAGGGCACAGATGATCCAAGAAAAGTGATCCCCCTAAGAAACCTTCACCTCTCACATAATTACTGGGCCACCATGACTACAACATCAGTCTCACACTACCAGGATCTAAGCCACAAATCCCCCCACAGCACAGGAGCTGGATCCTGTAACTTGCCTAAGACTTAGCAGCTGTGGCTGTTCCAGAGCGGCACCTACAACTTCTTGAAGCAAGAAAAGGGGAAAGAGGAAGAGGGGGGTGAAGGAAATCTGTGTGGCTGAAAGAAGGGGTTAAGCTAAACTGGCTAGAAAGCAAGAAGTCACCCGGCTGCATTCAGGTGGCAAGTAATCCTCTGCTGTAATGAAGCAGGGGGGTAGCACCGCTAAGACATAAGTGCCCAGAGGGGGAAAGAGCGTCTTCTTTTAAAAAAAGAAAAAAGAGGAGAAGCCTGAACTCCCACCTTCATAAATCAAGGGGCTGGAAGTTTGCTGGGGAAAACCAACCCATTCATGTAATCTTCTCTCTCCACCACCCGCCCTCCAGTACAGAGACACACATAGACACTCGATCCAACCCAGCAGAACCTACAGGAGAAAAAGGTTGTTATTTCCTGACACTTCCCCCTGCTCAGTTTCAGCGACAAGCCTTTGAGCTCACAAGGAACTGAGCAGCTCCTTGTTCATGGGTTGGGAGGGAGAAGACTCCTCCGTACAATGAGAGATCCTGAGCTTGCCGAAGCCCCTTGTCCCCATGTGCATCTGTGTGCTGTGACTTTCCGTGTGTGTGTGTGTGTGTGTGTGTGTGTGTGTGTGTGTGTGCGCGCCCCTGTATGTCCCTTTATGTGCGCCTGTGTGTGCGATTGTCCATGTGCATGTTCCTGTCTGCGTGCGTCCCCGCGTGCCGCCCAGCGCTCCTGCTCCAAACCCCAGAGCAGCCCGCACAGACTCGGGGCGGAAAGCCCCCCCCGCCCATCCCGCGCGCAGACGGAGCCCGTGAAACTTCAGGCAAAGACGAGCCGAGGCGGGGAGCGGAGGCAGGACAGGGCAGGCGCCGGCGCTTACCTGCGCAGAGCCAGACGCAGCCGAGGAGGTAGAAGCGGGCAAACTCCGCGACCATTGTCCCCAGGCGGCGGTCGCGCAGCCCCGGCTCATGCCAGGGGGGAGCCCCCGCCCGACGCCCGCAGCCCCGCGCCGCCGCCGCCGGCCCGGGCGCCCGGAGCTGCAGAGCGGGGGCCGAGGGGCATCCGCGGCTGCGGCTCAGGACGCGCCGGCGGGGCGGGGGCGGCCCCGGTCCCGCTGCCGGCCGCGACGCGCGACACGCAGC
>JAGPOW010003316.1:20778961-20792949 GCA_030014935.1 Caiman crocodilus | reverse complement strand
CGCCCCGCCGCCGGCTCGGGATGCTTTAAAGAAGCCGCGCCTCACTCCTCTCCGGGCCCCTGGGGAAGGGGAGGGTGGTGCGGAACGGAATGGAACAGCCCGGGGTGGCGAGGCTTCCCGGCGCGGCAGCGGGGCGAAGGCGGGGGGTTGCGGCAGTCTCTGGGAGTCTTGCGGGACTAGGCGGGGACTAAAAGGGATGTAGCTGCGGGGGGAGCGGGGCAGCACGAGCAGGCGCGTACACACGCATAAACTGGACAGCACTGGTACGCACACGCACGTACACTGTAGTGGGACACACACACACACACGCTCATTCGCTGTCTCTGAAGCAGAAAACAACACGTACACTGTAGTGGGACGGGCGCGCGCGCACACACTCACTCTGGAGCAGTATAGCACTGGCAGAGGACCTGGACTGGATTTCTCTCTGACACGCACACGCACACACTCACTCACTCACTCTCTGGAGCAGGACAGCACTGGCAGAGGACCTCATGACCCACACTTTCTCTCTCTCTCTCTGGAGCCCTACAGCTGTATGCAAAGCATCTATCACACTGATGTCCTTACATGTTAATAGTAAATAACCCAAAGAGTACGAAGTTGGGTTATTTCTCTTAGTCTCTTTTGCACACGTACACGCTTGCACTCTCTGGAGCCCTACAGCTGTGTCCCAACCATCTGTCACACCACTGCTCTTACAAGCAAATAGGAAGTACTAAGAATCATAAGTAACTCGCACAGGCGAAGCTGCCACACACCCAAAGGTGCCTGGCATGCATGCACAAAGCTGAGGACTGAGAAAACAAGTGACCAGTGGCAATGCTGCTAACCACTGCCAAGGTTATGAAAACTGCCTCTTTCACTCTGTAAAAAGGAGGCAGTGAATTAGAGGCAATAAGGAAAGTAGTTACTATGCCAGAGTAATGAGCCGGAGCTTTGTGAGACTGGTACAGGACCTGGTTTTTACACACACACACACACACTCTCTCTCTCTCTCTCTCTCTCTCTCTCTCTCTCTCTCTCTCTCTCTCTCTCTCTCACTCTCATGCTTTGGAGCTCTGTTCAAAGCTTTCAGCACATTGATGTCCTTACATGTTAATAATAAGTAACCCAAAAATACAAAGCTGCCACACTCCCATATGCACACATGCAGTCACTGACTCACTCTTTGGAGCCCTGCAGTCATGTTCAAAGCATTTATCATACCAATGCCCTTACATGTGAATAAGTAAGCCAAAATGTATGAAGCTGCCGCTCTCTCTCTCACTCTTTCGAGTCCTACAGCTGTATTCAAAGCATCTATCGTACTGATGCCTTTACATGTGAATAAGAAGTATGCCAAAGAGTATGAAGCTGCCACATATCCAAAAGTGCCTGGCAAATGCACACAAAGCAGGGGCTGAAAACATCAGCTACTAGCCATAGGGTTGCCAATGTTTTCTGGGTTTCAAGGCATCAGGTCCTTTATTAAAGCCCTCCTTCGTGCAGCTTTAAGTAGACACGATATTAAAAGGGAGGCTTATCCCTTCATTAAAAGGGAGGGGAAAGGACGTTTCTGGCATCACTGCAGAGAAAAGCTTAGAAAAGCGGGACCCCAGTAAACCCCAAAAGTTCAAAAGCGAGAAAGGAAATTGAAAGAGAGCATACTTTGAGAGGGAAATTCTAATGTATAAGTTGCAACACATAGGGCAAACAATGTTTTACTCCACACTAACCATCATCACAACTTCGACAAGCTACAGAACTTGCATGGCAACTTTAAGTCCACTCCCACTATCACTTTTTTCATACACCTCTTTCCTGGACAGCTGTTGTGAATGCCTGCTGCAGTGGTCAACCTGTGGTATGCATGCCCCAGTGGCATGGACAGCCGCTGCCTGTGGCATGTGGCATACGGGGGAGGGGACAAGAAGTACAGCTGCAGATTGGGCAGAATACAAAGCCAAGCAGCAAATCAGGCTGAGAGTACAGGGAAAGCAGCAGAAAGCAAAGTAGCAGGTCAAACAAGGAACAAGAGCAGTGCAGCAGATCAGGTAGGGAGCAGAAAGCAGAGTGGCAGATCCACAGGGAAAGGGAATTGGAGTGGCACTTAGGTAGGTGCAGGGTTAATTTGTGGCACACAAAAAGGTTGTTCACCCCACAATGCAGTAATGGATTGGTACTTGATAGCTTAGACTTGTCTTAGTAGAGGAATGAAGGTAGAGAAGTACTTAGGGCAGTTTTTCCTGGGCAGATGATGTTAGGCCAGCATCCATAATAGAGTACCATTAAGGCTGCAGTTCATAGTAAGTGTGATAATGGTATCCTGTGTGCTGACAAGCCAGTTCTTCCATAGCTCAACTCATCATCCTTGCTTTCATGGATTTCTGTTAGGTATTGTGTTCCTTGCACTAAGTATTAGGCTTTATTCATGCTTATTTAAGGCTTTGGGTTTGGATGAGGTGCAGGTAGAAGTTTAGTTGCAGATGAGAATGCCTTTTGAGTCATTCATTGCAAATTAGTGCTCTATTGCAGGATAAAACCTAAGAGAAAAGTTTGTTTCTGGCATAGAAGGATTTATGTACAACTACCTTATCATCTGCCAGTCAGGTTTTAATAATCCCAATCTCCATTAATCACTCAAGCTTGTGCATGTACACAGACCCAAATCAATCAAAGTTTATCTACATCTTGACACCATCAATCAGGTTTAGAGCACATAAGCTTCCATTTTTAACACAGATAATATTAAAATGGCTCTAAGTAAAACATTTTAAAAATAAAAAGAATAATTAAAAGCCCTATCCATTGCACCAGATACACTACTAAATCTTCTGAGATCTAGAGCTATTAACAAGAAACTTGGTTTAACAATGAAAAACCAAGGACTACCAATGACATTTCCAGCAAAAACTCAATTCCCAAAGCTTTCTGTTAAGAATTAAGAAACTGAGCAAAAACTACACCACTAATGCCAACGTTATAAAAATAGCCTCATGTGACTTTTAACACCAATTACCCCTTTATTTTCAGAGAAAAATAAGGAGTTAGTTGTAGATGTGATATCTTTTATTAGACCAGTTGAGTAGATGGAACAAAGTTCTTTCAGGCACCCACAAGCTTGCTAAGAACTTTGTTCTAACTACTCAGTTGGTCTAATAAAAGATATCGCATCTACTTAAAAAAACTTGCCTGCCTATGTCCTTAGACCAACATGGCTACAACCAAAAACCCTGCAGGAATTCATTGTCCATCTTAAATTCTTCAGGAATTTACATGCATGTTTACCTGTGTAACAAGTGTGCTTAGCCAAAATCAATTTTCAGCAACCATCATTTCACACATAATAAAACAAAAGCCATATTAGCACAGCTCTTCCCTAGGATTAAAACATGATAGAAGAGTCTACATGGTTGAAAGCTCTTACTGTTGAGATATGAGGAATTCAGTGCATTAGCTGAAGAAGCCTTGAGATAAGTAGAATCTTAAGTTCATGTAGGGCTCAAAAGGACCTCTACAGGTCATATACTCCAACCCTCTGCTCCGAGGCAGTACCAGAGAACCCAGACCAAGACCAGTATGCCTGCCAGATACATTTGTCTGCCCTGATATTAAAGAGCACTACTGCTTGGGATTTTGCTACCTCTCTAGGTAATCTGTTCCATTGCTCAACTAACTTTATATTTATGAAGTTATTTTCTTAATATCTAGCCTCAGTAGTCCCAATCTTCACAAGAAAAAAAACATAACTATAAAGGTACAACAATTGTTCTTCTTAAGGCATGTTAAATAAGGCAGTTATGAATCTATATTAGATACATTCTTCTTATCCTGAAACATACTTTTAAATCAGTCACATGAATCAGAAAAATCAAACCTGCAAACCTAGCATGAGACAACCCTTTGTATACAAATAATGTATCTTTCATTTAGGAATAAGGTGTTTACATATATTTGTAAAATAACATTCAACTATAACTTTGTTTTTACATGAATCTTAAATTTTGTGTAATTTTTTGATAAAAATATTGTTTTCTTAACACTGTTCATGTAAGGTGTGATTTCAAGTCTGTGTCTATCACCTATAACTATATCAAACTATATCAATATCTATATCAGATAGATAGATAGCTATGTAGTGATTGCATAAGAATAGAAAGTATATATTAGGGGCGTGCATAGCTGGCCCTATTCATTTCAGATTTGGATTTGACATAATTCAGGGACAGTGATTCGATTTGTTGATTTGGATCACTGTCCCTGATTCGATTTGGCCAAATCCGAATCTGAAGATTTGATGCTGATTTAGAGAATCAGCGATTCGGACAAAGACACAGCTTTAAATGTTTTTTCTACATATGAGGTACCAGCACGGCTTGTAAATGCTGCGATGCTGGGGCAGGCAGATGGAGCATCCCACAGGTCTGTGGGGGGGCCTTCCATGAGCTCAGCAATAAACCTGGAAGTAGACTGGAAGCACTTCTGGTCCACTTACGGGTCTGCCAGGGAGTGCGCTACAGGGCCCCTCCACACCCCCTCCCCAGCTTGGCGATTGGCCATGGGGTACCCTGGGTGCACCTCAGGCCCAGGAGGCACCAGTTGCTGAGCTGGGGAGGATGTGGGGGGGGGGTCCAGCACGCTCCCTCGTGGACCTGGAAGTGGACCAGAACTGCTTCTGGTCCACTTCTGGGTCTGTTGCCACCGCGCACTGGGGAGCCCCCCGGGCTCCTGTGGGACACTCCATGTGCTCTGACATCACAGCATTCGTGAGCCACCCAATACCTAGAGGTATGTAGAAAAAACATTTAAAACTGTGTATATTTCCAAATCTCCAAATCTTTCCGAATCTCTCTGAATCGATTCAGACGGTTCCGATTTGATTTGGAGAGATTAAAGGATCCTCCGATTCAATTCAGATTTGGAGATTTGGCCACAAAATTGGGCCAAATCTCTGCTGAATCGAATTGAACCAAAGCTTTGCACAGCCCTAGTATATATGATGTCCAAAGAAGAGAGACAGGGTTTTACTTAAGTAATCCTTAAAATGATTTCCTTATTTAAATCTAACCCTCTGCACGTTACCAAAAGACTAGTGTTCCACCTCTGTTCGTGGTTATATTTCTGTCACTCTAAAAGAATGCAGAAAAAATGATTTGCTATACTCATCCATTATTTATTTATTTGATTTCTGTGCCACCTCGTCCCAAAATTGTTCAGGCTGGCTTACAGAAACAAAGAAACAAAACCAGATAAATTAATAAAACAATAATAAAACAGTTCCACAGAGAATAGTGAAAGTTCAACTCCACCTGCTAAAAGCCTGCCCAAATAAAAACGTTCTTACACTTCTGTTTTTTGGAATTTGGAGATGGCCAATTTGGGACATTAGGGTGTGTATTCTGCATATCTTTCATTCATTCAGATTCCAAATTCATAGATTTCCAAATAAGAAAATAGCTTATGAGCCCAAAGATTTGCTTTCTATTGTATCCAGTGAGTGACCAGGAACATTTAATTTAATATTGTATGCCTCAATTTTCCCATCTGCAAAGTGGATCTAAAAATATTAATTTTCCATTTCTACAGAGCTACTGATATTTCTTTGAGTGAGCATACTTTGGCATTTTCATACTGTTTCAAATACCTTGTAAAATATTTTGTTCCAGTACCATTGCTTGCTTTCTCCTGAATAATAACCAGAGCTACAGATATACTGCTCTAATGATCTGTTTTAATTCATTTAAATCATAATAATACATAATAGCTGCAGCTGAGTGAATTTCTACAAGAAATTCTGAAGAAGTAAATCTGAATATCTTATAAATAATTTACATCATATGCAGATGTTCTTACAAAAATGTTTACCATTTGGGAGTGTTTATTCTCCTTGATATTAAAAAAAGACCCAACAACTTCCAAGGCAACATTTCCAAAAATAGGCATCTGATTTTTGTATCTTTAGGATTTTGGCAATACTTTGTTCACAATGCATTAGAATTTAGACCTATCCATTTGGTTCATTTTGCAGTATAGAATGTATACATAAGAGTTATTAATAATTAATCTGAAAGTGGGCAAGCTAGAGGTTACAGGGGTATATTTAGGATGAGAAGGGTACTTACTGTGTATGAATGAAAGAATGATAGGCAAAAAATACCATATAGTCACTGTTACATAAAGGCATGTTTTAGTGAAATTCAAAGTCATGAGCCAATTCTGGTGAGTGGAATTCAATAGAACTGGTGTTCATAGATGGTCAAACATATTCTGAAATTACACTGTGTGAAAATTGGTTCCACAATTCTTATGTTAATATTATCATTGTATAGAGCAGTTCCAGTTCATACAGTAAGAATGCAAGACTGAGCTTCAAATCTGGCATTTCAGTACTCCCCTAATCTTACAAACAGTTTTGCATATAACTTCAAAGTGAATGGGGCTACAAGAGAATGGGACTACTCACATGTACAGAGTTACACATGTGCATTTTATGTTTGAGAAGTAGGGCATTTGATTTGGAACCTCCAAGAAAAAAGAAAAGGTGCTGAGAAATGGTGCTGGTGATTCAGTAGATGGCAGTCTTTCCTCAGACTGATACTTAAACCAGGGTTTCACCATTATGTTAGGGGAAAATGTGCCTAGAGATCTTCTATTTCGGATTATTTCTATAAGCCTAATTTTTAAAATCCTAACTATTTGTGATTGTTAAAGATCCCAAATAATTTTTCAAAAGACAGGATGTATGCTCAAAGTTTTGGATATATTCCAGTATGAGGGTGACTGTTTTTCCTCTCATAAACTTTTTTTTTGCCTTAGTAGGACATCATATTCTTCCGTTCCTAATCCAAAATAGATGATGTAGTGTTGTTGATGGTGTAATAACTGCCACTATCCACCTGAGAAGTGGCTACAGTATAATGGTGAGTGAAATTAAATTTAATGACCGTGCTTTTGTATGTACACGCATGTGTGCTTATGTGTGCTCTATTATTCTGTAAAGTATTCAAGGCTTGCAAACCATAACTAATCAATAAGCAATATTACTCTTTAAAGCCCATTTTAAGTTTATTTTACATTACAGTATACACAAGCAAAATTCCTGAGAACTTGTTTAGCATTTAGGTTAGCATTTAAAAAAGTGGGGGGGACAGTATTTTTTCCCTTCTCATATCATCTGTCAGACAAATAATATATTTCCAGTGCTTGTTCTTTATTACAAGGCAACACATAGTATGTTCAAATGATTTTAAAGTCTGTTTAAAGAGGCTTTTGTTAAAGAAGTAAATATTTAGGGCCCAAAGTATATTTGATAAACATGAATAGTGTTTATTTAATAGCAACCTGAAGAGGAATGTCAAAACTGAAGAGAGATATGCAGAAAGTAAAATGTGAATTATTTTGTCGGTGCCAATTTAATATAATCACATCCTTTGCTGTATATTATATTCTGAATCCTTCTATATCCATAGATGAAACCCAATGTTAAATTCAACAGAAATTTCACATGAATGCAAAATAATCCATCATTTTACATAATCTATCATTTTAATATAATATATATAAAAAAAGCAATAGGAGAACAAGAGTGAGTTTTGAGCCAGGTTTTGCTTGCTGAACGGTGGAGCTAGGAAGGGGAAATAAATACACTGAAACCATAAAAATATGAAATTTAATTATAAATGAATAAGACTTTCCCCCCAAAATTAAATCTAGTGACCATTTAACTGAATGGGAGGCTTTCTATTAACTTGGTTAGGTTTTGAGTAAGAATTTAACAGAGAACCTCTGAAGACTTCAGATTCTGTTTGTCTGCATTGTTTAACTCCTTTGTTTATAAACATTAAGTCACTGAAGCTGATTCTGCTCTTATTTACACTGGTTTTATATTGGGATGAAACTCCACCTTTACTTCATTTACTCCAATGTTACAGAACTCCAAATTAGACCACGTACTTTCCACTAATGTTTCATACTAGTTTTAGAATGATATGGATGAATGTTGCAGGGTAAATAAATACAGGCAGTCTGGCCTGCAACAAATGTGATGCTTGTTAGAACCCTTATAAATGGGGGGGGTTTGTTTTTGTTTTTAGTATTTGCATTGCAATAGTGGCCAAAAGCTCCAGTCAAATCAAATCTAATTATTCTTGTTACTCAGACAGAAACATGAAGATAATGCCCCTTGCTCAAAGAACTTACAAAGCATTGTTACTAACATAAAGGAATGCAGATTTATTAAACTCACCACTGGCACAAGGAACCAATTCCAACCATGCTGATGGTGTCATACTCATTTACGTCAATGGTGCCATCATGACTGTTCATTATTAAAATGCCAGAAATACATTTTTTTAAAGGGTGTGCCACATTCCTACTGGAAAAAAATCACTGAAAAATATATTCAGCCTGTTTCTTCAGTACAAAACACTACAGGCATATTTTTTATTCAGTCAACTCAGCATGCAGCAGGCTGAAGCTTAAATGCCTTTTTAAATTATTATAATTATAGGAAAGAGTATACAACTTCTGTTCTGTGTTTTGGCTTTTGTAATGACAAAATGATAATCTATTTAATAGATCGTTTATATACAAACAACATCATATTTGTTTGAAAACCAATGTTATCATGGATGTTGTTTAAACAAAGAGTGACCTGTCCCTGAAATCTTTTGGTTTTATGTTTAACAAATGAACCATTCAGAACCAGCTATCTCCTTGCCTTCACATGTAGTATAGGAAGGAGTATTAGAGTGTCACCTAGTGGATTGTTCAGAGCATCTATAAGAAATAAAAGCTAGGAAGGACAGAAATCCAAATGGTGTTCAATAAATAAATGTAATGTCACACAAATGAGCCCTGTTCAAAATTTCTCTAGACATACAAAGGCTGCAACCAGTGCATTCCTGTTCTGTAATACCTGCTTTTGGAACTTGATTTGTGTCTCATGATGTATTGGGCTTGAATCCTCTCTAAAATATATATTTTGGCATTGGAGGAAGCCTGTCAAAATGAAAAACCTAAAAACTGCAGGAAAAAAAATATATTCACAGTTTAAATAGTATCAGTTTAATATTCTGAAGGATATATGTTTTCAAATAAGTTATACAAGATTCATTTTAATTTATAAAGAGCTTCTGATTAATAATAAAAGAAATAAAATGATACGTCATATACTTAATTTCTGTCAATTACATTTTACTAGAAGGGTATGTTCTGTGCTTTTCAACAGGACATCAAAACAAGGTTTTATAAGCGATAGATGTATTAACTTGAGACTCTTTTACATTTATAATCCATGAATAGTTAAATTTGGCAATCTATAGCTGAGAAGAATTACATAAACTATCCATCTTATTTCTTTGATTGAATTACTGCACATATTTAAAGCAGACGCCACTTAAGTACAGACTACCTGCAGTGAATTAACTCTGTCAAATGCAAAGCAGAACTCCAAGCAACTAAAAATAAACAGCCAACTCACCCAGTACAATATACAATTGCATGTTGAAAGTTAAAATAACCAGCCTACTTGCACAGGACAATTTATAATTGTATGTTGAAAGCCTATCTGCTTCCATATATTTAGCCTCCTTTAATTAAAAAAATGTTTGGTATTGTCTTAAGGCCATACTCTTTCCTTAGTTTTGGTGGGAGGAAAAGACAAAAATTCCTCATGACAGCAGTCATAGAAGTGCCTTTTTATACTACTGAGTTGGAACTTACTTCATTATTTGCATGGGCAATGGTGGGGAGACAAGAACCTTCCCTTCCACCCAAGATAGCATACAGGTTCATTGCTATCAGCAACGCATTACCTGCCTACAGAAACAGTGCACACATTGCCTTTGCTGGAAGTGCATAGCAAAGAAAAAGAAGAAAATAAAAATATATACTTTGGTGGCCCTAGTACTCTGCTAAGGGAAGGCAGAAAACTAAGAGTGGAAGTGGGGAGAGAAGGTGGGGAACTGACTATGCTTCTTCAATGAATGAGCAGTGAACAAGCATGAATAAGATATATTTGAGCCCTTTCAAGTGAATTCTGTTTATATATCTTTGCAGAAGTTACACATTATAATTGTGCATGACAGATACAAAATAAGATGCAGAGACAGAAAGGGGGGAATTGTATTTTTTATTCAGCTGAAGCAATTTCTTTTATTTTGGGGCATTTCATTTCATTTTCAGGTTGAAATGTTCAAATGAAACATTTTGTAATTTTCAAAATGTCACCTCACTTTTGGGCAAAACTTTTCACCAAATTTGACCTACATTTGGAAGTGGTTTGGTGCCCATGAAACTGTGTTTTGGTGGCTATATTTCTAATTGAAAAAAAATCATTCAGCCCTACACATAAAGCTCAGTAAGGCAAAAGAATAGTTATAAGTTCTCTTTTTCTCAGAAAGGTAAAAGAAAAAATAGTAATTACTCTACATCAAAATACTCAAGTCACTTCAAAGCAAAAAACATGATTAAATGTATAATTAGAGTTTAGAGGAATATAACTGTTTACTTAAAAAAAAAGGGGGAAAGTGACAAAATGTGGTATCTTCTTTGTGATAAGACTATTTACTTATATTCTTCTACTGAACATTCATTCTGTTGTTTAACAGTAACGTAAAAAAACCCCAAAACAGACTGATTGACATTTGAATTGTGGAATTAAATCTTTTAACAAGAAGTCTCTCTCTGATGAATTCATTTAATTAATTTACAATTCATTATAATAAAAATATGAGGAGTTTATGATCGTGTGTTGTTCATCAAAAACTAATGACTACCCAGGACTACCCAGGATGAATGTACAAAACCATCTCCAGAAAGCTTGAAAGAAGACTTAATTGGGATGTGAAAAAGTGAAGCAAGATAAATAGGAAATCAAAATCAGTAAGTGAATTCAGTAGATCAGTAACCTGATCAGTTATGGTACTTTGTCCCCAAATTATTAAGAACATCCAAAATATTATAATACAGTTTTGCAAAATTTTCTGGATTCTTTAGGTTTCTGAGTGATCTTAGAAATAGTGGTAAAACTATTCCATATGTACCCCATATATATTACCATATATTAGTAAGTCCAAGCTCTGCAGAAAAAGGATTAGCTTGACAGGGTACACACAATATGATCTAAAGCATATAATAATTAAATTAATCTTGTGGCTATTATCTCCGATTAGAAGACATTCT
This sequence comes from Caiman crocodilus, assembly GCA_030014935.1. Taxonomy (NCBI): domain Eukaryota; kingdom Metazoa; phylum Chordata; order Crocodylia; family Alligatoridae; genus Caiman; species Caiman crocodilus. Next base: position 20,781,783 of record JAGPOW010003316.1, on the reverse strand, counting down.
ATGCACACAGGAGTCTGCCGTACTTTTAAAGTTGTCTTTTGCAATTCAATGTATGAAGTAACAGAATATCTGCTTGTCTTCCTTTTGCATCTCCTTTTCTGCTCAAGGTCAGCCTGACCTGCCTGGTACCAGAAAATATGAAGGGACCCTGGCTTTCAGCCAACTACATTTCAAAATCAAAATTAGCTTTCCCTGGGCACATCTGCACATGTGCTTTACTGTGGAGCAGACTAATTAGCTCCACAGTAAAGTATCACAGCCTACTTGTGTGCTGGTATTAGGGGTGCAGTAGACTAGTTAACTCTGCCATAGCATAGTGCTATTGGGGACAGTACTATGTAAGGTGGAGTACTTTACTGTGGTGAAAAACATGTGTAGACAGTGACCAGGGCTGGAAATTGCACCTGGTCAGCCCAGGGAGCAGGGGACCAGATCCCTGCCAGCTGTCTATCCACATGGCTCTCCCTCCACTGCCTGACACCACCACCTGGAACCCCTTGTGTCCTAAACAGGGAGCCTTGTGTATACAAAACAACCAAAGGGACAGGACTTTCAGCATGTTCTTCCTGACCAAGCAGAAATAGGACAGGGATGCACCTTAGAGATTATTTAGTTTTGAGATAGATAACATTTTATAGGTGACAGCCTATTTTGTCAGATGCTATCTATGTATGGACTCATGGGTCTGTGCATAGCATCTGATGGCTAGGAAATGTTACTTAAAGGTTTCCTTTTTGGAATTGGCTTATAGGTAAAGTAGATATTAATTAGAATAATGGTCCAAGGCAACAGCAAGGGTTAACTGATTTCTAAAAACCTGTTTGTGACAAAGTTTCCTTCAAGATCCATTGTGTCTAACACAGACAAGCAGACACTTAGGTGGGGAAATTGAAGACATGTGCCACACTGTTCAATAACATGAACAGTGTACCCAGAGATAAGGGACTCCGCAGGTCACAGTGCCAAACTGCAGAGCCCTTGGGATTTCCAATTTTGGTAACCAGACCAAATTAGGAGGACACTGGAAAGAACAAAATTAGGACATGTGCATGTGATGGGTTTGTGAAACAAAGGAATATGCTGACAGGACAGAGCGTGGACAGTATGACAACCATAGGGAAACCAATACCCAGAGATGAAGAGTCATTAGAGAAGGAAAAGGATAGAAAAGGAGGGATTTCAGAGCAGCAAAGGGTCCCCAAGAAGGTACTTGAGGCCACCATAGACAGACAGCACACAAACAGCCCATTTCATCCACCCCACTGGGAGAGTGTGGGCCTTAGCCTTCGACTTCCAGGCTGCTGACATCTGGCATTCAGGAAAGAACCTCGGTGAAGTCCGCGTATTGGTCAGATATGCCTTCCCTCTTATGACAGCTCTAGGACTGGTAGATATATATTTGTTTGCATAATTCTTATCTGCTATCGCTGCGTATCAATACTAGTTGCCTATTATTGAATGGAAAGGTCGTGGTTGGTCTGAGGATTTGGGTCCACCCAGAACAAGGTATCTGGGTCATAAATCCAGTGCCAACAGCATCTAATGAAATGGTGGGCTGTCACCTATGAACCAGTTAGTCTCTAAGGGGGATACCCTGCCTTCCCTTCTTTCTGCCTGCCTTCAAAATAACAAGGCTAACTACCTCTCTTTCCCTCAAAGAGATTCCTTCACTTTAATTTAAAAGCTTGGCACTAGCTTACTAAGTTGCTTCTCCTACTACTGAATAATGTGCTGGAGAACACTGTGACTGTGAAAAGGCCATAAAGTAGTGAAGGCCTCTAATGGCTCAAAACATCATTTCTGTTCATACATAAGAAAGATGTTTCTGATGTGATAAAGCACTACCTCCTTAACCCACAATTCTCAATTGTGAAAGCCTAAGAGTTCCCTGCTTCCAGACGTTATGCAGCCAGCACAGCAATATGGAGCAGGCAAGTATTCTACCTTTGGCTCAGAAGTGTAACCAGTGGTACATAGACCCACCAGTTTCCTCAAAGACTGTAAGGAGAGCAGAGAATCTCTTTAAACCCTAATGCTGAAACAAGGCAGCAGCAGAACAGCGGTGTAGCTAGAGATGGATAGGATGATATGATCTTGCCTTCACATTTATGACAACTCAAACTGCAGTTCCTAGAAAAGCAGGTGAAAGAAGTAGCAAGACATGAACATTGTGAATTAGGCTGTGAAAACAATGACAGGATTATTTAAATTCACAATATTTAGGAAATATATAATTCTGGTTTGTTTTATTTTCTTCCTACCTTTGAGTCTTTAGAGGTCACATTTTTAATCTTTCAGAGCCATGAGCTCTAAAAAAAATTCCTCTTTTTTATGTTGAAAGTTCAGATTCTCACACAATGACAGTATGATTCCAATGCCTAAGGGACCTAACCTGAAAGAGTTGGCAATGCTGAGATAGAATATCTTGGCTGTATTCAATGGCCTCTTCTTACTAGTAAATGAGACGATTCATACAAGTTAGAGTTTGGAAAATTTGGTCCCAAATACTGTATAGTTAAATGCATTAAAAACTACTGCACTCTTTGGAATTTTACTTTTTTTACCTAGTTTAAAAAAAATAAATTAGCTTGATCAAGGCTTGGACTTGGACTTGATCAAGGAGTGGGTGGACAGCAACAGGATGGGATTTAACGTGGACAAGTGCAGAGTAATGCATCTGGGGAGAGGCAACCCCCAGCACACATACTGGCTGGGAAGCTCCTCTCTTACTAGCACGGTGGAGAAATGGGATCTTGGTGTCATTGTTGATGCCAAGATGAACATGAGCCACCAATGTCAGACGGTGGTTGGGAAGGCCAACC
>JAGPOW010003316.1:20756869-20771212 GCA_030014935.1 Caiman crocodilus | reverse complement strand
GCAGGACTGTCCTGCCATGGTTGTCTAGTGATGCTTCCTGCACAGTAGCTTGTATGTAGTAGTAATGAGCTTGTGCAGTAGTAATGAGCTACTGCACAGCATCTTGTTTAGATGCAGCCACTAGGTACTGTTTTTGCAGTACTAGCTCTTTGTTTGGGGCTTCATTGTCTCATTTCTGAGACTGATGTATGTGGAATGGGCAGGTAATACATTTCAGGGTATTCCTGGGATCACAGTAGCAGTGGTAGAAACACACACTCTAAAAGAGTCTCTATGAGTAGAGTATTCACATGGAGAATTAGTATAAAGGAGTTTGAACAGTAAAATTATATTCTAGTACACTGCATAATAAATTCCTCATTTAGATGAGCGCCAAGCCAGCCATTCTCCGAGTACTGTCCTTCCTCACACTCTTGATAGACCATAAAGTTCTAATTAGTCACTTGGTATATCCCTGCTCCTGTTGTTAGAGGTAATATGCCCTTTCACTTGAAGAGCTACTCCTGCTGCTATCAGGCAGAGCCACTACTAAGTGATTAACAGCAGTTAGGGGGCTAATGGAGAAGTGATAGGTCCCCTACATTCCCCCTGCAGCTGGATTTGGTTGTAGAGACAATACTGTAATAAGGAATATAGGGTCCTGTATTTACCAAAATCCAAGATAACTCTAAATTTAAGATGACCTCCCAGTGATTCTAGACAAGTAGAATCTAAATCTACAATTAGAATCTAATTTTTGGAGGGCTGTCTTAAATTTGTTCATCCCCATTTCTGCAGTAGGATGGCAGATAGAGGATGGGGGCCAGCATATGGGAGTCAAGGGGCCTGTCCCTTATCCTTTGCCGCCTTTCCTGTACACCACATACCATCCACCCTGACTGCCATTCCACATACCATCCATTCCTTCCCCACCTCTGCAATGCCTGGACATTCCTGTCTTCTCCTCCTGTGATGCCCATACCTCCTGCTACCTGTTCCCCACTTCCCCAGTTTCTGCTCCCCCTACTTGGTCCCCTTGCCACTTGCCCTCCCTTCTCATCCCACTCATGCCTGCACCCCTTGATGCCTTTCCATCCCCATGGTCCCTGAACTCCTTGGACATTTCCCCTCAAACTACTTGCCCTGCCTCCTGCCTGCTTCACATGGCACCTCCTCTCTGCTCTCTGGCACCCCCCTGCTTAACTCCCATTGTCAGTGCTGCTTACCTTCCCCTTGCAGTCTCTGGTTTCTGTTGGGTTCCTGCTGCAGCCCTGGGCAGGATCTGCTAGCTCCAGTCCCAGTCTAGCTACACAGCAGCTGTTATGACAGTGGTAGCTTCAACGTCAGCCCTGGAGCTAGGGTCAGAGTTGCTACCACTGCTATGATACAGAGCTGGGGCTGGATGTAGTACATGCTCTGTGTTCCCTGCTCCCAACCAGAGTGGGTCCCTACCTGACCTGGAGTTATGAATGTAAGGTAAGCAGCGTGTAGGGTGCAGAGACTATGGCAGCGGGGTGGGGATAACAAGTGAGGGGGTAGTGTCTGTGGCTCCAACTCTAGCCCCTCCTCCCTATGTGTACTCATATATAAGATGAGGGGCTTCCCCCATGTTGAATGGTAGAAAAAACCTAGTTTTATATTTGAGTAAATACAGTACATGTGAAGCCCAGATGTAGTTTTTGCATATTGTAACTTGTTCCGTGTCAGGTTTTCTGCATTTTATAATTTGTTATATTCAATTACTTATTGGTATGGGTTTGTCTTTTTTAATCTTTCATTCTTCATTCTGCCTTCCCAACAAAAGCCTGCGTGCTATATTTGGGGTGGGGGGTTCCCAATATTCATGTTTCATTTCTCATATGTTTAATGTTAATCTCTAGCCACTGAACTTAAGAGACATTTAGTTCATTTGCCTTATGACCTCATTGTCCTGTGACCATCTCCCTAGTGAGATCACTTTTGTCCCGAGGAACTGTATCAGATTAGTGGGAGAAGAGACCACAGATTCATACTCCATCAACTACCAAAAAAACATTAAGATTTGGGATGAAGTAACTCACAGTGAAGTGATTTTGTTGATGTTGGTGTTGTTGTTAGGAAAACAAACTAATTTTGCTTAAATTATGTTGTCTCATAGGAAATTCACTTTGTGGCACCTCTGTATTCTGTTGAAAGACTAAAATAAGACCGTACAGAGTAATTACTGTGTATTTTCTCTCACAAAACCTGCTATTTTGCTCTAAATCACACCTGCCCCAATTGGAAGCCCACAGGCCACATCCATGGATTCATAGACATACCTATAGATTCATCAAGTCCAACCCCCTGCCCTGGCAGGAGAGAATACTGGGCTCATATGACCCCAGCTAGGTAATTATCAAGCCTCCTCTTAAAGACCCCCAAGGTAGGAGCCAGCACCACTTCTCTTAGAAGTTGATTCCAGATCCTAGCCGCCCTGACTGTGAAGTAGCGTGTCCTGATGTCCAGCCTGAACCTACTCTCAAACAATTTATGGCCATTATTCCTTGTTACTCCAGGAGGTGCTTGGGAGAACAGGGTCTCTCCCATTCCCCTCTGGTCCCCCCTAGTAAGTTTATAGATGGCCACCAGGTCCCCTCTCAGCCTTCTCTTGTGGAGGCTGAACAGGTTCAGGTCCTGTAGCCTCTCTTCGTAGGGTCTGCTCTGCTGTCCCTGGATCATGCGCATGGCCCTCCTCTGGACTTTCTCAATGGTGGCCACATCCCTCCTAAACTGTGGTGCCCAGAACTGGATGCAGTACTCCAACTATGGCCTGACCAGTGTCACAGAGTCCCCCACCCCACAAGAGGTTAAAATGTGACTTCTGGGTCCCTGCCTGACTGCTGCTCCTGAACCAGCTGTGGCTGGGATCTCCAGGCTCTCCTCCATCCTGACCCCTAGTCCTGGCCTGGGCAGCTGGGCAGATGGGTTGGTTTATCCCTGCTATACACGTGGCCAGGAGGAAAGGTGATTGGTCATGCTTCCCACATGGTGAGGAGATAGCTGCAGGTGGGAGCCAAGCTACTGCTGCTGCATGCATGGTCAAAGGGAAGACTCTCATTTGTCTATGCTGTGCATACATCCAAGGAGGAGGCTTCACTGTGTTGGGAGTGGAGGGGTGCCAAGTGGCTTATGCTGCTTCCACAGCAGGGGAGATCTGGGCTGCTCACACTGCCCACAGTTGGAGGCAGAGCTGTTTACATGGCTGCAGGGCACCGGGATCTGTGGGACAGCCCTGCTCTTAACCAAGATTGGGACTTCTCCCATAATCTGAAATCTAAAATAAAACATGTATATATACACACAACAGAGTTTAAAATCAGAAACTTGGATGCTGGGATGTTATATATAAAACAGATGAATCACGATAGTCTTTTCAGAGTGATGGAGTAGAGAAGAGAAAAAAGGCTGGGGGTGGGTTGAGGGTTGGCTTATACAGTGTCTTAATTTCTTGACTTCCTTACCAATTGTACAGGGAGCTACAGAACTTCTGGATACTTCCCAAAAGCATATTTTTCATGATCAGCAGTAATTAGAGAAACTTGTGGAGTCAGAGGTTTTGCAAGCCTCAAACTATAATTTGGGTTTGTAAAACTACAGAAAAGGACACTTGAGAAGAAAGTACTGGAGCAGACAGATTCATGAAAGTAGCTGAGAGAACTTTATTAAAACCAAACCAAATAGACACTTCTCAATTTGCTGCTTAACTCCAGTGGAAGTCAGCATTGAGCTCTCCAGTCAGTACAGAGCGCTTTTTCATTTTGGCTTGTTTTAAATCCTCTGCCTGTTCTACGGTTTTACAAAGAGGGAAGTCCAAGACCTGGTAATGAGCTGAGTCTTTTTCCTATTTCTCATTAGGGAGTGTGTGTGAATATATCTGATCATGAACATGACTCAATTTACAGAAGGTATGAAGGATGCCTCAAGTCTAAAAAGGCTGAGAACCACTTACAGAAATACTATCCTAGTATGAAAGTCATACAAAACAAATATGATAAGAAAGATTACACTATATTTTTCTTAGGGAAGAAAAAGTAAACAAGAATTCTGGACTAAAATTTAAAACACTCGTAGGATATCGTATCAATATTTGCCTGTAACAGTCTGAAACTTATATACTGAAGGAGAAAAATGTGAGTGCCTATACATGTGCTCTGGGGTAGAGAAGGGATGGAGTGGAGGGAATTTTAATTAGATTGGCCCTCAGGAAACTCTCTAACTAAAATCCTGCAGCATCTCTTGCATTCGGCATCCCATGTTTCAAAATGGCAGCAGGAGCGCTTTAACTAAAACTTGTTTAATGAGGTTTAGTTAAAGTGCCCTCACCACCATTTTGAAATGTGGAGATGCTGAATACACAACAAGATGCTGCAGCACACCAGAGCATTCTAATTAGGACTCTGCAGCAGACTCAATTAATCGAGTCTGCTCCAATGCATTCTAATCAGAACGCATTGAAGCATGTGTATAGGCACCCAAATTACAGAATTCTATCATTACTGGCCATATTTGGCAGCACCAGAACTGACATCTTTTCAGTCAGAGGTTCACGAATGATAAAGTACCTTGGCCATCCTAGTTACAATTGCCAAATCATGAGAGATTTGTTAATTCAGGTTCATTTCTAGTCTCTGAGTTGTCACTAATAATTTAGTCTCTTGATAGTGCATTTAGAACTGTTTCATCATGGTAGGTTAGAATAACAGATGAAAGTTTTCCTCTTAGGTGGTAAGTCCAGAGTGATACAATAAAAGTTGTAAAGATCAGTTCTCTTTTTACTTGCAGTTTTGTAAACCAAGAGCAACTCCAATGACATTACTTGATTAAAAAACTGGCATGGGTGAGACGAGGAACAGGTCTTCTGATTTCAGTAAAAACTGTTTTCATTTATCAACACAGTGGGTTTTTAGTATCTCCTGTATTTGTCTCTATGGTTTATCTTGCCTTCTTTGGGTTTGACTTGACAGTTATATTCTCCATTGGATAGCAGTTGGAAGAACCTGGTAAACTATACTTTTATTTGCACTTAATTTCACTACCATATTTTGGGTTTCAAAATACATACATTCTCCAATTCTCTCTTTTATGATATATAATGTATTTTCTCAGTAGGACTGGTGTGACAGGGGGCTTCCTCAGGGCTGCTCTTTATGGCCTGCCCGCCTGTCCTTGGGCCAACCGCCCGCCTATTCTTGCCTGCCACGACTTGATCTTAATTGGTTCCTAATTGATGTTCCATAAGCAGGAGGCTACCCATTTGTGCCCCAATGCCAGGGGGCAATATCTGCGGCTCCTTCCACCCCATACAGCAGCCCAAGCCTCGCAGATGGCATCTTGATCTTACTTTAGTCGCCGGACCCCTCTCCGGGCCTTAAAATCATCCCCTTGGGACCCCTCCATAGTCCCCACAATCAGGCGGCCTCTCTGCTGTCATCCGAGCTACTGTGCCCCCTGAAAGCCATCTTCCCCTCTCGGCTGTGGTCCCTCCTGGACCTATGGCAACTTGCCATGGCCCACCTCCAGGCCAGTCGGGACCCCAGGCCTCCAGCTCTGGGCATCCCTCGTGGTGGGCCCTCTGGCCCTTTTGACCCCTTCCTGGGTCCTGGCCCCAGCTTGGGCCAGTCGAGGGTACTCTCAAGGTCGGGCTGGGTGGCTAGCCCCTCACACAGTCTCAGGTCCCCCTCCTGGGCCCTCCAAACACATGGGGTTACTTACTCGGTGGTGGGGGCAAGGGGTTAAGGCGCCCTGTCTCACCTTCCACCGGGGTGGTAACTGGCCTGGCATTTCCTGGGGGCTCCTGCACTACTGAGAGCCCCACCAGGCCACCCACTCCCGGCAGGGTGCAGTTTCAGGTCATGCTGAGGACCAGGAGCCTCCTTCCATCCCCTTGCAGCTCCCCCTTACCTCCAGTGTTCTGCTAGCAGCTCTCAGGCCAGGCGATGTTGCTGCCTGGCCTCCAGCAGCCAAACTGCCTGTGTTGATATAGGCCTCAAAATGGCTGCCCTCATCAGGCACTTGAAGGCTGCCAACTCCAGAGCCTTAAAGTGGCAGGCACCCCAAGTGCCCTGCCACAACTGGACTTCCCTGAGCCCTTCCTAAGACTACATTCAATCCTATTTTTCACCAGTACATTTTTTTCCTTGATACAAAGCACCTCCAAGAGCTTTCCAGTTGTCATAAGCTTTCCACTAGCTTCTGACTCTCTAGTGTTTTCCAGAGTTGCCTCAGACTCCCTCTAACTGTTTCTTATCAATTTGCCTATACATCTCTCTTTGTTCTTTATGAAGTTGCTCTACCTTGGAGATACCCAGCAAAAAGTTGAGAATAAACATTTTCATGCTTGGTATAGTTATAAATAGGCATTTTTCATTTATACAGGCCTTCCAATTGGCCTTCTTGTTACTTTGTCAAAGTCTGTAAGAATGTTTATTACATTCTGTTTAAATTTTCAGCTGGGCATCTGACAGATTGTGGTACAGGATCTTTATGTTCTACTTAAGTCACAAATTCTCAGCAGGTGAGTCTCAAAACTGCACATAATAGAAGTTTTCTGAAAATTTCAGTTGAAGAGTGAAGTCTCTGAATATTTTGCTAGCAGCAAGTCTGATTTAAGCATTGTTGGACAGGCTTGTATACATTTTAGCGAATTGTTTACTGGTATTATTGTACTAATATGTCCCTCTTGTTTTTCCTGCTACTTTCACATGTGCTAGAAGAGAGTGATGGCAATAATACTTAATCATAATTATAGTTTTTATATATTTTCCTGAATATTAAGGATTTAAAAAGAATGAAATGCTGATCAACATAATGGCATGATAGCTATATTAATTGAAATACTGGGTTAGTGCCAAAATATGCCACACTGTTAAGACAGTTCACACAGTGCTTGTGGAGGAAGGGGTAGAGAACTAGCCTACGCAGGATCCCTTCTTTTTTATAATCCTAAATATGTCTTTGCTTCATATCATGAAGTCTACTGCCCTCTATATGTCCTATTTAGCTATTCCTCTTTTTCAGTTCTGTTATTTGCTCTTTTGTTAGTTCAGTCATTCCTAGCCAACAATCCAAAATATTAATAAGTAAAATGAATTACTGGTTGAATTGGAGATATATCATCCTCTAACTCAAGATATATCACCCAGCAGAACATCAAAAGTGTCTATTACTATCACCACAATATCCTCATGACTTTCAATCCTTTGGACTTTGTGTAAGAATAATATAGCAAAAATTCTTTTTTAACTTAGAATCACAGAAAATTGGACTTGGAAGGGATCTCAGGATGTCATCTAGTCCAACCCCCTGATCAAAGCAAGATCATTTCCAACTAGATCATCCCAGCCACAGCTTTGCTTTGTCTTGCCAGGTCTTAAAACCTTCAAGCACGGAGAGTCCAACCTTCAAGCATGGAGAGTACCCTCTCTGGGTACCTATTCCAGTGCTTTACTACTTTCCCCATGAGAAAGTTTTTCCTATCTAACTTAAACTTCCCTTGCTACAACCTGAGGCCATTGCTGCTTCTTGTGTCATTTCCTACCACTGAGAACAGCTCTCTCTTCATTTGTTCATTAGGTCCATTGAAGGATTGTTCAAATATTTATGAATGCAAGCAAACTCCTTAATGAACTCCTCATATTATCTCAAGAAACCAATTGGCTCTTGTACTACTTGGATGGCTTCTGGTCTCTTTTACTCTGTATTTTTACTCCAAATAACAAAACTTTAGTCTGAATGGTGGCTACTGCCAAAAGGTTAGCTTTACCTTGCCATTTTAATGTAATATTAATTGCCTTAGGTCAGATTTCTCCCTTTAAAAGAGGTCACACAATACTTGAGATGTTTTATTTTCACCCTAATTCCACAATCTCTGACATCTTTCCTTATATCTTCCATATACTGATTGCTTATTTGCATAAACTGGTATACTAGGTTTTTACCTAAACATTTTCAGAATGGTGAGAAACTGCCGGTGCATTTCAAAGCCCAAAGGGATGCAAGTTTATTTAAACACCCCTGTGATATTACAAATATTGGTTAGGTTCTGGACAGTCTAGTTTATGATAAATTTGAATACATGATTCATTTTTCTTTAAGCCAGCTGCATGTTCTTCATTTCTAGACAGTTGTTACATTTTGGTATCATTGTACAACTTACTTCTTTATAGTTAATTCAGAGTCTCAGTCATTTTAATTTCTTTTTTTCCCCCTATACATAAGCCACTGGTAAAGCATACATGGAGCATAAGACAGTGTTATCCTTGCTTCCAATAAAAGATCTTCACCATAGCTTTTTACTTCATAGAGGGGTTGAAGAGTGGTGTTTCCTTGGGACCAGTTAAAAAGGCACTATTAACTCTTTCTGGTGATCCTGTTTAGAACATACTTTTCTCCTTTGAACAGTTTTGAGAAGATATCATTTCTCATTGTTGTAAACATGATTCTTCAAATACATCACTTCAAAAACAAAGACTAGGACCAAAAATACAGCCATATTCTTCAAATATCCTTCACATGCCCATTAGCTGACTGTGGGTGCATCTACACAAGATGCTTCACTGTAAATTAGACTAATCTAATGCACAGTAAAGCATCACCATCTACATGTGTGCAGCAATTACGGTGCAGTAGATTAATTTAATTCACCATTTTCAAGTTCCTGTAGATACAGGTACTAGAAATCAGTACATTAAACTAATGTGCTGAAGCACATGTGTAGATGCTGCCTGGGAGCAAATTGCTTCTAGTCAGCCTAGGGAGCAGGGGGCTACAGGTGGCAGGGAGAGGCAGGTGAGCTCTCCTTTGCCCTGTGGAGATCAGGACCACTGCCTGTGCCACCTGCCAACTTGGGGCTGGTACCTTGGGGAGCCTGGAGCTCCCCCTGGCTGCTGCAGAGGGGCAGACCAGCACAGGAGTGGCCTTAGACTGAACTGCTCCCATTGGGTGTACATTCAGATGTGTGCAGTTTAATGCTTCTGAATTTTCTGCACAAAAAATTCAGGTGCTTTAATTACACACTGTAGCAGGGCACTGTTTGTGCCTGCCACTTTAAGGGCCCAGCCAAGCAGCCAGCAGGTGCTTGATTGTGGCATTTTAGATCCCTGGCTGCCTATATAAACAGATCAGTTCCCTCCTGATAGGCCAGGCAGCAACATTGTCTGGCTGTAAGTCCTCATGTAATACTTTTGGAGGTAAGGGAGGAGGGTATAGGGGATGGCTAGGAGGCTCCTGGTCTTGGGCATCACCTAAAACTGCACCCTGTTCTCAGTGGTGCCTCAGGAAGTGCCAGGCCAATTACCACCCTGCTGAAAAGCAGGTTGGGAAGCCTTAACCCTAGCTCCCACAAATAGGTGGGTTGCCCACTAGTAGGGGCCAGAGGGTGGACACAAGAGTGAAAGTGGGGCTAGAGGCTCAGAGACCTGACTTAGAGTACCTGTGACCAGTCAGTGCCGGGGCTAGGACCAGAATGGTCAAAAAGGCTGGGGGCCTACCACAAGTGATGCCCAGAGCTGAGGGCCTAGAGTTCTCGACTGGCCTTGGATGAGAGGCCAGGGCCTATGTGGCCAAAGGTCCCGAAGGGGCCCATGCCTGAGAGAGGAAATAGTTTCAGGGAGCTAGGCAGCCCGAATAAGAGTGAGGTAGGCCGCCTGAATGGAGGATCTTAGAGGAGTCGGGCCCAGAGTGGGGCCAGTGACTGTAAGAACTATGGATGCCATTTGCGAGGCTTCAGCTGCAGTGTGGGGAGGAACAGAGTGGCAGATACCACCCCTTGGCATTGGGGCAAGAAATGGGCAGCCTCCTACCTAATTAATATCATTAATTAACAACAAGGAAGAGCAGGCAAGAAGGTGGGTGGTTGGCCATGAACAGGTGGGTGAGGCTGTTAGTAGACGGGCCCCAAGAAGGCCCCCTGTTACACACAGAGATATGTTGTGTGTAGTTTATACATAATTCAAACCAAAACTTAATGTATTAAGGGACAGAGAGAGACAGAAGAGCATAACTGTAGGGAGTACTGGGAGAGACCTCATCTTCTTACGAGATACATGGACTGTTTGCTATGATTGTATAATATCAAGGCCAATAGAGACAATCCTGGTCGGTTCCTAACAGCTGAAATACTAAGCATAATAAACAATGAGAACACCTCCTAATACTGATCCCATGCTTTTCTGGAGGCACAATACATAAACAAGTGCCTTCATGATCTTATCTCTTTTGAATCAGAATTATAGAGAAATTCTGCCCACATTTTTATGCAAGTAGAGGTAAATAGGGTTACTATTACCTCTTGTGTACATTAAGTTACCATATTTTTTGCTATCCTCCTGTTTCTTCTGTTAAGCAGATTCCTTACATGCTTTCTTAGCTTGTTTGTCAAATAATCACAAAAGTATCATAAGGCAATCAAGATACCCATGTTACATAAAATAAGAAAAGAGATACTATATTTAAAAAGATCCAAGAGGTTGCATAGCTTATTTTTACATAGCTTATATTACATAGCTTATTTTTCCCTTTAATTGACATTATAAATATAATTAATGTGATGTTCAGAGAAAATGCTTATATTTGCCTGCAGGATATATCAACAGAGTTTTAGATGATTTACATATTGTGCTCTGTGGAAACTATAATAAACACAATATTTTAAGAGCTACACTGCACCTGATCAACATTTATGCTTGCTCATAATCATTGCCACCTATTGTGCTACAACTAAAGATAATGGATTTTAGGTATTTTGTATTAAACAGTGCAAATTAAAGACCAAATTCTGCAATTAGTCTGGTACAGGTGGGCTCTTATGCCTATGCTCTTTCTGCCTAATTTCAATACAACTCTGTGTGGGTCTACTTGCCCCATTGAAACCTATGAAGTCATGTTAAACATGATCCATTTTCCAAAGAGACCTCAATGTTAGCACAGGTGCAGGACATCAAACATCCTGGTTTAAATGGTAATTAGGAAAGATTAATCAGCCGGTTACCAACATTTTGTTTCCCCCTTATGAGACTGAAAAAAATAACTAGTGTTCTGATTAAACTCAGGGAAATTCAGAAGAATTATAGTGAACTGTAACCCTGCTAATCTCAGTACTTATTTAATGCACTTATAAAATGTAATTTATACTTCAAAATAGGACATCAGGAAGCAAAATTGGCAAAAAAAAATTCTAAAAAAATTATACAGTAATTTCCAGTTACTCAAACTAGTAATTTTGTTGCTCTATTGTAGCCATATTCACATACAGTAACAAACTGTTATGATACAAATGCTATCTTCAGTTTGAGAATGTATTGACATAACTTATTCTGACACTGTTCCAATCCTTAATGAGGACTTCTGGTAAAAGAAATGTTGCAGGGAGCAGGTTGTGCTTCAATCAGAGCTTCAAAGATTACCATCAGGAAGAGGTGAAGGAGGAAGAACAGACAAGGTGGCCATGGATTTCACACAAAGTTGTACAACTCCCAGGAGAAAGGTGAGGGCAAAAACACTCTGACAAATAGACACCAGAGCAGACAGCTAAGACAGAAGATATTGAAGGGAATAAGAGAATAGACATATGCAAAGGTTGGTGAAATGTGACAAGGATGCAGTAATGAGAAGCAAAGAGCCTTAGAATAGCTAAAATGGGTGACAACATCTTAGTGGCATAGCAGTAACCCTGCAAAACCTAACAACTTCACAGTGCTTAAAAAAGATCTCACATCTAGCCCATATACTATCAGCATAAATAAGAATCTTAAGCAACAGTTTGTTATGAAATATCATTTCAGTGTCATGGTAAAAATGTTAGTTAGTGCTAGAGAGAAATCTGCACAGCTAGGGACAGGACTAGAAAATGAATTAAAGGAAATATATTCTCCCTGAATAGTCCTACTATCCCTACTCACTACTTACAGACTTAATCTGCCAAGTGCAGAGAGCCTCAGGATCAAGACTTCATATATTATAAATGGCAGTTTAGAGGCAGAACAGGGTGGCTTCACCCCTGGGACAGCTTCCGTGCATGGGCAGCACCAACAGTAACCCAAAGGCAGTACCTGGGGTTGGGGGAGAAGGTTTCTCCCCCAAACTTCTGGTTAAAAGTGTTTGGGCATTTCTACATATGCAATTAGGGTGGAGCAATAAATTCTGGTGCTTATTGCCATGGGGTATATTGCTCATGGTCATGCTGTTTGCACATGCATCCAGGACCACAGCACACTGAGCTGAGTTGGAGCACCCCGGCTGGAGGTCAGCCTGCCAGTTTGTGGTTGCTCTGATCTGATTCAATGTACTGTGGAACAGTTGGCTGGGGCACAAGGGTGCTATAGCATGGAACTAGCCAGCAGGCAGCCCCCCACACTGTAGCACTCTTGTGGCCCAGTCAGCCATGTCAGTGTCTAAGTGTGCACTGCTGTGGAGTAAAAAATTCTGCAGCAAGATGGTACTTGTATTTACAAGGAGTTTACTAGTATATTCTAGCCTCATAGCCCTGTATGTTTAGATATAAGACATTTACTGCTAATTAAGCAACTCCATAGTAAACATCTCGTGTGGATGCATTCAACAATCATAACAGCCTTTGTGCTTTCTTTTCTCCTGCCCATCTTGTAAAGAATGGTCTCCTAAACTCAGTCCCAACTCAACACTTTTCTCCTAAATCAGATTCCTACTCAGGACACAAAAACACCCTACCAGTCAAGGCATCAGCATATTAAAAAAGGGTTGGGAAAGATTGGCAGAGTAAGTGAATAAAAAGAAAAAATAATGTACAGTAATTGCCATCACCTCTTGGTTACCAGGTGCATCTTGTCTTATCTCTATCTGTCTTCTAGGCTGTAAATTCCTTGGGGGTAGGAACTGTCATAACAAGAGCCTTGTCGAATACTTATCACAGCATAAGGTATGTGTTCTAGCACAGTGACAAACATGTCACGCACCACATGCTTTTCAGCTGTGGTGTTTGAGGTTATGTAATACTATTTCTGGATGAGCGTATGGAAGGTAGTAAATGTCATGCAATAGCAAAAGTAATAACAGAAATGAAAGCATGTGGGCACGACTGTCACCTTACTGGTATGCATATAGTACAGCAAGCCAGAATTAGATAGATAGATAGATAATTTCTTTTTTGTGTTTTACTCATGTATGTTCTATAAATTGTAAAAAGAAGTCTGTACACTTCAAACTGCAATCTAAAAATGTCACAAACATACATATGTACACTTTATACTGAAAGGTGCTGATTATCTTTGAAAGTTTAGCATATTGATTAGATTGTATGAAATATTTAGAAGCAAGATTGTCTTTGTTCTAAACTGGAAAACAAGTCTCAACTTCCACAAATTTTCCTAAATTCATATTTTCTAAATGCCTATCTCTGGAGAGACTACCCTGTTCTGTGTATATATGTGGATACACATTTTCCTTCTGAGTCCTTAGTAGCTACCTCCTTGCTTAACCTTTAAATGTGAAGAGGCTTTCGTTCCAACCTAATGTCAGTGTAATTAAATCCCAGATTTGTAACATGTTGACCCTTTTATGCCTGTTTTGTCAGAGACTCTTGTCTGAAGAATCATTTCTCAACTGCATCCAACATAAGTTTTCGTTTCTGCCACCTATCTGATAACAGTGTGAATGAAACACAAAGGCAGATTTACTCCGTTATCATTTCTCTTTCATTTATGAATTGATATTTTATGCACTTGACGTGTATGTCAAGACTGTGGTAATAATACTTTAATCAGGTCCTTCATAATAATCTCAATGAGGTAGAAAAATTTACTAAATGAGAAGAATGTAGTAAAGTAGCTAAATGCTTTGCTTAAAATGGTGGGGGGCTCAACCCCTGACCAGGGCTTCCCAACAGTCTGGAAATTTGGCAGTGGGGGGAAAAAATGGCAGATATCTGGACAAACAGCATCAGGCTCATGTGGTCAGATGCAGGCACATGGGATCAGGTGAGTGTAAGGCTGGATCTAGGCATGCGGGATGGAGCTGATGTAGGATCAAGGTGGTACGTGGTTAAATCCAGGCCTGCTGAATTGCTCCCACACACTGACCCTGCACAAGATCTGGCCTGTGGACCAATCCCATGCCCCCCATTGGGCTTGCAGGGCTGGAAGGTTGGGACACTGATGGCCTAAACCAATGAAGGCTAGTTATAGAGCTGGGGTTACAACTAAACAAACAATTCCTGGTTTTCAGACCTAATCTTTAATCAATTTATTTTATAATCGTAGTATCATAGTATCATATCATAGTATCATCATAGTACCTAGGGTCAGAAGGGGCCTAGAGCAGGCCATCTAGTCTGACCCCCCGCCAATTGGCAGGAAACGAGTGCCAGGGTCA
>JAGPOW010003316.1:20706253-20756769 GCA_030014935.1 Caiman crocodilus | reverse complement strand
CTCTGGGAGCGCCCCGCCAGCCAGTTCCTGACCCACTCAACCGTGTAGGGGTCAATGCCACAGCTCCCCATCCTTTTGACAAAGATGGGGTGAGAGACCATGTCAAATGCCTATGATTGAGTAATCATACCGTCACGGACAAAAATACTTGGGATTTCTTGATATACACATTTTTCAGGGCCTTATTTCTGCCTACTAATACATTACTCTCATTTCGGGCTATGTGATGACAGTGTTATGTTTATATATGAGTCATTAGATGTTTACTATTTGGTTCAATAAGATCAGAAACTATGCACAAAAGGAAAAATAATTTCAGAACAAGTAGTTTATTTCAGGCGTTGTCAACCAGGGGTACACATACCCCTGGAGACGTACTTGGACTCATCTTAGGGGTATGTGCGGATGCATGGGGTGAAGTGCTGCCACCTCCCAGGAGCAGGGCTGGGGCAAGGAAGCTCACAGGCAAAGGCTGCCAACACCACACACAAGCCTGGTGAGCTTCCCTGCTCCACCTTGGCCCTGCTCCTGGGAGGCAGCGGCACTCCATCCCCACCCACCCACATGCTGTCCCTGCCTCCCTGCTCTGTGTCTGGCCATACACTATCCCACCTCTCTGGCATACAATCATGCACTTACCACCCCTTCCTTTGGGAATTTGGCTGCATGCTACCTCCCTCTCCATTGCTTGGCATCCAGCCAGCAGGGGTACTTAGATTTTAAAAAGTTGAAAACCTCTGGTTTATTTAATTGTTTGTGTGCAGGTCACCTTCTTAGTTACAGGGGGAATGTAGTGAATGCAGCTGTAATGAGAAAGCTAGCAATGAAATTACACAGGATAAAAAAGCAGGCTTTCCAAAAAGATTACTCTTTAAAAATTGGTTAGGGATGACAAAGACCCTTTAAAATATACTTTTCTGTTGCCAACATAGATCGGGGAAGCAGACCCAATGCTTAGTTAACAAGGACCTGCTACTATGAAACACTCTTGAGGGGTTTTTTCCTCAATGCCAACCCTTATATTACCTGGCAGAAAATGTACTTTTACTAAGGTAGTGTAGGCGTGCATGGTCCAGAATTGTATCTATGATGGTCCAAAAATTATCCAAGAGTCAAGGATTTCTTGGGGTGATACATAGTTGGCCCAATAAAAATTATCTGGAATAGAGTTAAATGAGCTTTGGAATGCAAGACCTGATGAAGATTGTCTTGCATTCAAAAGCTTGTCTAACTATCCCAACTACATAAATGGTCCAATAAAAGTTACCACTCTTAGAAATACTTTCCTCTTCCACCAAACATTGCACCTAGCCTACAATCAGTCAAAACTTTGTCTTTATAATCTTTTTACTATAGAAAAGAAAGATTTTTTCCTTAAAGGAAGAGTGAAGATACCATGCTAAGGATGTACAAATTAGGCAAGTCCCATACAAAGCAATTCATTTCAAGACCAGAGGTGACAAAGGGGAAGATGAGAGGGAGAACACTGGTAGCCTGATGGAAGCCCATGTTGCCACTGCCACTGCCCAGACACTTCAGACAGCAACACTAGTGTCCCCTGCCACTGAACAGGCCCAGAGTTATCCAGGTCTGTGCAAGCTGCAGGGGGATGCATTTGTCCTGGGATGGGTTGACCTGTGAGAGAATCCCCACTCAGCCATCTCTCCAATGGGTCCCTCCAACCAGCTGACTCATGGGAGAGCCTGTCTCCCACAGCTTGAAGTGTCCTCCAGTTCTGAGATATTTCCAGCCACAGCACATCTGCTTCTCATCTCTTGCATAGAAAAGAAGTCACACCTGTCTGTACAAGGGGTGGGATGAACTTCCCTATGTCTTGACCTGTTCCAGAGACTGCTTCTTGCCATTTTTGCGCAGACTGGGAAGTCTTGGGAGAGTTTGAGCTGCAGTGGCTGCCTCCCATACCGTGTACAGAACTGTGCAGGGGGTATGGCTTGAACCCTGCCAGGGATCCCCGGGAGGGCTCTGGCAGAGAAGCTCTGAGAGCTGTTGGGAAATGCCTCCCACTCCTTGCAAAATATTGGAGTGACTCAAGGCTGCGCAAAGCAGGAGGGAAATTCTTCTGTGGCTTGACCTGTCCTGGGATGAGTTAAGCCACACAAGAATGCTTTATACAAAATGGGGTGATCATGATCAACTAGTAGCAGACTCAGGGTAGCAGCTAGGTCTGAGAGTACAGCCATGGTTTGCCCATAGAGGTGAGGCAGCAGAGAGCCTGGCTGCTTCCCACAGAAAGTAAACCAGGGCTGTGCTCTCTCTGGGGTAGCTTCCTTTCTCTTTTTTTCTTAGGTTTGGATTAATTTATTTAACAAGCTCAAAATAAAACCCGCAGTCCAGGTGAAAGAAACATTCTTCCAGTATTTCTCCTGGAAGACCTCTCCACTCTAGGTTTCATCTAGGCTTTTGATCCAAACAAAACTCACTAAGACAAACAGGAGATCAATGACTTCAGATCTGGACCTGGGCCATTATCACATCTCTCAAATGAAGGTGATATCAGCCAGTGAATCCTCAGTTTCATTTGCTCCTAGACTGGAGCTTTCAGGGTAAGCAAGCTTGACAGCTATTTTCTCACTTGTTTCTCAAAGCCAGATTCATCTTCATGGACACAATACTTTTTTCCTAAGGTGCTTATTTGCAGACATTATGAAAAAATGTACTGAAAAACCTGCTAAGCACAAAGCTTGCAAATGTTCCTAAACATAGGTCAGTGGAAACCATTGCAATATGCATATTTTTAAGTATAATTTCTACAACAAATTTCAACTTCAGCTTTTACATATCCCTGGTAAAACTAAAGCTACTGCTTTTTATAATGTTCTGTAAACCACTGCCTAATTAAACAACTTTCAACATTCAAAAATCAGATTTGGGTACAGACTAAAATATGAAAAAAAAGTCAGTATAAAATACCTCAGTATGGACATGTGAAACAAAGTAGCCAGATGGACATATGTTGTATCCGCTGGAAATGTAACAAAAACACTCTAAAAATATTTTACCTTAGAAACTGGAGTTTAGACTGAAGCTCATGTGAGCTATATCAGTAAACTGCTTTTCTCATCATAGCCTGAAAATCTTTTGTTTTGAAAGGGAAAATTGGGATCATTCCCAGATCATTATAATGAAAGCTTAAATTCTTGATTGTTGAGGACTGCAGCAATCAGCTTCATTTCTATTTCATAAATGAAAGCAAGTGCATCTGAAGCTTGTGGTCAAGCCACATTCTTTAAAACAGACTAGCACAAAAATTGGGGGAAAAAAAAATCTCTGAAGCTATTCAGAGGCAATTAGGGTTCTTTGTACGAATGGTTTCTGCAGTACAGTGCAGCAGTAAAAAAAAAAACAAAAACAAAAACTAAAATACCCTATCTGTTAGGAAACAAATAATCCATGTTTGCTTTGCCTGCCTGAATTTGTATTCTCATGAAAGATGAGACTCCAAAAAACCTTCGATATAACCTCCCACACTAAAATGCTGCCACTGGCGTCTGCTTAAAGACTGATATAATAGGCCAATCATTTGGGGGGCATCATCTCCTTTTAAAAAGTTCCCACACTCAGATGGTTGTCAATGGCGGTGCCAGTGAACCGTTACGCAAAGCCCCCCAAACACTTTGTAAACTAGAATCTGGGAGGACAATAGTAAAGTTCAGTGCTAGAAAGAGATAGTGTACTGAATACACAATGCCAAGCTTTGTCTGCTTGGGGCTTCTGTTGAGGGAGAAGGCTACTTAATCTCCCCATTTGCCCTGGGGATTCTAACTGTTTTAATGTGTCCTTTTTGAGAGCCTGTGAACTGTAGAATATAGGCTGGTAACAACTTTCTTTAGGACTGCCTCAGCAAAACCAAAAGCTGCCAGCACAGAATGCTAGCACAGTGGTGCTAATGAGCACAAAGAAGACCTTTAACTATTTTTACAGCTACCAAAGCTAGGGTTTCATGTCATTCCTTGGTGAAGAAACTAATTCTTTGGCTTGTTTTATAAGAGTCTAGCTTCTGTCACAGTGCAGAGGATGGCCTCTTCACCCATTTTTTGAATAATAATAAAGCCTGATGCATCTTTAATGAACTGTGGGATTTCTAGGGTTTTTCTTCTTCATATACAGTACAGAAAGGAATCTATATGTTCCATGTTATTTAAAGGCTATTGCTGATGAAGATACACTAAGGTGATCGGTATATATTTTAACATTGAAAAGTAAGTTCCTGAAGTCAATAGCATTTCATCAATGAGAGTAGAATTGACTGTTGATATTTTCTTTGAGAATAAATAAGGGCTACATTTCTATAAAGAATGAATATTTACAGTTGGTATTGTTTCTGTTATGTCTTGTTCATCAATGTCTTTAGTGGAGATGAAAAATATAAAATTGTGGCGATGTAGATATTAAAACACATGAACATGGATATACAGCACAGGTACACTAAACAGACATCAACAAGGCTTGGCTGTCATGTTATTCTTAAAAGGTACATTCAAATGGCTCCAATTTAAAACCTAATTGAGAGTTTTTTCAGAGGAAAAAACTCTTGTACAGACCTGTGGAACAAGTTAAAAATGAATACTTGAAAGTACTTACTAAAAGCACAAGATTGTTGCTGTTGTCTAATGGAAAGTGTTTGACTCTTAGGATTATTCCTTATGTGTTCTTTGACTTCATACATGCATAAAAAGCATAAGTTTTTGCTAGGTCACATTATAGTCTTCCTATATCATGGAGACGTGGTATTGATTTGTCTATATGTGTATTTAATTTATGAGAACTATGTATGTCTGTTTCTATGTCTACCTTTATACACAGAGATTGTATGTGTATAAAATCAATGTGCCTATATAACTATCTTATTTCTTTCATCTATTCCCCCTCCCCCACTTTTCTTGCTTTCTATTTTGCCTTGAATTTTTTTCATTAAAAATTAAAAGGTTAAAGCAGTTCAACTGAGGTTGGAGTGCTAATGAGACACCCAGGGCAATAGGACAGGTTGAGAAGCTGCACTTAGTTTGCCTTTTGCTGCAGTAGCTTAAGCTTAGCACCACATTTCTTTTTATATTAAAACTTTTTATCAAGCAATAAATGAGCAATAAATAACAGACCCACAAGCACAAGTTTCCAAGTACTCTAGTGCTCTGTTGTCTCTTTGTAAATAACATTTATTCTCAGGAGAATTCACAAGTATTTACTCATGTAACCAAATGAAAAACAGGCTGATTAGATTAGAACCATGAAAAGATATGCTGTCATTAATATTGGAGCATTAAATGAATGCTACTTTTAGTATATTATGACCCCTCCTTTAGCTGAAAGGGTCTGCACGGGCTTTACATTCTTCAGTGAGACCTACTGTATGACCAGTCTGCTTTCAGCCATAAAGGTGAGAATTCAAGCTGAGACACTGAATTTATACCCAGGGGGCAGAGCTAGATTCCTGACCCAGTTAAATAAACTACTAATGTTTTACATTTTTAAACCATACTTTGGATAGACAATGTTTCAAGGAAGATTATTTTTGTATGGTTGAAGAACCTTTTAGTTCTCCCTGGTTTGTAGCTACCAATTGACTTAGGAGGTAATGAACACCTAAACCAGTATAACCAGTCTCCTCTAATTTTCAGTGATGTGAATTAGGGGTAACTCCACTGAAGTCACTGAGTTTACACGAGGCAAAAAAAACCAAACAGGGCTATAATATCTATAGTACCTTTTACTGTTGATATATATCCTCTGGCTTCCACATATATTGTACTGCGTCATCCAGAGTTATGTGAGAGTATACGAGTAAGGAGTAGAATAACTAACAAAAGGAAAAATTACAACCAGTATATTACAGGATGTGCAGAATATGGGTTTTGTTAAGTTAGAATAAAGCTTAGCATATGATGAGATCCAGAAGCCTATAAAATAATATCAACCTGGTCTCACTCTAGGGGAAACTTCTTTTCTCCCTACTATACCTGCATTTCTATTAAATCAAAATGCCTAGCATTATTATTCACTTTTCAGAGATTCCTCTATGCTGCCAAATGAAATGACTGGATTTTTTCCCCAGGACCCCTGGCATCAGGTCCATGGCAGTCAAAATCTGGCCAACTGCTCTCACTTCCCTGCTCCCCATGTAGCTCGTACATGGGCCTTCAAGCCAGACCTTCCTCAGTGTTTTATGGAATGTGAGTGACAGAGCAGACAACTTATATACTCCACTCACACATTCAAGCCTCTACTTAGTATTAGCAAAAACCTTTATTCAATGAAGATTTGGGCCCCATTGCTCTTTGAGATACAACAATAGCACTGCTAATGTAAGGTTATATTAATGGAAAATATAAGTAGATTGACCTCATAAGAAATTCCTAATACCTCCCCCCAACTCCAAGCCATCCTAGGCCAGTGCTGTAGGTATCAATAACAAGTGGAATGTTTAATCGTACCCAAGAGTGATGCATTCAGCTGGATAAGATATTGGCTGGCAGCCTCCAAAGGGTGGAGGTATAAGAGCAGATCATTGCACTCAATCAAATGTTTCTTGTACTGCTCTGATGCTGCAGGAAAGACTTGAAATTGGAGCAAATGAACAGCTAATTATTTGACTGCATCAGGAAATGTTCAATGAGCAATGAGGTAAAAAAGCCAGACTTATGTGACCTGTATTTGCAGCCCCAATGATAGTAGGTATATTGTGAGTTGGTGGAGGGAAAAAACACACTTTTGTACTCAGAGGTGGCCAGATTGACCTCATGAAGATAACTGATTTTGGACATAAATTAGAACACCTCTGGGACTGCTATAAATTGTCATGAGGTCCAAATAACCTTAGCAGCTCAAGGAGTAATGCTGCTTACACCAACCTTACTCTTCCTGTTTAGATATTGCTCTGACCACTGCTCAGTTGGACCATTTTGCAGCTGCCACTGCCCACATGGCTGGGGCTGGTCTCCATCGAGATCCCAGCTACACCTGCACTATGATAGTGTAAGACTGGGGTGGCTGCAAATCATGACTCTGCCCTGGCCCCAAACCAAGCTGTCCCCATCACAGGATCTCAGTAGCAGCCCCCTGCCCTGCTGTGCCCCCTGCCAGTGCAGCTGGGGCCAATCTCCATGGCAACCCCAACCTTATGCTATCACAGTCCAGGTGTGGCTGAGATCACCATAGAGGCTAGTTTTAGCCATGCAGGCAGGGCTGCTGGGAAATGGAATTGTGACAGGGGGCCTCCTCGGGGCCACTCTCCCTGGCCCGCCCATCTGTCCTTGGGCCAACCGCCCACCTATTCTCTCCTGCCACGACTTGGTCTTAATTGGTTCATAGTTGATCTTCCATAAGTGGGAGGCTGCCCATTTGTGCCCCAATGCCAGGGAGCACAAATGGACATCTGCGGCTCCTTCCATCCCCATATCGCAGCCCAAGCCTCACAGATGGCATCTTGATCTTTCAAATCACTGGACCCCTCCCTTCGTATTGTCCCCTTAGGACCTGTCCATAGTCCACACAATTGGGCGGCCTCTCCGCCGTCATCCGGGCTACCTTGCCCCTCCCCGAAACCCATCTTCCCCTCTTGGGTGTGGTCCCTCCTAGACCTATGGCAACTTGCCCTGGCCCACCTCCAAGACAGTCAGGACTCCAGGCCTCCAGCTCTGGGCGTCCCTCGCGGTGGGCCCCCTAGCCCTTCTGACCCCTCCCTGGGCCCTGGCCCCAACCTGGGCCAGTTGAGGGTACTCCCATGGTCGGGCAGGTCTCTAGGCCCCTCACACTGTCTAACTCTCCGGGTCCCCCTCTAGGCCCTCCAAACAAACAGGTTAACCCACCCAGTAGTGGGGGGAAGGGGTTAAGGTGTCCCGACTCGCCTTCCACCGGGGTGGTAACTGGCCTGGCATTTCCTGGGGGCTCCTGCGCCACTGAGAGCCCCACCAGGCCACCCACTCCTGGCAGGGTGCAGTTTTCAGGTCATGCCCAAGACCAGGAGCCTCCTTCCATCCCCTTACAGCTCC
The DNA here is from genome assembly GCA_030014935.1 of Caiman crocodilus. Taxonomy (NCBI): domain Eukaryota; kingdom Metazoa; phylum Chordata; order Crocodylia; family Alligatoridae; genus Caiman; species Caiman crocodilus. Next base: position 20,748,763 of record JAGPOW010003316.1, on the reverse strand, counting down.
CCCATACCGCCGGTGTTCTTCCTAGCAGCTCTCCAGCCAGGTGATGCTGCTACCTGCCCTCCAGCAGCCAAACTGCCTGAATTTATATAGGCCTCAAAATGGCTGCCCTCATCAGGCACCTGGAGGCTGCCAGCTCCAAGGCCTTAAAGTGGCAGGCACACCAAGTGCCCTGCCACAGGAGTCCACTGATGGCCTGCAGGCCAGACTTTGCCCACCCCTGGACTAGAGCATGTGTGATCAATGTATGGTCCTCAGGCTGCATCCAGCCATGTCATTCAGTCTGCAGGATTGGGGTCTGGAAATTTGGTGGTTGGGGAATGGTAGCAGCATTAATTGCCCTGGGTCCTGATTCTGGCCTGCAAGCTGGCCCACAAAATTAATCTGGCCCATTGGCCAGATGCTTTGGGCACCACTGGACTAAAGAATCAGATCATATGTTTTCTAAGTTAGATAAGTGGTGGTCTGATACAGTACATACCATTAATTCAGTTAAAGCACAAGAAAATGTCCTGCGGGAAAAATAATGTTTTCCTGATTTCCATAGGGAATATTAATATATATTTTAGCAGTATAATTTCTGGCATAAAAAAGAAAGTTACTCAGCCACAGGAGGCAAGTTTTGGATCCTCATGAATCAAGCAAGAAAGTAGGGAGATGGAGAAAAGGAAATTGATTAAATGAAATCTCCATCCATTTTTAGCTCTCCGAAGCCCAAGTTTGTACATCATTTCAGAAAGGCTTCCGTGGTTTGCCCAGGTGTGGAGCCAACATCTGTGACCTACCTTGACTTTTGTGGATTGCTGTGGATGGAAAGAGACCCTAGGTGATTATAAATTACAGAGCTCCGTGCACTAACATAAATACAGATCTATTCACACATCTGTGTTCTATTAAATGAACATCAGTTGCCAAAACAAGTATTATAATTTCAAACCAATAAATAAATAATATTCTAAGGGCTAGTCATAAGTAAAGTTGGTTTTTACAACACAGGCAGCCCTGCTTCCACAGAAAAGTCTGATGCAATGTGATTTTTATGTGCAAATGCTAAGGTCTCCAAGAATGCAGTGATAGAAAGTCCATGATCTCTGAAAACTTTACAACTACAGTGGAACATCACTGCTTTGGATTAATAAGTGAAACCTCCATTACAAACTACTGCTTTGTAAACTAGGGCCTGTCTGTAAGGGGGGAAATCAGTAACAGTGAACGAGCATGGAATTTTATTCCCAACGTAGAAACACATAATGTTCATTAAAGGTGCACTGTGCCAGATTGCTTACTATACTCTGAAAGAGGAGTGATCTACTGTGCACTAGCAGCTTCTTTATGGATAAGGAGTCCAAAGTAGCTTGAATTCTGACAGTTACCACCTTGGCTACTACACAGTAACTTCTATATATAGTGAAGCCCTTCATTAGAGTCACATCTGCCTCGTTTGCATCTTTCTGGGTGAATCCAGGGAAGGAATTCACCTCCCCCCGCCAAGCTCTAAAATACTTGTAGAATATATTCATGGCCAGCCATAAAAAAAGAAGTGCCTCCACTGCTTTAGACAGTGCCCACCATAACATCTGCTTTCACAACTATACTTCTAGGAGCACTTCTCCTAGCAGGTTTATACTACATACTACAGTATATGCCCTAGCATTCCATGAAGTACTGCTGGAGGGAACTAACATTACATCCTAAATACCAAATAATAAAAAAAAAAAGAAGAGCATTTTATGTTTCACAGAGAATTTGATATTTTAGGAAACAGTTTAATGACTGGCAAATGGAAAGCTCTCCACTGCAGGTGGGACTGATGCAGCTCTGCTATACATGGATGAAGTGAAAAAGATTTGTGTCTGCTCTTTTAGTACAGCTTGTCTAATGGCTGTTCCTTACACATCAAAAAAGGAAGCGGTTGTGTGCTGTGAGGGAGTTGGAAGCTAGTATTACACCTGTTTGTGGTGTACCTGTTCTGGAGTGAAACTTCTCTTTTCACTGCTGTCAAAACAACACCGCTTACCAAGCTAAACATTTTCTAATGGCAATGAAAGATTTTACAAAACCCAAAACTGATGATGTGTCTCTTCCCAAAGGCACAAGGACAGCCTATTTGGTACTCTTCTACTTTAAACATCCCCTCACCCCACTCAGTGAAATTTAAACAAAAACATCTTTACAAACTTTTAATTTAATATGTACTGTGCTTTGTCTGCATTTTCCTTCTTATGCTATACCGACTAAAAAGGATTTTTATGAAAGAAAAATTTTCTGACAGCTACCACTCTGGCACTGTAGAAATTAACTCAATCCTCTTGACTGATTCCCTTTGGTGGTGTCACCATCCAGACTTTGTGAACAGATGAGAGCAGTAATAGAGGGAAACATACATGACAAGAACCAGAAACATACCATCATGACATATGTCTTCCCAATTGCCTTGCAATATAGTTAGTACTGTTAAAAGGCAGGGCGACACTTACAGATTACTGTATACATTATGTTGTGATCTCCAGACAACTTGGAAGTTAGATTTTTTTCCATTCTGACTACTCATTAAAACCTTTTAAAACCAACTGTTAAAACATTTCTAAAACCAACCATATATGTAGGTACCCTGACCCATGTACGTCACTGCTACAGAGGTAGTAGGGCTCTGGATGGGTAGATAAACAAGCTAGTAGGGTTCAAAGTGTGTGTGTGGCAGGCATGGGTGGAGTGGAAAGTGATCCAGTCTGATGTATACAACAACACAATAAGCCATGGCTTGTACTGATGACCAGAAGCACCCTTTTGCTCACATGGATATCTCTCACCAGTGCTTGCTGGTGTTTTCTTTAGAATGTATTAGCATATTAGGAAGAATGAAACTAATCAGCATATTTTGCAGTTCAAAACCCCCAGAAAAATCTATACTCCATTAAATCAAAAAGCACAATAAGCTGAAAATGTTACATATCCATTAAATACAGAATAAATTTGAAGTCGTCAGTGGGACGTGGCCCAATCCAGTTAATGTATTGTTTTAGCTTTTGGGAGAAGAAGAGATATAAAGTAATTAAAGCTATGCAGAAGGTGTGGCTATGCATACTGCAAAGTATGCAGCCACACCTTCTCTTTGTTTGTAACTCCCTGCCATCAGTCTCAGTTCAATCTCTCTGCCTTTCCCATCCCCCAAATATTTGAGCTTCTTCACAGCAGGAAAAAATGGCATTTATAACAACCTTGTTTGTGGTTCAGCCAGAACCCAAAGAACTGAAAAAAAAAGCCATGGACATTTCTATTTGGAACTATGAGAAGCACTGGCTGCCAGGAACAATCAAAATTTCTGCTTTTGAGTGCTGCTGGGTTCAGTGCCCTTGGAAGCATTCTGGTCATCTGTGCCATAGGTAGGCAAAGTACCTCCAGCTACTGTTACTTACCTGACATGAAGCTACACTCACCCCACTTACACAAGCCCTAAAGTAGCCCTGAAAATATAGATAAGTCAATAAAGGTAAGGGTAAAAAAAAAGAACAGACGGTGGAAGTATGGTTTTAGGCCTAAAACAGTGGCTTTCCAACTTTGAGAGTTGAAACTCTCACAGCTCAAATGCAATACATCTACTTCTTGTTCTATAATACTTCACTGACACGCTTGCCATATCTCAACTGGGATTTTGTCACTCCTTTCCTCTTCTCCCATGTTCATCTATCATGCTCTCCCTCATTTTCTTTTTTCTACATCTTTTTGAGATTTTTATGTCTTCATGACAGCTTTGAAGAAAAGTGCTTTTGCCCAAAAGCTTGTCTAACATCTATCCCAACTATACAGCTGGTTCAATAAACTATCACCAACCCCCTCCCCCCAACCTCGCTTCTCATGAGATTTGTAAGTTTTTATTCCTTAAACTCACAGAACCATTTGTATGAGTTTTTTGTTCTAACTACAAACTCAAGCACCAGGGGTCACATGCAGCTGGAAGTCATATACCTCTCAGCGTGGTCTGAATCTCCATGATATTGATAAATGAGGATATTACCAAAAAGTTCAACTCATTTTTGAAGGTAGAGGTTGAATTTAATGAGAAAGCTCCAGCAGATAGGGCCCAAGGCTGGGAATCAGTCTGGTCCCAACTCTACTCATGACCCATTTTTTTGGACAGTTGGTTCATTTTACCTCTTGTTGCTATCCTGCTCTTCTTACTCATTTGTCTTGTTTGTACTGAGGCTGTCAGAGACAGCAACCATAACTCATATTACATGCCTACCATATTGAAGTCATCATCTTATCTACATATTACTTCAATTTCACTAATTCCTAACTATAGCTGAAGTGTAAAATTGAGATTTCAGCCTCTTATTTGTTAATCTAAATACAAGGGCCTGATTCTTTTTTCACTCCAGTTAGACTTTAGTACATCTCCACTTCTTTCACTGGAGTTACACCTCAAATACACCATCACCAATGAAAGGAAAAATCAGGTTGCTTCATGTAATAATCATATAATGATTTTTTCTTTGGCTAACATCCAACACTGTATTTTTTTATGTGATTATATCTAATGCCGTTAATCATGTTTATGTTTTAATAGTGTATTCCCACTGAAATAAGTGATTAATTTCTTTAATATCTTGACTGCCTTCTATTGTCTTGTATGTATGTATCTTTCATTTGGCTGGCAAGTTGTATGAGTGTTTACACATGTATTTTTATGTCTGGCATTTGCTTCATAGGACAGTTTAGACAGTGCATACTGTAATTTAGTTAGTTTTGTATATGGAGTGCCAGAGCACACTTTAAGCGCTACATGATGCTACTGACCGGTGTGGTAATAAGGTTAGCACTGAAAGATATTCTGCATGAGGAAATGACACTTTCCTGAGGCCCTGAAATATAGGGAGAGGGGCCATTCCTTTGTAGTATCCAATGTACTATCCCAGATCCAGCCTGTGGGTTAGTGTGGAGGTCTCTGCAGTGAGGACCTCCATCTCCTCCCTGCCCCCCTGTATGCCCTTGAGGGAATGGCAATAAAGTAGTCTCTGTAAACTCATGTTTCTCCATTTCCCTCCTTCCCTATGCACTAATTTCATATAGGTGGAATCTAGTCCATATTTATCATTTTATTTTCCTTAAACAGTTAACATTTTGACATGCTATTGACCATGTGCAGACTTCATTTAGCAAACACACAAGCCACATTTTTGTTTTTTCACTCATAGGCCTTTGAATTTGAAGGTTTCCAGTGTTATGTTCTTTAAATATCACATACTAAACTTTCTTTTGGCAGCAAAAGAACTGGCACAAATTATTTGGAATACTCAAAGCAGATGCTTTTACATGTTTTATGGCTGTGTTATATAGAAAATTACTGTGAGAAAAGTCATTGTAATACATCATATGTCATTTTATCCCTTTCCACCAGAGGGAGATCACTAGAAAGCAGAATGAGCCTTCATTCAATAGGTAAAAATAAGGCTAGAAAAATGATCATGTTTTTAACTAAGCTAGCCTTTTTGGATATGTTCCTGTTTAAGGATTTTTAATTAAACAGAAAGCTGCCCATACCTACTTTCCAAACAGCTCACATATTTATGCAAATTAAATTCCTGCAACTTATTAAATGATTATTATGGTCCTTAAACTAATCAAGATTATCTTTCATATTTGAATGTGAAAACAGATGGTTTCTAATTCTGGAAATGCTCTCATTATATTATATTGGTTTTGTATTTTTTGTTTGTATATATATTCTTTTAAAATGAAAAACAAACAAACAACGAAAACCCCTTTACTTATTTTCTCTCAGAATGCAATCCCCCACCCCTGAAAAAAAACTATCAGATCACACTGGTAATATAATATAACTATGAATACAAATTAGGCATCTCAAGGAAAGATTTAATAATGGTAAATGCCTTGTATGTACTGATTTCAGCAGGTCTGGCTTATGACTGCTAAAGAGAGAAAGCAGTGAATCATCCAAACAGAGAAAAAACAGTTCGATACTATTTTTAGGTTTTAGAACCAAAATAGTTGTAAGAATGTGAAATATTTATATTTAATAAAAAAAAAGAGGGAGTGAAATAAACTTGGGAACATGTCACGTCTCAGGGCTCACTTCTTCCACTAATTACTGTCATTCAATTATTTGCTTGGGGGTATATTCTTCTATTGATGTGCTGCCTGATTCCCATTAGAAGGAAAATACCTCCCTACATTTTACTGTGGTTCCAAACTCTAATATTCTTAGAGAAGCAAATCTGACTTCCACAAACAATAGTACTGCAGTCACTGTGCCTGAGTAAGTCTACGTGCCTGAGTAAAAGGGTGAAGATCTGTGTAACCCTTCCTTTTGTGCTGAAGTATCACAAACATATATAAAGAAGAGTTCACATCCAACTTTTCCGCCTTTTGTGCAGTCATTGACACCTGTGCAAGGTGAGTAAAACCTTATCGAATCAAAACAGGAGCAAATACATTTAGCCAAAATATACCTATCCTTAAAAAGATCTTTTCTAATCCATAATAATTGTAGTTCAGTTTCAGCCTTGATACAAGTACTTTTCCTTACTTGGAATTAAGTTTTATAAATCTGGCTCGCCTTACTTCCTCCAAAGATGCCTGATCAGTTTTTGAAAGTCAGTAAGATTAGCCCTAGAGATGTCCTGTGGCTGTGAGTTCTGCTCTTTAATAACGTGTGTGGAAAAACTATTTTCTTTTGTCAGTATCACATAATAAAACGTGGTTGTCCCAATTTGGGGGTTACAATTTCATTTTTCAAGTAATTTAAAATGAAATATTGTTGCTGCAGTGGCTGTAGAAATGTATTGTTCTGCAGTTGGCCTATTCTAGTTTGTACTCTTGTGCCATCATTTTTCTTCAATTTCACTTTCTTGCTCCTTAATGTGATCAGGTCTTACTTGTTCTCATGCTAATTTTGCCTTCCTTTTAATATAATTTAAAATACTACTTATATAACTAATTTGAGGACCTGAATCAGAATGGAGGTCATGTAATTTTTCAAAAAATTCAAATAAAAAATGCTAATACTTGAGTTATATTATGACAAATATCTACCTATCTTGAAATCCAGATTACATGTTATAACACCAGGATCATCCTCCAGTAATTCCATATGAAGTTATGTGTCCTTATGACTATCTACAAGTGTTTTACTTTTGGTCTTCCTTCAAGTCTAGATGCTAGGGACTAGAGGGATAGACAGATCTTTACCTTGTGCCACTGATATCTGCAGGAAGTTTGGGGGTTAGCTTTGCTACAAATATCTTCATGATCTTTCTCTAAATCAATTGTGGCAAATCTACATTTTGTTACACAAGACTGACAGGATAATGAGAATTGTTTTATATTATAAGCTACCTCAGCTTCCTACCTTACCTTTGGCCATATATTTAAATTGCACATATAACACTATTTGCCAGAATCCACTTCAATATAGAAGGCACCACTTCAGCTGATTTAAGAGTGCCTGCTTATTACTTCAGGAACAATGGACCCTCAACCGTCCATGCCTCATTAAGGCTCAGACCTTGTTACTTAGGGCCTGCTTTCAGCCTTCAATCAACTTGTGCACCTCATTAAGGTGTATTACATTGTTACCCAGAGTGCCTGCTCAAACAACAACCTTGAAATAGACAGGACAGGACAGGAAATAGTAAATTTAATGACTGAAAATGTTATAGCACTGACATTAGTTGAGATGGGTTAGAAGGATTAACTGCCCACCCCAATGGCAAGCAGTTTGCTGACTGCTAAACAGCCCACAAACAATAGCTTAGATTGGACCAGTTTTGTTCTAGTATTTCTGATTAGAAATCTCTCATGATTTTTACTTCTCAAAATGTGAATATTTTGACTGTCCGTTCCAGTTCAGAACAGAAATTAATTTCTTACAGGATGAAATTCCATTTGCTGAACACTTCCCTTTAGTGTATCCATCTCCATAAAAGGCCATTTTCTTAATCATAAATGACATTTAAACATCTAAACTGCACAAATGGTGATAGCTGCAGTTGGTGAAGCTAGTATCCATATGTTTAGTAGCAGATTCAAATACACAGAGATTAATTTTCCAAAAGTTTGCTTTGAAGAGCCAAGAAATATTTCTCCTTTTAATTTTGTTATCTTTTTTGTGCACATAGGTTCCAAAATTTGGTGAATCTGCAGTAATACTGGTAAGCATGATTGGGCTATTAAGAAAGGAGCTTTTACAATGATGGGAAGGGAAAAAATAAAAACAAAGTGGAAAGGGCATATTCCTTTGGCTGCATTTGCTTTTTGCTGCCTCTTGGGTAGTTCTATCCTTAAAAGCATGATGGAATAATATTTTTCTACTTTGCTAACATCTGAATGTGCCCCTGCATAAGCTATATTGCGTCAGAAAAATTACTGTGCAATACACCCAGATGTCTCCTTTCTTTAGGAATAAGGACAGTGATAAGTAACTAACACAGGGAAAGGGGTTATATTATATTTCAACCTTTCAGATCATTTATGCACACATCTTTAAAAGGTAAGGTATACGGTAGTTATGCTCAACCTTTCAGCCCCATGGGTTGGAAAAATAGCGTAGGGCCAGTCCAGTGGCTGATCATGTCCCATGTGGCCTTGGCTGACCTCTGTACACCTTTGTACCACGATCAAGCTCTATGCTGCCTTACATACCTGATAAAGCATGTAAGGCCATGTTATCTGCCACATGGGAATTCCCCCAGGTCTGGACATTTTGTAGTAGGGGAACATGGGAAGCCCTATAGGCTGGTTGATACAGCTCGGGTGGCCAGATCTGACCCACAGGCCAGAGGTTGAGCACACCTAGTATAGTCAAAAACTAAAAAAATTATAAATTTTAGTTCATAGTGCACCTGATTTTCTTCTAACTCTGATGTGTCAAATTTACCTGGGTCCCAGACCAGATTTAGACTGCAGTGGCTTTCCCTGGACCCTGCAGTGGGTCTGGGTCTAGGGCAGTACGCGGGTCCACATTCAAGGCAGCAATGGGTTGCAGATGGGGTAGCAGGGCAGATCAAGGGGTGGAAAGTGGCATGGTCAAGGATTAGGAAACAGCATGGGTCCAGGATCTGGCAGCAGTCTAGGTCCAGGGAAAGGCCAGGACATGGGTCAGGGATCGGGCAGCAGCATGGGTCAGGGATCAGGCAGCAGCATGGTTGAAGATTGGGTCAGGGATTGGGCAGCAGCTTGTGTCCAGGGGTGGGTAGGATTGTGGGTCCAAGAGAGAGCAGCAATGCAGTCGAGGATTGGGCATCAACCTTATTCTGAAAGAATGCAGCAGCAGGCGCATTTATATATGCTATTAATATGACACAATAAACTCTGGCACAGTGCACACTGTGCACTGTTTATCATTCCTGGGCACAGCATTTACACATGTGTCTGGCACCACAACATGTTAAGCCATGGTAGCACAACCCTAGCTGATAGGTGACCTGGAGGGTCATCCTGCCAGCTCAGAGTTGGCTCAACATGCTATGGAGGGGCTGGCTGGGACACAAGGGTGCTACAACGCGGGGCTAGCTGGCAGGCAGGCAGCCACTGCACTGTACCACCCTCATGCCCCAACCAATGCTAGTCACTGTTTACATGTGCACTGTGGTAGAGTAAATAACTCCATCACAGCATAGTACTTGTGTTGGGCAGTCCTATCTTATGGCAGAGTTAATTAGTTTACACCTACCTAATAGTTCTGCATCTGTAGATGGTGATGCTTTACAGTGGAGTTAATTAGTCAGCTCCACAATAAAGCAGACATGTAGATGCCCTCAGCATGGGTCAGAGACTGGGTGCGTATCAGTGTAGGTTGGGGAATTAGATGGCAATGCAGGTCCAGGGGTGGGCAGGAGCACAGTTTAGGGATTGGGTAGCGCTGGGGCAAATTAGGGCTGTGTATATGCAGCCCTTACTCATCCTTCATCCATGTCCGTCAAGGTCCAGGAACTCCAAAATCTGCAGCAAGCCATGCTCCATTGGCCAGTCCTCCTCAGCTTCTGGTAGCATGCTGGACTACTGGCAGACTGGCTGGATCCAGCCCACAGGCTGGATCTATTTGACAACCTGCCCTAGTTTATATTAACTTGTAACTCAAAAAAATGGTTTTATTTTAGACCCTGGGCTATTTTAAAGATTTGATGACCTGCTGAATCTAATTACCTCCAAGAACTGCTATTTTCTAAGTCACTTGTATTCCATTTCTAAGTCATTGGGATTATTGAAGCTACCCAAACATTTATAGATGTTTAAGGCCAGGAGGAAGCATTAAAAATCTAGTTTTACTGCAGGCATAACAGAGGATATAAGTTTTCCCTGTGTTTAGCTAAAGTGTACTTTTCATTTCGGTACCCTATCTTGATTTGAAGATATCAAAGGGAGGAGGATTCACAACTTCCTTTGACTGCTTGTTCTAATGGTCTACCATCCTCAATGCATACTTTATTTCTGCTTTTAATTTGCCTGTTTTTCCCTCCAGCTGTTGGTTCTTTAGTATGTCTGTTTTTCATAGGTTAAGGGGCATTTAATGTGTGCTATTTTCTCCTGGGAAGGGACTCATACCCCATGATCAAGTCCAGTCTTCATTGTCTTTTTTGATAAGCTAAACAAATTGGCCTCCTGCATCATTGTAAGGCAGTTTTTCCAGCCCTTCAGTAATTTCTGTTCTTTCAACAATGCCTCCAATTGTGTGAATATTAAGGGAACAAAGTGCAAGGCATTCTGAGTACAATGATTTTACATTTGGAATTCCAGCCTATGGGAAATATGTCACAGACACATTTAGAAAGCACTGCAAGACATCTTTGTCAGACCTCTCACTAACTTAGGTTCTAGAACCCTTTGTTAGTAATGAAAGCACTAGTTTTTCATCCATCTGTCTTTTAAAGTTATAGTACAGCTTTAAAAGTTTTCAGGATTATACATTATTTGTTTTATATAAAGGGAAAATACTAGTCTTAGTTGAAGTCATGCAAATACACTCAGATATTATGGCAATCGACATCTTATAGCCCAGTCATTTGGATTACATGTATAAATGATAATAATACAGAATATAAAGCAGATCAGACCTATGTTTTGCACTAAACCAAGGCATGAGAGGCCCCAGCATGCTCTCAAACTCATTATTTAACATTAAACATGATGGATGGTTCTTGACCACTTTGAGTCAATGCAAAACTGATTTATCCAACACTTCTGTTTTTGTGGAGAAGGCTTGACAGTGAAATCAGAATATTTGTCAAAGGCTTCTGTGATCCTCACCATATAAAAATATGTACATTTTTCAGTTCTCTACCATTTTAATATTAAGCGATGAACACCATACATTCATAAAATGTTAGCATCTGACTGCAACACCTTTACAGATGTTAAGGAATAGCAAAATGGAATATTAAAGTCTCCTATTTTTGCCATAGAGGCACAGTGTAGGCAGTATTGACAGCTTTTCATATACTTTGTCCTGTTAATGACCTTAACTTTTATGTAAGACTAAATTAATTTGGTATATCATTTTACTTTTTGGCTTCCCAGTTAGAAACTGTCATTCCTACTGGATTATCAACTATAAAATGATTTGATACGCACTGATTTCCAAATGAATTAACTGAGAAACAGAATATCCATTTGAGGCTGAACTATATAGCTCCAGAAGTACAGTTTTTTGTACAATATGTCATTGGTACTGAATACTTTTTTTTTGTATTAAAGATGTAATTCTATTTTAACCTTCTAACTATACACAGCATCTCAAGTGAGCTGAGACCATTATAAAAAGCCAGTAACAAGGTGATGTCTATTTTGTTGCCACAACAGAAAGAGCTAACACCTGTATGAATTTTAAGCCACAACACTGAGTCATTTGGCAAGAGATTAAATGGATAATAATGTTTTGGATTTCCATCCATTTATGTGCTGCCAAAAATCTCACATTATATATCTTTTAAAGCACGTCATGCTGATTACTATTTCCCAAAGAAGATCATATTTCCACAGGTGATATGTATTGCTTCAGTCTCAAGAAATTAACACTTTCAGTGTTGTTATAATGCAATATGCATTAATGGAACATACAGAACAGCTTATAAGAATTGTCAAAATACACGATTCACTTTATTTGGGAAACAATTAGCATAGGGTATTTGAGTTGTGGTAACCGGAATCTAAATGTGAACCTTAGGTGTGTGCTTTACTATGGGTATTGCATCAATTTGCAAAGGATTATGGGCTTGATCCACAGCTGATTGAAGTCAACAGAATAATTCCCACTGACTTTCATGGATTTTTAGTCAAACCCATTATCCTTTCCAAACTGAACAAAATCCTCAAGCAAGTATCTGTAAGCATCTGAATAGTCCCATTTTATTTCTGGGTTTAAATGCTTGTAATTTGCTACTTGTCTAAATACTTGTACTTTGCTAAATCAAGGTCTACATTAATAGCTGAAATTTGACTTAAATTTACAAAGCTTCAACCTAAACAAAACTGAGTTACATGCATAGAGCTAGCTAGCATTCTTTACATGCAGAGCTATACATACACACAGATTTTTATTGGAATATGACTGCAGTTTAAAGGCTTCCTTGAACCAGGCTGTTGAGTTCCCCCTACTTCTCCAACTTCCTGTAATATTATGGTAGTAAGCTGGGAATGGTCCACAAGGTGAAATTAAAGATATGAAAATTTAAGCATATTTTTCTGTATTAGTTGCTGTCAGTTATACTGTGTGGAAGAGGCTATGGATAGATGCTACATTTGAAGAACTAGAAATGCCACAGCATTTGGAAGTGCTGTAAAAATGTAGCACTGCAGGCATGGACAGACATAATGCTCTCTCTCTGCTGAATACCCTAACTGGAGCACTACAAAATCACTTATAAGACCTACAGCAGTGTGCTTTCCAGCCAGAAGTAAAATATAGGGTTGCTTGGCTCTGTGCCTCTGCTCCGCTTTTCCCCTCTGGGGAACAGAACTCCAGCCCCCAGACCAGGCAGTCCGTGAAAGCACAGTAGCCCCAAATCTCCAAGGAATTGCAGATCTCTTCCCCTGACAGTGAGTGGGTTGGAGCCTGAGTCCACCACAGCTGATGCCCACTTTCCTGACCCCCATGTGAAGTGGGAGACTGGCGTGCTTAGTTACTATCCATCTACTCTCCCTCCCCTCTTTCTTGCAGAAGTAAGGGGACAGAGTGGACCACTGTGAAATTCCAGTGTAAAACGAAACCGTGGTATTTTGAACACATGGTATGTGACGTACCACAGAGAAATTGCTCTTTTCTCCAGCAATATTTCTTTAGTGTTTCTACCATTTTTCCATTGTTCCAGTGCAGTGGGTGTGCATGTCTGTCCCCTGAAGTGGAATGGGGAAAAATGGTGGAAATACTACAGAAATATTACTGTAGTAGTGTGGGAAATATAATTTGGGTCTACCTAACTCAAGGAGGCATCTGGCTGATTTTGTGGAGAGATTGTGGGGCTGGCTGCCAAATTCATGGGCTGATCACAGTGGGCCCTGCCATGTCTCTGATTGGCTGAGGGGCCATGGTGGCCCCACCTGTCACCACTGATTGACTGCAAGGGCTGTCTATCATATGGCCCCACCCCTTCCTCACCACTGATTGGTGGAGGGAGGTGGAGCCACATGACATGCAGCCATGTCAGCCAATTAGCAGTGAAGGGTGGGAGTGGCAGTCATCTTGGGCTGCCCTTCATGTTGGTAGTTGCCCCTCGTCCTCTCCCCACAGTGGGTTGTGCAGCCAGTCCACAGTGCCGTGAAGACTGCTGGCTCCCTCTGCAGAGCCAGTATTTTATTTTCAGTAAGTTTTCTTCATCTTCTTTTTTTTTTTTTTTAAGATTTTACAGACATTACTCACTTTTGTGGGCAATGCCGAATTTCACGATTTCTGTGAAATCCGCACAACTGGAATTTGTGTAGGACCCTAAATATAATGTCTGCCTAACCAGAGTTAAACACATTAGAAACATTTCTAGATTTAGGGGAAATTATGAATTTAAGCTCAACCCTCAGCATATGTTAGTCTAGATCTCTGGTGTTCACAAGGAAAGGACAGTGATACCAAGAGCCATGGCAGGTACTGAATTCTACATGCAATACATTATGCAAGTATTCTGACTGAAAAATAGGAACTAGGAACTAGGAAACTAGGAAACATCCCATTCCTCATAAAGAAATGAACTCTGCTTTTTAAAATCACCTTCACTTCAGTAATTAAAGAGAAAATTGATTTTTTAAAAGTGATTTATTATTTTTATGGACTTAATAAGGTATGCTACACATGCAGATGCTATAGTTCATTACAGCCAGACAAAACTGATAGCTTCTTTTCAGTTTGAGATTACCCAGGTTTGAAAGTTAGACATTAAAAACATTGTAAAATATATGACATAAACTGCACTAGCTGTTTTATGGAATACACAAAATTATGATCCCTGCCGTAAGGAATTTCTAATCTAATTTAGACATAAGACAGGGGAGGCAGTGCAAACAGCAAAAGCAGGAGAAAGAGAACAAGGAAAAGGGAGGATACGAATTTCAAAAGAGTTACCTTCCAGTTACTTTGCCAGACAATGTTTTGATCAATCTGTACTATCACTCATTGCCGTCTGTGAAAGTTCATCACAGTGTAATGTGTTAACCTATGTATTTTCCAGAACATTAAAATATTCAAAATTGAAGAGATGCAAAAAGCATACAGTTGAATGAATAACTAAAATTCATGGCTGAATCTGGAGTAAGCCTGGGCTGGTTTATGCTTTTTTCTGTCTCAGTTATCTGGGCGTTAGATTTCAGGCTCATTTGGTTTTAGGCAACAGAGTTTCATTTTGACTTTTATTTGGAATGCAAATTTCTGGACAAACTTCAGGATGGAGTAAAGTATGTGCCTGGGTGGTCTGGCCTAGCCATTAGACACCTGAAGTGTGGGCATAGTCAGGAACAGTTCCTGGGGAGCTGGAGGGTCTGGCCTCAGAACTGGCTTCCAATAGCCATAGTCCAGGTGAAGACAGGTCAGACTCAGAAGCTGAAGATGGAGTCAAGGTAAGCTGAGGGCTAACTGGGGTAAAAAGCGAAAAGCCAGAGTCAAAAATTGAGCCAGAATCAAGAGCAGAAAACAAGAATCAGGGAATGCCAAGGGTCTTACTAGGATTGGAAGTCAGAATTGGAGCAAGGAGTCAAAAACAGGGACCCAGCCAGGAAGCACACAGAAGAGAAGAAGCAAAAACTTTTGCCTTTGCCCAGACAAGGATTCTGTGGACTGGCTTCTAAGGCCTGGAGCAGCTGGGGCTTGCTGCCTGGAGCTTTAAAGGACTGGCTGCTTTGATTGCCTCACTCAGTACAGCTCGGACCACGATGCTGCTCTGGGCTCAGTGCAGCGCTTGTTCATGGGATGACCTACTCTGACTTCTTGATCAGGACAAGGTTGAGTCCAGGGTTCTGGCATGGCCTCATTACAAAAGCCATACAATGTTATGGGCCTTAAAAACTCCTGCAAACCAAAACTGATGAACGATAACAGGTAAGACAGCCTGTACCTTCTGGAGTGAGTTTAAACTGACACTGTATGTATAGAGAGAGATCAGTGGGAACTTTGCCACTTGCATCCAGTGAAGCAAGACTGAACCCTATATCACTGAAATATTGAATTAACATGAGAAAAACTGTTTGTGGGTATCTTCCTTGTGCATATATTTTTGATGGAAGCTACCTTCCCACAACCTGACATTATCTTTGAATTCCAACTGTCACATTGCTTTAGGACCATTTTGTAAAACAAGGTTGGTTTATTGGTTTTAAGACAGTGGAAAAGAAAAGCAATTATGAGACATGCCTATCGCTGGGAAATCTGTCACATGCATTCAGTCTCAACAATATGTGCAAGGAGTTTTATATGGCTGAATTAAATTCTACAATGAAATATCCATTTTGTCTTTCACTATAAGTTTGAATCAATTCAGTTTTTTTCTGTAGAACAGAGTTATCCAACTGGCAGCTCACAGGCTGAACCCAGCCTCTGAGGGGTTAATGTGTGGCCCATGGGCTTCTATGTGCCTGCCACTCTCATACTGCTTCTGCTGCTGTGATGATGGCCAGAGTCTCTGGGGCAGGGAAGCATGGCTGGAAAGAGCCCGATAAGCTCACTGCCTACATGCCAGTTTGGGAGTTATGTGGAGGTGGTGGTGGCAGTGGCTGTAGGATGGAGTGTGGTTTCACACTGCTCATGGAGAAGGGGGTTCATTTGGCAGTGGTGCAGTGGCAGGTGAGGAGGGGGACTCATATGGCAGGGGGCCTGTACTCATTGCGCAGCAGCAGTGGAGGTCCTGGGGACTCACCTGTGTGGCAGTGGTAGTAGGGAGATGCATGTGGTGGTGGCAGGCTCACATTGCTCAAGTGGCATGTGGGTCACATGGTGTGCAGTTTGGGTCTCACGATCAGTGTGATATGTGGCTCCCAGATGCTCTAAAGTTGGACAGCCCTGCTTTAGAAGATCATAACCTGCCATTTATGGGAGCAGCTTTACTCACTAAATAATTTATAGTTGTATTTTTGCCACTCTTTCCTCTTACCCAGGTGAAATCCTCAAGTTTATTCTTCATTCAGAAAAATTCACTGAGTACATGTTGGGACTAATCGTTATTTGTGTCTTATTCACCATCAAAATCTTGTGCATACTGATTTGCATACTTGAAAAGGCATCATCTTCTTATCTTATTACAAACCAAATACAAAACTTCAACAGGATCAAGATTTACCCAAATCATTGAAAACCCATTTTTTACTGGAAAAAAAAATCAGAGATAAATTTTAAACAGGTTCAGTAACTGTGGCTGTGCTCAGTAATGATGTATGTATGTATGCAGCTGAAGGCAGATTACAGCCCAGTAGCAAAAACTATCCCTTCATTGGGACAAATTCAGCAAATAATTCTGCAGAAATGTTGAGCTATCATTTTGGAACCAAGAGCTCTAGTTTTTTGTATGAGATTATCAGTAAATACTATAGGTAGAAATGTTGCATCGATAATATAAGGGGTGAAATTTAGGACATTATTCTTAAAAGTTGACAGAGGCCCGAATTAGAATGAATGGTGTATCTGAAAGAGGAGATTAAATCTTATGTGCAAAAACTAATGTGAGCAGCCAGCAGTAGCATAACGAACTGGGGGCAAGCAGGGCACCAGCTCTGGGCATGGACACAGGAAGGGGCAAAAAAAACAGCATTGCCACCACTGCCACTAGTAGCCCAACTGCTGCCATTCCCACATGTGCCATGACCACTCAGGGTACAAAACTGCCTAGGTACCAGCTCCAAGTTTAATACTCAGACGGCAAGCTGTCACATATAATACTCAGACATGGGAAGAGTTGGGCTCTTTAGTTTTTCATTGCAGGACCTATGCAGACCTGGGTGTAGTCTGTTTTCCCCATCTGGTATTGCCTGCTGTTCTCATAGCATTTCACACACAAAAAAGGACCCCTCAAAAGACTAGCTGCTCTTGTGAGATTTCTATTTGGGAGTAGAAATCTCCTGAGAACAGCTCAAAAGCTTTCCTTACAGGCTGTGCCATAACAAAACCCTTGCCTTAACCAATCTTCAACACCAAAACCTTAGGATGAAAAATCTACATCCAGATATCACCTGAAATGCTCAGCTCTAATTTATACTTGAGGGGCAAAGACTTTCCAAACAGTAAAACTGGCATTTAGTTCTCACACATTTAAATGTGAAAAGGTATGAGAGTTGTGTGCTTTGTAGGCAACACTATTTCACAGATTTTTTCCCCCCAGAAACCATGTGTTTTAATTAGCTGAAAGTGATAGTGAAACTGTGTTGCTTTTCAGATTTCTTATATTTAAACCAAATATTTTTGTTCCCGAAAGAAAAGAGCTGCTGTATTTCTGTGGCAGGTGGCAGTCTGCTTTCTTTCAACACACACCACACATGCATGAATTAAAAAAAAAACAGAGAGCACTGAATAAATACCAATTTGGCATAATTATGTGATGTGTGGCCCTGAGTGTATGGAAACTCTCACCTATTGGCACTTGCAATTTTAGTATCATGTAATTAAATTGATTTTTTGTCAAGTCAGTTTTAAACTATGTCTTCGAGGTAAAAGGCCAGTGCATTAATCCACTAAGCTATTTATTATTTAAATACTAATCAAGAGGTCAATTAATGTTTTCATTGCTTTTGCAAATGAGTAATGGAGTACTGTTCTGAGCTCTTGGGAGCCTGCAGCATTAAATGGGAGTCTGATTTCATTCTTTTTCTTCCAGCTGCTTTAAAGAAGGCTCTTATTTTGTCACTTTTAGCTTCTAAACAGTTTGTATTTTCTATGAGAGGAGTAGGTATGCTGCCTGAAACTTAATCTTTATCCTGCACATTCAGAAGCTACTCAAACAAGCTAGAATTCAGACTATTCTCTCTCGGGCTATATATTGACTTCACAGTGAAAGGGTTAATTAATATACCACTGATGTTAATTGCAAGAATGATAGCAGTTCATATGCATCTTTTGAACCTGAAAGTCTGTTCAAAGCAGTATCCAACATATGTGGGAAATTGTGCGTGTGTGGCCAGTGTCAGACTAACCATTATACTGAAGCAAATTTTCTTTATTGAGAAACAAGGTTCACATATATATCTCCCTGACATTTACAAATTCTGGCTAGAAGAGGTTGCACAATTGTGAAAAATGTTATTTAATGCTGTGTGTCATTTTGTATAGATGCCAGATTTTAAGTTTTTTTACACCCATGGGATTCAGTCTTACAGACCTATTTCATCATCTAATGAAGCTCCAGACTGTCACAAAATGATCATAGTGCAAAATCCTGGGATGTTTGTCTCATGATTATGTGTGTTGATTATTAACTTTAAAATTCTCCCAGCCTGAAAGCATGCTGGATATCCCAGCAGGTAGCAGAACTGCCAGATGGCAACACATGGAAGGGTAGTTCAAGATCTTCATGCTGGCATAATCTTGCTTACTCTCTCTCTAGCATCTGCTACTTTTCATTGAAGTTCCTTTGCTCTCTTGTTCAAAGTGGAGGATGGTAAAGACAGAGAGGGAAACAATAACTTTGCCACAGGCAGACTGTATTTCTTATTTGGGTGTTGGACAAGAAAACACAATTGTCTCCATTTTAGGACTTCCGTTTCGTTTTCCTACTGTTCTGTTATCATCAACTGAATTTCATTGGAGCCAAAGAGCCCCAGAACTCCCTTATTAAAGATGCTATAGAAATGCTTCACACATTGGAGATATGTGAAAGATGCTCTGACCTTTGGCTGGGCATTCTGAAGTATGGCATTTTTTAACTACCATATTTACCTGAATAGAAGATGACCCTGATTATAAGGTGACCTCCCAATAATTAGCTTATAATTTGTATTATAATTTGTTCTAATTTTCTAGGTATAGAATCTAACTATTGGAGATTTGCCTTGAAGTTGTCCCCCTCCCACTGCCACAGCAGGGAAAATAAATCTGGGGGATCAGGTAGCCCTGTGCTCTTTGCTTCCGCCCAACATTTTCTCTTAGCAGCCCCTTCCCTCTCTCCTCACTGTCAGACCCTGCTCTACTGAATACATGGAAGTGAGGAACAAATTTGAAAACAATAACCTTGAAATTAAATATGGCTGTAGCAATTTATATATAGTATGCCTGCATTTAGCTTATCCAGAATTTATGCATGTTAGCTTTTTTGAAATTGCTGCAAGTTTTATCACAGGTATTCTATAAACACACTTTTGAGCAGCACTTTGGCACCTAATGGTTGCATCAACATGAGACATTTACTGAGGAGCTGTCTAATTAGCTCACAGTAAACATCTCCATTTCTACACATGCACCCCTATTAGGGCTCAGAAAACTAATACACTTTGGAACAGGCTAGTACTTGGAAATACAAGTACTAGTCTGCTCCAGATTTTTTTCATGTGCAGACACTGACTGATTGGATGGGGCAGGAGGGTGCTTCAGTGTGGGAGCTGTCTGCTGGTAAGCTTGGTGCTGAAGCATCCTCCTGCCCCAGCCAGCCTCTCTACAGCACATTGAGCCTGCCTGGAGCAGCCCTGGGCTGCTGTCAGCCAGGGCTACTTCAGTCGAGCTCAATGTGCGGAGCATGAGTAAACTCCAGAGCAATATACTCTGGAGTTTTTTACTTCTGGGTCCACATTTAAATGACAATTCATGCACATTAATTGCACACGTAGACAGCCCAATTCATACGTAGCACAAACTATGCATGATATTAGTTGAGAGCCAAGGGCTCATGATTTACCATATAGTTCATTGGGCTAACCCCCAATAAAGACAACAGCATTTCGAGCCACAAGGACCACATGGTTCAGCATTGCTGAGTATGTATATGCTCCAGATACCCCCCCAAAAAAGATCCATGTGCTAACTAGTCCCCAACTCATGACTGGAACAGGGTCACAAGTCCTGGGATGCCCCCAAAATGTATATGCAGATAAGGCACAAGGCAACCTGGTCCAGCTCCACTTCATGGGGGGTGGGATATACTAGTGGTATGTGCCAGTGAGAGAGGGAATGGCAGAGGGATTCCAGGTGAACTGAATGCAATGTCATGACTTACCCTGACTTGAAAAAGAGTCAGCAATGAGGGAGGCAGCACTTAATGGATACTACTGTATGTCTTAATCAGATGAGCTACATTAACCTATACTTCTGGCAGGTTCCCATCAGCATGTTTGCCTAATGTGGGCTATGTATTTTACAATCATGCTCAGAGTTGTTTGCAGTAAATCAACTTCATAATGTTTCCATTGCTGTGCACATTCTGCTTCTGGCATCAGTTTAATGATAGGCGGTGTATTTAGTGAGATTTCTTTGTATGTGATTACAAGACGAGGGGATTTTTCTCCCCATGCTACTTGGGGGAAAAATCTCTTCTTGTAATAAAATAAATACAATAAAAATTAGAGCTTTCACTGTGAAAGTGTAGTAGTCAAAAGGTGAGCTTAACAGCTTTGGAATAGGCTCCAACACTGATTTTAGAGGGCATTTTCCTCTTAATAAATGACACAAAGAGAATGACATATTCTGGAGAGTGGAAATGTTTTCATAATCTCAGATTATTGGTTTTCATCACATGTAAATATATAACCTTTTATAAAAGAAAGAGTGAATATCAAAGAGGTGGTATAAGCAATGCAAATTGTGAGGAGCTTGAATTGGGTCCATATCAATGTTGAAGAAACAGAAAACCTCTCCTGTGTACTTTGTGAGATGTGTTTCTCTCTTTACATGAAGCACCTTGCCCTCCTGTTTTACTTTGCTATCACTTTGAGAAAGTATATGTCTTTGATGACATATAAATGTGGAATGTGGAGGCTATGCCTAATCTAGGGAGAATGAATGATGGATGCTTCAGATACTGGTATGGGGTACAGGGCCCTTCAGAGGCTACAGCTCTAAAAAGAAAGACCACTCCTGATGATCAGTTTCAAGTTAGGCATGCAATCAGAACATTTATGTAGCCAGGAATCTCTTCAGTAGAAGTTATTAAAGTATTATTTTCTAAGGCTTGTTCTTTTATTATTCTATGCTGCTTTGAAAATAGGATTTTTTTTCTTCTTTAAAGGGTATGGGTTTTTCACAGTGGTATCTTGACTTGGGTAATCATTATAGACACCACTATTATTACTACTGCTACTATGTCTACTAACCCAAACAGATTTTGAAAAGTGAAACAAATAATTCCACTGAAAAGATGCTTGAGTGACAGATACCTTGTGTATATGACATGCACCCTGAGTCAGCATTCAAGTCTAACCTGCTGAGTGGTTCTTTAGTGGTTTTTAAAGGAGAAGAAGGTACATAGGTAATTACTTGTGCATCAGACAAAACTCCAGAGCAGGGTAGTACTTGTAAATACAAGTCCTATCCTGTTGCAGAGTTTATTAGCTTCATGCACCCTAATAGGGGTACATGTATAGACACTGAGATGCTTACTGCACAGTTAATTAGGCAACTGCACAGTAAGCATGTTATGTAGATGTACCCAGGGAGCAGAACAATGAGCAAGCTCAGCTCCTTAACTGTTGTTACTTAGAAAGATCTTTTTTTCTCAATTCTGCCTTTCAAAAACATGGTGTACATTATTACCTGGGGCATGCAGTATGCAAGAAAATATAGTAATTCTCTAAAGCACCCTGGATCTCACTGCTAGTAAAATGTGGTCATTGACTAAATAAATGTATATTAGAAGAAAATAGCAAGAATATATAGTCCATCTATAACTATATAGTCTTCCTATTTTCTTTTAGTATGTGTTTATCTTTTAAAAATCTATGTTTTAATAGATTCCTAAGGGTATATAAATGGATTCTTATTAATATTTGTGTTATGATATTATCCAAAGGCATTTGGTGACTCCATCATTACATGGATTTATAAACAGGATAGATAGATAATTTCTGCCCTCAATATTTCTTAAAATCTTATTTTATAAGTGGTATTACACAGTATACTAAATATCCATCAAAGATGCAATTTCAAAATTGTGGCTTAGAATATAGCCACAGCTAATTAGCAGCCATGAACAATTGGAAAGGAGCATGTGTTACCAACATTTCAGTACCAAAGGGAGGAGAGATGTTATTTACCGGATTCTGTTGTTTGGCTGTGTTAGCCCATTATTGTTGTCATTGAGACTACAGGGACAAGGGTCTTATCAGCCTTTGAGCAGGCACCAAGCCATCATGACAGATGGCTGTAGTTGTGGGCACACTATGTGTGTTGTGTCCAATATGTTATGGTAATGATTTTTAGTTAGGACAACTGAAGTGTGTGCCTGCCTTAATTTTCCATATTTTTTTCAGTTCTGATTAAGTTTGAAACTCCATTCATTTTAAAACCTGAAAATTGCCAATGCTACCAAGACTTCATCCACACAAATATTTTAAATACTTTTTAATTTGTGGTAGATTGAGACTGGTATGCACAATAGAAATAAGGAATGAGACAATACTTCTACATCCAGCAGGAAAAATCTTGTGGAATGAGCCAAAAGCAACTTCAAAAAGTGAGCAAAATTTTGCAGATATGTCAATAAGGTGAAGAAGCCCTGAGATATCCCCTGCTTCAATGAGCAAAGCAGAACAATCTTTCAGTCTAACTTTCTACTTCTTGACTTCCGTATTATAATAAATGTATTCATTATTTATAAAGTATTGTTTAAGGATCATTTATTTGAAAGAAGATACAGTATTTACTGTCTGTGAGCTTTCCAAATAAGGACAAACCAATTGCTTTGACAACAAGAATGCATACCTAGATCCATAACATTTTCTCTTATCGTTCTGAGAATTTCCTGCCATGTAGGTTGATTTCCACTGTGCAGCACTGAGTATCTATAAAAAACCCCACCTACTTCATGCAGGAATATTTAGGGAGCTAGGACTGAGAGTAGAGTATACCTAGCTTTCCTTAAGATGATAACTTCAGTTGTCTCACAAATTATAGACTCTCCTCCAAGATATACAGTGTTATTTGCTTTACCTTGCCGCTGTTCTTAGTGTTGTGGAGCAAACAAAAATAAAGACAACTCTTTGCCTTAAAATGTAATCATCCTACATTCTTCATATAACCACAATGATGTACTTTTTTGACAGGTACTTTACTTCAAGAATGATTGCTTTTACTTTACCTGATTAAGCTATTTAAAATGTTTATGTTAAATTCTATTTGTTCTACAGTACCTGATTTACACACTACAAAAGAAACCTCCAGATCTCTCTCCTTTACCTTTCAGAAAAGATTTAATAGCAGAGACTGAAATAAGTTAACATGTTACTCAGGCTTCATAATGTTACAGAGGCTGTCTATTGAACACACACTATAGCCCTGTGGATTTTTAGTGATTAAAACTGGCTATAATTATCAAAATATATAAAGTGTGTTTGATGATGTATTATTCTTGCATTTCAATTGCATTAATTCACTAACACGTAATAATTTACAATAGACTTCTATTTCTTAGTGAGACTGAGAGGGTTCTGTTCTATTCAAGTTAAAATATCCACAGTTTTAATTCAAGGGAAAAAATAACAGTGATTGAATAAAATAATAAAAAGCAAACTTCTTCCGAACCAATGCAGTCCATTTGTTACAGAATTCAATCTTATCTAATTAGAACTCAACATTTTGTGCTCTAGTGGCTGAATGAAAAGTAATATTGATTACTTCCCAAGGGATTAGGTTAGGTGGAGGAGTGACTACTTACTGTTAACTTGCACAAAATCTTCAACTGATTATTCCCCCTCTACCCCAAGAAGTTAGCAATGGTTCAAAATTATGAGAAAATGTTATCACTTTGAGAGGGACAGGGTGCATCTACATGTCACGCTATGTCACCGTTTGGCAAACTATGGCAACATAGTGATCATGTGGGTCTACACATGATCAGCAGCGATGTCACCATAGTGGTGCACTCCACCAGTATAGCACACTGCTGTGGTGATGTAGCATGAAATCTAACCATGTGCTGCATGCCCAGTGCAGTAACCACCTGTACTGTGTCATGTTTTAGTACTTCCAAAAGGTGTGTAGACGCACTGCACTAAACACATTGCTTGTACCAATTCTTATAATGGTTATGCCAGGGTTTCAGATGGAATTTAGGGTGTAAATTAGAGTAGAACTTAAATGACTTCAGAACTGACATTCCATTTGCTGAAGTGACTTAAGCATGTATAGGTCTAATGTAGACTCCAGTGACTGCAGCATGGATGTAGACACACCGAAAGTAAACAGAACTCTTGGTAGAGGTGATATATTTTATTAGATCAATTTGATATTTGCAAAAGAAGTCTTTATTTGCAAGCTTTCAGGCACACTCAGCCTTCTTCAGGCATAGGAGAATGCGGCGATTGTAAAATTTCTTCTAGGTAGAAATGAAAATTCATATTTCACAGGAGAGCTGAAGGTGTTTTAAGATCTCCTGGTTGGAAAAGTTTATTTTGTGCAAATTACCTCAAAATAAATAGACTGCTCTAACTTTTATCTGAGCCTAATTTGCACAAAATGAACTTTTCCAACCAGGAGATCTTACATTTGATAGTTTCTTCCCAAATGTATACTTTAGACTTGTTTTTACTAAATTTGATTCTTTGTATTTCAGATTATTTTCCCAATTTATCAAGGCCAATTTCAATCCCAATGCTGACCTCTAAATGCCTACTCTCTCAGCCAGATTGGTGTCACCTACAAATTTATAGCAGTACAATCAAGTTTATTCTTTAAGAAATACTTAGTAGTACTAGACCCAAGACAGATCTCTTGGTACCCCCACTTAATAACACTTCTTTTGACTGGGTGCTATTTCACTTGATACATATGAACAAAATCATATTTCTACATATAAAATATATAGCTGGGCAAACCATCTGTGTAGAAATGTTTTTTTTTTCCTCTAAGGTCACAATTAGCAAAACTTACATAGCAAACTTGAAGCTATTTTGGGTGAGATTACACATTGCAATTAGTTTGTTAAGAGCACTTAAAACTTGAATGATCACAAGTTCAAGTTCATTACCCAGGGCTAAGTGCCTTCTAGGTGTCTTAAAGGTACGCCACTTGAGGCAAGAATCATATTTGAGCTGTGTTAGGCAGCTCATTCTAGCTTAACTTCTAAATGTTCCACAATGATAACATGATTAATTTGTGGTCCTCCAGTATCCCAGGAGGCACCACTTCTAGGTCCATTAACTGTTCTCCTGAGCTCTGATACCCCTTCTTTCCACCCCCTACCCCAAACACATGACAAGTGTTGCAGCAGTTGGTGAATGAGAAAAATGGGGAGGGAGTTAGAAAACTCTTGGGCTATACAGGGTCCCAGTGTGGGGAGAGACTGGAGAGAAGTGGGGAGGGGAACTGCTAGGCTGAAAAAGGGCCAAGTGGGATATATATAGCTTCAGCACACACACATTCCCAACAGACACCCCCCCCCACACACACACGCTCATACTCACACACAAAGCTCCCAGGGGATAGCATGCATACTCCTTTAGCTGCTGCCACAATTGACAGAGCCGACTGGGGTACTCCCTGAAGTACTGCCTCCCAGGCTCTGTGCAGCTCTGGCTTTGCTGCTTGGTGATCAAAGGCAAGTCTGGGGATGGTTGTGTGTGTATGCGTGTATGTTGGGGGTGAGTATGCACTGAGAGCTGAGGGTGCATCGGAGGAGGGGGAGTGGCACTGGGTGTGCATTGAGTGTGTGTGTGTGTGTGTGTGTGACTGCTAGAGAACTGGCAAACAGGACAGGCACAGAGCAACTTGTCACCTCCCAGCCACGCCCCTGATCACCACCCTCTAACAACAGGTCAGAGCTGTGCATATTACAGAGGGTTTTAACCCTGAACATGAATCTACTCTCAGCACATGCTAACTTTAGCAATGACCTAATTCTCCTTAAAGTTAGTATGTGCTGCTCGTTATGTGCAAATACATCTTTATATTGTGACTTGGTCCTGCTCTCATTATGTTGTGGGTATTCTATCAAAGTCAATGGGGTAGCAGGTGGTTCTTTGCTTTATTTCACTTCAGGAATGCATTCCTATTCCCTTCAGGAATGTACTTATAATCATTTTATCTATTCACATAGCGATACAAGAGAAAATTGGTTGATCTCTGAATTCTAGCCAAAGCAAAGGAAAAATATTACTTGGGCCATTCAGCATAATCCTTTTGTCAATTCATTTAATTAACTATGAAAAATAAACCATTAGTTTTAAACATAGATCATCAACTCTTTCCCAGCTACTGGAACACTTTGTAGTCTGAGAACAAATGTAAATCCATTCTCTATATGAAAAAATACATTAGTTTTAACATTACTTTTTATTTATTTAGGTTTGTAGATGATCAATAGAAAGATTCATTAGAAATTTCATCACATTTCAATTCGTACTTCCATTTGCCTTGTGCACTTTATGTATCCTAAATTATTATAAATAAAACTAAGAAATATTAGTGCAAAACCAGCTGAAGATTTTGTGATCCGTAGTTAATATATTTATCTGGGCATATATTTTCTTTCTGTAATATTTTTTAAAAGTACAACTTAAGCAGTGTAGTTTCATCACCTTGAATCCTTAGCTTATCTTATAAGAAAAGAATGGAGCTTGGCAGATGATATACGTCATAACTGGAGGGAAGCCTAGAATTAGACACACTTAAGGCAGCAGAAGAGTTTGGTTCTTTTTACACTGTGTGGAAAGTTAGTAGTCTAGAACATTACAGCCCAGGTCCTATTACCTGATATGCACTCAAATGCCACTTACCCAGTCACGTAAGTGGTGTTTTTGGAATTTACTACAGTTTGTGATTCTATTCCCCTCTATTACCCATGCAGGCCATGTGCAGGTAATACAATCCTGTAAGTGCCAGAAAAGCTAGTTACATGGCTGAATAAGTGACATTTAGGTACCAAAAGGGTAATAATTCTGATTTGCAGGCCTTTGTGGGTTGAAAAAAAAGTTAAAACACATACACAGCTTCCAGGTTAACAAGGAAATATTTCAAATTTTAGGCTAAAATGATCATTAAACATCATTAATAACAATTTTCACTATTTTACTATGGAATCTACCAAAACAACATCTGGCAACCATTCCTTTTATCTTATCTAGCTAAATTTATTAGTTTTTTCTGACTTCCGTGGGCTTTGTCGCATAGCCATTTAGCTTCAAACCAGGCTAAGAGATTATTCATATCTTATCGAGCAGCATTTTAAAAAATGCAATGATTTCCAAATGAAGTGAAACATATATTGCTTGCTACTGTATTCTATGTTTTTCAATAACTTCAAAAGGAAAATAAATCCCTAGCAGTGTTCCTAATACTAAAAAAGAAGAATCATTATATCCTTTTCTTTAAGTGGTAACTAATAATGTGATTCCCTATAGTATTCTTCTCAACCAAACTGCCATAAAATCTCTAGAGAGATCATTTAAGAACATGAGAAATAGAGATACCATATAAAATTCAGAGCATCTTGGATGGCTTTTAAAGAAATTATTGATAGAAATTTGGTGTTCTATCCATTATATATAGAATACCAAATATATATATATATAAATGGATAGAGCACCAAATTTATACATGTGTGTATGTGTGCATGCGTGCATGTGTGTAAGAGCCATAGAAGTAGTTTGCTTGATTTAAGAGGCATTTATAGCTATAAATCAGAGGCAAACTGCCTATAACATGTATCAGGTACCACGGGAAACAAAAGAAACTGTGAAACTTTGTTACAGCCTAGTCGAACATTTCTACTATTTTAATCATATAGTCCCAGGGTTTCCTTAGATTACTATAGTATTCTTTCAAGGGAAGTTAATTGTTTCAAATATCTTTTAATTTATTTTCATATATTGAAAGGACTTACTGAAAATAAAAATAACTGTAGAAAGATGCAAGGAGTGTTTGGCAAGCTACAGCTTCTCATTTAAAATTAAGACTAAGATTTTCCTCAGTGTTTTATGATCTTATTTGGTTTTGAATGTAGTTTAGTTAACTGCCCTTTGTTTCTGATACTGTCAGTTTCCTAAATCATGTTAGGCTATATTAGAGGCTATATTAGAAACTTAGGCATGGGAACATAATTGAAGATCATACTTAAATGGATTAAAAATTATTCTATTTTAAAGGGAAAACATCAGTTAATCTAGTTGCCTTACCAAAG
This sequence comes from Caiman crocodilus, assembly GCA_030014935.1. NCBI lineage: Eukaryota > Metazoa > Chordata > Crocodylia > Alligatoridae > Caiman > Caiman crocodilus. The sequence goes on along the minus strand of JAGPOW010003316.1, from coordinate 20,720,030 downwards.
TGGAGAACAGAGTTTCTATATAAAATAAATAGTGTAGAAGCTGGAAGACATGACAAAAAGCTAGAAGACATTAGTGAAAGATCATATTTTTCCACCAAACAAATCAATCTGTTTAAATCAGGTCTCATTAGTGTCAACATTTAGTGCTGTAGGTACATGTGGTTAGCCAATCTTTTGATCAAATCCATGGGACTTCTGACCTCTCTCTTTTATCCTGATCATTTCTTATATATTCAGACATTCACTTGAAACCTAAAATTTAGATATTCAGCATTTGTTCTATATCAGGGATGACTCTGAGGTTTTTATATTTCATAGCAATGCATAGGAGAGGCATCATAGACAGTTTCTGTACCCCAAGAGGCAGTGGTGTCCCAGGCAGTGTTGTTGGCTGGGCCTGGCACTACCATTCACTGACTCAAAATTGGGACTAGGCTTGGTGTCTTAATTACTCACTCCAGTTATGCTACTGGCCAAGGTTAAAATACCTTCTTTCCCCAGAAATTCTTCTATCTCCTTCTGCTGTTCTTTGTAATAACTCCCATCTGCTAGGAAATATTATGCTCAATGGATGTGCATTTTTAGGTTTTATAACAAAGCTTAGTAGAAGCAACTTTAAGATTGACATCATGCTTCCCTTGACATTAGAGGCTAGATCCTGTTCTACCTATTTTGTGCCTAATGAATTTAGATGCCTATGTGTGGTCCTATTCCTCTGTAGGGAAGTTGCTGAGAAAACATTAACAAATTTACATTTGTAACACTCCATTATCTAACCCTTACAAAAAACAAAGGAAATGAGGAAGACCCATGCAGGTTTTACAGGATCTTTTTTTCAGGGACTCAAGCAGAATGAAATAGGATCATACTTCAGTAATAGGTGGAATAGGATATAGCCCAAGGTTGCTGAAAAATCATTTGGCATTTCAATATTAGGTTGTGGTCTGCAAAGGAGTACATGAGGGTGGACCCAGACCCCTAAATACAATCCCACTGTCTTCCATATATCTTGCACTAGTCACATATATAGACTTTTGTATGACAGAGCCTTAGATTTAGTTATAATCAAAGGTCCTGATCAAGATGCACACTGTGTGTGTTTTTGGGTAAAAGTATATGAGAATAGAATCCAGATTAAATAATGCAGCCCATTTCATGTCTATAGAGGATAAACAAAATCTCTAGATTTTGGTAGGTTTGAAACCAGCATCCCAAGGTTTTGGCCGAAACCTGCTATTTCTTCCTTCTAACAGTAATCTATAAAAGTGAGACCAGGTGATGTTAGTTTTACATTTAACAGTTAGCACACTTGTAAGTGGCAGATATAATGTCACATCTCAGTATTACGTGTTGGCTCTTCAAGAGGCTAAATGCATGCCAAAACTGGTTTAGCAACCTGAACTATTCTTGTTATGAAAAAGGGAATAGAAGCAGGGAGAAGGATGGAGAGTAAAGGAGAAGGTACTGATAGCCCTTCAGAACTGCCTTTTTCCGTAGCTGCTACCATCTTGATGCCAGCACAGCAAGGTAAGGGAACATGAGAAAGGTATGTTAAAACAGCTTTATGGCAACATTTGCAAAGGAGCCAAAAGGATTTTGGAGCACAGACCCCACTGCCCTTCAGAGGGACATAACGATCTTAAAATCACACAAGGTCTTTTTGAAAATCATCCCCATAGATACAATAGAGTGGACTGCCTGTTGAAGTAAATAGAGTTGACTTGAATGGGTATTACATCAGGCTCAGTGTGAACAGATGTGTTACGACTAAAGGGAAATTAACATAGACAGGAAAAGATTGCAGTAAATCATAATTTCTCCCTACCTTCAACTCCAGCTGTGCCTTGCCTGACTTCTGGCACTTTGTGTCACTACAGAAGTCTGTCAGAATGGCTATGAATTCTATCAGGATTTAAACATGAGCTCTAGGAGTGCTAGCTCAGCCATTTCAAATTGCATCAGTTAGATACAAATTGTTAGTCTAAATGCATTAATTTCCCCTTTTAATCAGACTGCTCAAAATAAGTTTAGCAGTTTTTTCTTTACCAGATGGAAGGCTCAAGCCTGCTCCCCTTGAAGTCTGTGGCAGAATTCCCACAGGGAGCAAGATCAGGCTGAGGGAGCTCAACTTAAATAATATTTGGCTTGTTTTAAGATTACTTAAAGCTAAGAATAGGTTCATCTTACAAAAATGTTGTTCTTGCTAAGGTAACTGGCTCATCACTTGGAAAAAGAGTGTGTACAAAGGGCAACTTGGATTTAAAAACTGGAAGCAAGGATGCAGATAAAATAGATTTGTTCATTTGCACCTATCATAGGCTACCATCATGGACTTCAATTGGGTTGACATATTAAGAAAAAAGTTTTGCCATAGATGATCCTCTTAATGACTAACTTACTCTTATATAATATTTTTTAACTCTATCTGTTCATTTACCCACACCCCAGCCTGTTCCATTTTGAGCACCAGACCCCCTGTGGGGATATTTAAAGGTCATTCTCCAGTTGAAGCATGGGTCAGCATTTCAACAACTAGATAAACTCATGCTCAGAAATGAGTTCACCCATTTCACTGATGTGGATCTCATTGGTACATGAATAGATACGTACATGAATGTATCTATAGGCTAGAACATAGAAAAATGAATATATTCTAATACAAGGGTCAGCAAGCTTCTGCGAACATAGGATGGAGCTTGCCACTGGAGAGTGCTGAGGGCCACCATTCCAACCCTTGAGCAGCAGTAAGCACAGCCCTCCATGTAGGCCATAGCAGCTGGCTGCAGTGGCAAAAGCAATCAGGGCATTGTTGGCAAAACGTGGATGGGATTAAACAGCTAGGAATCAGCACACCCTTAATAAAATGTGGACTTGGATTAGACCTTCACAGACCTGATCTAATACCTTTGTGGGCCAGATTCAGCCCCTAGGCTGTAGTTTGATGACCTCTCTAATATATATGAGGGGTGCAATTTGGGGCTGGCACTGTTCAATATCTTCATCAGCAATTTGGACGAGGGGGTGAAAAGCACGTTGTTCAAGTTCTCAGATGACACTAAGATGTGGGGAGAAGTGAGCACACTAGAAGAGAGGGGCAAGCTACAACTAGATCTGGACAGGTTACAGAGGTGGGTGGATGAGAATAAAATGGGCTTCAATACAGACAAGTGCAAGGTCCTGCACCTAGGGAGAAAGAACCAACACCATACCTGCAGGCTGTGGAACTCCCTTCTTGTTAGCACAGAGACAGAAAAGAATCTTGGAGTCACTATTGATTCCAAGATGAACATGGGCCACCAATGTGGGGACACAGTCAGAAAGGCTAACTGCACCTTGTCATGCATCCATAGTTGCATCACAAGCAGGTCCAATGAGGTGATCCTCCCCCTTGATGAGACCTTGGTCAGGCTGCAGTTGGAGTACTGTGTCTAGCTCTGGGCACCACACTTCGGGAGGGATGTGGTCAGCATTGAGACAGTCCAAAGCAGGGCCACTTGCATGATTAGGAGGCATCAGGGCAGACCCTATGAGGAGTGTCTATGGGACCTGAACCTGTTCAGCCTCCACAAGAGAAGGCTGAGAGGGGATCTGGTGACTGCCTATAAGCTTGCCAAGGGGAACCAGCAGGCAATGGGAGAGTTCCTGTTCCCCTGAGCACTACTGGGGGGTAACAAGGAACAATGGCCATAAGTTGACTGAGGGTAGATTCAGGCTGGATATCAGGAGGTACTACTTTGCTATCATGGTGGCTAGGAGCTGGAACCAACTTCCAAGGGAAGTGATGCTCACCCCTATCCTGGGGGTCTTCAAAAGGAGGCTAGACAACCACCTAGCTTGGGTCGTTTGACCCCAGCATCCTTTCCTGCCCAAGGCAGGGGGTTGGACTTGATGATCTGCTTAGGTCCCTTCCAACCCTACCAACTATGAAACTGTGTAACCTCTGAAAGTGGGGAAAAAGCTTGTTTTCTTATTTTGGGGGAAAATAGGGGCAGCTTGATAACTACTGGATTTTGATTATGCTCCTCAGAGAGTGGTAAAGGGTGTTCTACCTGTCTCAGGGTCTCTCATTTTTCCAAGGATGAGGTAGCAAAAGTATAACTAACGGTGGATTGAGTGGGACACCAGTCTCAAACACCAATTCAGGAGAGGTTTTGCACAAAAATAGCAACTGCTGCTGCTGCCTCATGCACCCCTGCTGCCCCGAGAGCAAAAACTGTCAAGCTGCAACTCTGTGGTGTAGACATCTGTGTATTGGAAGCTGAGGACGACTCTCAGGCTCACTTGCTGCCCCAGCTCTTCAAAATCATGTTTTTTCCCTCTTGTCAACTTGAAAACAATAAAACAAAGACGTACTTCGCTTTTCCTTTCACAGATGTTTCTCTTAGCTCCAAAGAATGCTGGGATAGGTATACCATGAACAGAGGAGGGAAGTGCTGGCCATGTTCCAAGTATCCTGAAGAAGAATAGCAGGCCATTGACCTTTCCCTTTACCTTTGAATTCATATTGCAGGAAACAGTATGAGGAATGAGGAGCCAGTAATTGATTCACCCTTCTCTATGCATTTTTGGGAAACAACTAAAAAAAAAAACATAATAATTTTGAACCACAAAGTGTTTAAATTAAGATTGGTTCCACAAAGATCTTGTGAACAAAACATTTTGGAGCAGTTTCTTGCTCTTTCTGAACTTCATCTTCCCTACTCATAAAACATCCATGACCCAAGGTATTCATGACCCATGAACTTTTAGCTTATTTTGTCTGCTCTTGATAAACTAGAAAACAGCTTAACAAGATGAAGTATTGGAGTGAAGCAATCATTAAAACTGCACAGCTGCTGACAATATGTGGAAGATAATCTTACTTTTATAGAAGAATGCACACCTGTATCTTAGCAACTATTCCCTTTGGAAGCACATAGAGATAATCACTAAAGGACAAAAACTTCCTGTTAGGCTGACTTTTTTTTCAGGTTTGTGTACCCTAAGGACACATATTTGAGGTTGAAGTATTTCTGTCAGGCGCTGGTTGGAGTGGAGGTATTGTGAATATGGAAAACAAAGAATTAAATGGTTAGAGTACCTTTACAATTATTTTACTTTTTAAAAGTATTCTCTAAAAATAGAAAAACAATTGACAGGCAAACCTGTGGCATCTATGTTAATTATGTCTAAAAATATGGCACTATATTCTGAAATGTGTGTTTCGCTTCTTCAGCGTGTACCATCTGGCCCTTGAGTTGATGTTATGGATATAAACACATTGAAAAGTAATTCTTATTAAACCCAGAGAAATCATTAAAATAGTAAAACCAGCTTTGTTATTCATGCATATCTGAACTTCATATAAAAACACAAATGACAATTTTTGCAGCTATCCAGTTATCCCATGAGGGATATCATATACTCAGCAACCATCCATTATGTTTACAATGGAGATTCTTTTTTATTATACATAAATTATCACTTTTCCCATGAGTTCCTTTAGTATTTTTTTACAAACATAATTTGGCATCTCCTTTGTCCATCTGATGATAGTATGAAAGGTATTTCAGCAAATAAACAATTAAAATACTGGAAAAAACTGCTTTTATCTTCTCTTGGGTGCCTTCTGTTGTTCATAGTGCATTCCAAAAATGGTAACTGTATGGAAATATATCAGATATCTGAATGCTTGATGGTTATTTCTTGCACAAGAATAGGCATCTGCTCAGAAAGCCAAAGCTTTCACTAATGAGCCTGAACCAAAACCTACTCCAATGAAATGGAAGACTCATTGACTTCAGTTGGATCAGGCCTTATTAAGAAAGAAGTTCATCATTTTGAAATTGTTTTAAATTTAGGAAAAAAAGTCCTACATTGATTTGTATAATAAAAACAAATCAAACAAAATATTATATTTTTTCAGACATAATTATAGCATTTAGCATATAAATGGTTATATTTTCCTTTAATGCACAAACTATTTCACTTTATTTATTTTAGAATGCTTTGCTTGGCCAAAGTGAAGAGATCCTTAACTGAATGAACCTGAAAGAAAGGTGGGCGTCATGTTTTACTAATTCTCAAAAAGAGAACTTTCATCTTTTACTAATTCTCAGAAAGAAAACTTTCATCTTAGGGCACTCTAACTTACAAGAAGCAAATTAAAAGTTACTGTCATGAATACTGAAATTTTAACTTGAGTAAAATTTAGTTCATAATTACTAGCTTAATTCCTCCTGCTCCTTCTCCTCACCTACCTTCTCTATTTTTCTAACTTGATATCAGCATGTGAACTTCTTTGTTTTGATTTGCCTTTCTACTCTTTGGGCATGTCTAAATGAGATGCTAATACACAGTAGCAATGAGCTACTGCACAGTACCTCATTGCTGCTCATTGCTACAGTATCCCATTGTGTAGTAATGTAAATACTGTGTAGTAATGTCAGTTACTGCAGTCATTTAGTACTAACAACTGCACAGACTGCTGCTCATATAGACACAGCCTAATTGTCTTACATTCTATACAGTCATGAATTCTCACCGTAACTCCAGCAACCTTCATTTCTACCACCCACAAATTCTTTTGATTTGCCTTTGAATCTGTGAAGTTTTCTACTTTGATGGTAAACTAATAAACTAAAAGAGAACAAAAAAATTGCATTTGAAAACAAAATAAAAAGGATGATTGTCTGTCTGAGAAAACAGGGTCAAGTAACAATTTCTGATAAACCTGAGTTATTTAAAATGATAATCTACTGAAGAACAGTTACATTTACAGTGCACAGAAGAAGAAGTGTTTGGTTCTTAACAGAAATCCAAGAATAAGACATACAAAGACATTTCTAGTAAAGGTTTATAGAAGAAGAATTTTTAAAAGTTGTAGATGATATCTGGGAAAATGTTTGAGCACTTCAGCTAAGGTCCATAATCTTACTTTCCTTGGTGAGATTAAAGTTAAATTATATTGGATTGGGACAGAACAAGCTCTGGAAAGGAGATGCAGCTTGAGTACATTTCATTACAGGGAATGGCTAACAGGACGAGAGAAGTGTCCTGAGACCTAAAAGCAAAATTGCTAGACCAAAGTTCAGACTTGTTGCCTACTTTTTTTAAAAAAGCGGGAACACTGAGGATATGAATCTTCGTTAAATACAAGATGGGGGAGAAGAGACATATTTGGGACTTTTCTTGTCTTACAAAATTGATTTTGCAAGAATCAGAGAAAAACTAAAAAATGTAATTCAAACCATAAATTTTGTGAGAGAGGAAAAGCTGACTTGATGAAAACAAATTACTTTTCCTTGAATCATCTCATGGATCTTAAAAGCTATCTTTGTATGCAGTGCTATCTTACTAAATAGTGATTATTTGATAAGAAGTTCACTGATAGTACTCACAATAACAGTTTTATTAAGCTTCAATATATATACACATATTTATTACCAATATCTTGGTAATATTTATTATATATTATTTGAAAAATAAAAAACCCAATATTAATCTTAGTGCCTGAATTTTAAGAAACTGCTTTTTACCTCTTTCTCTTTTTTACAGTGTATCACTTTATCTAAGATTATTAACCTGGAAATTGAACTGTATTTTAGCGTTACTTCAATATACCTTAGAGTACAACTAATTGCCTCCAAGTACCAGAACTATCTAATTTAGGTGAAATGTAACAAGCCACAGTAGATGTGGATGATGCCACTTTGCTCCTCTTGTTCTGTGCCCCATAACTGTTTAGCTAATTGGCACTCATTTGCATTTGGAAATATTTTGCCCTCCTAGGGTACATGCAGACATGACTAGCTAAGGTTAGGTTCATCTAAGTGCCAATCTGTACAGACATTTAGGGAGGATAGATTAAGTTAAAAATGACAGCTCGATCTAAATTAATTGACCTGGGGGGTGATCTAAGTTAGATCGGGAATGGGTTCATCTTACTTTCCAAACATCTGCATATATTTGGAGTGTAGCCCTGGGACTGGGAAAGCCCAGCTACTCACTCCAGCCCCAGTACTGTTCTCTTATGTGTACTGTTCCTATCCCCTACCTCACCCTGACTAGGCTATTTTTAGCTCCTCTGACCTTTTCACTTCCAGACAGACAACCTCACCCCCCACAAACCTGCCAGCTGCTCCCAATCCCACCAACCTCCAATCCCTGTGGACCTGCTAGACCAGTAGTCTCTAACCTTTTTATGCTGAAGACCACTTTTTGGAACTAGAAGTAACCCCAGGATTCACCACACCTTCCCCACCCCATCCCACTGCCTGCCCTGCCCTACCACCTACCCCATGTGTCCCCGGAGCTCTGAGTGTCCCAGACTTGGCCAGGCTGGGGCCTGATCCGACTTCTGAGCTGTGCCTGCCCAGCAGTCAAAGAAACCTGGCATTGGGCTCCAGCCCTGCCGGATCTGGAGGTCTCCATGGTCCAGGGCTGCATGTGGGAGAGGTTCCTGCCTCTGGGCACAGCTTGTTGGAGGCCCCGGGGGCCTGTGCCTCCCCACCTATACTTGGGACAAGGTAGCTGCTGCAGCAGACTGCCTGCTGTGTCCTGAGCATAAGTGTGGGAGCACAGGTCCCCAGGGCCTCCACCAGGCTGTGCCCAGTGGCGCCCCGCCTATACCCATGAAAACCAGATCTTCCAAGACTTGGCCAGAGCCACCCCACGTGAGTCCCTGCTGCTGAGCTGAGCTGCACATGGCCAGCTGCGGTGGGACTTGAGGTGCAGTGGCAGCATCCTCTGCTGCCTCCACCAAGACGGGGAGGGAGTCCCTTATGCCCCTGGAGGAGCCCGGTGGGCTCCAACCCTCCCACCACCCAGCCAGGCTGGGACCCTACTTACCTTCTGCTGTTGGCTGGGCCACATGGTCAGCCACTCACTTCAGGGGCTTCAATCTGGTCCCTGCCCCTTCCCTGACCTGCTGGGGCTGGGGGCAGGGGTGTGCACATGAGCAAACACCCAGCTGTCCCCCCAGCCCAGGATCTACCAAAAGAGGCTCTGAGATCTACCTGTAGATCAGGATCCCTGGGTTGTTGACCACTGTGCTATACTCTCCCCTAATCCTGTCACAACTTCTCCCTTCCCCAATTTACTTACACTGAGTTCCTGGCTTAGCTCCCAGCACTGGTTAACATGCACATAAGCCATTTAAAAGCTACAATCATATGGCTTAAAGTAAGCCACATGATCATAGATCAGATACAGGAAACATCTACACATACCCTTAGACACTGGCATAACTTGTTCATGTGCTAAATTCACTAATTCTAGGTAGTGTTTGATGACAATTTGAACTGTTTTAACTCAGAATCATATTTCCTAATGCTTAGAAACCTTTTTCTAATTTCCAAATCAAATTTATTCATGGGATATTTGATCCCATTTGTTTTTGTGTCCAGTATCCTAAAATAGCTCTTCTCCCTGTCTGGTGTTTACCTGCCTGATTTATTTATAGTTAATTAAGATACCCCTTCTTAACTTTTGCTTTCTAGGCTATATAAGCCAAGTTTTTTCAGCCTTCTTTTGCAAAATAGGTTTTATATTCTCCTTGCCATCCTCATAGCATTTCTCTCTACAGGAAATACTTTGCTTGACACATTCTGTATTCACATCTTGTGGAACATTTGCCTTTGTCATTCTTAATCATTTTGATGACCACTAAGCAACTCACTGAATGACTGAAAATTGTAAGTCTTTTCTGTTGCTACTTAATCTTAGTCTTAATCAATGTTCTATCTTGAAAAGAAGAAGAAATAATAGGAAAATTATATTGGATGGTTCTGTTTTGATAAAGAGTGACAGTACAATTGGCTGTGATTCAAGATTCAAATAAAAGAGATTGTTATACTTTAATAGTCTACTAAAATAGGAATAGAAGTTTCTAGGGGAAAAAAAACAACAACTATTTTTATTATTATTGACCACATGTTCACATTGTCACATTGCTGTTTTACTTAAAATGTACTTTAAGATTCCACCTTCAAATACAGTTTTGTAATCAAGATCCCAAAGACATTCCTAATAAAATATTGCTAGGGATTCAATCTGTGCTGTAAGGATAACAATACTTGCAAAGAAATGAACAGAGGCAAACAAAACTGAAACCATCATTCTAGTGGTTTTGGCTGACAGAGTGGACAGAAATAGACTGTTGATGGACAAAAACAGAGACAATATTTTTTAAATGAGCATAACAGTATCCATCTGTTCCTAGATTTAAAGTGCAGATGTAGTCCGAGAAGTATCTTTGGAAAACTGGTATCAAGGGGTTCTGTGTTCATTCTCCCAATAACTCAGATCACATTTGGTCAGTTGATAAGTTAAAAAATAGAGGGTGAGGGGTGGGGAGATGTTGAAACTCCCCACCCCTCACCCTCTGCAAATTTAGTCTGAGATCTAAAAGTCACGCAGAGTTATTTCATGCATCACTACTAGTTACGAAGGTTATGGAGCTGGAACCTTAACAATTCTGTTGATACCAAGATAGGGATTAATTCAGATTGCTCTTCAATAGGAATATTGCTACTTGGAGAAAGAATGTGCAAAATGTTTCTTTTTGTTGTTAGGCTAGGGACAGATGTTGCGCATATCGCTGGATAAGCTGTTTTAAAGTTTATCCTGAAACAAAAATATCCCAGGATTAATTGGTGTGTACACATGTTGCTCTTCTAATCAGGGTATAGTGCAGTGTTGAATTTCTGCCACTGATCAATTATATGATCCTGGGATAACTGTTCAACCATACTTTGCAATGTCTCATGATAAACTAATGCTTCATCTTAGCTGGGAGCTTTCTTTAGGATTTATCGCAGGATAAAGGTCATAGACATCTGCATGTTTGTGTTTTATCAAACACAAATGGTTAATCTTGGAATAATTGTGATGTCTGTTTGAAGCCTTAAATATAGTGTATAGAGAACAATGTACAGACATCATGAGAGATTATTATGAATATTTATATCAAAACAAGATCTTTCTTTTATGAAGAGGTTGGTACCTGATTACTCCATCGCTTAATCCATCCCAGTTCTCTGCATGCCTTTATCCCATTCTTTTGTTCCTACTAACTGCCTGGCAGAATACTCAAATCCACAATCTTTTTCTTCTACCTTTATTTATTTGTTCCTGTCTCCTCCTATATAATCCATCCATCCAGTGCAAATACTTGCACTGTGTCCCACCACACGTTTATTTTTTCTTCTGCTGCATTATTTTAGAGAAAATCCTGGGACTATAATGGATTCCCACACAATGCATTCATCCTTCCTCTTACAATACTGAAGTCCACCATCAGAATGTTGATTCTTTTTCTATTACTGAATTGAAGTCTTTATAATTTCTTTGTCACCTGTTTGCAGTTTTACTTCCTCTAAGTTCCCTTTTCTCTAAGCAACCTCTCCATCTTTGCTAGGATCTTTCTACTTTGCTAAGACAGACAATGTCTGTTCAGATTATTTCTTTCTAACCCAGTCTCTTTCTTTTCCTATCTCACATCTTTATTTTTTGCCAACTTTCCTCCAGCATTCCAGAGCACAGCTTAAGAAGAGAGGAAGGAATCTGTTGTGTGGTTTACTAGTCTATGTTGTTCTGCTTCAAAAGGAAAGGGGTGAAGATAATGTGGGGAATGTGCTGCTTCTCAAAGTATAAGAATCACATATAAAAGATCAAGTCTTATTTCATTCATGGCTTCAATGCATTTCTAAAAGATCATACTTCAAAAAAGTGGACAATTTAGCAGAGACCAGGTAAAATCACTGAAATGGAATTGAAACTTCCTGAGAAATGACCACATGATTTGGATTGTTTTCCCTTAAACGTGCTGCATTAAGAAGTGAAAATAAAGACATTTCCCATTTGGATGCCTTGCTAATGCTGCTGAAACAGAACTCCTGATCTCACAGTACTACAAAGAAAGAAGAGAATATAGCTCAGCCACCCCCAGAGCTGAGTTGGAAAAACAATGTGAGAAAAGATGAGGGATGTTTTGAAACATGAGAATAGTTACAAAAGATTTGGACAAGGGGATTAAGAGAGGATGCACAAGTGACTGATTTGAGGTCACAAGTGGAAACCAGAAGATTCTTCTACCTTTTGCAAGAACTCAGTGAAAATGCTATGAAATCAGTGTGAAATAACTTCATCTTGAATAAGATGTTGGTTGGGAAAGCTTCTTTAGACAGTGCATCTCTCTAATGAGGACTAGTGAGCCTTATCTGAAAATGTTTGACTATATATATTATTAATTTAACAAGTCATCATTCTACTCCCTGTAACACAAACCATATTCTGTGAACTGTTAAATGATCCCCAATATTTATGTCACAGTTGGTTAAACATGAAATATGTTACTTCCCAGGATATAATGCATAAGCATACTTCAGTAACACAGTACAATACAATCTTAGAAATTGCTTTGCAACCATTGATTAGATGGTGAAAATAATCGCAGTTCATATTTGATTCTAAATGCACTCACATTACTTTTAGAATGAAAAAAGACCATACAGGAATAGCCAATAGTTATTTTAAAAATAGAAGATCATATGAGAAATATAGCATGGAAATATTATTTTCTTTTTTGACAGCCTGCTTTACAGAGTCATAAAAAACTCAGCAGAGGAATTGTTTTTTTAATGTTACACAATTAAACAATCACTCGATCATTATCTTAGGCTTCCTCCAACTTGACTTCCTTTGTGCCTATTGCTCTAAATGGCACTCAACATCTCTGTTAGAGGTCATCCTTGCTCAGGTTTCTGCTACTTTTTACTCAATCAATACTCTTCTTCTTTAATCTTATTTTTACTCATGGGCAACTATTCTCTTACTTCACTGGCTTTTACTGTTTTGTGAGTTTTCTTTAATATCACTTCAGTGTTCAAAGGGAATTCCATAAGATCTCCATTTCTCCCTTTCCTTCTGCCCTCTATTTGTGGATCCTCCTATTCACAAATCTCTCTCTCTCACTTCCTAATACTTAATGGACATTTATACACACACTCCAGGAGTGGGGATAAAGCACCATTTTTAAGTGTGGGGACACTGATACACAAGATGCCGGAGGCTGCTGGAGCGTGGTAATTACCACGCTCCAGCAGACTCGATTAATTGAGTCTGCTCTGACATGCTGTAAGTACAGAGCATTGAAGTAGCCTTACTGATCTTGTATAGGCACCCAATGAAGCCAAAGTAAATTTGAATTCTTTCCCTCCATATCTTGCAACTTGTTTTGGCCCCTGAAGATGAAACTACCGTTTTCCAGTCATTAACAATTAACTCTGTTTTCTCTTTTAGACCTATGTGATCAAGATGTGATTAAAATTTAGCATTTCTATACCTCTTTCTATCTCTCTGAGATCTAGAATTCTGTATTTAGAAAACATTCATACTGATCCTTATCTCATGCTTCATTTCCTTTTTTCTTTGTCTCCCTTACTGCACAATGCTTAACCTAATTAACAAATAAGGCAGTTTTTACTCATTAACCCATATTTTTTTCCTGAAGCATATTCATACTTTCTACCAGGTCCAACTCTTTCATAGGAAGTGCTTCATGTAAGTATTAGAAGGGCCCCTCTCATCTCCTTAAAAACTTACCTCTGATTTTGTAGTCATTATTATGGCTGAGCAGCTAGGACAATGTAACTGCTGCTTATTTTATCAGATTCTGCTGTTTCTGCCATTTAGGCCAGCTGGAGGACATCATGGAGGATTTCAAGACTCTTGGACAGCAGCTCAAGTCAGTTGGAGCACAGGTGGTGTTTTCCTCCATTCTACCAGTGTGGCAACG